>OY728120.1:1132097918-1133297918 GCA_963277665.1 Viscum album
CAACTTCTATGACCCAAATAGGGATTTAATTCCACGAAAACCACCTAAACTACCCTTTAACATAATTTAAAGACATTTCACTATATATTGACTCATCTTGAGAATTGACCCTAGATTTATCTCCAGATATATATATTAAAATATCCTTAGGGATATAACTAATTTTTCTCATCCTTACATACATTGGATTACTAAAAATTTTTTGGTACCATTGTTAATGATCCATGATTTTCATATAAAACTATTATATATTGGAAAATATTTTTAGGAAATCAACGTTTCTTAACAAATAACATTTCATGATGAAATTCTAGAAAATATATTATAAATCAATTTATTTATAAATAATATTTATTTAATATAATTCAATCTTAATAAACAATTTAAATAATTTATAGAGGAAAAATACCTTTCCAATTTAAAATATTAATTTTTAAAATCATGAAATATTTTTAAAATCCCTTTCTTTGAAAATAACGTTTGAATCATATAATAGAAGCCTTAAAATAATTAAAAATCATTCTTTAGGAAAATTTATTTTCTGCTATGAAAAATATTTAAAAATATAAAACATTTTTAAAATCCTTTTCTTTTAAAATAACCTTTGATACATATAAATTTATTTTCCAAAAAAATTTAGGATATAGGAAATTATCATCCATTCCGTATACAATTAAATACTAATTCCAATAAATTTTATATAATATAAAATTGGTACTAATATATAAAATGAAAAGAATATTTCATTCAAATAATTTCTTAAAAAGTAAATAATGGGTAAAATTTTCTTAATTTATTCACTAGGAAAATGTTTAAAAACATAATTTTTCAGAAAAAATGGATTTGCAAGAAATGGGATTCAAATAATAAGAGATATGAAGTCGGTTTTACTTAAAATATAATTTTGTAATATGTAGTACTCAAGGAGAAGAAAATGAAGTTAAAACATTAATTTCCATGACAAATCTATAAGATAAGGAACATAATGAATTTATTGGAAGATGAAACATAATATTTTATTATTATAATCATAATCACAAACAATCTCAGTAAATAATGAGATTATATCATAAAATCCTTAACACATTAGAAACACTAAATCATATTACACATGAAAGAATTACATTAAATGAATCATATAATATCAGGAGAATAAATAATGTCAATATATTACATGAAAATGCGTGTAATGATGCAATTTTTTATAAATGGAAACTCCACTCTTATAATTATTTCATATAATGACATGAAATCCTAAAATAATGAACTACTATGTAGTATGTTACCTTTAATCATAATATAGACACTAATGTGATTTTGAATTTCAATTATCTAGCATACACAATTGGGATCGGTAAGATGTTTGGTGTCTGATAAGACAAAATTAGTAATTGATGAATAGTAACTGACCCTTATGAATAATAAAACTATCCTTATGAAAATTAATATCACCCTTATGAATAGTAAATCGTTAAAAAGAATAGTAACCTCACCCATGAATGTATAAATGAAATTTAGTCATCTTATAAGTGTTAATATGACGATAGTAAACATATTGGTATTTTTGTAAGTCATAAATAATTAATTACAAATAATTAATTAATTTATTGCAAATATATCCATAAAATATGTTCAATAAATAATAATTTTATGTCTACTTGTTTTAAAATATTTTTATAAGGCCTTATATAATTTTTGAAAGCATTATAAAATCACTCATGGTTTTAAAATCAATAAATTTCATGTAAATTATGATTTTAATTAAAAAATAAATTAATCATATTTAGAAAATCATTTTTAAAAAATATAGTTCAGTTTTAATTCTATACATTGAAAATTTTTTATGGAGAATTTTTCTTATTTTTCTAAAATACTTGAATTTATGATGAATAGTATAATATGATAATTCATTGTAAATGATAAAACCAGAATTTATACATCATTATTGAGTCATAGATGATGTAAATGCACATTGGTTCAAACACAAATGAACATATTAATGTTTTTGGTCACAAGAATTATTACTATTGATTTTCTTATGAAAAAATAATCGACTAATTATTAAAATATTAAGAAAACGCTCTTCCATCCACTATAAAAACCAAACACACTCCCATATTCCATTCACTCATATCCAGACTTGTACCTTAACTATATTCTAACCTAATCTCTCCCCAAGATTCTCCCCCACATCCATCAGTCCCTGGACTCCTCAAAAGACCCAATCAATTCCCCTTAAGAGTCTCTCAAAGAAGATTAAATCAAGAGGTAAATTCTTCTTTTATTTTCATTCATTTTATTTTCATGTTCCTTTCTTATATTTTATTTCCTAACTTATCCTCATCCAAATGTTATGAAAAATTTAGTACCATATATTTACATGAATGTTTTTATTTTAATGGGATTATTATTTATCATATATCATTTCCACTCCTTTTATACGAAATAAATGGAAACATCATCAAATATATGTTAATTTATCACATTGAAGGATGATGAGTTATCAATTTCAGTTATTATCATCAATTCTAGTCTGGAAACCATTTTTCTAGTTGAACCAGACTATTAAAATTATGTGACTTTCTGGAATCCATTTTCACATGTTATGTAAAATAATAATACCAAACAAGTTAATTGTGAGAAAAATCACCAAATTAATCCAATATTTTATCATTACTATTTTATATAATGATTCAACTTAACTCTAAATAACCAAATGAATTTTAGAACCATATAATCTTATTTATTTTCCCTAATTTATTATAAATTAATTTATGGAAAATAATTTTCATCCTACATGTTTATCCGTACATGAATATATGTGAACTAATTATTAAAACGAAGGGAGAAAACGCTCCCAAATAATGAAATTGAACATCTTAACTCATAAAAAGGATGTGAATTAAAGTAATAAGGATATATTAAAAAAAATAACATGTAGTTTATGTTATATAATTATTAATTAATTAACATTATATAAGTATTTTGGTTTTTAAGATAAAGAGAACAACACCATTAGACTTAAGTCATGTGATCCTCTCTTTCTCAAATTTATTCAAGAATATACTCTATGTTATATCAATTTATCCGTAATTCCTAATGATGGGGTATGATTTATAACCATCCTTATACTGCAATAATGATTGATATAATTTGAGAAACCAATTTTCTACCACATTAATCCCTCATAAGTACACCTAATACCAAGCCGATATTCTGTAAGGGGTTCCACCTAAACAACCTTTATTCTTTCGGGTTTCTCAATCTTTATTTTTACCCAAATGATGTTATCTATACTGTTTATTTACATCTTATAAATTATTTTTATACTCTCCAAAATCATTTATTAATATCCATTCATTATCCTCTTTTTGGGATACATATGATTTTAAATGATTCCCTCCTCAATAAATCCCAATAAGAAAATATGTTTTATGGAAACATCCCAAATCCATAAACAATTTCATGTGTAGTCTACCATATGTTTTAAGACCCCATTGTTTTTATGAAACTAGTTTTTTCATTATTAAAACATTCTGGCATCACTTATGGTTTTGAAGAAAATATTTTTTGCTTTTCTATTTTAAATGCTTGTTAGTGTTTTCAGTAAAGCTGTACTACAATGTTTTAATGATAAATATTATTAAATACTCATTTCAGATGTTTTCACTTATTTTTTATAGCAGTTACCATGATATATGTCTATTTTCATTATTAATTCCCATTTATGTTCTAATTTCATTCATTCATGAACAATTTTATGATATGCAAATTCATTATGCCTTACGACATTATTAAGATACCAATTTCTTTCCATGGGTGCCCTTGCCTTTTTTATTTTTATGTGGAATTCTATATGTGGAATGTTTTTCTAGGAACATGTTAAGATAGGTGCACCAATATAGTGCTCCAATTCATTGGGAAATGTCTAGTCTAATGAGACATTATGTGCTACAGTCAGGGCAGTTAGCCTTGTCTCGTACTACCATGTGTACAGTCTTTGTGGTTATCCTTGACTTGTGCTCCTCTATGTGGAATAATACTTGAATTGTAATAATTTCAGGATTAATATTTCAGCCACATTACTATGGATTCATGTTTCTATGATCCCTTTTTTATGTTTTATGATTCTATCTATTTCGTGCCTTTTATTTTCATTAATCCATGCCCTCTTACTTATGTGATAATGTTTTATTACTATGATTTTTCTCTTACTAGGATTTTAGCTCATCCCTTTGTTCATGTGATCCCAAGGGTACCCTTTGAAGATTTAATGGATCAAAGGATGTTTGGATCTTGTTTTGAAGATAAAATATAAAAGTGTTTTTTAGTCTCATATTTTCTATTTTATGTACCCAGTCTTCAAAGAAACTAGACATCATGATCATTTGATTGTTTTATGATATATATTTATGCTTAAAATCATGTAATTTTATGTTTAGAAGGCTAGGGTTTCTATAGTTGCTATCAAAGAATGGCCTAGTTGTTTTTCGATATTAGAAAAAGAGAACATTAGTAAGATCCATTTGTATGAGACAATATATAAGAAAACACCCCTAAACTTTGGTAATCATAGATTAATTGGTTTATCAAAAGATAAATCTCTATCTAGACACAAATAGTTAAAGGTGGATTAACACCTATATATCTAGGGGTAATACCCGGAAACATAGCATTGAGCAAGACTCGAATGAGATCTAAATCATGAAAATGGGACTTTCTTTAATCTAGGTATGACACTCCTGGTGGATATGATTTCGTAAGTTCATGAGCTTAGAAAAACCCTTATTAAGTTAATGAAAAATTTCCATAATATTAAAAGTTAATAAATATATCAAGGTTAACCAAGATTGAAACATAGGGAAAAACAAGTTAGGATGTACTTCTCCATTACAAGTTTATCTTCTTATGTTCTATTTTTATGCTCAATATCTATGCATTAAATCCATCTAATTGAATTTTATTTTCATTGTTAATGGTGGGTAATAGAATTAAACTTGACAACAGTCAATATGACAGGTAATGTGAAGATTACCTTAACGATACTCTTGCCAAGATAAGAACGGTTGTTCAAAACATCATGATAGTCCTTTCTCAGTTGGGTAATGTTATGAATAATAAAATGTTCCATTAGTAACACCCTCCTACCCCATGGAAAGAAAAAATTTCTATTGAGTCATAAATGCCGAAAATTCCTTCCATGTTTTGTGGATATTCCAATCCCCTCCTAGAAGAACAGTTTATTAACTATATTTAAAATATATTCTATGTATTCAAGTTCAGAATAGTAGAGAAAGACATACTATTGGTCTATCATTTTCATAGGGAAGATGATCAGTGTTTGACACTGATCATGAATATGAAGTAGTAGGAAATTGATTCCATCAAATGTGAGTTATTCAAGAGAATGATTTTCAATAAATATTTTCACTTAACTCTTCATCTCAATATGGAAAGAGAGGTCCTTGGACTCAAAAAGAAGGATGTAGAGTCAATCATGGTGTATGTGGTAAACATTGTGAGGCTTTTGAGTTCCACCATTGTCACTTTCATGAACACCAAAATCAAGGTCGGTCACTTCTTTAGTGGACCGAATCTGAGTCTATGAAAAGAGTGGCTAATTATAGACTTTGATAGCTATGAGGAGATTGTCTATTGTGATCTTAATGTTGAAATGGAGATCTGAGACTCTCAATGTAACCTAGGCCCAATGAAAAAAAGATAAAGATTAAATATAATGTGGGAGGATCCAAAAACAAATTCAATGATGGAAAGAAGCCCGATCATCCCACGTGTAAACCTTGATGGAGGAATCATCCTGTTAATTTTCTATAGGAAACCCGGAATAGCTTCAAATGTGGAAATATGGGACTTATGGGTAAAAAATATAGAAGAGATATTAAAAATACCACTTATATGGAAGAATAAAGGAATTTTTATATACAACCTCAACAAATAGTGTAGTGTTACTACTTCAAGGATCATGAGAAAGATGTGAAAAGTTTCCCTATGCCAAGGTTTGTCTAAGGCAATAAACAACAACCTCCATGTAAAAAATGAATGGCTTATGTTATCACTACTATTGAGGTGAATACAGACAAAAAGGGGTAACAGGTACGATAGTTATTCATTCAGTAATAGAAAATGTTCCATTTGAGTATGCTTCTACACATTCTCTCATATCTTTCAATTTTAGTAGAACAATTCATACACCACCTAAAAATTTGAAGGATAGGTTATCTATGAGAGCAGTGAATGAGGAAAGTATTGTGTCCATGGTTTATAACTCGCCCCCTTTAAATATTTGTGGATTGAATCACCTAGAAAATATGTTCATACTTCTTTTAGTGGAGTTTGACTCTATCATGAGAATATATTGGCTATCATTAAACAAATTCAAAATCAACTTTTAGGAAGGAGAGATCACTCCACACATCCCTAAGCATCCTCCAAATCATTAAAAGTGTAAGGGGTAAGATAAATATCCTTTATAGTCATTGTATCATGTGTTGATATTAATTCCTTATGAGAAATCATATCTAGAACAAATGATTAAGACAAATGAAATAATCATGCTTGAAGATATGCCCATTGTGAGGGATTAACTGGAAGTATTTCTTGAAGAGTTTCCTAGTATTCCTCATAACTGAGAGGTTTATTTTTCAATTTAACTTATTCTTAGATCACATCCATTAAAAAATACACCTTATTGAATGTCCAATGTTGAGTTGGAAGATTTAATGAATTTATAGGAGAATTTGGATAAGCGTTTTATAAGCCCGATTGCTTCACTAAGGGGTGCACCAGTCATCTTTTTCATGAAGAAGGTTGGATAAATTCTCCAATACATTGATTATTGTGAGCTCAATAAAATAATGATAATGAAAACATATCCCCTGCCATGGATATATGTTGTGTTCGATCAGCTTTGTGGGGAAAATTATTTCACTTAGGTGGTCCTTTGGACAAGATGTCAAGAATTAAATTCCAGGAAGGAAAATATTCCCAAGACTTACTTTTGAATGTGGTATGGACTCTATGATTTCATATTGATTCCCTTCAGACTCACTGATGCGTATGCAATTTTCATTGAATTAATGAGTGGAGTCTCTAGATATTACCTTATCAAATTTGTATTAATATTTATTCATGCTATTATGATATACTCCAAGAGAAATGAGGAACATTAGGATAATATGAATACTATCCTAAAACCATTTTGAAGGGATATTCTTTATGAAAAAAACAATAAATTTGAGTTCGGGATGGATGAAGTATCATTATTGGGGAATTTTATTACCAAAAAAGTAATATTTATGGACCCTTCTAAGACAAAGGCAATTGATGAAGGGACAAGGCCCACATCTGTAATGGATATCCATAGCATTTTGGGTATAGCTGAGTATTATCGACAATTTTTAATGATAATTTCATGATTGTAATACCAAATGACCAAGCTGATATAAAAGATCTTACGGTTTGTCTGGACTCAATAATTTGAAGATTGTTTTAAGGAGTAGAATAAAAGGCTAATCATTGTGCCAATACACATACTCCCAATAAGTGTTAAACTATTTGTGGTCTATAGTGATGCTTAAAATAAGGAATTAGGATGTGTGTTGATGAAAAATGATAATGTTATAGCCTTCACCACAAGGAAACTAATAATCCATGAGCAGAACTATCCTTTGCATGATCTGGACTGGGTGACTGTGTTCATTGAATTAAAAATATGGCAGCATTATATCATGGGGGATATGTGTGGGATATATACTGATCAATAGTGTCTCAAATATATATTCACAAAAAAGAGCCTAATATGTGCTATTATAGATGGATATTCATTATCAAGGATTTTGATGGCTCAATCCACTAACATCCCAGAAATGTAAACAAGGTGGAAAATACTCAAAGTAGAAATGTTCCTGCATATTTATCAATGGAGAGAATTGAAATATATCGAATATTCTTATATTTGTAGAGAATGTATATAAGAGTAATTAATGGAATAAAATCATCAATCCTTTCTCAAATAAGTTTTCAACTATCCCTCATGGAGAAAATTACTGATTCTCAATGAAAAAATGTGGAATTTTAGAAAAGGGTGGAAGCTATTAGAAATGGGAAATCCTTTGAGTTCAGGATAGATGAGGAAGGAAATGTATGATTTATGTCATGATTATGTTTACCATATAATCCAAAATTAATTAAGGATTTTTTCATGAAGCACATATTTCAACCTTTTCTATTCACCAAAGGAGCAAAAAGATATATCGAGATGTCCTAGTGAAATTCTTGTACGACAATATGAAGAAGGAGATTGCTGAGTATATATCAAAGTGCCTGGTATGTAAACAAGTGAAAGATGTGAGACATAATTCTAATGGGATGATAGATCCACTACCCATAACAACATGGATATTGGAGAAAATCACCATTTACTTTTTCAATGGACTTCCAATGACATCTAGAGGGAACAATTCTATATGGGTCATTGTGGATCATTTTACAATGACATAGAACATTATCTCTAGAAAATATATTATCAATATATTTCTTTATAAATAATAATTATTTAATATAATGGAATCTTCATAAACAATTTTAATCATTTCTTGAGGAAAAATACCATTCCAATTTAATATTTTAATTTTTAAAAACATAATATATTTTTAAAATCCCATTCTTTGGAAATAACATTTGAATATTATAATAGAAGCATTAAAATAATTAAAAATAACCCTTCATGAAAATTTCATTTCTACCATGAAAAATATTTAAAAATATAAAAAAATTTTAAAATCCATTTCATTTAAAATATCCATTGATACATAAAAATTTTTTCTGCCACAAAATTTTTAGGATATAGGAAATTATCATCCATACCGTATACAATTAAATAAAAATTCCTACAAATTTTATATAAAATAAAATTGGTACTCATATATAAAATGAAAAGAATATTTCAGCCAAATAATTTCAGAAAATGTAAAAAATGGGTAAAAATTTCTTAATTTATTCATTGGGAAAATGTTTAAATTTTTTTTTTAGAAAACATGGATTTGGATGAAATGGGATTCAACTAATAAGAGATTTGAAGTAAGTTTTCCTTAAAATATAATTTTGTAATATATAGTACACAAGGAGAAGAAAATTATTTTTAAACATTCATTCCAATGAAAAATCCATAATATAAGGAACATTATGAGTTTATTAAAAGATGAAACATAATATTTTATCATCATAATCATAATCACAAACAATCTTAGTAAATTATGAGATTATATCATAAAATCCTTAAAACTTTAGAAACATTGAATCGTATTCCACATGAATGAATTACATTAAATAAATCATAGAATATCAGGTGTATAATGAATTTCAATGTATTACATTCCAATGCGTGTAATGATGCAATTTTTTATAATTGGAAACTCCATTCTTATAATTATGTCATCTAATGACATGAAATCCCAACGTAATGAACTACTATGTAGTATGTGACCTTTAAACATACTATAGTCACTTCTGTGATTTGAATTTCAAAAATCTCGCATACACGGTTGAGATCAGTAAGATGTCTGGTGTCTGATAAGACAAAATTAATAATTGATGAATAGTAACTGACCCTTGTGAATAATAATTCTAACCTTAAGGAAATTAATATCACCCTTATGAATATTAAATAGTTCAAAATAATAGTAACCTCACCCATGAATGTATAAATAAAATTTAGGCATCTAATTAGTATTAATTTGATGATAGTAAAAGTATTGGTATTTTTGTATGTCATAAATAAATAATTAAAATAATTAATTAATTAATAAAAAGATTTCCATAAAATATGTTCAATAATTAATAATTTTATGTCTACTGGTTTCAAAATAATTTTATATGGCCTTATATAATTTTTAAAAGAATTATAAATTCAGACATGGTTTTAAAATAATTAAATTTCATGTAAATTATAATTTTAATTAAAAAAATAAATTAATCGTATTTAGAAAATCATTTTTAAAAAATTTAGTTCATTTTGAATTCTATACGTTGAAAAATTATTTGGGAGAATTTTTCTTATTTTTCTAAAATACTTTAATTTATGATGAATTGTAAAATACGATAATTCATAGTAAATTCTAAAACCAGAATTTATGCATCATTCTTGAGTCATGGATGATGTAAATGCCCGTTGTTTTAAAATCAAAAGAACATATTATTGTTTTTGGTCATAATAATTATTACTATTTCATTTCTTATGAAAAAAAATAATAAACTAATTATTAGAATATTAAGAAAACCCTATTCCATTCACTATAAAAACCAAACACACTCCCATATTCCCTTCTCACATATCAAGCCTTATGCCTTAACTATATTCTGACCTAATCCCTCCCCAAGATTCACCTCCACGTCCATCAGACCCAGGACTCCTCAAAAGACCAAATCAAATCCCCTTAAGAGTTTCTCAATGAAGATTAAATCAAGAGGTAAATTCTTCTTTTCTTTTCATTCATTTTATTTTCATCTTCCTTTGTTATCTTTTATTTCCAATCCCATCCTCATCCAAATGGTATGAAATATTCAGTACCATATATTTACTTTAATATTTTTATTTTAATGGGATAATTCTTTATAATATATCATTTCCCCTTCTATTATACAAATTAAATGGAAACATCATCAAATATATGTTAAGTTATCACGTTCAAGGATGAAGAGTTATCAATTTCAGTTATTATCATGAATTCTAGTCTGGAAACCATTTTTATTGTTGAGCCAGACTATTAAAATTATGTGACTTTCTAGAATACTTTTTCACATGTGATGTAAAATAATAATACAAAAAAAGTTAATTGTGAGAAAAATCTCCAAATTTATCCAATATTTTATCGTTACTATTTTATATAATGTTTCACCTTAACTTTATATAAGGAAATGAATTTTAGAACCATATAATCATATGTATTTTCAATAATTTATTATAAATTCATTTATGGACAGTCATTTTCACTAAGCCATGCCTTCTTACTTATTTGATAATGTTTTATTATTATGATTTTTCCCTCACTATGATTTTAGCACATACCTTTGTTCATGTGATCCCAAGGGTACCCTTTGAAGATGTAATGGATCAGAGGAAGTTTGGAGCTTGTATTGAAGATAAAATATAGAAGGATTTTTTTCAGTCTCATTTTTTCTATTTTATGTACCTTGTTTTCATAGAAACTAGACTTCATGATCCTTTGCTTGTTTTATGATATATAGTTATGCTTAAAATAATGTAATTTTCTGTATAGAAGGATAGGGTTTTTATAGTTTGTATCACAGAATGGTCTCGTTATTTTTGGAAATTAGAAATAGAGAACATGAGTAAGAACCTTTTGGATGAGACTATATATAAGGAAACACCCATAAATTTTGGTAAGCTTAGAGTTAGTGGTTTATCAAAGAAAATAAATATCTATATAGACAATAATAGGTAAAGCTGGATTAACACATATATATCTAGTGGTAAAACACGAAAACATAGCTTTGAGCTGGACTCGAATGGAAAATAAATCCTAAAAATGGGCCTTTCTTTAGTCTAGGTAAGACACTCCTGGTGGATATGATTTCGTAAGTTCATGAGCTTAGTAAAAACACTTATTAAGGTAATAAAATATTCCATAATAATATAAGTTAATAAATATATCAAGGTTAACCGAGGATGAAACATAATGAATCACAAGTTAGGATGTACTTCTCTATTACATGTTTATCTTCTTATGTTCCTTTTTTATGCTCAATAGCTATGTATTCAATATGTCTAATGGTATTTTCTTTTCATAGTAAAAGGTGGGAAATAGAATAACACTTTCCAACAATCAATATGATATGTAATGTGAATATTTCATTAATGATACTCTTGATAAGATAGGAATGGGTGCTCAAAACAACATGATAGTACTTGACTATTTGGATAATGTTATGAATAATAAAACTATCCATTAGTAACACCCTCATACCCTATGTAATTGTTTTTTCATTGAATCATATATGTGGAAAATTCCTCCCATGTTTTGTGGATATTCCAATCCCCTCCTAGAGGAACCATTCATTAACTCCATTTAAAATATATTCCATGTCTCCAAGTTCTCAAATGTATAGAAAGTCATAATATTGGTCTATCATTTTGATAGGGACGATTATCAGTGTTTGACACTGATCATGAATATTAAGTAGTAGGAAATTTATTCCATCAACTGGGGGTAATTCAAGAGAATAATTTTCAATAAATATTTTCCATTAACTCTTCATCTCAATATGGAAGTAGAGGTCCATTGACTGAAGAAAAAGGATGTAGAGTCAATCAGGGTGTTTGAAGCTAACATTGTGAGGCTTTCAAGTTCCACATTGGCCTCTTTCATGAACACCAAAATCAAGGTATGTCACTTCTTTAGTGGACAGAATCCGAGTCTATGAAAAGAGTTGGTGATTTGAGACTTTGATATCTATGAGGAGATTGTCTGTTGTTCACTTAATGTTGAAATAGAGATTTGAGACTCTCAATGTAACTTGGACCCAATGACAAGATGATGAAAATGAAATATAATGTGGGAGGATCCGAAAATAAATTCAATAATGGAAAGAAGCCCGATCATCCCACGTGTAAACCATGATGGAAGAATCATCCTGGTAAATTTCTATAGGGATCCCAGAATAGCGTCAACTGAGGGAAGATGGGACTTATGGGTAAAAAATACGGATGAGATATTAAAAATACCACGTATATTGAAGAATAAAGAAAGGTTTAGATAAAACCTCAGCCTATAGTGTAGTGTTACTACTTTATGGATCATGGGAATGATGTTAAAATATTCCCTAACCCAAGGTTTGTCTAAGGAAATCAACAACAACCTCCATGGAAAAAATAAAGGGCTTATGTTATCACCACTATTGAGGTGGATCTAGAAAAAAATGGGGTGACATGTACGATAGTTATTCATTCAATAATAGAAAATGTCCTATTTGATTCTGGTTCACACATTCTTTTATATTTTTCAATTTTAGTAGAACAATTCTTACACCACATAAAAATTTGAAGGATAGGTTATCTATAAGAATAGTGTATGAGGAAATTCTTATGTCCATGGTTTATAACTCTCCCCAATTTAATATTTGTGGACTGAACCTCCTAGAAAATCCTTATATACTTCTTTTAGTGTAGTTTGACTCTATCATGGGGATAGATTGGATATCATTATACAAATCATACATCAAATTATATGAAGGGGAGATCACTCTTCACATCCTGAATCATCCTCTAATTCCATACAAGTGTAAGGGGAAGATAAATATCCTTTATAATTATTGTCTCATTTGTGGATATTAATTCCTGATGATAAATCATATCATGTTCAAATGATTAAGACAAATGAAATAATCATGCTTGAAGATATGCCCATTGTGAGGGATTAACTGCATGTATTTCCCAAAGAGTGTCCTAGCTGTCCTCCTAACCAAGAGATTGATTTCTCAACTGAACATATTCCTATATCACATCCATTATAAAATACACTTTATTAAATTTCCAATGAATAGCTAAAAGATTTTGTGAATTAATAGGAGAATTGTTAGGAACAACCTGAAGGAAGAGATGGTTTGTATGAATTTTTTTTGTTGATCTTGAGAAAGTTTTCATAGAGGAAAGATACCTTGGATTCGAAAGAAGAAAGTTAGAAGTTCGAAACCATTGAATTCGGAAGCTGGATGTTAGAAGTTCAGAACCAATGAATTCGTATGGTGGAAGTTATTAGTTCGGAACTATTGAATTCAGAAGCTGGAAGTTAGAAGTTCATAACCAAGAATATTGAACATTCGGAATCTGGTGTTCGAAAGAATTCAGTGTCTAGGATTTGAAATGTTTGGAACCTAAGCAGGATGATAAGAGATGAGGAGACATTAATTGTGACGATGCTTTTCTATTTTGTAACTTATAATTGTGATTATATGCAGGTACTCTTGATTCAAGAAAAATATGGGTGGAGAAGGTGTTTCAAGAATCGATGAAGTCGCAACGAGAACCAGATGTGCGGAGTCGATGTTCAGAGTCAGGAGTTCAGAGTCTACCTCCTGAATAGAAATTACGGAGTCGACTTCCTGAATCAGAAGTTCGTAGCGAGAAGTTCGGAGTCAAATTGCTGGGGTGAAGAAGGTCTAAGTCGACTTCCTGAATCAGAAGTTCATAGCGAGAAGTTCGGAGTCGACTTCCTGAGTATAAATTTCATAGCCAAAAGTGCAGAGTCTACTATGAGAATTGCTGAAGCTGAAAACCAGAAGTTGCACCAAGAATTGATGAAGGGTCACACTATGAATAAAAGTGAAGTCATGCCGGAAAGGCGTTGATGAGTCATGCCAAGACATGAAGTGATGCTGAAGACTCAAGATGGATGGATACGAGAAGGTGATACCGATCAATTTGAGTAACAAAGTCAGATCCAGAAAAGGCCAAAGATTCAAATCAAGAGTAGTAGAAGATGATTCGAGGAGATTCTAGAAGCATTGACTAAGTCTTAACTGCTCCGAGATTTCAGTAGGAATTATGATTTGGGTGAATCTAAGTGAGCGGGAAAATATTTTGGTTTCCAGTCTAAGCACACTTTGGAGCTCCTATAAAAGGAGATCAGAGTACATGATAAAATATGATGCAAATTTAGAGAGAGAATATCTGGTAATCTAGAGAGAGGAGGAAGTGTTTGGCCGACTGAGTTTTCATTGTAGTTCCAATAGTAACGAGAATTCGGAGTGGAGAATTCAGAATAGAGAAATCGGAGTGGAGAATTCGGATAGAAGAAATAACGGAGTGGATACTTCGGAGTGGAGATTTCGGAGTGGAGATTCGGAATGAGGAATTTGTACTGGCTATCACCGTATTGAGTTTCTCAAACTATGGAAGACTCGAATTGACGAATTCGGAGTAAAGAAGAAATATCGGAGTGGATACTTCGGAGTGGAGATTTCGGAGAGGAGAATCGGAATGGGAAGTTCGGACTGCAATTGATCTATCTCAAGTCCAAGGAATCCTTATCTCTCTTATGGGTAAGGAAGTGAATATTTGTGCTGAACCTGCTTACACTTGTATTTGAAAGGAAGTGATGTTAACATAAGTTGTTACAAGAAATGAAACTTTGCCCTATTGTGCCAAGAGGTTGCACAAGCGCTAGAGTAATTGTTTCACTGTGATTCATGAGTGTAAGGGTATATCCTACTCGTTGTAATCCAAGGATTGTTTTCTTAGTGGATTGTATGGTGCTGGATTGTTTCCAACCATACCAAGGACGTAGCTATTCTTATTGAATAGTGAACCTTGTAAATCACTATGTTCATTTTTGGATGTGTGCTTGTTTGTTTCTCAGTAGGGAATTATATCTTTAACAGGAGACAATGGTTATTCTCGTTCTTAAGGGAACTTAAAAGAAGAAGAATGGGTGCCACTGATTAACCCCCCTAGTGGTTCATTACTCAAATCAGGTCCTTTAAATTGGTATCAAAGTTAGGTTCCCTTTGTTTTCCTTGCTGATGGAGAATCTGAATTGTGTGAATAGTAAAGGCATTCCGGTATTTGATGGGAAAAACTATAACATCTGGAAGGATATAATGCTACCGCATCTCATGCCTATTAGTTTTGAAGTTCTTGAAGCTGCAATAGTTGGGTTCCCCCCCATTGAATACAATGATCCACTTTCACCTGTTGACAAGAAGTTTCTTGAGAATGATGGAAGAGCCCGGAATTCTATATTGTCTTCACTTTATGAAAGTGAATTCTTGAGAGTAAAAGGAGTGGTCACAGACAAAGTTATATGGGAAAAACTGAAAAACATATATGAAGGCAATACAAAAGTCAAGAAGGAAAAACTTCAAATTTTGGGATTGAAGTATGAAGACTTGAAGATGGTAGAGCAAGAATCTGTTGGGGATTTTTTCACAATGGTGAACGATATTGTTAGTACCATCAGATGTCTTGGTGAAGATCCGAAAGACACTACTATGGTGGACAAGATCTTAAGGATTCTTCCTGATAAATTTGATGCGAAGGAATCTTCATTAGAAGACAGAGCCTTAGAGATTCTATCTATTGATGATTTTCATAGAACACTCATTACTTATGAGATGAGAAGAGAGAAGGCTACGAAGACCAAGACAAAGGTTGAAAGAGAATTATCTTTCAAAGCCATGAAGATCGAAAAGTATAAGAAGATCTTCATTGAAGAAGATGTTGGTGACTCTGACTCAGAAAGCGAGGTATATAAAAATCATAACGATATTTTATCTTTGTTTTCAAAAAATGTTAAAAGAGGAACAGGTAAATAAAAGGGAAAACATCCCTGAAAGTGTTTTGAATGTGGAGGCATTGGCCACTTTGCGGCTAACTACCCTCTATGGAAGAATGAAGAAGACAGTGATGAAGAAGAAAGAAAGCCAGGAAGGTTATGGTAGAATTAGGGTGGTAAAGGAAAGTCGAGGAATGAAAAGAAGTTCTTCAAATCAAAGAGAGAAAGCCTTCTATCCGTAAATGAAGAAGATGAAGAAAGTGATGGTGAATCCGAAAAATCAGTTGATCATGGTGTTGAAAATACCTTCATTGCAATAGTGAATGATGATGATAGAAGGCATCTGAATGAAGAATTGAAGGAATGTTTAATGAAGGTCAGAAGGCTGGAGAAGCATAACAAAAAGTTGGAAGATGAATGTTCCTCAGCATGAAATCTAGTTAATGTTAATGTAGAACTTGAGAAAGATCTTGACAACATGAAAAAGTCTCTTGAAGATGAGAAAAATCAAAATGAGCACATGAAAGTTAAGCTGTAGGCAAAAGAGGACGAATTAGAGCTGGTTCAAAAGAAATTCTCGGATGTCGAGTCAAGAATCATCTGTTTTCAAAATTCAACTACTGATGTTGGGGAAAGTTCTCAACAAGCAGATTCTAATAAATCAACTTATGTGGTCAAGACCAACGTTTCTAGGAACTCTGAAGTTTCAAGGAAACCTAAGCCTAACACTGGTGAAAAACAAGAAAAGTCAGAGAAGGAAGAATTCGAGAAAAACAATCTTGCTAACAAAAGAATGGTTGGTGGGGCTGAAGAAAGACCAACAAAGAAGTATCAGATCAAAAGCTTTAGAGGAAGGTACTCCTTATATGGGTACTGTTGGTATTGTGGTGGATTCGGGAATACATCGAATATGTGTGGTTCAATCAACAATATTATCACCACCCCACAAGTTATGAAAGGCCGAGATTGAGGGGGAGTCATTCTCCTCAAAGGAAGAATGACCTTGGATACTTGACAGTGGTTGTTCTTCACATATGACAGGAGACTTGAAGTTTCTAAAAAATATGAAGAGGTTTAAATAAGGCACTGTGAAATTTGGCAATGATGAATCATTAAAAATTAATGGAGTTAGATCAGCCATCATTGGGAAAGAAAAATTGAAGTCTAAGAAAACTTTGTATGTTGATGGGCTGAAGCACAACTTGCTAAGTGTATCACAATTATGTGATGAGGGTAACAAAGTTATATTCAAAAAATATGGATTTATTTGTGAAAAGTGATGAATATGGGAAGATTGTTACAAGAGGCCAACGATCCAATGAATGTCGGTTTCAGGTTGGTAATTCACAAAACTCTTGTTACATGAGCGTAGTGGAAGAAAATCAGTTGTGGCACAGAAGACTTTGACACATGTGTCAGAGAAATATGAGCAAGATATCTCAATGGGATAGTGTTCGAGATATTCCAAATTTTCAAAGAAGAAGAGATTGGTGTTGCACTACCTGTCAGAAAGGAAAGATTACTAGTGTTGTGCATAAGAAGGTTGACATTTTTTCAAAACAACCCCTTGAGATGATACATTCTGATATATGTGGGCCGATGAGTAAACAATCAACAAATGGAGAGAAGTACTTCATCACCTTCATTGATGACTTTACTTTCATTACATGTGTTATGTTTATGAAAAACAAGTCAGACGCCCTGAAAATGTTTAAGAGTTTTAGAAGGAAATCTGAGAAAGAATGTGAACACTATGTGAAGAAGTTGAGAATTGATAATGGTGGTGAGTATAGAAGTGAATAATTTGAATACTATCTTGAGAAGCATGGGATTCATCATGAATATTGTGCTCCATATACACCTCAACAAAATGGGGTTGCTAAAAGGAAGAACAGAAGCTTGGTGGAAATGGGAAGAACAATGTTTCTTGAACATGGCCTTACTCATTATTTTTGGAGGCAAGCTACAAGAACAGCTGTTTATATTCAAAATCGATCTTTCTACAGGACTCAATCAAACAAGACTCCATATGAACTTTTCTATGTCATTACATCAAGTATGAAGCATGCTAATGTTTTTGGGAGCCCATGCATTATAAAGAAGAAAGGAGGAAGCAGTGGAAAATTCGAGCAGAAAGAAGAAGATGGAATTTTTATTGGATATTCACCAGAAGGAAGGGGTTATAGATGTTTTAACAAAGAAACAAGAAGAATTGTGGATATAGTTTATTTAAAAGTCATTGAAAATCTGGGGAAATATAAGCACGTCCAGACAGACAAGGAAGATAAGGAAGATGAAGTTGATGATTCTGATAAGGATATAGTTAATTGCAACCCTAATCAAGATGAAGAATCAGATTCAGCCATATCATGTGATGAGGAAGACACACGAAAAACTTATCCAAGGATGATGAAACAAGTGGAAGCTCAGAATATCATTGGGGATCAACGTCAGAAGGTTCAAACAAGAAGAACGAGTAATTATTTATCACATACTTCCTTGTATTCCAAAGTGGAATCAAATGACGTTAAAGAAGCCTTTGAGCATCCGGAATGGGTTCAATCCATGAATAAAGAATTAGATCAGATTGAAAAGAATGATACATGGGAACTTGTACGAAGGCCTAAAATAAAACATATTATTGGCACCAAATGGGTATTCCGGAAAAAGTTGAATGAAGAAGGTGATGTGATTAGAAATAAAGCAATATTGGGTTTTAAAGGCTACTCTCAGATTGATGGAATTGAATTTGAAGAAACATTTACTCTAGTGGCCATATTAGAAACTATTCGAATCTTTCTTGCTATTACTCCACAACGAGGCTACAAAATATTTCAAATGGATGTTAAATCTGCATTTCTTAATGTTGATCTCAAAGAATAAGTTTTTGTTGAGCCACCATGTGGATTTGTTGTTGTGAAAAATGAATGCTATGTGTGCAGGTTGAAGAAATCCTTGTATGGGATAAAGGAAGCCCTAAGAGCATGGTACTCCAAATTGGATGCTTGCTTAAAGAAGATGAACTTTAAGAAAGGATGAGTTGACAGTAATCTATACATCAAGGAAAGTGAAGATCTTTCACACATTGTTATTGTCTATGTTGATGACAATATTTTTTCTGGGAATGATGAAGGATGTTATGAATGGTTTTCTAACGAAATGAAAAATGTATTTGAGATTTCCATGTTTGGTGAGATGAGATACTTCCTTGGGTTACAAATATTGCAACAAAAAGAATTCATTTTCCTCTCCCATGAAAAGTATGCCAAGGAACATCTCAAGAAGTTTGGCATGGAAAACTCAAAACTTGTATTAACACTTATCTCAGTGGTAACAAAGCTAAGTAAAGATGATAAAGGAAAAGAAGTTGATCAAAAAGAATATCGAAAGCTGATTGGAAGTTTGTTATACCTGACTACATCAAGAACAGATATTGTTTTTTCTGTTACCCTATGTGCAAGATTCCAGAGTGCTCCTAAAGAATCACATCTTATTTCTGGAAAAATAATTCTCAGATATATAAAAGGCACAACAGAATTTAGAATCAAATATTGTGGCTCAAATAACATTGATTTATTTGGCTATTTAGATGTAGATTGGGCAAGAAATGTTGATGATAAAAGATCAACATCTGGTGGAGTGTTATTTATGGGAAATATTTGTGTTGGCTGGGACTCGAAGAAAAAAAAATTCAGTGACACTTAGCAAAACTGAAGCTAAATATGTTGCTGCAACCATGTATGTTACTCAACTTATTTGGATGAAAACACATTTGGAAGATTTTTTAGTTGAGGTGAAGTTGCACATGCTCTTGGGCTGTGATAATCAATGTACAATTAACGTTACCAAGAATCCAGTCTAACATTCACACTCGAAGCATATTGACATAAAATATCATTTCATCAAAGAGCAAGTGGAAAAGAATGAACTGAAACTTGAATATGTTTCATCTGCAAAACATGTTGCTGATATTTTCACGAAACCCTTTACAAAGGAATCATTCTCAAGATTGAGGTTGAACATGGGTGTCCAACCTCTTTCACTTCAAGGCTAAGGTATGTTGTTCTTTCCCCCCTATCCTCTTACCATTGGATTGTTTTTTCAAGGGGTAGAAGTTGCTTGTATCATAAATCTACTGTTTAAAGAGATAGTTGTGGGTAAGCCATGAAATCAGCATTGTTTATGTATGTGAACTATTCTAACTGTTTGTTGGAGTGGTTGTAGGAAAGGACTTGAAGTTGTTTATAGGGTGCATTAAGCTGAAGCTGTATGAAGTTGACGATGTCATTTTCACTTCTTATGGACAGCATGGTTTTTCTATCAATGATTCTTGTTTACTACAATGAGTTAGCTCATGTGGGCCTAGAAATTATTGATAAGTAATTCATTTCTTGAGGTTACAATGTTTGGTGATTTATGAAAACTTGGTTGACAACAAAATCCAAAGTGGGAGATTGTTAGGACCAACCTGAAGGAAGAGATGTTTTTTATGAATTTTTTTTGTTGATCTTCAGAAAGTGTTCATAAAGGAAAGATACCTTGGATTGGGAAGATGGAAGTTAGATGTTTGGAACCATTGAATTCGAAAGCTAGAAGTTAGACATTCAGAACCAATGAATTCGGAAGCTAGAAGTTAGAAGTTCGGAACCATTGAATTCAAAAGTTGGAAGATAGAAGTTCAGAACCAAGAATGTTGAACATTCAGAATCTGGTGTTTGAATGAATTCTGTGTCTGGGATTTGAAATGTTCGGAACCTAAGCAGGCTGATAGGAGATGAGGAGAAATTAATTGTGAAGATGCTTTGCGGTTTTGTAACTTAAAATTGTGTCTATATTCAGGTACTCATGATTCTAGAAAAATATGGGTGGAGAAGGTGATTCAAGAATCGGTGATGTCGCAATGAGAACCAGATGTGCGGAGTCAATGTTCGGAGTCTAGAGTTCAGAGTATACCTCCTGAACAGAACTTATAGAGTCGACTTCCTGAATCAGAAGTTCATAGTGAGAAGTTCGGAGTCGACTTGCTGGCGTGAAGAAGGTCTGAGTTGACATCCTGAATCAGAAGTTCGTAGCGAGAAGTTCGGAGTCGACTTCCGGAGTTTAAAGTTCGTAGCCAAAAGTGCGGAGTGTACTCTGAGAATTGCTGAAGCCTAAAACCAGAAGTTGCACCAAGAAGTGATGAAGGGTCACACTGTGAATAGAAATTATGTCATACCGGAAAGACGTTGATGAGTCATGACAATACTTGAAGTGATGTTGAAGACTCAAGATGGATAGATCCGAGAAGGTGATACCGAGAAATTTGAGTAACAATGCCAGATCCGGAAAAGGCCAAAGATTCAAAACAAGAGAATTAGAAGAAGATTCAAGAAGAATCTGGAAGCATTGACTGAGTCTTAACTGCTCCGAGATTTCAGGAGGAATTATGATTTGGGTGAATCTAAGAGAGCAGGAAAATATTGTGGTTTCCCGCCTAAGCACACTTTGGAGCTCCTATAAAAGGAGATCAGAGTACATGATGAAATATGATGAAAATTTTGAGAGAGAAGCTCTGGTAATCTAGAGAGAGGAGGAAGTGTTTGGCCGATTGAGTTTTCATTATAGTTCTAATCGTAACGAGAAATCAGAGTGGAGAATTCAGATTGGAGAATTCTGAGTGGAGAATTCGGATAGAAGAAATATCAGAGTGGATACTTCAGAGTGGAGATTTCAGAGTGGAGATTCGGAATGAGGAATTTGTACTGGCTATCACCGTATTAAGTTTCTCATACTAAGGAAGACTCGAATTGAAGAATTAGGAGTGAAGAAGAAATATCGGAGTGGATACTTTGGAGTGGAGATTTCGGAGTGGAGCATCGGATTGGGAAGTTCGGACTGCAATTGATCTATCTCATGTCCAAGGAATCCTTATATATCATCTGGGTAAGGAAGTGATTCTTTGTGCTGAACCTGCTTACACTTGTATTTGAATGGAAGTTCTGGTAATATAAGATGTTACAAGAAAAGAAACTTTGACCTATTGTGCTAAGAGGGTGCACACACACTGGAGTAATTGTTTCACCGTGCTTCACAAGTGTAATGGTATATCCTACTCATTGTAATCCAAGAATTGTTTTCTTAGTGGATTGTATGGTGCTGGATTGTTTCCAACCATACTAAGGATGTAGCTATTCTTATTTAATAGTGAACCTTTTAAATCAATGTGTTCCTTTTGGTATGTGTGCTTGTTTGTTTCTCAGCAGGGAATTATATCTTTAACAGGAGGCAAAGGTTATTCTCATTCTTAAGGGAACTTAAAAGAAGAAAAAGGGGTACCACTGATTCACCCCCCCCCCCTCAATGGTCCATTACTCAAATCGGGTCCTTTCAAGAATTTGGATAGGGGTTTTATAAGCCAGATTGCTTCACCATTGGGTGCACAAGTCCTCCTCATCATGATGAAGGATGGATCAATGCTTCTATACATTGATTATCGTGAGCACAATAAAATCACCAGAAAGAACAAGAATCCCCTTCCATGGATTGATGATGTGTTCAATCATCTTTGTTGGGACAATAATTTATCTTATGTGGACATTTGTTCAAGATGTCATGAATTAAATGCAAGTAAAGAAGATATTCCAAAGACTTCCTTTTGAATGGGGTATGGACACTATGATTTCATAGTGATTCCCTTCAAACTTACTAATGCATAAGAAATTTTCATTGAATTAATGAATAGAGTCTCTAGATATTACCTTATCAAATTTTAATTAGTATTTATTGATGATATTATGATATACTCCAAGAGAAATGAGGATCTTTAGGATAATCTGAATACTGTCATAAAACCATTGTGAAGGGATATTCTATATGAAAATTACAATAAATGTGAGTTCAGGATGGATGAAGTATCATTATTGGGGAATGTTATTACCAAAAAAAGAATATTTATGGACCCTTCCAAGACAAAGGCAATTGATGAAGGGACAAGGCCCACATCTGTAATGGATATCCATAGACTATTGGTCCTAGCCGAGTATTATAAAAAAATTTAAAGGGCATTTCATGATTGTAAAACCAAATGACCAAGCTGATATAAAAGAGCGTAATGTTTGTCTGGACTCAATAATTTGATGATTGTTTTAAGGAGTGGAATAAAAGGCTATTCATTGTGCCAATACTCATACTACCAAAAAGTTTTGTAGACTTTGTGGTCTATAGTGATGATTCAAATAAGGTATTAGGATGTGTGAGGATGAAAAATGTTAATTTTATAGCCTACATCTCAAGGAAAATAAAAAACCATGAGCATAACTATCCTTTGCATGATCTGGATCGGGGGATTGTGATCTTTGCATTAAAAATCTGGCACCATTATATCTTGTGAGATATGTTTGGGATATATAAGGATCAAAATAGTCTGAAATATATATTCACAGAAAAAGAGCCTAATATTTGCTATTATAGATGGATAAGCATCATCAAGGATTTTGATGGATCAATCTACTACCATCCAAGAAATGAAAACAAGGTGGAAGAATCTCTAAGAAAAAATGTTCTTGCATATTTATCAATGATGAGAATTGAAAAAGATCCAATATTCTTATATATGTAGAGAATGTAAATGGGAATAATTAAGGGAGAATAGTCATCAATCCTTTCTCAAATAATTTTTCAACCATCCCTCGTGGAGAAAATAAATTATTCTCAATGAAAAAATTTGGAAATTTAAAAAAGGGTGGAAGCCATCAAAAATGGGAAATCCTCTGAGTTCAGGATTGATGAGGAAGGAAATGTATGATTTATGTCATGATTATGTGTTCCATATAATACAAAAGTAATGAAGGATTTTTTCATGAAGCACATATTTCATCTTTCTTTATTCACCCAAGGAGCAAAAAGATATATCGAGATCTCCTAGTGAACTATTTGTGCGACAATATGAAGAAGGGGATTGCTGAGTATATATCAATGTGCCTGGTATGCAATCAAGTGAAATCTAAAAGACAGAATTCTATTGGGATGATTGATCCAGTACCCATAAAAATATGGATGTGGGATAAAATCACCGTTTACTTTTTCAATGGACTTCCAAAGACATCCATAGGGAACAATGCTCTATGGGTCATTTTGGATCATCTTACAAAGTCAGAGAACTTTATCTCTAGAAAATATATTATAAATATATTTCTTTATAAATAATATTGATTTAATATAATGGAATATTTATAATAAATATATATAATTTCTTGATTAAAAATACTTTTCTAATTTAAAATTTAAATTTTTAAAAACATAAAATATTTTTAAAATCCCTTTCCTTGAAAATAATCATTAAATCTTATAATAGAATCCTTAAAATAATTAAAAATAACTCTTTAGGAAAATTTCTTTTCTTCTATGAAAAATATTTAAAAATATAAAACATTTTGAAAATCCTTTTCTTTTAAAATAAGCTTTGATACATTCAAATTTAGATTCCACAAATTTATTAGGATGCATGAAATTATCATCTATGCAGTATAAAATTAAATAAAGATTCCTAAAAATTTTATATAAAATAAAATTGGTACTCATATGTAAAATGAAAATAATATTTCATTCAAATAATTTCTTAAAAGGTAAAAAATGGGTAAAAGATTCTTAATTTATTCATTGGGAAAATGTTTAACAATTTTTTTTTTAGAAAACATGGATTTGGAAGAAATGGGATTCATCTAATATGAGATATGAAGTTGGTTTTCCTTAAAATATAATTTTGTAATATGTAGTACAATAGGAGAATAAAATGGCGTTAAAACATTAATTCCCATGATAAATCCATAAGATAAGGACCATAATGAGTTTATTGAAAGATGAAACATAATATTTTCTCATCATAATCATAATAAAAAACAATCTCAGTAAATAATGAGATTATATCATAAAATCCTTAACACTTTAGAAACATTGAATCATATGCCACGTGAAAGAATTACATTAAATGAATCATAGAATATCAGTAGAATAAAGAATGTTAATGTATAACATGTCAATGCATGTAATGATGCAAATTTTTATAAATGAAAACTCCATTCTTATAATTATGTCATGTAATTACATGAAATACTAACATAATGAACTACTATGTAGTATGTGACCTTTAAACATAATATATTCACTTCTGTGATTTGAATTCCATACATATGGCGTACACGGTTGCGATCAGTAAGATTTTTGGTGTTTGATAAGATAAAATTAATAATTGATGAATAGTAGCTGACCCTTATGAATAATAATTCTAACCTTATGAAAATTAAAATCACCCTTATGAATAGTAACTACTACAAATATGGTTTTCATCAGCGCTAAAAATGGGCTTTAATAGAGCCAGAAAAGTGATATTAATTCCATCAAAGATAAAGGGTGGTCCCCTTTATCAGCGCTATAAAAAGAGCTGATAAAGACCTCATTTATCATCGCTTTTTTTAAGCGGTGATAAAAATTAAAAACCAATAAAAAAATAAATAAAATTCTGCCAATCATGGGGGGGGGGGGCTTTTTACTGCGCTTGAGCACCCCTTTATCAGCGCTTTCCCACAACTCCAGTGCCGGCCTGCACCGCCTACACCGTTTATCAGCACTAGCCCTCTAAATCACCCTTGCGTGCGCGCCCATTCCTCCACCCGGATTTGATCTCGAGACCTCACCCATGCGCACCTAAAGCCTTTACCACTCCCCTATATTGATTTATTCTCTTCTTCATGATATATCTATTTATTTATTTATATTTTTAGTTATATTTATTCATATATTAATATATATTTATATTAATATATATAGTTATATTAATATATATATTTATAGTTATATTAATATATATATATAGTTATATTAATATATATATAGCTGTATTAATATATTGTAGTTATATAAATATTCATATATTGGTATTTTAAATAAAATTGATATTAGTTATTGTTTAGATAAATCTAATATATTTTATATGTAAAAATGTTTAATTATTTTTTTTTAAAATTTAATTTTTAGGTGTGAATATATAATACATATTTACATAAAGTTATATATTTGATTATAAATAGCTGTGAATTATAAAAAAAAGATAAAATTTAAAAGAAATAATATCAATATGAATGTAATACCATGGAATAAATTCATTCCCCACCAAAAAAGTGAATAATACCCCCTTAAATGAGGCTGAAAATCCACAAAATGTTAAAAAATCTGGGTACCCCGACTAAAAACTCATTTTTGGAGGCCTTCTAGGCCTCTTTTGGCCTTGAGAAACGCATGACCAGGGTTTTCCCTAAATATCAAGACGTAGATCAAGTCGTGGGATTCGATTTGATATGTGGTAGAGCTCAAACGGACACCCGGATCAAAAGATATGGCCGTTTGAAGTTTGAGTTGCGTTTTCATCATATTTTAGATCTTTTTTTTTATTTTTTTTAGTCTTTAAATTGTTATTAAATCACTGTTACTCCTTAATAATTAGTAAATTATTAATTAAAAATATTGTTTTAATTTTTTTATAATCCATTGTCACCAAATATCTTATATATTAAGTATATTAAGTGTAAATGTATATTTATACTTATCCAAAATATATTTAAAAATTATATATTATATTTATATCAATATAACTATATTGATATAATTATATATTAATATATTATTTTTAATTTTTTTGATGTCGAACCATTTATCAGTGCTACTAAAAAAGCGCTGATAAAGGGGTACCCTTTAACAACGCTAAAAAAGAACTGTAAAAGTGGGTACCTTTATCAGTGCTAAAAAAGTGATGATAAAGTGGTACATGTATCCGCGCTTTTTTTAGAGCTGATAGAGGTACCCTTTATCAGTGCTTTTTTTAGCACTGATAATTGTACCCCCTTTATCAGTGCTTTTTCTTTATCGCTGATAAAGGGGTGGTGCTGTCCTTGCCCAGTTTAGTGGAAGTGGGAAAATCGTTCAAAAGAATAGTAACCTCACCTAAGAATGTATAAATTAAATTTAGGCATCTTATAAGTGTTAATACGACGACAGTAAAAGTATTGGTATTTTTGTAAGACATAAATAATTAATTACAAATAATTAATTCATTTATAACAAATATTTCCATAAAATATGTTCAATAATTAATAATTTTATGTCTACTGGTTTCAAAATAATTTTATAAGGCCTTATATAATTTTTGAAAGCATTATAAAATTAGTTATGGTTTTAAAATCATTTAATTTCATGTAAATTATGATTTTAATTAAAAAATGAATTAATCATATTTATAAAATCATTTTTAAAAAATTTAGTTCATTTTAAATTCTATACATTGAAAAATTGTTAAGGAGAATTTTTCATAATTTTCTAAACTACTTGAATTTATGATGAATAGTAAAATACGACAATTCATGGTAAATGCTAAAAATAGAATTTATGGATCATTATTGAGTCATGGATGATGTAAATGCCCATTGGTTCAAACTCAAATGAACATATTAATGTTTTTTTTCCGATGAATTATTACTATTGATTCTCTTATGAAAAAGTAATAAAGTGATTATTAAAATATTAAGAATCCCCTCTTCCATCCACTATAAAACCTAAACACACTCCTATATTCTCTTCACACATATAAAGCCTTATCCCTTACCTATATTCTGACATAATCTCTCCCCAAGATTCTCCCTGACGTCCATCAGACCCTAGACTCCTCAAAAGACCAAATCAAAATTCCTTAAGAGTCTCTCAAAGAAGATTAAATCAAGAGGTAAATTCTTCTTTTTTTTCATTCATTTTATTTTCACATTCCATTATTATCATTTATTTCCTAACCTATCCTCATCCAAATGGTATGAAAAGTTCAGTACCGTATATTGACATGAATGTTTTTATTTTAATGTGATAAATCTTTATCATATCTCATTTACCATCCTTTTATAATAACGAAATGGAAACATCATCTATTATATGTTAATTTTTCACATTCAAGGATAACTAGTTATCAATTTCAGTCATTATCCTCATTTCTAGTCTGGAAAACAAATTTCTAGTTGATCCAAAATATTAAAATTATGTGACTTTCTGGAATCCTTTTTCACATGTGATGTAAAATAATAATACAAAACATGTAAATTGTGAGCAAAATCGCCAAATTAATCCAATAGTTTATCGTTACAATTTTATATAATGATTCACCTTAACTATAAATAACCAAATGAATTTTAGAACCATATAATCTTATGTATTTTCATGAATTTATTATAAATTCATTTATGCAAAACCATTTTCATCCTACATGTTTATCCATACATGAATATATGTGAACTAATCATTAAAACCAAGGGAGAAAACACTCCCAAATTATGAAATTGAACAGCTTAACTCATAAAAAGGAAGAGAATGAATTTAATAAGTATATATTAAACCAATAACATGTGTTTTAGGTATATAATTATTAATTAATTAACAAAATATAAGTATTCATATTTTTAAGATAATGAGAAGAACACCATCAGACTTAAGGCATGAGATCCTCTCTTTCTCAAATTTTTTCAAGAATTTCCTATATGTTATGTCAATTTATCTGTAATTACTAATGTTGGGGTATGATTTATAAACTTCCTTATACTATAATCATTATTTATATAATGTGAGAAACCCATTTTCTACCACATTAATCCCTCCTATGTAAACCTGATACCAAAACGATATTCCGTAAGGGATTTTACCTGAACCTCATTTATTCATTCAGGTATCTCAATATTTTTTTTCACCATAATGATGTTATCTATAATGTTTATATACATATTATAAATTATTTTAAAACTCTCCAAAATCATTTATTAATATCCATTCATTATCCTCTTTTTGGGATACATTTTTTTAAATGATTCCCTCCTCAATACATCCCAATAAGAAAATATGTTTACTTGAAACATCGCAAATCCATACCCAATTTCATGTGTAGTATACCATATGTTTTAAGACACCCTTGTTTTTATGAAACTAGTTTTTTCTTTATTAAAACATTCTTTCATCACTTTTGGTTTTGAAGAAAATTTTATTTCTTTTTCTATTTTAAATGCTTGTTACTGTTTTCCGTAATGTCGTAATACAATTTTTTAAGGATAAAAATTATTAAATACTCATTTCAGATATTGTCACTTATTGTTTACAGCATTTACCATGATATATGCATATTTTCTTTATTAATTCCCATTTATGTTATAATTTCATTCATTCATATACACTTTAATGATATGCCCATTCACATTACCTTATGACATTATTATGATATCAATTTCATTCCATGGGTTCCCTTATCTTTTTTATTTTTTATGTATGATTCTATATGTGGAATGGTTTTCTAGGAAAATGTTAATATGGGTGCAACAATATAGTGCTCCAATTCATTTTGTAATGTTTAGTCTAATGAGACATTATGTGAAACAGTCATGGCAGTTAGATTTGTCTCGTGCTACCATGTGTACAAACTTTGTGGTTAACCTTAACATGTGCACCTCTATGTGGAATGAGAATTGAATTGTGATAAATTTAGGATTAATATTGCAGCCACATTACTATGGATTCATGTTTCCATGATCCCTTTTTTATGTTTTATGATTCCATGTTATACATGCCTTTTATTTACATTAAGCCATGCCTTCTTGCTTTTGTGATAATGTTTTATTACTATGCTTTTCCCTTACTAGGAGTTTAGCTCATCCCATTGTTCTTGTGATCCTAATGGCACACTTTGAATATGAAATGGATCAAAGGATGGTTGGAGCTTGTTTTGAAGATAAAATATAGAATTGTTTTTTCAGTCTCATGTTTTCTATTTTATGGTCCTAGAATTCCTAGAAACTAGAGTTCATTATACTTTTCTTGTTTTATGATTTATAGTTAGGCTTAAAATCATGTAATTTTATGTGTAGAAGGTTAGGGTTTCTATAGTTGGTATCAGAGAATGGTCTAGTAATTTTTGGATATTAGAAACAGAGAACACTTGTATAAACCTTTTGGATGAGACTATATATAAGAAAACACCCCTAAATTTTTCTAAGATTAGAGTTTGTTGTTTATCAAGAAAATAAATCACTATATAGACAAAAATAGGTAATGGTGTATTAACACATATTTATGTAGAGGTAAAACCTGAAAATATAGCATTGAGCTAGACTCAAATGGGAACTAAAGCATGAAAATGGGCCTTTCTTTAATCTAGATATGACACTCCTGGTGGATATGATTTCGTAAGTTCATGAGCATATTAAAAACACTTATTAAGGTAATAAAAGAATTCCATAATAATATAAGTTAAGAAATATATCAAGGTGAACCAATATTGAAACATAGGGAATCACAAGATAAGATATACTTCTATATTACAAGTTTATCTTCTTACATTCCTTTTTTTATGCTAAATAGCTAAGTATTCAATCCATTTAATTGTATTTTCTTTTCATAGTTAGTGGTGGGAAATATAAGAACACTTTCCAACAATCAATATGATAGGTAATGTGAATATTGAATTAACGATACTCTGGATAAGATAATAACGGGTGCCCAAAACATCAGAATAGTACTTGCTCAGTTGGCTTATGTTATGAATAATAATATGATCGATTAGTAACACCTTCTTACCCCATTGAAAGACAAATTTTCCATTGAATCATATATGCGGGAAATTCCTCAAATATTTTGTGGATATTCCAATCCCCTCCTAGAGGAACAGTTGATTAACTCCATTTAAAATATATTCTATGTCTTCTTGTTCTCAAAAGTAGAGAAAGTCATACTATCGGACAATCATTTTGATAGGGAATATGATTAATGTTTTACAGTGATCAAGAATATGAGGCAGTAGGAAATTGATTCCATAAAATGGGTGTAATTTAAGAGAATGATTTTCAATAAATATTTTCCATTAACTCTTCATCTCAATAAGGAAAGGGAGGTCCTTGGACTCCAGAAGAAGGAAGTATAGTTAATCAAGGTGTATGAAGAATAAATTGTGATGATTTCAAGTTCCACCTTTGTCACATTCTTGAACACCAAAATCAAGGTCGGTCACTTCATTAGTGGACCAATTCTGAGTCTACAAAAAGTCAGTGATTTAAGACTTTCATAGCTGTGAGGAGATTGTCTATTGAACACTTAATGTTGAAATAGAGATCTGATACTCTCAATGTAACTTGGGCCTAATGAAAAAAAGATGGAAATTGAATCTAATGTGGGAGGATCCAAAAATAAATTCAATGATGGAAATAAGCTAGATCATCCCATGTGTAATCTATGATGGAAGAATCATCCTGGTAAATTTCTATAGGGAACCCAGAATAGTGTGAAATGTGGAAAGATGGGACTTATGGATAAAAAATATGGAAGATATATTAAAAATACCACTTATATGGAATGATAAAGGGATGTTTAGATAAAAACTCATCATATAGTGTAGTGTTACTACTTCAAGGATCATGGGATTGATGTGAAAAATTTCTGTAAGACAAGGTTTGTCAAAGGCAATCAACAAAAACCTACAAGGAAAAAATGAAGGGCTTATGTTATCAATAATATGGAGGTGGATCTAGACAAAAATTGGGTGACATGTACGATAGTTATTCATTCAAAAATAGAAAATGTTATATTTGATTATGTTTCTAAACATTCTTTCATATCTTGCAATTTTAGTAGAACAATTCATACACCACCTAAAAATTTTAAGGATAGGTTATCTATGAGAACAGTTAATGACGAAATTATTGTGTCCATGGTTTATAACTCCCCCCCATTAAATATTTGTGGACTGAACCTAATATAAAATACTTTAATACTTCTTTTAGTTGATTTTGAATATATCATGGGAATAGATAGGCTTTCATTATACATATCCAACATCAACATTTAGGAATGGGAGATCACTCTTCACATCCTGAAGCATCCTCCAATTCCTTACAAGTATAAGGGGGATGATAAATATCCTTTTTAGTCATTTTATAATGTGTGGATATTAATTCCTTATGATAAATAATATCCAGATCAAATGATTTAGAAAGATGAAATAATCATGCTTGAAGATATGCCCAATGTGAGGGATTAACTAGATGTATTTTTTGAAAGATTTTCTTAGTTTTCCTCCAAACCAAGAGGTTGATTTCCAAATTGAACTTATTCCTTGATCACTTCCATTATCAAATACACCTTATTGAATGACCAATGTATAGCTGGAAGATTTGATGAAATTATTGTAGTATTTGAATAAGGGTTTTATAAGCCCGATTTCTTCACCATGGGGTGCACCAGTCCTCTTCGTCATGAAGAAGGATTGATCAATGCTCCTATACATTTATTATCGTGAGCTCAATAAAATCACGATAAAGAACACGTATCCCCTGTAATGGATAGATGAAGCATTCGATCAGATTTTTGGGGCCAATTATTTATCTTAGATGGACCTTTGGACAAGATGTCAACAATTAAATGCATAGAAGAAAGATATTCCCTAGAATTCCTTTTGAATGGGGTGTGGACACTATTATTTCATAGTGATTCCCTTTGGAATCACTAATCCATAAGCAATTTTCATGGAATTAATGAGTAGACTCACTAGATATTACCATATCAAATTTTCATTAATCTTAATTGATGATATTATGATATACTCCAAGAGAAAGGTGGAACTTTAGGATAATCTAAATACTATGATAAAACCATTGTTAAATGATATTCTATATGAAAATTAAAATAAATGTGAGTTCGGGATGGATGAAGTATAATTATTGGGGAATGTTATTACAAAAAAAAGGAATATTCATAGTCCCTTCCAAGACAAAGGAAATTGATAAAGGGACAAGGCCCACATCTGTAACTGATATCCATAGCTTTTTGGGTCAAGCCGAGTATTATCGACAATTTATAAAGATCATTTCATAATTGTAAAACCAAATGACCAAGCTGATATAAAAGAGCGTAATGTTTTTCTGGACTCAATAATTTGAAGATTGTTTTAAGGAGTGGAATAAAAGGCTAATCATTGTGCGTGTACTCATACTAACAATAAGTGTTGTACTTTTTTGGTCTATAGTGATTCTTTAAATGAGGTATTAGGATGTGTGATGATGAAAATGATAATGTTATATCCTAAAGCACAATCAAACTAAAATTCCATGAGCAGAACTACCCTTTGCATGATCTAGATTGGGCGACTATGATCTTGGCATTAAAAATATGGCATCATTATATCTTGGGGGATATGTGTGGGATATATACTGATCAAAAGAGTCTCAAATTTATTTTCACAGAAAAAGAGCCTAATATGTTATATTATAGATGGATAGGAATCATCAAGGATTTTGACGGCTCAATCCACTACCATCCCAGAATGTCAAACAAGGTGGAAGATGCTCTAAGTAGAAATGTTCCAGCATATTTATCAATGATGAGAATTGAAAAAGATACAATATTCTTATATATGTAGAGAATGTAAATGGGAATAATTAAGGGTGGAACATCATCAATTCATTCTAAAATTATTTTTCAAACATCCATCATGGAGAAAATAAATTATTCACAATGAAAAGATGTGGAAATTTAGAAAAGGGTGGAAGCCATCAGAAATGGGAAATCCCATGAGTTCAAGATTGATGAGGAAGGAAATATATGATTTCTGTCATGATTATGTGTATCATATAATCCAAAAGTATTGAAGGATTTTTTTCATGAAGCACATATTTCAACCTTCTCTATTGACCCAATGAGAAAAATGATATATCAAGATCTCCTAGTGAACTTTTTGTACGACAATTAAGAGAAGGAGATTGAAGAGTATATATTAAAGTGCCTGGTATGTAAACAAGTGAAATCTGAAAGACATAATTCTTATGGGATGATAGATTCACTACCCATAACAACATGGATGCGGGAGAAAACCACCATTTACTTTTTCAATAGACTTCCAAAGACATCCAGAGGGAACAATGCTATATGGGTCATTGTCGATCTTCTTAAAAAGAGAGAGCACTTTATCTCTATTTTAGAGGACTTCCCAATAGATATATTTTCATGATCCACAATTCTATATGGGTTATTGTGGATCATCTTACAATTACATAGCACATTATCTCTCTATGGGTCTTGTTGAAGTGCACTGTCATTGTGGATCATCTTGACATTTTTTAACCAAAATATTACCATAAAATACACACAAATAACACCTAACATATAATGATAACGTTCTAAACATACTTAAATAGAATTACCATACAGTCGACTTGCACACATATCACTAAATGGAATATCACCTTGGACACTTCCATACCCAATTCCTTCGAGGTTATAATGTATCCACCTATCCTGGTTTATCATGTAACCTCCCATAATTTATTTTATCACGTAACCACCTGTCAAATTCCCAAGTACCATTATAAAATAATAACACATAAAATATTAAAAATATAAATATTTCAGTAATAACATTTCATTTGAAATTACAAGAAATCATTTCAAGATATTTAAATAATCATTCCTTTTCAAAAACCATTTTCAATACCATAACACCCAAAAATGGAATATAGTGTTTATTTTCATTTTAAAAACATTAAATCTTATAGAGGAAGCCAACAAATGATATCTGCGACAGAGAGGTCATTATCAACACAAATGTTAAAAATATTCCTTTTGTCATTGAGTAAAATGATTTGTAGAAAACAGATTCCCAATGAATGAAATTAAAATTCAAAGGGGTTTATTATATATATTATAAAAGAGGGAGTATTATATTATCAAACCATTCCTTAGTGAAAGGATGTTGAGAAGAAATCCCTTACCTCGTGTCCGAATTGACCTGTTCGTTCTTTAATTTCATGAATATTAAAAATAAGATAATTTCTACTTGGATAAGACCCTTTTACAAGATTATTATTTCGTTTATATCTCTTATTACCATTTTATAACAATTAAATAATTATTTGAGTTCATATCAGACATTTTGTCGATTTTCGAACGTTGAGTTAAAAATGAACATGTTATTATTATAAAATGTCCATGTGGTCGAAATTCAATTTTCAATAGAATAACATTAATTATTTATATATAATATATATCATATATATCTGGTATATATGTATTTATAACAGTCCATATCATTTGGATATATGAAAATGAAATGCATCGTTCATGGAGACAGTAAGCCGTATGCACGCATGAACGCTACTTCCATTTCATTTTTTTCATTTTAAAATGAATGAAAACCCAATGATGCATAGGTATATTATATTTTCTAGAGTAATATATTTTATTTTATATTTGTTAAATTATTTCATTAACACCATATTTTATACATTCCATGTAAGGTAAAAATGAGCCATATCATTTTGAGTGGGCGGTAGTTTGTACTTCCTCGAATGAAATTATCATATATATACAACATGAAAAGCATAACGGTATGTTATAGAAGAATATTATAGTAGATTAGAGATAAAATAAATATTATAAATATCACATATAATTACAGTGCCATCATAATTTCCACCATAAAAGGTGGTAGAAGAATATTGAATTATCATCGTTTCGTGAGGCATTAGTTCATCGTCCACAGAAAAATTATGTTCTATACCCATTAAATAGAGATGTTTGTAAGTGTATTTAGAATACATATCATAACAAAAACCTATTATATTTACAATACTTTTTTTCATGTAAACAAAGAATAAACAGATCATAGGGAGTTAAGAAGTAAAATAAAAGAATAGAACATGAGGAAAGACGTTAGCTTTAAATCGGGTTACTCCATTTGGTTTGAACCAAAAGGATTTATTTAATTGATTTAGACCTATGTTAAGGCTTCTAAGAGGAATTGAATGTTGTTTAGGGCTTCTTGATGAATGTATTGAATGAACCAAAGTGCATGAGAGGGGCGTGAAATGGGTTAGAGGTGGTGGCCTTTTTTAAGAGGGAGGATGGTCTCTTTAGGAATATTTGAAAATGTTATTTTATTATTAACAAATTTTCAGTTTAAGAAGGACCAAAACATATTTAATTCAAATATAATTTTAATATAATTTGAAATAAAATCATCCAATAATAATTGGAAATGTTTGGATTATTTTTAATCCTTATATGTTTTATTTATCATTTTGTTAACTTATATAACTTTTACCATGTTTTCTTATATATTCATATTATATGGTAAATATTGTTATCATAAAATAACAACCAAACACCAAGCGGTTCACTAATAACATTATAAATCTTATATAGGTAATTTTGACGAATATTAGATTTTTAGGATTATAATATCATTTAATAAAATATTGATTCTTTTAAAAAATCATTTATGTAAATTTATTTACAATTCTTATCAAGACTTTTAAAAAATATATAACAACTTGATTCCATAGAAAATCCTACAACAATGAAAATATAAAAATTCATAATCGTGCCTAAAATTCATGGAAGACATAAAATATTTCAAAATAAATATACTTTAACATTTATAATCTCATTTATTTAGAACACTCATTAATTAGGTAATCATTAATTCGTCATTGTTTCATATAGAAATTTATTTATATGATGTCTATAAATTATAAATAAAATACCATGATGTATGAAATCATTTTATCTTTCAAATGAATATTTATAGTTTATGAGATCACCTATATAACCCCATATAATTTTTTTACTAAAATATATATGATTATAATATTTTTGTCCTCAAGTTAAATTAATTAATATAAGGTGTCATTATCATTCTCAAGTGGCTCCATGGGGTCCCAAAATTGACCCAATGATACCCATGGTCAGACATGAATCATTTAATAGTATTAAGAAACATGTTAGGGTAATTTAATATTATTATTATAATATTTTTACCTTTATATTATAGATTTCCCCTTTAATTGTGGTAAATAAAATATTTACTAAAGTAAATATTCCTTGTGTCTAAAATTAAAGGATAAATATTTACAAAATTTGGATATCATGATTAAAAAAATGGAATCCATTTTTCAAAATTCCAAATATATAAGTGGAAGATATTAATTTAAAATAAATTCCTATTGTTAAAACAACAAACATGTTTTTACGGAATAAAAACCATCCAAAGATTTCAACTTGTTCATGTCCACATTCAATGTGAAATTACATACAATGACAAACATTGGATTAAATGGTAAAAATATAACCTAATTACACATTAAATATATTTAATAATATAATATAACCATATAACTAAATTATATTGAAAAGATTTTTTGATTTAAAATACAGTATTTTTCACTATTCGTTAAAAATGAACTTAATCAGAAAAATACAAAAATGTCATGCAGACTAAATTTTGATATCCCTATTCTAAAGAAGAATATTATTTTTTTAGATAGACCATATAAAAGTGAAAAAAACTATATTTAAAAATTTTTCTCTATCAAAAAGTAGTAAATGGACGTTTTAAAAAATATTAGAGTATTTATGCATAAAATTGGATTTGTTCACATTTTATGCTTGTGAAGTTTATTGGATGAATGTAAAAACATTTAATAAACATGTGTAATCATATATTAGTTAGTTATATTTATTCACGCCAATACATCATCTATGAATTAACAACCATTTAAAATAATAATATTATATTATTATTTTTCAATATAACCCAACATGTTTTGAAACATAATATTTCAATGAAACCCATTGTTGTGTATCAGGTACGCCTTCGAAAATAGCATCCTCTTTAATTTTAAATTAATATTTAATTCAAATATATTGATAAATATGAAAATGTATTACACTTTATTTACCTGGGATGTTTCATCCTTCCTCCCTTTCGAAAATTGCTTCCTCGCAATTTTATTCACATATTTAATAATTGGGTATTTATCCCTCATTTCATTTTCAGATTCCCACGTTTCCTCTTCAACCATATAGTTTTTACAAAAAACATTCGCATGATGAATTACCTTATTCTTCCACACTTTCCCTATTTGGTAAACAATATAGACTCACTGTTCCTCATAAGAAATATTTTCTCCCAAATGAACTACCTATAGACTCAAAACATGAGAGAGATCTGGATTATATACGTGTCCACATTGAAACATGAAAAAATGATTTTCTGGGGATAAACTTGGAGGTAAACCCACTATGTAGGAAACTATTCCAACTTTATAGAGGATTTCATAGGATCCAATGAACCACGATCACAAAATTCCCTTCTCGCGAAAAAAAATCACACATTTCCATGGAGAAACATTGAGAAAGACATGATCACAAACCTCAAAAGAATGATCATTCCTACAGTTATCCGTATAAATTTTCTTCCTGCCCTGAGCTGTTATCATGTGCATCTAAATATACTGAACTTTTTCTACCACCTCTTCTACCAATTATGGTCCCATAAGATTCCTTTCACCTACTTCATCCCAAAATGCTGGAGTTTGAAATCTCTTTCCATAAAATCCCTCAAATGGTTCCATCTATTCACCGAAATTAAAACTGTTATTAAAAGAATATTCAAACAATGAAAGATGATGGTCCCAACACCCATGATAATCCATCGAATAAGAACATAAAATATATTAAAAAGTATGAATTGTTCATTCTGAATACTAATCTAATTGTGGATGAAAATTTTTACTAAAATTTAATTCAGTACTCAACGACTTCTGAAGGCCTTTCCAAAAGTTTTAAGTAAACATGGGATCACTATCAGATACAATGGAGTGGGGAACTCCATGAAACCTAACTATCTATTTATCATACAACCAAGAAAGTGGATTTATAGGAAAAATAACTCGAATTGGGAGGAAATGATCATATTTAGTCAATCTATCCACAATAAGAAAGATTTCATTGTTACCTAGAGATGCATTTGTGAATCCCCCAATGAAGTCCATGGATATATTTTCTAATTTACACTCTAACATCAGTAATGACTGAAGAATCCATTTTGGTAAATGCCCCTCTTCTTTAAACTATTGAGAAGTCAAATACCTAATAGTAAAGTCAGTAATATTTCTTTTCATTCCTTCCAACAAGCAATACTCCCTAAGATCTATGTAAAACTTAGTACTTACATGATAAATAGAAAACAGAGAACTATGAGTTTCACATAACAACTCTTTCTTTAACTGTGAATCAAAAAGAACACATATTCTCTTTCCAAACCTCAAAACACAGACTCTGTCAATATTAAACACAAGTATCTTACCCTTCTGAACTAATTTTACATTTTTCTTTAACTCACAGTCATCTTTTTGATCTTGTTTATTTCTATCTTATTGGGATGATTGTACTAAAACCGGACACAAAACTGAGGAATTTCCTACCCCAATATCTTCCAATACAAAATTCATCAAATCAATAACCAAAGGATCTCATTCCAAACATAGAATAGTTAAGGTAGCATTACACTTTCCACTCAAAGCGTCCGCCACTTTATTTACATTTCCCATATGGTAATGGATCGTTAAATCATAATACCTGATCATTTATAACCAAATCCTTTGTCTAATGTTTATTTCCTTCCGAGTAAATATATACTTAAATCTTGAGTGGTTAGAATATATTTAACATTTTAATCCTTATAGACGATGACTCATAGTTTTTAAATAAAAAACCTGAGTAGCTAAATCCAAATCATGTGTAGGGTAATTTAACTCCTAAGGAGTCAACCGATGCGAAGCATAAGCAATTACCTGATCATTATGCATTAAGACACAACCTTGTCCTTTCAAAGAAACATCACTGTAGATAACAAACTCCCCATTTCAGGATGGCAGAGCCAAAAATTGAGCATTCACCAATCCTCTTTTCAATTCCTGAAAACTACCATCACATTCTTTTGTCCAGATGAACTTAAAGCCTTTCTGAGTTAACATAGTCATTGGTCTAGATACCCGTGAAACAATTTCAATAGGCATCTGGTAATAATCTTATAAACCATGAAAATTAAGGATCTCAATTATATTTATGGGATAGGCCATTCTTCCAAAACGTTTGTTTTAGCAGGATCAACAGTTATGCCTTCTTTAGAAACAATGTTACCAAGGAAAGAAATTTTTTGTAACCAAAACATACACTTGCTGAATTTTCCACATAGTTTATTTTCTTTTATGATTTTCAAGACAACTCTTAAATGAAATTCATAATCCCCATTACCATTAGAATATAGAAAAGTATCATCAATAAAAACAACAACCATTTATCACCTAGATCCACAGAGCCATCACCACAACAAACTGTTTAATCCTAATTTCAACCATCTCTGGATGTTGATACATATACCTTCATAGCACAAATTCCATGTTTCCTCTATGAAAAACCATTCTAAACATAGCAATATCTTATGTGAAGTAACATGGTAATCTATAAATGCAGTATCATTTCAATGTTACCATAAAGTAATTTATGGATATTAATTTATTAATACCATAACTCTTAATGTTGTATATTCCGACCACTAATACCAACTATAAGGACTCGACCTAAAAAATTAAATAATCATGAATTAAGTTAATAATTCATATTGAGGATATTTTTATGTTTGGAGCTTTATAGAATTAGGTCATAACAATTACCTAAAAATTTTAATATTACATGTATACAATTCTACTCAATATCCATTTTTTCATAAATTAAAACTTTTGAAAAAAGTGTCATGTCTAGTTCCATATTTTAGAAATCATGACTTTTCTTGATCCCATCCTTGACCCTATTCATCTTTAAGGAATATGAAAAAACATTTCAAAAAAACATTGGATGAGCATAAAAAGCTCAGTAAGGGATATTCAAATAAGGAAAATAGTTTGTTTTTCAAAAGAACTAGTAAACATGAATACTTTAACAAAATTAATATTATTATCCATTAAAAATTTGTAAATTCTCTTCACTGAATAAAATATAATTTCTTACCCTTTTTAAAAAATACATTACCATAAAACCCATAGAAAGAACACATAACATATAATGTTATCTCGGTACATAAAAATACTTAAATTGAATAACCATACGATTGACTTCCACACATGTCACTAAATGGAATACCCACATGGACAAATTTCATACCCAATGAATTGGAGGTTATAACGTAACAACCCATCATGGTTTATCAAGACACCACACATCACGTGGTTTATCATGTAACCACCCATAAAATTTCCAGGTACCATTAAAAAATCATAAAACAGTAAACATTCTAAATATAAACATTTCACTAATAACATTTTATTTGGAATTAAATGATATAATTTCAAGATATTGAAAAAATAAATCCATTTAAAAAACACTTTTCAATACCAAAACACTCAAAAAAAGAATAAAGAATTTATTTTCCTTTTAAAAACATTATGGCTAATAGAGGAAGCCAACTAACGATTACGACGACGGAGATGTCATTATCTCCAAAAATGTTAAAAACATTCCTTTTATCTTTTAGTAAAATTCATCATAGATAAATGATTCCATTTGAATGAAATTACATTTCAAAGTGTTTAATTATATAATGTATAATATAAGTAGGTGTATATTATCAAAAACATGCCTCGATGAAAGGATATTAAGACAAAGTCCATTGCCTCGTGTCTGACTTGACCCGTTCATTGATTAATTTCTTGAATAATAAACATAAGTTTATTTCTAATTAATTCAGAACCACTTTCAAGTTTATTTTTCCATTTATATCCCTTATTACCTTTCTATAAAAATTAGTTAACTTTTTGAGTTTATATCAGACATTTTGTCAATGATCGGAACTTGAGTTATAAATGAACTTGTTATAATTATAAATTAACCATGTGGTCGAAGTACTATTATATATATATATTGATATTCATGATTTATATTTCATACATATCATATATATCAATTATATATTTATTTATAATGGTCCATATCATTTAGATATATGAAAATCAAAAGCCATATTCAGGGAGACGGTAAGTCGTACATACGCATGAATGCTACTTCATTTGCATTTTTTATTTTAATAGGAATTAAAACCAAATGAAAAAAAGGTATATAGTTATTCAAGTATAATATCATATTTTATATACATTGTGTATGTTCAGTAACACCATACGTTATACGTTCCATGTATGGTATGAACGAGTTATATCACTTTGTTGGTGTGGTAGTCTGCACTTCCTCAAATGAAATAATATATATATACAACATGAAAATCATAAAGGTATGTAATAAAATAGAATTGCATAAGCTTATAGATAAAATAAATATCATTAATATAATATATAATTACAGTGCCATTATAATTTCCCCCATAATATGTGGTAGAGGAAGATTGAACAATCATCGTTTCGTGAGGCTGTAGTTCGTTGTCTACAGAAACATCATGTTCTATTCCCATTTGATGGAGGTGTGTGTAAGTGTAGTTTGAATAATTATCATAAAAACAACCTATTATATTGAGGATGTTTTTTTCTTATGTATACAAAGAATAAAAAGAGCATAGGGAGTGAAGGAGTAAAATAATAGAAGAGAACTTGATGGAAGACATTACCATTAAATCGGGTAACTCCCATTGGTTTGAACCAAAATGCATTCTGGATGTGACTTATAACTAATTAAGGCATCTAGGTGGAAGAGATGGATTATTAGGGATTCATGGAGGTCATTATTGATGAGCCAAGGGGCTTGAGATCTATATGTAATGGGTTAGAGGTGGTGGCCTTTTATAAGATGGAGGAGGGTCTATTTAAGAATGATTGAAAATAATATTTTATTATAAACATATTTTCAGTTTCAAATGGTTAAAATCTTATTTAATTCAAAGATAATAGGAATATAAGTAGAAAAAAATAATCACAAACTAATTGGACATGTTTTGGATAATTTTTAATCCTTATCTTTTTTATTTAACCCTTTGTTAAATTATATAACATTTACCATGTTTTGTTATATATTCATACAATTTGGTTAATACAGTTACCATAACATGACAATAGAACCACAAGTGGTTCATTAACGACATTATAAACCTTATCTATGGAATTTGGCCGAATATTATATTTTTAGTATTATTATATCATTTAATAAAATATTGATTGATTTAAAAACTCATTCCTGTCAGTTTTAATACTATTAATATTAGAAATTTAAAAAAATCAATAAAATCTTGATTATTTTGAAAAACCAACAATAATAATAAGATAAAAAGTCACAATCATCCATAAAATAATTGGATGGAATAAAAAGCTTCAAAATAAGTTTATGTAAACATTTATAATCTCATTTATTTTAAACATTCATTAATGAGGTAATCATTACATCATCATTGTGTCACAAATGATTTTTAAATTGGATGTCTAAAATTTATAAATAAAAAAACATGATGTATGAAATATTTTTATCTTTCAAATGAATCTTTATTGTTGATGATATCACTTATATCACCCCATATAAATTATTTTTACAAAAAGATATATGATTATGTTAATTTTGTCCTTACTTTAATATAATTTGTATAAAGTGCCATTATCACTCCCATGTGGATCAATGGGATACCCAAATCGATCTAGGTATCCCCATTGAAAAAAATGTGTCAACCAATAGACATGGGACACATGTTAGGGTACTTTAATATTATTATAATAATATTTTTTTACCCTTATTTACCATATTTATCCATTAACAATGGAAAATAAAATATTTACAAACATAAATATTCATAATGTATAAAAATAAATGTTACCTATTTTCACAATTTGGGCTTCCTTATTGAAAATATGGATTCAATTTTTCCAAATTCAAAAAAAAGAAGATGTAGAAATTAATTTAAAATTAATTCTCGTGGCCCAAACAAAAAACATGTTTTTAAGAAATAATAACTATCCAAACATTAAAACTTGTTTATGTCCAATTTAAATTTGAAATTACATCCAATGACCAAAATTGGATTAAATGGTAAAAAGATAATCTAATTACACTTAAAAACCATATAAAAAATATAATCTACCATATAAATAATTTATGTTAAAAGGTAGTTTTGAATAAAAATACAGTATTTTTCCCTATTCCTTAAAAATAAACTTTATCTGAAAAATACCAGAATTTCATCAAAATTAAATTTTGATATCCTGAATCAAAAAAAGGATATTAATTTTTCATATAGAACATATAAACGTGACAAAACCAAAATATAAAAAGTGTTCTCCATTAAAAGGCAGTAAATCGACCATTTAATGAATATTATAGTATCTATGAAAAAAATTGGATTCATTCACATTTTAAGCCTATAACTATTATAGGTTAAATGTATAATAATTTAATAAATATATGTAATCATATTTTGTAGTTATTTTTTCAGTAGAATACAAATTCTATGTGTTAACTGTTGTTTAAAATAATAATATTATATTATTAGTTTTCAAAATAACTCAACATTGTCTGAAACATTATATTTCAAAAAACATCGTTGTTTTGGATTGGGTAATCCATCGAACATAGCATCCAATTTTAGGTAAAAGTAATATTTAATTCACCAATATTAATAAATATGAAAATTTCTTACTCTTTATTAACCTCAGATGATGCATCCTTCCCCCTTTTTTTGAAATTGTGTCCTCGAATTTTTATTCACTTATAAAATAATTGGGGGTATTTATCCCTCATATCATTTTTAGATTCTCACGTTTCCACTTCAATAATATGGATTTTCCAAAAAACTATTACAAGATAAATTACCTTATTCTTAAAAACATTCTCTCTTCGGTCAAGAATCTGGAATGGTTGTTCCTCAAAAGAATGATTTTCTCCCAACCAAAATACCTCAAGTCTCAAAACATGAGATGGATCTGGAATATACTATCTCAACATTAAAACATGAAAAAGATTGTGTACCTGGGATAAACTTGGAGGTCAATCCACAATATAGGCAACTAATCCAATATTCTCGAGGATTTCAAAGGGTCCAATGAACCTCAGACTCCACTTTACCTTCTTTCAAAAACACATCCCACATTTCCCTAGAGAAACATTTTGAAATACACGATCACCTATGTCAAAAGAATGATATTTCCTCTAGTTATACACATAACATTTATTCCTTCTCTGAGCTATTATTATGTGGTTCCGAATCTAGTGAACTTTCTCTACCATCTCTTCTATCAATTCTGGTCCTATCATCTTAAATTCACCGACATCATCCAAAACAAAAAGAGTTCGACATCTATGTCCATAAAATGCCTCAAATAGTACCATCTATACACTGGAATGAAAACTGTTATTATATGAAAATTGAACCAATGAATTGTGTTGGTCCTAACTTCCATGGTAATCCATTGAATAAGTACATAGCATATCTTCCAAAGCCTAAATTGATCATTTTGATTAACCCTCTGATTGTGGATGAAGATTTGTACAAAAATTGACTTCAGTACCTAACAACATCTGAAGGCCATTAATAAAGTTATAAGTAATTGTAGGATCATGATTAGATACAATATAGAAGGGAACTCCATATAATCGGACTATCCCATTAAGAAACTACTGAGAAAGTTGATCTAGAGAAAAATTATCTTGAATAAGTGAGAAATGAAAAGATTAAACAATCAATCAACAATAACCCAGATTGTATTGATACATCGTGATGTCCTATGTAATCCAAAAATTAATTCCATGGATATATTTTCCCATTTCCACAATAGCACCGGTAAAGATAGAAGCATACCTTTCGGTAACTGCCACTCTGCTTTAACCTGTTGACAAGTCAAACACATCACACTAATGTCATCAATATCCCTTTTCATTCCATCCCATTTGTAATACTCCTGAAAGTCATTGTATTTCATAGTACTGCTAGGATGAACTAAAAACAATGAACTATGAGCTTCACATAACAACTCTTACCTCAACTGCGAATCACAATGCACACATAATCTCTTTCCATTCCTCAATACACAGTCTCTATCAATATTAAACTCTGGTAACATACCCTTCAAAACCAATTCTACCTTTTTCTTCATCTCGTTATCATATTTCTGTGCTTGCATAATTATGTATATTAAGGTCGATTGTATTGAATCCTCAAACAAAATAGAGGGTTTTCCTTCACCAACAAGTTCCAATCCAGAATTCATCAAATCAATAACCAAAGGATCTCGTTCCAAATGTATCATGGTTAAGCTAGAATAACTCTTTCGACTCAAAGATCAACCAGTTTATTTTCCTTTCCAGGATGGTAATGGATCGGGCAATCAGAATCCTTGATTAATTCTAACCATCTTATATATCTCATGTTTAATTTCTTCTAAGTAAATATATACTTCAAACTTTTCTGTTCAGTATATATTTCACATTTTACTCCATATAGATGATGCCTCAATTTTCATAAAACAAAAACATCAATAGAAAATTCAAAATCATGTGTAGGGTAATTTAACATATGAGGTTTCAACTAACGTGAAACATAATCAATTACCTGATCATTCTGCATTAAGACATAACCAAGTCCTTTCAACAATAAATCACTATAGATAAAAAAATCACCATTTCTGGATTGTAGTTCCAATCCTAGAGATTTCACAAATATTCATTTCAATTCCTAAAAAAAAAATCATCACTTTCTTTTGTCCAGGTGAACTTAACAACTTTTTTAGTTAACTTAGTCATTGAGATAGAAAACCGTGAAAAATATTCAATATAACACTAAAAATAATATACTAAACCAGGAAAACTGTGAATCTTTGATATGTTTGTGGGTCATGGAAATTCATAAAAGAACTTTTTCTTTAGAAGGATCAATAGTAATGAATTCTTTAGAGATAATGTTACCATGGAAAAAATGTTGTTGTAACCAAAAATCATACTTGTAGGATTTTCCATACAATTCCTTTTTTTATGATTTTCAAGATAGCCCTTAAATGAGTTTCATAATTCTTTTTACCTTTAGAATATACCATAATATCATATATAAACAGAACGACCGTTTATCACCTAAATGAATTGATCCATCACTGTAAAACACTATTCAATTCTGATTCCGACCATCTAAGGATGCTCATTGGTATGCCTTCCCAGCACAACTTCAATGTTTCTTTTATGAAAACAAATTCTAAGTATAGAAATATCTTTGGCAAAGACAAATCGTAATTTGTAAATGGTATATCATTGAATCATACCACAAATTAATTTATGCATATTAATTTAACAATAACCTAACTCCTAATGTTTTCTAAACCCACCTCGAATACCAACTATAAGTATAATTCCTAAAGCATTGCATACTCTTGAATTAATTTAATAATTTATATTGAGGCTCTATTCAATTTCAGATCATTAGATAATTAGTTCATAACTATTACATAAAAATTTGAATATTACATGTATACACCTCTACTAAGTATCAATTTTTTCATAAAATAAAAACATTGGAAAAAATAGTCATGCCTACTTCCATATATTAGACTTCATGAATTTTACTTGATCCCATCCTTGATCCTATTCATCATTAATTACTGTGAATAATTTCAAAACAAATTGTCAGATGAGCATAAAAATCTCAGTAAGGGATACACAAAGAAAGAGAAATCTTAGTTTTTCCAAACAAGTAAACCATGAATACGTTATCATAAGTAATACATTTCACCATTATAAAGTATTAAATACTCTTCAATTAATAAAAGATCATTTATTATCCTTTTGTAACCAAAATATTACCATAAAACCCATAGAAACAACACATAACTTATAAAGGTAACTTGGTACAAAAACATACTTAAATTGAATAACCATACAATTGGCTTCGAAAAAAATCACTAAATGGAATTCCAATACGGCTGACTTCCATACCCAATGCATTGGGGGTTATAAAATAACCACCCATCCTAGTTTATCATGGAGCGACCCATCATTCGGTTTATCACAAAACCACCCATCAAATATCCAAGAACCATTATAAAATCATAAAACATAAAATATTGTAAATATAAGCAATTCACAAATAACATTTCATTTATAGTCACAAGAAATCATTTCATGATATTGAAACATTCAATCCCTTTAAAAACCCATTTTCAAAACCAAAACACCAAAAAAAAAAATAAGGGATTTCATATTTCCTTTTAAAAACATTAAGTCTTATAGAGGAAGGAAACTAACAATTATGGTGTCGGACAGGTCATTATCGGCGCAAGTATTAAAAACATTCCTTTTTTCATTTAGTAAAATGCTTCATAGAAAAATGATTCCCTTTGAATGAAATTTAAATTAAAAGGGGTTTATTATATACCACATGATATATATTTTTTATTATAAATAATAACACTTTTATAGAAAAGTGTTAAACCAACAAGTACATCCTTTCCATAAAACACAATAGCACGTTACAATGTTATTAATGACAAACGTAAAACTGGTAGACCTACTATCCTTAGAAAATTTCTAGAAGAGAGATGTTACCTCTTTTCCAGGGTCATCTCTGATGATGCCGTCGAAATGGGATGACAACTTCACCCACACTCACGAGAACTCCTCCTCATCTATTTTCATGTAGTTGAAAAATATAACTAGGATTTGGTGTTGTTTGTCAATCCACTCACATTGTTCCTTGGTCATGTCAACATGAATCAATCTTTCTTTCATCCATTCGATAGTCTCAGTAGATGAATGGATGTCTACGACCTTCTCATCCATCACCTCCTCTGAATGCAGTAGCAACTCCCATGGATCTTCCCTGATCAGAGACTCTCCTTCTGGCTCCTCACACATCCATTTAACTCTCTCCTTGAAAGGTAAGGTCAATTCACTCACTTACACCTCCTCTTCCACTACACCTATCTTGTCAGTTGGACCGGTTCCTGTATCCCTCTACATATGTAGAGACGCATCCTCCTTCACCATTGTTATCACCTCCTCTTTATGTAAGTGCCTCTCCTCATGCAGATCTCCTTCCTCAGAGGATTCATTCTCATGTGACTTGGTGACCAATATTAACTGGCCATCCACTCTCCCCATTGATTGGGGCTCGAGTTCCTTGGGGTTTCCATCTTTTTTACCCAACCATGTCTCCATTGGTCTTGGTATGAAAGAGTATTATTTGCGCCCCTTTGCTTTTGGCTTCCTAGAAACAATGCAGCACCCTGGGTCCCTATTCTCTTTATTCATTTTACTCTGTATTTGGTTGTTGATGTCTATTCTCTCCCTGCCCAATCGATTTTCCTTAATCAAATCTACCCTCACTCTCAGAATCAGTCTCATAAAAACCCTTGGAGTGTCCCAAAGACTAACCCTCATTACTCCATCTCCCAAACCAGTTTTTGAGGGAAATACAGGAAAGAACTCCCCTTGGGTTGAAGTCCTTCCTGGAGTCCATTGTCCTACGATCCCCCAGTGAAATATTATCCCACTCATGGCCTATCATTGACTTATTCTTTATTTATACACCCTTCAAGAGACCATGTTATTTACATCCCTCACTTTCATTGCATAAGAGCTGGGGATTTGGCTTGCCTCTGCCCCAGAAACTATGCCATCTGCTTTATCAGCTTCTACAACCTCCCCCGGAGCCTGAGTGGGATTATCAGGTCAGTCCTGAGTTCCTTCAGCCACTTCACTGGCTAGAGAAACCCCTTTCCCTAGTCCGGTTTCAGGGGGGGTGAGGGGGTAGTAGCCAAGTCACCTCACAGCCTCTTGAAGAAGGCTGCTACACTTGGACCTGGAGGTACCAAGTCTGGTTTGTGCACCATAGCTTCCCCTGACTATTCAACCATATCCGGATTAAGCCCGTGCATCTCTTCTTGGTCATCCCAACCATCAAAATCATTCTACCTATGGTTCTCAACAGCCTCATCCAGCACCACATTCCCCTCAGTTGTTCCGATCACCTCTTGTCGAACCCAATGCCCACTGCGACAGACATAGACCGAGAGCCCTATTTTACAATATCCCAGGAAGAATCTAGGGAAATTTTCGAAGACCACCCTCTTCCTCCAATAAAACTCCTCTCTAATTGGAATCCACAGCCACTCCGTGTGGGACATTGAAACTTCATCCTGGACACAAAATTGAGGAGATATCAGGTAAAAAACCACCAACTTATGACTATCAGAGCATAGAAATATTCCTACCATATTGCCTAATTTCCAAATAGTTGTGGGGTTCTGGAAAGGAAGAGGTAAATCCGAGAAGCATACCCAAACAAATGACGATGGCGCATCACGATTCATGATGAGGTCAGTAGACCATCAGATAAGAAAAAAATTACATCCATCGATTGCACGAGGGGCTAAGGACCAGGCGACTATCAGGTCTTACTTCGAGGAGAAGTGAACCCTCAATTGTCGCTGATCGAACAAACCACCACCGCGAGCTCCTAGAAATCCCGAGAATAAAATACAAACTGATTGAAAGCATCAACAGGGGGACGAAGGATCAGAAACAAGCCAAAAGCATCAATAGGTGATGGTATGAGGCCTCATTGAACTCCTTCGTAGAAAGAATTAGCTGGGGAAAGTCATTGAGAAGGTCAGGGACCTTATAGAAAATCAAAATAGAATTAGAGGGGGGAAGGAAATATAGGTTCATGAAATGGGAGAAGGACTGAGCTGATAAGGATGGAGGAAGACCCTTCCACTATCTCCCCACCGGGGAGGAGGGGGCCGGATCTGCAGACATCACCTCTACGACATCGCCACCATTTATCTGCTAGGGAATCACCATCATGGTACAGGGGGTTTATTATACACCGTATAAATGAATGGGGTGTATATTATCAGAACAATCCTCAATGATAGGAGATTGAGACTAAGTACCTTACCTCATGTCCAACTTGACCCATTCATTCATTAATTTTTTGAATAATAAAATTAAGTTAATTTATAATTTCATAAGAACCTTTTTCAAGTTTATTATTCCTTTTTTATCACTTATTACTTTGCTATAACAATTAGTTAATTATTTGAGTTCATATAGGACCTTTGGTCGATGTTAAGAAGTTGAGTTAAAAATGAACTTGTTATAATTATAAATTGTCCATGTGGTCAAAATTCCATTATATATAGAACGAAATTAATAATTTATAGATCATATATATAATATATATCCAGTATATATGTATTTATAATAGTCCATATCATTTGGAGATATGAAACTGAAATGAACAATTCATGGAGACGGTAAGTCATATCTACACATGAACGCTACTGCCATTTTATTTTTTATACATTTTAAAAAAATTAAAACAAAATTATACATATATATTTTATTATTCAATAATAATATCATATTTTATATATGTTATTTATGGTCATTAGCCCCATCCTTTATATGTTCCATGTATGTAATAAACGAGTCATATAACTTTGAGGGGATGGTAGTCTGCACTTCCTCAAATTAAATTATCGTATATATACAACATGAAATGTATAGAGGTATGTTATAAAATAGAATTAAAGAGGCATAGAGATAGTTTTAATATCATAAATATAATATATTATTACAGGACAATCATAATGGCACCCATGAGAGGTGTTAGGAGAAGATTGAACAATCATCATTTCGTGTAGAAGTTGTTTGCTGTATACAGAAACATTATCTTCTATACCAATTTGATGGAGGTGTGTGTAAGTGTATTTTGAATTATTCTCAGAAAAAAATCTAGCATATTGAGGATACTAGTTTTTTCTGTATACAAATAATAAAACGTGCATAGGGTTTGAAAAGGGAAAATAAAATAAAGGAATTGGAGGGGATAGATTTTCTTTAAATCGGGTACCTCCCTTGGGATTGAACCAAAATTATTTCTTTAAGTGCTTTATGACTATGTAAAGGCTTCTAGGAGAAAGTGATGGATGTTGAGGGATTCTTGGAGAAGATATTTGACAAGATAACTGGATTGAGGGGTTTGTGTAATGGGTTATCGGTGGTGGCCTTTTATCTGGGGGGAGGGGCTCTTTAAGAGTGATTGAAATTATTATTTTATTATAAACTAATTTTCATTTTAAAAAGGTAAAAAATTTATTTAATTTGACTATAATGTTCATATTAGTTGAAATAAAATCATACAATAAGAATTCGACAAGTTTTGGATAATTTTTAATCCCTATCTTTTTTATTCAACCCTTTGTTAACAAATTTACCTTTTTCTATGTTCCCTTATATATTCATACGATATAGTTTATATAGTTACAATAAAATGACAATCGAACCACAATTGGTTCATTAAAGAAATTATAAACCTTAGATACTTAATTTTCCAAAATATTAAAATTTTAGGATTATTATATCATTTAATAAAATATTGATTGATTCAAAAAATCATTTATGTCAATTTAAATACTATTCATATCAAGTCTTTTAGAAAATCTATAAAAACATTATTCATTAAAAAAAACTACATAAATGAAAAGATAAAAAGTTATAATCATATATAAATTTTTGGGATGGAATAAAAAGTTTCAAAATAAATTTATTTTAACATATTTAATCTCAATTATTAAAACAATCATTAATGAGGTAATCATTACATCATCATTATGTCATAAATAAAAATATTTATATGAAGTATAAAATATAAAAGTAAAATACCATGATGTATAAAATATATTTTTCTTTCAAATTAATATTTATAGTCTAAGTGATCACTTATATAACCCTATAAATAAATTTTACTAAAAGAAATAAGTTTGTGTTATTTTTTTCCTTACTTTAAATTAATTAATATAAAAAGACATTATCACTCCCAAGTTGCACAATGGGGTAACCAAATCAATCTACGGATGATCATGGTCGGACCATTATCAATAAATAGGGTTTTTACATATTTTAGGGCAATTTAATATTGTTATAATAATACATATTTAGCCTTATTTAATTGATTTACCCTTTAACCATTGAAAATAAAATATTTAATAAAGTAAATATTCATAATTTATAAAAATAAACGATACATAGTTACACAATTTGAAACTCCTGATTCCAAATATGGAATCAATTTTTCCAAATTAATATCACATAAGTGGATGAAATTAATTTAAAATCAATTCCCATTCTCGAAACAAAAAAACGAGTTTTTAGGAAATAAAAACTATCAAAGGATTAAAGGTTTTTATCTCTAATTTCAAAGTGAAATTACATCCAATGAACTATATTGGATTAAATTTTAAGAATATAATCTAATTACACTTCATAACGATTTGAAAAAATAGTATAACCGTATAAATATATTATATAAAAAGTTAGTTTGGAATTAAAATACAGTATTTTCACTATTCATTAACTAATGAACTTTATCATAAAAATACCAAAATTCCATCCAAAGTAAATTTTGATGACCTAATTCTAAATAAGTACAATAATTAGTCAAATAGAAAATATTAAAGTGAAAAAAACTATATTTAAAAAGGTTTCCCCATCAAAAGGTGATAAATCGACCTTTTAATGAATATTATAATATTTATGATTAAAATTGGATTTATTCCCATTTTAAACCTATAAGTTTTATCGATAAATGAAAAATATTTAATAAACATGTGTAATCATACTTTATTCTTTTCTGTTTATTCCCACTCATATAATGGCTATGCGTTAAGTACCATTTAAAATAATATTATTATTTTATTATTTTTCAGTGTAACTCGGCATTGTGGGCAATGTATGATTTCAAATAAACCCATTGTTGTGTATCAGGTACACCATCAAACATATCATCCCTTTTAATCTTAGATTAATATTTAATTCACAAATATTAATAAATATGAAAATATATTAAACTTTATTTACATGGTATGTTACACATTGAGTACCACTATCTATTATGTTTGATCGATATCCTAGATTCATGTTGATGATCTAGAATTATCTCCAAAATTATCTAACCACTGAACTAAACTTTAGTACATCATATCATCATAAAGATGATTGCCAATATGAGTGAACTATTCAGACACTAGATGATATATTGATAGCATTACCTATAGACTTCAACGGAGGATGAGACCAACATATTCCACTAGTTTATTTCTCCTACAACAATAGTGTCCACATGAGCATTTGAATTGCACCATATGAGTCCCTTTGTGGGAAATGGTGCAGAGCAGTGGCGTGTTGGGATGAAGTTGTTGAGAGTAAGAAGCTAGGACCTAAAATGGTCAATGTAATGGAAGAGATGGTGAAAACCCTTTAGCAACATATCAATGAATCCCAATGTCAAAAATAGTGTTATAATGATAATTATCAAAGGGACCTTGAGTTCAAATTTGGAGACATGGTCATTATATGCATATATCTAGGGACGAAGGTTATGATGTTTGGGAAGAAAGGAATGTTATGTCCTAGGTACATTATCCCATTTGAGATTATGGATCATGTGGGGGATGTGGTATATTGACAAGCACTTAAACCTACCATGCCTGAAGTAAAACATTTCTTCCATGTATCAACGTTACAGAATTACATACCATATCCTTCACATGTACTCTCTTCATTGGTGGTATAGTTGGAGAATGAAATTTCACCCAAGGAGTAACCAGTAAAGATCATAGATCAGAGAGATAATGTTCAATGTAACAAGACTAATCACTTGGTCAATGTAATGTGGATGAACCATAACTACGAAGAGGAAACATTGGATCTGGACATGATAATGAAGGAAAAGTACACGCATCTCTTTATGGATTTGAATGTAAAAAAAAATTCATGGGTGAAATTTCATAAAGGGGGAATATTGTAACAACCTTATGTTTTATCAATAGAAATTCTTGTGCTAATAATTATGTCATATAATCACATGAAAACAAAAAAATAAGGAACTATTAAGTACTATGTGTCCTTTATACCTAATATTGTCACTTTAGGGATTTGAATTTCGAAAATCTGACATAAACGATTGTAATCAATAAGATGTTTGGAGTTTGATAAGACAAACATAATTTTTGTTGAATGGTAAATTACCCTTATGATTATTAATTCTATCATTTTGAATAGTAATATGAAATTATGAATAGTAAATCATCTAAAAGATTAGTAACCTCACCCATTAGTTTATAAATAAAATTTATTAGTCTTGTAAGTGATAATATGACAATAGTAAAGTATTGGTATTTCGGTATGTAATATAAAATTAATTAAAATTAATTAATTAATTTAAAATAAAATGTATTTTCCTATAATGTGTTAATAAATTATCATTTTTAGGTATTCTAGTTTTAATATAATTTTATAAGTCCTTATGTAATTTTTTAAATCATTATAATATTAGTCATAGTTTTAAAATATGTATTTTTAAAGTAAATTATGATTTTAATTAAAAATGAAATTAACCATATATATAAAATTATTTTTGAAAAATGGAGTTCATTTTTGGAATCTACACATTTAAAAATGGTTAGGGTGAATTATTTCTATTTTCAAAAAATGATGAATTTTTTATGATTGGTAAAATATGATAAATCATGATAAATGCTAAAACCCGAATTTCAAAGACATGCTTGAGACATGGATGATGTAAATGGAATTGGTTTGAAATAACATGGACATATTAATGTTTTTGGTCATAATCATCATTAATATTTCTTTTATTATGGTAAAATAAGAAACTGATGATTAAAACATTAAGAAAACACTCCTCCCCTACACTATAAAAATGAACCTCACTCCCCACTTCTCTTTACTCTCTCAAGCCTTGTGAAATCCCTAAATTATGCTCAAATCCCTCCCCAAGCTCTTCCTCTACTTCAATCAGCCCATGGTATCCTTAGAAGACCAAATACAATCCCTTTAATAGTCTCTCAAGGAAAATTAAATAAAGATGTGTATTTTGATTTTCTTTTCTTTCCTTTTTTATGGTTCTTTGTTCTCATTTCATTCTTAACCTCTCTTCATCAAAATGGTATTAAAAATCCAGTACCATAAATTTACTGTAATGTTGTTATTATAATTTGATTACTTTTTATCACTTCTCTATTTCCCTCCTTTTATATAATTTAATTGAAAACACCATATGAGATGTGTTAATTTATCCCATTCAAGGACGAAGGGTTATTAATTTCATTTATAATATTAAATTATGGTCATGCAACTTCTTTTATGGTGGAACCAGACAATTAAAAATTTACATTATCTTATTTTATGTTCTGGAATCCTTTTTCACAAATGATGTAAAAAAATAATACAAAACTTGTTAATTTTGAGCAAAATCACCAAATTAATCATAGAGTTTATCGTTGACGTGTTATATAATGATTCACCATCACTCCAAATATCCAAATGAATTTTATAACCCATTAATCTTATATATGTTCCAAAATTTCATATAACTTCAATTATGGAGAACCATTTCCATCCTTCATGATTATTCGTACATGAATATAATTGAACAGATCATGAAAACCAAGGAAGAAACCGATCCCAATCAATGAAATTGAACCTCTAAAGTCATCAAAAGTATATGATGAACATAATAAGGTAATAATAAACCAATAACATGTAGTGGAGTTTCTGTAATTTTTAATTAATGAACACAATTTCATTATTCATGTAATTGCGATTAAGAAATGAACACCTTCAGGCTTAATGTAAGTGATCCTCTCTTTCACACAATTTTCCAGAATCTCCAATATGTTATGTCTTTTCATGCCTAATTGCTAATATTGGGGTATGATATTACATAATCCCCATACTTATCTCATTATTTATAAAATATGAGAAAACCATTTTCTCTCTCATTAATCACTCTTATGTACACCTGATACCATGCAGATAATCCGTAAGGGATTCTACCCGAACCTCTCTTATTCCTTCTGGTTTCTCTGTCATTATTTCTACCCAAATGAAGTTATCTATTATATTTATTCACATCTTATAAATGAAATTTATCCTCTCCAAACTCATGTATCATTACCCATTCATCATTCCCTTTCATGGATATACATTTTTTAAAATGATTCCCTCCTCAATACATACCTATAAGAAAACCTATTTTAAAGGATCTTCAAAATTCATAAGAAATTTCCAGTGCACAAAAAAATATTTTTTATGCCACCATATTTTTTATAATATATTTGTTTTTATTAAAACCTTATTGTATAAATTCTGTTTTTTTAAAATATTATTCCCTTTTCTATTTTAAATTCTTTTTAATTTTTCTGAAAAACCGCACAAAATAATTTTAAAACTAAATATGCTTAAATATAATTTTCACATATTTTAACCTTTTCATGATTGAAAGTAAAATTTTTATTCATATTTTACGTTATTAATTTCTATGTATGTTATAATCCCTTTAATTCATGGACACTTTTATGATACTCACAATCACTATGCTTTATGACATTAATATGATACCCATTTCATTCCTTGGGTCCCCATATGTCTATGATTTTTTATGCATGATAATATATATGGAAATAATAATCATGAACATGTTATGATGGGTTTTACCACTAGATATTTAATTAATTTGGATAAATATTTATCTCATGGGATGTTACTTTCAATGGACTTGGTGGTTATCCATGACTCGTTCTCCCATGTGCGATAGTCTTGGTGGTTAACCCTGACTTATTCTCCTCTATGTGAAATGAGCCTTGAATTGTGACAAGGTACTAGTAAATATTGATGCCAAATTAATATGAAATCATTTTTATATTATCTCATGTTTATGTTTTAGGATTACATGGGTTCCATGACTTTTATTTTCATTATTTCGTGCCTTCTAACTCATTTGATAATGATTTATTACTATGTTTTCCCTTACTGGGATTTTAGCTCATCCCTTAATTCATATGATCCCTATGGTACCATTTGAATATGTATGGTCTCAAATGATATTAGGATATATTTTTAAATATAAAATAATATTTTTTGTCTATTGTTTTCTATTTTATGTACCTAGTCATCAAAGAAACTGGACATCATGCTACTTGGCTTGTTTTATGAGATATAATTATGAATAAAATCATGAAATGTTATGTGTATAAGGATAGGGTAAATATAGAGAGGTGAGTGAAACACTTATTTTTCATATGAAAAAAGGGTCCAAAATGGATATTTATTTAAAATAATAGTTTATAATATTGACATATTTCCATAAAAATGGGGTTTACATGATTCTGGGTCATCTAACCACTTATCCTTTTAGTCTAACCATTAGTAAACATGTTTGAAACTTAACCATGTAAATTATTTTTTACCTATTTTAAATATATATTATGTTAAATTTTTTTTTATCTTATTAGATTATTTGAATTATTATTATTTCAAATATTATATCAATTTTATAATTTTAGTTTACAAATTTGGGAAAATTTAGTTAAGGATTAATCTCTCACACACGCTTAAATTGGGGTTTTACTAAAAGAAATTTATCAAAAGTCTAAAATGTTTTTAAATATTAATTCCATTATAAATCAGTTAATATGAAATAAATTATACTAATTGATATATTATTGTAATAATTTTACTTTTAAAACCAAGTGAAATTAATGTTTATGTTTTTAAATTCGTTCAAAAAAAAATCAATTCATATAAGAAACTATTTTTTTTACTCTTCATCAATAAACATGATCTTTCCAAAAATTATAAAAAATTCATCAAAATATAATGTTTACCTTATTATATAAATAATTTAATTTAATTTTTTAAATTATATTTTATAAATTTTTAGAAAATAAATTTTAAAATCAGTGCGCAAAATGAGACAAAACTGATTTTTAGTTACATTTTTATGAGAAAAAATGGATTTTTTAATCTCATGTGTAGAAAAATAATAAACTGAATTTAAAATATTATATTAAATATTTAATATATTTATTTCATTAATATCATTATATAAAATTTATTTGTTTAATTTATTGGTGTAAAACACACTTCTGCGCATAAAAATAGTTTTTTTAGAAAATTGTTTCCCTTATTTTCAAATGGTTCGTATTTCCATTACTATTTAATTGATCACTAAAGAATTTAATTTATATACATGTGTAGTCAATATATTTTAAACATTTATTTAATCATATTTTTACCTTCCATTATAAATAGGATAATAGTGTTGGGATATTAATTTTTATAAATGGAAGAAAACCATGATATCCAAATAATGATGGAGAGTGAAAGAGATCATTGATCATAAGAAAGGGAATGTTCATGTGAAAAATAGTAACCAAGAAAAAAAATACCAAATAGGGTGGAAAGTGGTCATTGATATCATCATAAATTATGGTTATATGAAAAATATTTATTTCTGGATCATTTTCCCAATGATGGGTAATTTCCACAGGAAGATATAATTACATATTTTCATTTTATTTAATGAGAACAATCTAATAATTTGGTTGTACTTTGATCAATTTACATATCCTATCTTATTTATTAAATTATGTTGATATTTTTTTATCCTTAATGACAAATTGGATCATAAGATTCACAAATTAACGATTATTGATTCTTTTGTTATCTATTTATTACCGAAAATTAATTTTTACCACATGTTATTCAATAACATGTATGGTCTGACAAATTCAATTTCATGAATAAATATCCTTGAGGATCCTCCATGTATAACAAAATTTGAAATCAAAATTTTCTTAAACATCTTAACTGAATATCCCAAAATAAACCTAACATTAATCTGCCACAATACTAGTATTTATCTCAAAATCATCACATATGAAATATGTGAATTGGTTGATCATATATTCTCTTGAAACATGGTAATATATTTAATTAAAATGAAAAAATACTTAAAAAAACCAGCTTCATGAAATTAAATATTCCATCATTCCTCAAATACAATCTCATATTATTTAATATATTCCCTAAATCCAAAAAAACTATCAATACCAAAAATGATAACATAAAAAAATTCCATAAATCATTAATCAGTTCAACGGAAATCAATTCTATCCAATTTATATTATACTTGTCAATATTCTATTAATCCAAATTAAATCCATTTTATCAATATAAGGAATATAATAAGGGTTATCCTCAATTAATAAATATATCTACTTACCATTAAGTGACATTTATAGGTCATTAATACCATTTTGCATATTGTTGTAACCCCTTATTGAGAAATTTACTCAGGAAAATACATTTATATTTCATGTTTCAAATATAAAAAATACCATATATAAAAAATATTATACTTTTAATCCCATTACATAAAAAAATAAATCATTCCACTTTTTCATAAACAATTAATAGAGTTTGGTCATCTTATTCCTTAACACTTATTTCCATTCATAGGTCATTTTTAGTCTCTTCATCATCCAAAATATAAAAATTACTCAAACATCATTGTTGATTTTATTTAGCTGAATACCCCTTGGGAAACTGATTTACATAATTCCCCTAATTTACACATTTTAATCAATTAAAGATCAATTATAACAAAGGGAGACAATTATTAAGGTAATTTTTGTAAACAAAACGTTTCATTTTTCCTGAGAAACAACATAGTCAATGTTGTTATTCTCCACTCCTAAAACATCTTCCCATTCCACTAAGACATTCCATATAGTTCTTCATTCAACATTCAGTACATAAAAGTAACTGGGGGTTCATTCCTTCATGGTCTCCACCACCTGATCTCTCAATATATCATATCCTTCTCTTTTCTAGTGAGTTTGACAGTATGTTAAGGTGAATATTGTTAATCATATTTCATCATAACTAATTATACATAATCATAATACCCTTAAGTCTAGTCATCATCTCTTTCTATTTATTGTCAAAAAAAATTATAACATTTTGGATTAGTCATTTTCCTTCTATTTCATGCTATATACTAAAACCAAATAGCATAATGTAATTAAAAATATTCATATTGGGAAGCCAAATAATCCTATAAAATCACTTATAGGATGTCTAAATAATGAAACCTTATTTTCTAACTATGAAACCTTTGGATTAACCTACATCAATATTAGCCATTATCTAAATCCTCCATGTTGGTTCATAAATATTTTGTGATTGTACCATTCATATCTATTTGGAGGGTCAAACCAGGTGTTTAGAAAGGCTTGTTTTCATTCACTAAGTGATGATTGAGTTCATCCCAATTCTCATTTTTTATATTTATTTCCCCTAGGGTCCTCCATGCTAGATCCACCTCCACATGTATTATCTAGATATGGGTGTGACTGTTTGAAAACTACTCCCTCTCTAAATTTCCAAAATTCCATGATATTTTTCTTTATATTCACTCATCGTTAGTCTTGTCCTTAGACTATTCATTAGCTATATCCATAAAAACATCTTTTGGTATCACAATAATGTTTCCTCATCCTAGTTTCTGGGGTTAAAATAAACCATTCTCTAATACCGACAATAACAACCCAATATTCTAGTACTTAAATATTACATCATAATTAACAATGATTCATTACAAAACATAGTGATCCACACCGAAATAATTTATATTTACTTCGCATGGATACATGTACACATAATATTTTTTTCAATGAGTGATCTGTGTCATCTTCATCTATTTTATACATAACTGGAACCCTTCCTATACGAATAATAGAAAATTACATTAATTCAAACATAGGGAAAAAAATATAACAAGGGGAGAGCTGAAATTTTCTTTAAGGGTAAAAAAGTGAGGTAACAATATATCAAGATCATATGGTTTTGGGAACTAAATAATAACATTCAAAAACCAAACCATTCATATCATTGATCATGAATTTGAGTCATGGAAGAAATATTGGTAGTTCAAAACACACAAATCATAATGGAATCAATGAACATGAATGGAGATAAAATATAATAAGAATAAAGAATATATTTTTGGAACACACATATTCCTAAAAATAATTTTATTAATTGGTCAAATATAATTTTAAATACTATCATAGTGGAATAGTTTCAATCCCCAAACCATCATTGTAGTAAAGGTTCTCTCCCAGGACTATCATAGTGGATAAAATTCCTTACTAAATTTTGCTCACACTCCTTTAAAGTAAATTTTACCTCATAAAATTTCAATCTATGCCCATTGAATTTGAATGAGATATAGGCGTCACCCATCTTTCCTATAACATAACCACCATCCTTGGTAATAATGCTAGCACCATCTGTGGTTAGAGAATAACTAACATGACATAATGAAATTCATACATATGCTTCCAAAATGATCATACAAAATTTATTATATCATAATGCATGAAAAAAATTGGATTAATAAAACTTTCATCACAATATACCATATAAATAATTAAGTAAGTTTCATAGTCATTTCAATATTTCATGAAATAAAAACCCATGTTAAATGAAGTGGGATTCAAAAGCATTTTATCATGGTATAACCCATGGAATAGAAAAAGGTTATCTTAAAAATCATGTCTCATCAAAATAAAATATTCAGTGAATGAATAGGAATGATATCCATGGGTTATATCCCCAATATTGAATAATAAACATCAAAAGATTTCATCATAGATGGAAAACTATTTTTAAGGTCTCATGAAAAATTTCATGAGAAATATATGTTTTCTTTTAAAATATCTTTTTAAAACTAAGTATTCATAAAATATTTTTCAATTAATTTTAATTGAAAAACAATATGAAAAATTTTACTTGATGAATTTGAGTTTTGTTAAAACGAATTTGAGTAATATATCCTTTCCACATTGAAAATAATTTTTTATAAACATAATTAATTTTAAAAATAAATCACAATTAAAATAACCTTTAAAAAATATAATGATATCTGTATAAAAAATTCAAAATATTTCATGAGAAAAATAAATTTTCCACATTTAAAATATTTTAAAAAAACATTAAACATTATGAATATAATTTTCTATCAATAAAATAGTGAAACATGTAAATGATTATTTAATGAGTTTATTTTTCAGGATGGTATATGTTATCATTTATACCATACATTTTAAAACCAATATTTCTTTCACATTTCTAAAAAATGGCCTTTTTGAAATCAACATCAATATTCCATTAAAAACGTTTTTTTAATGTCAATCATGGGTAAAAAATCATTAATAATTCATTTTTATGATTTTGAATTTTTTTTAACATGTATTTTGGAAAAAATTATATTATATAAAAGGGGTTTTGACTAAGAAAAAAAATTCAATTTTCTCTAAAAATTTGTTTTATAAAAATTTAGTAAATAAAGAGAAGAAAATATATGAAATGGAAGTATTATAATGATATATAAATAGTAGAGTGAAATTTTTCGAGTTTATTGAGAGATTTAACATAATCTTTTAACATCATAAACATTATCCTAACCAAATGAGATTGTATAATAATACTTTTACCATTTTGGTAACATTAAATGAAAATACATAGGACAAAATAACTTTAAATGAAAAATTTAATTTTATAAGAATAAATAAAATTAGGTTATTAAATTTCATAGAGGAATTATATTAACCTAAAAAAGAAGATATGTGCGTAACAAATCCTATGTCACAAGGAAGGGAAATTAAGAAAAAAACCAATTGCCCATTTCGTAACTTTTGAAAACCCAATCCCAAGAAAGGGATATCCAAAAAGGGATATTTAATAATAAATAATATTTATGGGGATAATTTAAAAATAAATTCATGTGTAGTTTAATTACCACATAAAATAAATTATTGGTGAATATGAAATGTGTCTCACACAAGTAGAAACTCATATAAAAATACCTTACCTTATGTCTTGACATATTTTGTACACGTTTAACCCATAAAAATAATAAATATAACTTTATTATATGAATACTACATAGAGATACATATATATTTATACTTCTATATAAGATTTATTGATGGACTTTTATATCCTGTTGATTAATAATTCATTATTAAAATCACAAATTTTAAAATAAATAAATTGTTTTTTGTGTATGTTTTGATTTTTAATTTTCGATCCTATTAAATTGATCATGGTTAAATAATATCCAATATGTTAACCAATATATAAATAAAATATATACTTATTATATAAGTATTTATATTATTACATCACCATTAGACATAGGAAATTATATACACTCTTCCTGAAGATGGTGGGACATATATAAGCATAAACGTTGTATCCATTTTCACAAAGGATGAAATGAATGAATGTTAAATAATGTATTAACATTACATAGTAATTTTTATGTCCTATAAATTAAATATTTTCATTAAATTACCATAATAATGATCTATGAAAAGAGTTAGTGATTAATTAATCACTTATCATTATTATGTGGATGTCCTCCACACACAAGAAAAATGTTATTGTATCCCCCAAAGAATGGAATTTTAGAAGTTATATATGATATCATATTTAAATAAATTTAATAAATAAAAAATATAATATATATTCATTAAACTTTACCTCATATCCATACAAGTATAATAGATTTGAAAAGAAATCCCATCTATTCTAGAGGTTGTAGTATGTCATACACAAAAGGGATGATTACATATTCTATTTGATGGAATATGTAATGAATTGTTTATTCTTCCAATGTAAAATTTTAATGGAATTTGAATGTTGGAATTTACTAGATGGTTCATTATTTAAACCGAGAATCATAATATAATTCTGAGATATAGAACACATAAAATTGTTATTTTTAGACTTGGGTAAAGGCTTTAGGGTTCCCTCTGGTGTCTCATGGAGTTTTGGGAGAACTTAGTATGTAAATGTAAATTTTTTGTGCTTTGAATAGGGTTTTGGTTTTTTTGAAACCTGCATCACCTAGTAGGAAACTATTATCCATATATAATGGAAAAGATGTGTATACCATAGGTTTTTCATGGTTTCCCATAATTTGATCCTAGCTATATATTTAGTGGAAGTTTTCACTGTATTATCACACTATCAATCACACAGATAGAGCACAGTCATGAAAAACTATGAGGAAAAACCATGCATGGTGGAATTACAATGTAGTATGTGTTGAATTGATGGAACACGCATTGTCCAAATCGTGTGCTGAAACTATGTGACCCGGTTTAAAGGGTAAAATTATAGGTTTTACCTTAATGAAACATTCAGATTACTTTTATATTTTCTTTCTCCTCCAATAGTGTGTGAAACCCTCTCCTCCGCTTATGTGGGTTCTCTATGCCTATTCTATTATTTGATGTATCTCCTCCATCCATCATTTGAATCAAGAATTTTAGGTCTGTATAGATCCCCAATGGTAATCTCTGGAATTTTTTGTTACCATTCTTCATTTAATCTTCACTAGAAAAAAGATAAAGAGTTTTATGCTCGTTTTCACTATTTCATGGTGAATGTATGTTTCCTATAATTCTACCAAACTAGAATGAATTATACCTCAATATTACTTGACTCGAACATAAAAAAAATAATGTAGGTGGCCTATTCCTTTTTTTCATAAATTTCTATTAAAATTTGAATTTTTTCATTGTATTATGCTCAGACCATTGTCAGGCATCTCCATTTAACCGCATTCATTGTATAAAATTGATCAACATGCCTGTATACACTCCTTATGATCCTTGTGTAGTATATAGAGGTTTATAATATCAATCACATACACTAGTTGAGTGTTCTCTCATGTTTTTCTCATTTTTAAATTTCTTTTAATGTAAATAGTTTCCTTATAAGTTCCTGTCTATGTCTATTAATGGAGTTTACCTTTGTAGGTAATTTGTAAAGTGATTTTATTACCTTCTAAGTGACATGTTGAACATATTAAAAATGTTTTTATTTTATTTACATATACATAAATGATTATTGATTATAATTGATCATATATTCTTAAATCTAATGCATAATTGATTAAATGATTTAATTTTTTAAAAAATTAATGTTTTTAATAAAACCCCTCGAAAGAGGTGTGTTTTCATAAAAAATACAAAGTGGTGATTTTTAATTTTTAAGCTGATTAGTTTTATCGCATTGGCCCTATTTTTATACAGTTATGTGTTTTAACCAATGATCCTTATAAGTGCATGGCAGGGGCACTCCAATTTGGTTGACAAATGAACCAAGAACTCCAAATTTCATGGATTGCATAATAAATGGTTTTTTAGATGTGGGAAAATTACCTATTACACATTGTAACTACTTTGTACATTATTTATCCTTTATGAATGAATTTTCTTTTTTTGAGAGCTTCAATGGATTTTAATTGTTTCAGTATATTATTCATAATGGTTGTTTTCATTAAATACATGGAATAGCTTGACATGATGGATTATCTACCTCTAGTGATTTTAATGAATCAATTAAATTGAATGTCTTGTTCCAGATGGATTCATTTCATTGAATGTTTCAAATGGTTTAATTAATTAAATTGATTCGGGAGGCATAACAAAAACACTTCATTATATTAATGGTCTTATATATACAGTTATTGTCATTGTTCCGGGATACAATGACTTAATAAAAGTAGAGAATGATTTATAAGTCCTCATGGATCCTCTAATCATTATAATCATATGATTAGACAATTTATGGTATATAGAAAAATGGTAATAGATCTATTGATCATGGATGAAAATAATTCTACCTTACATAGGTTATTGATTAATGGAATCTCACACCATTAATACTTTGTAGGGAATTGGGATAAGGCGCTAGACCCCCTATTTAGTTCGTTGGCATGACAGATCACTCACCATACTGAGTGCCAAGCATTTATTATCTCACTATTTTGGTATCTGCGACATGTACACTATTTCATGATCATATAGGCTAGTTTAGATTAGTTTTGGATGACTGAGTTACACCCAGTCCATGAAACACCTAGTATTAGAGGTGTATGTCCACACACGTCTGCACATACTTGGTTCATCTTGGAAGATGTAATATATAACTATACAATGTATATATTATTTCTATATATGTATTAGTACTATTTATACACACTTTCCAAAACTGAGACGAAGCATGTAGAGTCACTAGGTTCCCTTTACAAACTTGAGTGTGATATTTTATATTTAATTTAGTATTGTTTATTATTCATATTACTTACACACCGATTTACACACTATTCACATATAGGATTTATCTATAGACCATGTGGGTGGAAACCAACTAGTTTTTGTATCTAAATCCCTAATTAGGTAATCATTTCATTGGGGTACCTTAGTAGACCCCTTGTTCTTAGGACTACCAAATCATTCTTATGGATGATTTCTAGTGCATGGGAGTTATACGAATAAGAAAAAAGATAGAGCACATGCTGGTATTAGAGATCACCCTCAGATATATTCTTTTCATTATTCAATTTTTACAAAAATAACTTGTATCATGTTATATGTCTATATTTTTATATTTTTTACGTAATTATAACACGAATTCAACTATTTTATATTGGCTTTGTCCATATATTTTATTATTAATTTCATTATTACTATTTCTCTGATGTTCTATCATACAGTTATTAGTGTTTCTGCTTTTGATGATTATGTTTAATATCATTATGCTACTCTGATCAAGAGGGTATAGTCGTCCCACTATAATCTTCATAGACCCTCGTTGGTAGTCAGAAGCCTCTAGAATACGAGGAGGCATGCAAGAGGCTGTGTGACACTATTGTGTTGCTACCCATTTAGTTGTGTGTTGGTCCAGGATGTTAGAAACAAGTATCAGAGGATTTGTTTCCTTTACATTACTATTTCTAGAATTAGAAGACATAATATTAAGAATGTGTCAGTGCTTGGTAAATAGATGTGTCTTGGACTAACCACCCCACCGATGGGGAAATGTCTGAGTGTATAGGGATTGTATTTTTTCACGTAATTTTCTAATATAGTATGTTATTATATCACATTGAGTGAATGGTGTACTTTCGAAAATTATTAATTTATAGAATTTTTAATATTTTACCCTTTTCCTGGTATGGAAGGAATGGATCATTTCAGGCATAATTATAGGCACATATAAATCCACATTCCGTGAATATTCATTTCCTTGTAGTTTTAGTTATAGGATTCTTGTTGATGTGATTGTCTTCCTTGATTTATTAAATTCCATTCTCTCTAGTTATCTTACATGTTATTTAGTATATGTTGCATTTTATAACACCAGATGTTTTTATTTTAATGTCTAATTGGTAGATTCAGTTCCAATTATTGGTTGTGATTAATTGGGTTCATGTTTTTAATTACATGGTGCTTGGGTTCCTTATAATTGCAAAAAGGTAACCCATATACTCATACCACCTTTTAATCTTGTATATATAATAACATGCCCTTGTTATAATATAGATGCTACTAAAGATAGAATAGTAAAGTGAATTTGTTTTTGATTATTGGGTTAGAAATCAAATCTATAAAGTGTATGGTTTATTTATATGTTGGTAGATGAAAACCTAGGTAACTAATCCACTATTTATGACCATGATATATTTTGAAATTTTCGAACCATAAAATCTATTTAATATTATTCTAAAATTAAATGGTTTCATTGTTGATGATTGTACCTCTATTACTTGCAATTAATGACTCATATAGTTAAATTCTGAAATTCACAACTAGTCCCAAGTTGGCGAGTTGGGGAATTTTCTTGTGTGATAACCTTCTGTGGGTGTTTTCAATCATTGAAAATTCTAAACAACTACTTTTGGGTTGAAATATGATGAACCGAGGTTTTCTTAACGAGACCCTTTTTGGTATCCTTTTCTATTAATTTTTTTTATGATAAAATTTTTAATTATTATTGGATGTCAATAAGTGATTATTGATTAATAAAGGACATGATACAACATTACTTTTCTCTCATATTTTTGTGTTTCCAATATTTTCAATGTTACAGATTAAATGTTAATCAATGTAATGACTTGGATGTGGAATATTTGGTGGTGTACTGGGTTTAAAAACCTTTAGGTAATGGTAGATTAAATGTCTCATTGAGTTGTCTGGGAATAGAAACATGATCATTTTCTATAGGAATTTATCTTTTAGCAGTGGCATAAATGATATGAGTAGGCCCTAGTGAAAAATATGTTGGCATGACATATAATGTGGTTGAATAATATTCTTGTGTACAGTTTCTGTGAGGTAGGTATCAACATTATAAAAAAAATTCCATTCTTTTTCCTTGAAATTTCTATAATTATTTTTCGTTCGGGTGTTTTTTTCCCTAGTATGAATTTTTTTTTTCAAAATGAAACCCTTCATTGGATGTCTGGTCATGTTTTCATTGTCTTTGTTACATTCATGAGCATCCAATAATTCATGGTTTTAAAAGGTTACATATTCCCAGGGCATGGTCAGCCAAATAGTAGTTCTTGTGGCCATTTTCTATATCCTTGGGAGATGCTAGAGGTCATTAGTCAGTTTAATAATTCATTGGGGGTAATTCCCTTTTGAGAAAGTTTCAACATGGGCCATTAGATACATGAATGCATAGGGATGACAATAATATCGGTAGTATCTAGAATATTCTATTCTATCTTTGTAATCTTTGGGTATTATGCCCTTGATATTTAGGATACACATCATGTTTCTAAATTATTTAATGAAAATTATTAAATGAGAGTAATCATTGATCCTTTTTCTATTGAGTGTTTTCTAGGGTCATCATCGTAGTAGAGTGCCATGTGAGTTAAAGTAAGCATGTTTTTTCTAATGCATAGGAAGGAATTTCAAGGGGAGATGGTGTATTGGAATGTCGATCAGGTTGGTCCTAGCTTTCCTGACTAATTATCTATTTTTGTGATGTGGTTAGTGTGACTCCAAGGATATAAACATGTATGTCTATGGTGGTTTGGAACTAGTAATGTTTTTTACTAACTATTTTATCCCTTATTTTGTAAGCGAGGATACTCCTTGGGTGGGTATCATCATGATAGATCTAGCGGTTCGATTCCCTTTTAAGTAAAAGGAATACAACAAATTTTATTCATTTTTAAATAATCTATATTTATTGAATTCCATTGATGATTTCATGTTTTAAATCATGTCAATGTTTGATCATCAAAATTATTTGGATGTGGTTGGTCATGTATGCAACACGTGATAATAACCATTGGGTTTGGATTGACTTCGATGGTTATGTTGAATGATCATGGAATGCCTTAGGTGGTAAACTCTTTTGATAAATTAATGAAAATTCATTTTTTAGGGTGAAGTCGAACTTCCTTCAAAATAGATCAGCCAATAGTGGCTTGACTATTCTTCTTTTGTTTCTTGAGTACCCTCTTTCTACACAATTCTGTAACAGACCAACATGTCCCCATTCTTGACTCCATACTTGATGAAATAATATAACATTAGTATTATACCAAACTATATTTTAAATGCAATTGGGTAGGGATGTGATATCTATCAGAGTTTTTCACTTTATGTGTTGACATTTTTCAGGAATGGTCAATCCTTAGTGATACATGGGTTCCCTTGTAGGAACACTTTTTTTAGAATCATGGAAACTTACTAATTTATTTGACTAGACCACATGGATGATTCCACTCTAGGCTCAGAAAATTTTATGCTGTCGGAATATTTTCCTTGTAAACATTCCCCTTTTGTAAACATCGTGTATGGTCTAGTTTGGGTTAGTTCCTAGGGGGCACATTTTTTGAATTAGAGGTTACACTAGACTTTTTGTCGGGATCATAAGTGACATTTCAATGTTATTAATTATAGTTCGATAGATCAAGGTTACCCCTTATCTGTGTTGAGGAATGATTGTTTAAATGTTCAGGTGATGGTTTGACAAGGTGATGCCATTAGAATTCTAGTATGGGCTTCGGTGAACATGATTATTCTTAAAGTGAAGTATCTTGGGGAATGTTTTTTCCGTTTAGTTTAAAATATGAAATCGATAAAACCCTAGAATTTCTAAGAATGTTAGTCTATGTGGATCGACCTGTGGTCCTAATTTAATGTTTTAGGAAAAAAGGGATGGTTTTAAAACACAGCACCCAGTAAAGGAGGGTGTTGTGTATGGGTCGGTGGTGTCTTCTAAGAAATATTGCATGATGAGTTTCATTTAAGGTAATTGGATTTTCAAAATTTCATTTTAATTTGTTCTTTCTTATGACCTCTTATGTAATCATGTTGTCCCATTTAAATAAGTCCTGACATAAAGCCCCTAGAATGCTTAAAAGAGTGCATTGTATTCAAATTCTGATTATTGATGTATCATGACATGGAATTTGACCCTTTTGTGTTAAAACGTAATGTGAGGAGAACCGTCATCCAAATGATGAAAGAGATGAATACATGCTCCTGTATGAAGATAAAAGATCATTTGTAAGTGTTATATACAAGTTTTTTAGAGACAATGGTTTGGTAGAGTTCTGACAGAATATGTGTCACCTGCATAAATAATTCTTGGAGTTGTTCTGGGAGTTTGAAAACATAACATGCCAGTTTGTGCAAGAATTCATGACCCTTGTCGGATGGGTGATGTTTTAATTATTCATGAAGGATTCTTGGGGTGATAAGTTCTAAAGTGTGGTGTTTGTAATGACATGCGTTCTGGGACAAGGAAAAATTCAGAGGGAATTTGAATTTTGGAATTTACTAGATGGCACATTCATTGAATTTAAAATCACAACATAATTATGATATTTGGAACACCTAAATGTGTCGACATTAGACTTGGCTAATGATAAGAGGGTCCCTTGGCAGTCTTGATGAGTTTTGGGAGACCTAGGTCTAAAAATATCATGTTTGGGTGCTCTGAACAGGGTGCACAGTTTGTCTGAAACTGTGAGTCTCCATGTAGGAAAACACACACCTTTTGGAGAGGATCAGATGTGATGCACATATGTTTTTTCATAGTTTTTCCAAACTATTCACCTAGCTACATGGTTTATTCAATTTAAGTAGTATTCTCACACTGCTCATCATACGATTAGATCACGATTTGGAAAATCATGTGGCATAATCTTGTGAGATGGATTTAAAAGGTAGTGGGTGCCACATGGTTAATGCATGGTTTGTCAAAACCATACAACCGAGTTTTAGGCTAAAATTAAAATTTTAATGTTAATTAAATTTTTTGTTTTAATTTTTTTTGTTCCTCCTCATCTAGTGTGTGAATACATCTCCTCTTCCACTATGGGTTCCAACAAGCATGTTAAATTAATTGATGTTTCACCTGTATCCATTGTCGAAATCAAGAATCATCAGTATTTATGGATCTGCATTGGTAAAATATCGATACCTTTGAACCTTTCATAGTTTTATATTTTCTTCATAATGTTATTGATGTGAAATATCTTTTTCCCAATTTTCCATGATAATTTTCATTTCATTTCTTTTGTCCGAACCATACCGAATCAGATCTCGATATTGGATGAGTGGATCATCCTAGGAACAATTTTTTTGTCTACATGTGTCTTTCTAAATTTCTGCTGAAATATGAATGTTGTCATTGTAACATGCACCAACCATTTCCAAGCATTACCTTTTAATTGATTTCATTATATAAAATTGATCAACGCCCCTAGATACAATCTATAAGAACATTTTTATAGTATATAGTGGTCTCCAATATCAATTATGAACACCCCATGGGGTTTTTGTAATATTTTTTCACTTTTTACATAATTTTTTAAATACAATGTTTTATTTCAATGAATGTTTCTTAGAATATAAATGGAACTTACCCTTATAGGTAATTTCCCCAAAATATTATCACCTTCTATGTGCCATGTTGAACCTAGTGTAAATGATTGGATTTTATTGATATCCTATAAATTTAATCGTTAGGTTAATTATGTTTTGATTCATATATCTGATGCATCATTGATTAAATAAATTATTTTAAAGACAATTTCATGATTTTATAATAAAAACCCTTATATGAGGTTATCTATTGTCAAAATTAAAACGTAACAATTTGTAGTTTATAACAAGTTTGGTTTTATATTTTGGGCCATATTTTGATATAAATGACTATTTTAACCATTGCACATTCTATGTTCATGGAATGAACCCTCTTATTTGATTGAATAAATAACCAACAACCTCCTAAGTTTTTTTTCTTGATTAATAAAAATATTTTATGAACTGGGAAAATTCATAATTGACCTTGGAACCATTTAGGTAATTCCTTAAAACATGTTAAATTAATTTTATTTTTTTGATAGATTTAATGTCATGTTATTGTTTTAGTAGTTTATTCAGGATGGTTTTTTATTCAAATACATGGGGTGTCTTAAAAAAATGGATTATCTCACATGAGTGATTCCAATGGCCATATTAATTTGAATTTCTTGTTCATTGTGGCCATTCATTCATGGATATATTAAATGTTTTTGATTAATTAATTTTATTTGGGTTGTCCAACCAAGTCTCTTAATTATATTAAATAGAATATATGAATGTTTTTTATTTTTGTGCCTCAATATAATGGATTTATAAATATAGGGAAAGAATGGTAATGAAACATGGATCATGTTATTTTTATTTTTATTATATGATTTCACCTTGGAAGGGGTCTTGGATGATTCTAAGGGATCTTTTGAGAATGGAGGAAAATCAAATTCCTATACATCAATTGTGCAGTAATGGAATCTCACACTATTGATACTATATTGGACATTTAATAATTCAGTTGTAATCCTTGAAGCTTGAGCTGTTTTAGCTGTGGGGGTTCTGACTTTCCCCCTCAAAATTGTTGGAAAATATAAATGATAATTAGGAGCTGATGTCCCACGATCCCAATATAGCGTGCTGACCTAATGGATCACTCTCTATGATGAGTTTCTAGAACAAATTATCACACTTTATTGGGATATAGATATTTTTCCCTATTTCATGAGATTATTTGATTCATTAGATGTGCTGTGGATGACTGAGTTACAACCATTCCATCCAGCACCTAATATTCAATGTATATGGCCACATACATTGGAACATACTTTTTTCATACATGTGTATGCAATATATATATATAATATGTCTGTATTGTTACTATAAAACTATGATTCATATTTAGACACTCATTTCTACCATGATCTGAAGTTGGTAGAGGCTCTAGGTATCCTTTAGGAACCTGTATGGGCTATTGTATATATTTTTTTGGTATTTTTTGTTATTCATATTAAATTAACACTAATTTAATTTTTATTGATTGACTGTATTATGTTTTTTCCATGTGTATGTTAACTTATTGGTATTTATATCTCACAGCCTTTTTCGCCAACCATTTCATAGGGGTACTCGAGTGGACCACTTTTTTGTCGGACCATAGACTTTTTCTTGTGGATGTATTCTAGTAATTCAGTGTTAGGAGCACGTGACTGAGTCGTAGGTTGCGATGCTCGTGGAGATATCCCTTGGGGAATTTATTTTATTTCTTCATTTTTTACTATATTATATCTTCTATCTTGTTGTATGTCTAGTGTTTTATATTTTTTATCATCTCTATAACATGCATGCATCTTTTGTATATTGGTGTCGACCATCTCTTTTATTATTCAGTGGATTAAAATTATTATTCAGATTCCATATCATTCATTTATAATATCCTACTTTAGTGTTTTTTATTTTTTATACCGACATGCTATTTTGATCATGATAGTACGTGGAACGACCCAAAATTTTATTAATGAAAATTACACATAATCTAGTTAAATGTCTTATTATGTAAAATGGTTATATAAAACCTATTTACATTCATTGTTTTATTTTTGTGAATTTAAAATTCCATTAAAAAGGTTTATTTTTGGTAATATAGACGTTGAACAATGGTCACATGATTAGTATAAATATAGTGCTATAAATATAAAATTTACTCATACAAAGGTAGTGATGGACTCATCATGTTGAATTTCTCCATATGAAGCACATTTGTTGAATCTCAGAAAGGAGGTAGAATCATTGGGATTCCCTATTACCCAAGCCCATGCTGAGCTTCAACACATTATGTTTGAATAGAACTACCTACGGGCGAAGGGGAAGTTAATAGAGATTACCAGCCGACCGATGTGATCTGAGCCACCCCAAGAGTCTTCCACTATCTCACACTATACCCTATGGTCAGAAATGGTATTTATAAGGTGTTATGTACCAAGACACCAACAATACTATTATGTTAATTATTTTCCAACAAAAATTCATTTTATTCTTGATACATTGAATATGATTTTTGAAGCACAAATAGTATCTATTTTTAATATTCAAATTCGATTTGGAAATCTATTTTGTTTAATTTTATTGTTTTTTGAATTAAAAAATATTCTAATAATGTATTATTAAGAAATTTATTTTTATTAAATATATGTTATTGTATTATTTTCATTAACACAATTGTAATTTTTATTATGGTTTGAGAACTATTCTTGTAAAAAATCATGAATTTTATATAAATGTAGATTTTTATTTTAAAAGTATACATTCAGATATTTAGAAAATTATTTAGTTGAAATGAATATTATTTTTTGTATTTATGATGTTGATATAATTTGAGGGGTAGTTTTTCCTAATTTTCTGAGAGATTTTAATGTCTGGGTAAAAATTAAATACCATTTAAACATATAATGTTCTTTATGACATCATAATGAACCAATGGTGATGTAATAAAATAAGACTAAAGTTATATTCAGCCAATATGTTTTTTAACATTAATATGATGTTACTTTAGATTTTTTATTATTAATTTTATGGTGCCATAGTGGACCCTCAAATGCTTATAGAATATTTTATCATTTTAAAATGATTTCCTTGAGAGTATGACTCACCTATACAAAATAAAGCATAATGTTTTAATAAGTTAGGTCATTGGACATATAAAAAATGTTCTACACTCCACTTTGGTAAATTCCATGGGTGGAAACTATGGGATATTTTGTGGTTTTGATTAGTTTAATGTTTAGTGTCCAAAACATAAATAAAAAAGAATTCCCTCTCCATTCTATTATAAACCCTCTCAATGTATCATTCCTCTTCAATAAAACCATTTGTATCTCTCCCAACCTGTACCTTCCCCTCTGTAGAATCATCCAATGTTTCCTTATGCCCCAATGAATCTTCTCTCAAGCCACTCCCAAGCCTTTGGGATCACAGTTCCTAGTAAGGGATCCTTACTATCCACTGCATTCAAATTCAAGCATCTTATTTAAAAGTAGTTATTTTAATTTTGATTGGTTATAATGTAATTATTTTATAATAATTTTTTTAATGGACATTTTTTTAATGAGGTAATATTTATCCTCCATCATTTTGACCCTTAACTAAGTCGTTACTATGCCAAAATATCATAAGGGATTTCACTCTACTCATTTCCATTCAAGATACTCTTTTACATTATTTTTTATGTTCCATATTTATATATTGTTTTATGATGTTCCAAGACCCCCATTCTATCCATTTTATGTATCTATGATGATATCATCCTTTCAATCTCATAAATATCCCTTATGACCCTTTATACACAACCATTACAATGCCGAAACTCCATAACAGATCCTCCATCATCCTCTTTTATCAATCATTTTTTTCATGTTATGTCCTTGAATTTATTTTATTTCTATAGTGGGATATGTTTTTATATATCCTATATAATTCTATTATTAACTATAAATTATGATATCCCCTTTCTCTCCCATTTATCCCTCTTAAAAACCCTTATGTATCCTCGTTACTATGCATAATTTTCGTAAGGGATTCAATCTATTATATTTGTTTGACAAGTTTAATTATGGTATAATACTCGTTTACATTCAATTAAAAATGGTGTGGTATGATTTCTCCACTCACCAATATTACCCTACATATGTTTTAATGATTAGATACGCCTTTTTCTCTCATTAATACCATCCATGAACACCCATTACCATGCCGAAATTCCAAAAGGGGTTCCATTCATCTTATTTCCCTTTAAGTATTTCACCCATATTATGCAATAAAATTCCATTTAATAGGATGGGATATTATGTTAAATGTTACCCTTGCATTAAATTTCATGTATAAATTATGAGATACCCCTTTCTCTCTCTTCAACCCAACTTGTGAATTTCTATATGACAATGTTATGCTGTCAAAATTGAACCATGATTTTCCAAACCAAAATCATCGTGTTGTGAATACCATACCCATTTATATATAAAGGGTATTCAACTTTTTGAACATATACATATTTATTATATAATTTCATTTGTTTATTCCACATTCTTATATCATGTAATAAATTATGATGTTGATTGATTTAATGTTATATGATCCATGTGTCACACTTATGCACGAAATGAAATGTTGTAACGGGTACACCCTGATAGTGCTCAAATTCATTGGGTAATGTTTAGTATCATGATAAACCATGTGAAATGAGTTTTTAATCATGATAATCAAGTGAAATTAGTTTCTACTAGTGATAATTCAAGTTCAATGAGGGTTTACTCATGCTAATTATGGTGTAATGAGTGTTACTCAAGCCAATCCATGTTCAATGTGCCTTAGCTCATGATAATATCATGTTGTATGTCGTTTCCACTTCTCGATGTTATGATAATCATTCTATATCATTCCATTATGTTAATGTTTCTCATATGATCCATTGACATGCCTATTGCATGAGATGTATTGTATTCTTCATGTTATGCCATGTTTACTCTTGTATTGGGCTTTATAGCTCACCATTATCTTATATATGTCCTCATCTTACCCATGGAATTCTAAGTACGAAGGAATGTTTTATTCATGTAAAATAATTTTTAAATTAAGATGTTGTATTTTATGTCATAAGTTGTCATGTAATGTTCCTAATTTCCCATGACACTAGACCTCTCGATCCATAGAGTTGTCTTATGTGAATTTATTTATAATAATACATGTTTAGTGTGTAATAATGATCATGGTTGTTATAATTGGTAATAATGGATAGGTTTAGTTATTTGGGACATAGATTATAAAACCATTGTGAAATACATATGGATAATACAAAATATAACAAAAACATCCTGAAATTTTGGTGAGTATAATGTGTGTGGTTTTTCAAAAAAATAAATCCATTTCTGGATACGAACAAATATAGGTGGATCTGGAACAGATGTATCTTGGGGTAAAACCCTAAAACACCACATTGGGGTAGACTTGAATGGGAATTGGTTCATAACAATGGGCCTTGATGCACTCTTATTTCAACACTCAAAGGTATATTCATTGGTAAATTCATAAGCATAGTATGAACCATTATTTAGGGAAAAATCCCCTGAGAATATATGTTGGGAAGTAGATCATGGATCACATAGATTAAAGCATAAAAATTCATATGATGAAGAAATAAAAGTAATTTATATGTTATCCATTTTTTTAGTGGATTTCCCATTATGTGTTACCCCTAAAATTCATTTTATTCCATCCAATAGCTAGAAATAGGAGGAATGGAGTGAACTAGAGATTTAAGATTAATGTGATGACTATTATAATGAGATTCCCAAATCAATAGGAGTGGGAATCACAAAGTTTGTACCGGTTCACTCTCAGTTAACTGATGTTTTGAATTGAACCATGGGTCAAGAGGAACTTCTACCCCCCCAGAATGAGAAAGCTAAAATCAAGAACATCATGATAAAAAGCACTCCTACATTCAATGGATCATCTAATCCCTCAAATCACCGAAAAATGGATCAAAACCATTGAGAAGATAATATGTATCCTTCATTGTTCTGAACAAGAGATGGGTTTTCAGGATGCTTATCATATGGAGGGTGAATCTGATAAATCTTGGTCATTGATAAAAAATATGAATCATGCGGATGAGATCGAGTTATTTAAATAGAAGTATTTTTGGAAAATGTTTTTTGATAAATATATTCCTCACACCCTATGGATTAAGAAGGAAAGACAATTCTTTTCCCTCATGAAAAAATGTTGAGAATCCATCAGAGCATACGAGGTAAACATAATAAGGCTTGTATGATACGCCACCAGATTTATCGTTACCCCTGAATGCAAGGTTGAATGCATCTTTTGTGGTCTAAAACCTAGAATACATAAATCCCTAGTGATCCATGACTTCACTAGCTATGAGGATGTTGTCTGATGTACCCTTAAAGTTGAAATGTAGATTAGAGAATCTCAAGGGTATCATAGAGGTAATAAGTGGAAAGTGGAATTTAATTCTGGAGGACTGATGGATAAACCCAACAATGTTACAAAATTATATCACCCCACTTGCTAATGGTTCATAAAGAAGAACCCCAGAAATTTATTTAATGGGATGAGGAAATTCATTAGGTTTGGAAAAAAGAGAACATGGCCATTAAATGTTGACAAAAAAACCCTCTACTACAATAGAGGATAGGAATGCTCCATGTGACCCTCAATGCATTGTTCATTACATCATATTCAGTGAACCATGTCACTTTGCCAACCAGATCCCTGTGATAAGGGTCTTCGGAGGAAACCAACAACCTCCAAGGCAGGAAGGGCTACCTATTTCAATCACTACAACCAAAGTGAACCACGAGAAAAAAGTGGTGATAGGTACGATAGTTATTCATTAAATAAGAGTAAACAATTTTTTTATTATATTTCTACGCATTCGTTTATATCATGAATGTTTAGCCGAACAATCCCAACACCACCAAATATCATGGAAGTAGAGATGTCAGTGAGAATGAAAAATAGGGAAATTATTGAGTCCCATGAATATAAATCCCTTATCAAAATTTTGTGGATTTAAAATCCTGGAGGACACTTCATACTCCCTCTAGTAGAATTTGTAGAAATTCATGGCATGGAATGAATTTCCCTATAAAGAGCCAACATAAATTTCCATGATAGGGAAATAACTCTCTATATGTTGAATCGACCCCGATTCTGTACAAGTTCAAGGAGGATAATTATTTTTCTTTAGCACCATCATCTCAAATGTTGATGTCACTACCCTATGAGAATATGTATCTTGCTCAGATGATTATGCCTATGGATGGAACCATCCTTAATGAAATTGCTATTGTGAGATAATTCACAGAAGTGTTTCGTGATTAGTTAAATGGTCTTACTCATATGAGAGATGCTGAATTCTCTATTGATCTTATACCTAGGGTGTTTCTAATATCCAAGGCTCACTACAGAATGGATATTTTCTCACCTGAGGAGCTAATGAAACTGCTATAGGATATTCTGGATAAAGGGTTTAAACACCCAAGATCTTCACCATGGGGTGAACTAGTCCTCTTTATCAACAAGAAGGATGGGTCAATGCACCTTTGCATTGATTATTGTGAGATCAACAAAATCAAAAATAAGAATAAGTACCCTCTTCCATGAATTAATGAATTGTTTGAATAGGTACATAGAGCATAATACATTTCTATGGTGGATCTGCAGTCGGGATATTACCATGAAAAGGTGAAGAAGGAGGATATCACCAAAACTACTACAACTAAAAGGTGAAAGAACTATGAATTCATAGGAATTCCCTTTAGACTCACTAATACTAAATAAAGCTTCATGGACCTGATGAATATAGTCTTTAGAGATTACATCAAAAAATATTGGTATTCATTATTGAAAACAATATAATATACTCCAAAACCATGGAGGAGCATGAGGAGTAGCTAAGAATTGTACTAGAGACCTTACAAAAGTATAATATCTATGAGAAGTACAACAAGTGTGGGTTCTGGTGAAGGAAGTCTCATTATGGGGTCATGTCATCATAATAAATTGGATATCTATGGATCCCTCTAAGACAAATGCAATTGAGGAGTGGTCAAGGCCAACATCTCTGACAGATATCTGTAGCTTCCTTTGGTTAGCAAGATAATATCAACGATTTGTGAGAAATTTCTCAAGATTTTCAAACCCTATTTCCAAGATAACTTGGAAGGGAGTCATGTTTTTTGGAGGGAAGAATGTGAAGATAGCTTGTAGGAGTTGAAAAGAAATCTTATGATCGCGATTTTGCTCACACTACCCACGAGTGGGGAAACTTTTTTAGGTATTCACTAATGCTTGAAAGAAGGTCATGAGCTCTCTGTTGATGAAAAATGACAAATTCATTACCTATAAATCAAGATAATTGGATGTTCATGTGAAAAACTATCCAACATATTATCTAGAGTTGATTTTAGAAATGTTCAATTTAAAAATTTGATATCATTAACTCTTTAGGATGAAGTGTGAAATATACACAGATCATAAAAGCCTCAAGTATATATTCACATAGAATGATTTGAATATGAACCAATGAAGATAGTTAGAGATGATTAATGACTTTAACTTCTAAATCCCTTACCACACTGGGAAAGCGAACAAGGTGGTGGATGCACTATGTAGAAAGGACCAAACAATTATATCATTGATGAGAATTGAAAAGGATCCTATCTTATTATATTTGATAAAGATGGACATGGTAATCATAAAAAAGGGAAAATCATCTATCCTTTCACAAATGATTTCCCAACCATCCATATTATAATGGTTAAAGGATGCATAAAGGATGATGTGGGAATTCAGAAGAAAGTGGAAACTATTAGAAACGGGAAAACCTCAGAGTTCAATGCTAATGAAGAAGGAATTTAGAGATGTGGGTCAAGTCTATGTGTTGCATAAAATTTGGAGTTAAATAAAGAACATTTGTATGGTTAATATAGTTTTAATTTCCACATTCTTCTTGTAAACACAAATAACTATAGATATTTTCGAGAGCATTATTGGTGGGATAACATGAAGAAGGAGATTGGTGAGTATACATCAAAGGGCTTGGTGTGGCTACAAGTGAAGGACGTTAGGTCTTAGTCTAATTGGATGACAAAACCATTACCCATTCTGACATGGAAATGTGAAAACTCACCATGGACTCTTTCACAAGACTTCCGATGACATCCAAAAAATGCTATCTTGGTTTTTGGGGACCGTCACAGAAAAACTGCACAATTAATTACAAGTAGAGAGGATTTCTCTTCAGATCAACATGCATAGATATACATCAGATATGTGGTAATGCTACATGGAGTACCACTGCCACTTGTATTGACTCGAGATCCAAGATTCAACACTATGTTCTACAAGAGTCTCTATCATGCTTAAAATGATAAACTGATTTCATTATGACTTATCATCCTCAAACTGATGGACAATATGAGCAGCCTATCCAAACAATTGAGGATATTTTGAGAGCATCCTCACAGGAATTCAACGGAGGATAGGATCAACTTCTTCCCCTGTTTGAGTTATCTTACAATAATAGTTTCCAATCAATCATCCAAATATATCTTTATGAAGCCATTTATGGGAAGAGGTACAGAACACTGATTGTTTGGGATGAAGTATGGGTGAAAACTCCTAGGTCTAAAAATTGTCAAATAAATAGTGAAGATGGTTAAGATCATCCAGCAGCACACTAAAGATGCTCAAAGATTACATAAGATATTTGCTCGAAACTATCGATGACACCATGATTTTGATGTTGGAGACATTCTCTTCCAAAGCATATCAATGTGGAAAAGAGTTATGAGATTTGGAATGAAGGGAAATCTTAGTACAAGGTATATTGGCCCTTTTGATATCTTTGATCGCATTGGAGCACTATCATCTCCACTAGAACTCCCACAAAACCTGACTCAAGTACAAGATGTATTCCATGTATCACTCTTGGGGAAGTAAATTCCTGAACCATCACATGTACTCAATCAAGAGGTGGTACCATGGGAGAATTAACTCCCCTATGAATAGAAGATTGTGAAGATCATAGATCATAGGGAAAAAGTTCTATAAAATAAGACAAGCCCCTTGTCTAGGTGTTATGGCTAGACCACATGAGTGACAAGGAAAAGTGAGAATTGGAGGAAGTGATGAAGTAGTGTCACCCTCATCTTTTTTAGTCTCATAAAATGAAATTTCGAGGTGGAAATTTCTTAAGGGGGGATGATTGTAACGCCCCAAAATTTTATTAATGAAAATTCCTATTGATCTAATTAAATTTTATATTATGTAAAATGGTTATAAATAATATATGAACTTCCATGTATTTATATATTTTTTATTTTAAAATACCATAATGAATTGTTACCATTTCTAATAAAGTTGTCGAACAGTAATCACATGACTAGCATAAATATCATGCTTTAACAAATCTATTTTATTCATACAAAAGGAAGTGATGACCTCATCTAGTATAATTTCTCCATATGAAACCCATTTATCAGATCCCTAAAAGGAGGTAGCATCAATGGTATAATCTCATGACCAATCCTAACCAGATCATCAAAACATTAATCTTAAATTGAACCACCTATAGTAGAAGTGGATGTTAATAGAGATTACCACCTGAGCTATGCTATCCGAGCCTCCCCAAGAGTCCATTTTCATCACAAAACGTACCCTTAGGTCGTATACAAGTGTTATAAGGGCTAATGTAATAAGACCATAGCACTATTATTATGTGAATTATTTTTTAATATAAATTCATTTTATTATTGTTATTTTGTATGTGGTTTTTAACGGACAAATAGAATTTGTAGTTAATATTCAAATTCAATGGAGAAATTTTTTTTGTTGAATTTAAGTAATTTTTTGAATTACATAATATTTTAATAAAATATTTTTACTAAATTAATTTATATTCAATATAAATGACCATATAATTATTATGAATAAAATTGTATTTTTTCTTATGGTTTGAAAACTATTTCTGTCAAAACCCATGAATTTTAGATAAATTATTGTTTTTATTCTAAATGTAAAAATTCACATATTTAGAACATTATAAAGATAAAATGAATATTATTTTTTGATTTATGGTGTCAAAATTATCTAATATTGATTTTCTCAATGTTTTCAAGGATTGTCGAATGTTTGGGTAAAAGCTAAATACCATTTAAATATTAAACGTGTTTTATGACATCTTAATGACACAATAGTGATGTAATAAAATACTATAAAAGGGTTGTTCATCCAATATATGTTTTAACATTAAAATAATTTGATTTTAGATTTTATTGATTAATTTTATGGATCCTTAGGGGACCCTCGAAGACTTATAAAATATTTTAACTTTTAAAATGAAATCCTTGACAGAGTGACTCACCTTTATATAAGGAAGATGAATATTTTAATCAGAGTGGCCATTGTCCTTATGAAATAATGTTTTATACACCAATTTTGAAAAAACCATGGGATTTTTTGTGGTTTTGATTAGTTTAATGTATTGTGTCCAAAACCTAAATAATAAACAATCCCCTCTCCTCTCTTATATAAACCAACTCCATCCCCCATTCCTCATCCCTATAACCATTTAGAACTCGACAAAACTCTCCCCTACCCTCTATTGAATACTCCCAAGGAGCCCAAATCTCCCAATAAGCCTCTATCAAACCTCTCCCAATCCATTGGTATCACATTTCCATGTAAGGGATCCTCAATTTCCCCTCCTTTAAAATTCCGTCATCTTATTTGAAAGTAGTTTTTGTAATTTCTTCTGGTTATAATGAAATTATTTTATAATCATTATATTAGTCTTCATTTTTTGTCATTACAATGATCTATTATTTAACCTACCTTATTTTTACCCTTACCTAAGCCATTACAAATCCAAAATTTCAATAGGTATTTCACTCTTCTCATTTCCATTCAACCTACTTTTTTACACTATGATTTTCAATTTCCATATGTGTATTTTGGGTTATGATGTTAAAAATGACCATATTTTTCATTTTATGTATATATGATGATATCTTTTTTTCACTATCATCAATATCCCCTCTGATCCTTTAAACTCCCATGTAACTATGCATAAGATCCATAAGGGATCATCCATCCTCTTCTTTTATCAAGCATTCTTTTCATGTTATGTTGTTGAATTAATTTTGTTCCTATTTTGGGATATGTTATTATATATCCTTCTTACTTACCATTTGATTTATAAAATATTAAATCCCCTTTATCTCTCATTTATTCCTCTTATGAACCCTTATGTATACTCGTCATCATTCAAAATTTTCGTAAGGGTTTCCTTCCTTTCTCATTTTTATAAAAGTATCATTATGTTGTAATATCCTTTTACATTCAATTAAAAATGTTGGGGTTTTATTTATAACACCCCCCATAGTTACCTCATTATGTTTTAATGATGATATACCACTTTGTCTCTCATTAACGTGTATTTTGTATATCCATTTCCATGGAAAAATATCGTAAGGGATTTCTATCTTCTAATTTCCATTCAAGTATTTCACCCATATTATGAATTTATATTTCATTTAATATGGTGGGATATTATGTTAAATTATCCCTTAAATGTAAATTTCTTGTATAAATTATCATATCCCCCTTTCTCTCTAATCAAGCCAACTTATGGATTTCTATATGACGATGTTATGCTGATGAAATTACAGTGCGATTTTCCAAGGAAAAAATCATCATGTAATTAATACCATACACTTTAATCAATCAAGGGTATTCACCATTATTCATATGTACATATAGATTATAGAATTTCATTTATATTTTAATCATTCCTTTATCATGGATTAAATGACGATGTTTAATGATTCCATGTTATATGATCCATGTGGCACTTATGCATGAAATGAAATGTTGATAAAGGGTACACCTTGGTAGCACTCCAATGAATTGGGTATTTCTTAGTATCGTGAAAAATAATGTGAAATCACGTTTTACTCATGATAATTCATGTGCAAGGAGTGTTTAGTCATGATAATTCATGTGCAACGAGGTTTTACTCATGATAATTTCAGTTTAGGTAGGGTTTAATAATTCTAATCAATATTCAATGTGACTTGGATCATGTCAATATCATTTTTTTAAGTCATTCCCACATCTCCATGTTATGATAATCATGCTATATCATGCCATTATTTTTATTTTTCTACTATTCTCCCATGAAATTTCACTTTCCTAATATGTATTGTATTCTTTATGTTATGCCTTGTTTAATCTGTTTATGGTATTTATAGATCTCTATTTTCTTATGTATGTCCTTAATTTATCCCTTGAAATGCTAAGTATAAAGGAATTTTGTGGTCATTTAAAGAATTTTTCCAAAAATATGTTGTATTTTATATCATAAGTAGTCATGTAACATTCCTAATTTTACATGACACTAGACTTATTGATCCTCAGACTAGTATGTAGATCATTTTTATGTAATAAATCATTTTTAATTGTGAAGTAATGAGCAATGTAGTTATAGTATGGTCACCCACTATCACCAACTTATACCCTCACAGGTAGTCAGAATCCACTGGCATATGGAGAGGCGCACTTGAGGCCATGTAACCCAAAAATCTAGCTACCAGTTTAGTGGTATGTTTGACCAAGATGTTACAATATTGGATAAGGGTTTAGTTTATTTCATTTACATAACAACAAATCAATATATAGAAAATACTTATTTTATTATATAATCATGGTTTAATAATAGTTGAAGGCGGTTGATGAATAAATAAAATAAAATTTATTATAATGGATGTTACCTCTTCTTTAGATAACTTCAATTTGTTTGAAAAAAAGGCTTAATAAGATGGATATCAAACCAAAATAAGGATTTAATGATGATAAGAGGAAACTGAGGATGTGATTTGGGAATTAATTGTCTAATAAATTGATTTTTTTATTAATGAGGAGAGGACTGAGGTGGCCTTCTAAAATTGAGGTAGTAGGACACTTATATTAGTTGAAAAGAAAAAGGTGCACCAATTATTTCACATCCCAAAAGCCTCCATAATAAATAATTATATAAAATTTGAAAATATATGTTTGAAATATTTCATGAAAATGGATTTTATAGAACATTCTAGTACATTTTATCCATTATCATTTTAGTTTACCCCAGTTAAACAAATTTAAACACTCACCACAATAATTAATTTCTCAATAATTTAAATATTAATTATAGTAAAAATTAATTTTTCCTCATTCGATAATACAAATTATTATAATATCAAATATTTAATCAATTTTTCCAAATTCCAATCATAGAAGTGAAATAATATAATTTAATATTAATTCAGTAGACGAGATGAAAAAGTTGTATTCTAAATAGAAATAATTCAAATGTTTAAGAAACCTTCTTTTATAATGTATGTAATTTATTCGAATTATATAATTTATATTAATAGATATTTAATTATACTACATTTTTTTAAACATTTTTAAAATAACTAAGTTGTATTAAAATGATTTAATCTAAATGATATTTCTTAATAAAATAAAATATTTTTCACTATTCATAAAAATAAATAAATTCTTCAAATATTCACAAAAATCGACCGTAAAAAATTTATGATATGAAAATTGAAAAAAATAATTTAATTTTATTATATAAATTTTAATACTGGGGGAAATCTATTTTACAAAACGTGCAAAAAATGAGACAAAACTTTTTTTTAGAAATGATAAGTTTTTAGTGATTAATATGATTTATTTTATCTCATTATTATGAAACAAATATGATTAATTTTCAAAAACAGATAGAATATATAATATATAATTATCATTAATATCATTCACCAAAAAATGTTTTTTTTGATTTATTGACATAGTACTCTCTTATGGGCAAAAAAGTTTTTTTCATAAAAATATTTTTGTTATATTCAAATCATTCATATTTTCCTTTGCAATTATTTATTCATAGAAGAATTAATTTTAAATACATATTTAAGGAATAAATTTTCAAAATTTAGTTATTATTATGCATTCATTCCATTCAAATAGCTAAGTGATAACTTTCATATTGAATTATAATATTTTTATATTATGTCATGTTTCGTTTAAACATGGTATTTTGTATATGAGAAGATATAATAAATTTTATGCGTAATAGAATAAAATTTTAGTGTTTGATATAACACAAGACAAAATCAATTCATTGTGTTTAATAAAATATAAATATGATTAAATTTATTTGAAAAACTATTTCACAAAATACCTAGGAGATATGATCAAATTCTCTTATTTGACCATTGGTGGATTTTCATATTTAGAATTGAGATGTTTGGTTTTCCAATCCATCATCTCCTAATGCCTAGCCTCTTATTCATTCCTAGTATCCCTAATAACCTAACAAAAGATATCCCCAACACCCCATATACCTCGAGACATAAAAATTTCATCACATCATCCAAAAAATAACCTTTTTCCGTTGGAATCATAGTAATCTAGAAATCAAAATTTTTCCTAAGCTCTACATATCACTTTTTCCATGATTATATGGCATAACACCAGAATATACCTACTCATCATGGCTCCGTAATTCATTAAACTGCATACCCAAGTACATGAAAATAAATATTCATACATTCTTATTAATAAAAAATAATATGAGTTTATATTATATGGTCCACCTACCTATGTACCAGAATTAGTGTAAATCCCCGACCCCAGTAACCTAGAGTAAGTGCATTATTACATAATATTGGCATGATTACAAGGAATCAAGTCCTGAAGGACCGATCAGTTTAACAGTCTTGGAAAATAGATTACATACATGAACGTTACATTATATTATAGAATGAAAAACAACTACAAAATTTTTCCCCCTTTTTAACACACTTATATCCTTATCATATCCATATAGGCCAACCATAAATTACTTATTAACATCCTATGAAAAATTAAACTTATAAATGGGTGAGCTCAGATGCCCAATAAAGATAAAAAATATAGCGGAAACTTTCATAAATAAGGATAAACATTTATGGTAATATATTAGACTAAAACAAAATCCTTTTAAACATAAACTTCAGTATAATATGTAAAAGATAAAATCAAATAATTCCATTTACTTATTCACATGGATATTCTACTATTTTAATAATCACATGAAAAATCAATAGACACATTCTTAATGATGACATGCATAATTCCATACTTAATAACAACATATTCCAGGCCTTGTGCCAATATTAAAAATATGATTTGGTCAAGGCCTTGTGTCACGACACTAGTTTGTCTCATGAGACCAATCGATGCATCTAGGAGCTATATCGGGCACCACCCATCACTTACTATATCCAATGCAATCCTCATATTAAAAGGATTAAACATAACATAAACATTTGTATTAAAACAATCATATTACATGTCAATACATTAACCATAAACCATGAATGTTTTAAAAATAACACATCCATAGTCAAACATTTCACAAAACCTTCAATACAATATAGAATATTTGTATCATAATAAATCATCATCAAACACATTTGAAATCCATCAAAGGATATTGACATATATAAAAATGATTTGTAATACACTTGGAGAAAAATATAGTTTTTTCATGAAAGCATTTAAATATCTCACAATTTAGAAAGGAAGAAATTAAAACACATTTTTTAATAAAAGTGTCCCATACCACTTTGAAATTGTTGAAAGGAATTAAAATTTTAAAAAACATTCATGTCAATATAAATAATTCCTCATTTTTTTGAAAAAATGGAAATTAATGAGAAAAGAATATAAGATTAACTATTTTAAACATTTAAAATTATGTTTCAGTAAAAAAATTCCCATAAAAATAATCCCATTGAAAACACTATTATGAAACCTGGACATGGATAATAAATATGTCCCATAAGATAATTATGTTAAAAAAAACCTCGGATAATAAATATAATGTAAAGTTAACGATTATCTTGTACTTATCCTTGGATGGTGGTAGGTTAAACTCATGTATAATGGTGAAATACTTTTTATTAAATTATAAAAGAACCATATAAATATGATATCATATATGATCTTCTAATGCTTTTTTGTTAATAACATTACAGTATTATCGTCATTTCGGGTGTTAACTGATTCATTTTCCATTATATGTTTTGTTACATAAGACATGTCTGTTATGGATAAGATGTATTTGATTCATATCTAGGATGATATTAAGTTTGTAAAAAATATTTTTAATCATAAAATGAAAATTAGTCTTGAATGGTTATAATGGGGAAATGAATCTCATCCCGTTTGTGGAGATGGTAATCCGTATGTACGCACGAGCGACAATATCATTCCTTTGAATTAAAACTGTATGTAAACAGATGTAATATCATATATATAGAATCATTAACATGTTACATTTATTATTTACATCAATTATACATCATTATTATACCCATCCAAATGATGAAGTGTTTGAATAACAAACTACACCACAATGTAGAGACTGTAATATGTACGCACGCACGTATGGTGGCAAGTCATAAAAAGGTTGGATAGAATACTGAATATGGTTTTACCATATTTATAATAACATCATAGTATATAGAAGATACTATATGTATTATTTTAGAATTTAAACAATAAGGAAGTAAGAAGTGGAAGAAGAAAAGAAATTGAAAGAGGTGACGAAATATTTACCTCTTCTTCAGGTTCTTCCTTTTGATTTTCTCAAAAGGGCTCCTGAGGTTGGATTTATGACAAAAAATGACTCTAGGATGATGTGGGGATAGTTTATAGGATATTTGGGCTGGGTTTTGACGATAGAAATGGCCTTTATGATGTGAATTTGAGAGGAGGGGAAGTGCACTATTATAAGAGGGGTGAGGTATACCTTATGAAAGGATTGGAATATTATTTTTAATAAACTAATTTTCGGTTTACAATGGCTCCAAAATGATTTCATTGGAGGATAAGGTGGTTATGGGTCAAAAACCACTCAAAAAATAGGTTTTAGACAGGTTTGGGTCACAATATTGATATTATATTTTATATTTAACTCTTAGTTAATTTGTTTGAAATTTACCATGTCTCTTTATATTTTTAAATTATATTGTTAATGAACTTAATATAAACATCCAGGAGAACCTAAAGTGGTTAAGTAATGAAATATATAATATTATTTAATAACTTTATCCAATCCTTATATTTTTATGAAGAGAATATCAATTAATAATATAATATTTGTTGTAAAGACTCTTTTTTGTCAATTTTCACACAATTTTCTATTTGTTTTTTGTTAAATTCATAACATAATTATTAATTCCAGAAAAATCATTGAAAAACCCTTACATATCATATTAACCTATTAAATTAGTGGAATTCGATAAAATTATAAAAATACATTTATTTGGTTATTTATAATAAAAATTATTTTAATATTTCCTTAATAAGGAAATTACTACATCATCACTGTGTAATAAATATATTAAAATATTTAATGTCTAAAAATTATAAATAAAATACCATTATGTATGAAATAGTATTATCTTTCTAATGAATATTTATAGTTGAATTTATATTATGTGTAACCCTATATTAGAAATTTTTAGTTGTTAATATTTGAATTTAAACTTTTAACTATTCTTTGAATTAAATAATAATAAATCTCTTAATCTAATCCAAGAATACCAAAAGGATCATATTTTATTCCTAAGGTTGTTATTTTGGTCGAAATACACTTATCCAAAAGAATTAGGACTTTTGTTGAGGTAATTTTAATATTATTTTTATCATTAATTACCTTATTTACTTTTAACCGTGGTAAATAAAAGTCAAAAGTAACGATTCACCAAAAAATATTTTCATCTTATTGAACCAAAATTTACTTACTATGGTTAACTCTGTCTTTCATATTTTTTAAATTCAACTCACATAAGTGGTAAAATTACGTTTAATGAAAATTTTCAAATTCTTATAGAATGTAGGTAAAAGACGGTAAAAAGTTCAATAAAATTTTATATATCTAAACTTTTTATAAATTGAATCCAATGAATTACATTGAACTTATATCGGTATTATGTATCTATTTTTTCCAAAATTAATTTTAAATAAAATAAATAATTATTTAAATAAAAATTCGGTTTTAAACAATAACATAGAGTTTTTCACTAATCATCAAAAATTTAATATTTTCAGAAAAAATTCCAAAAATTCACCCTAATCTAATTTTTATATTCTGAATTAAAAATTGAATTCTATTTTAACAATTTAAAATCATATAAGTTGCGTTAATTAATTTAAAATTAATTCCTGTTGTCAAAACCAAAAACATATTTTTATGAAATAATAACTATCAAAATATTGACACTTTTTTATGTTCAATTTCAAGGGGAAATTACTTCCATTGACCATCATTTGACTAAATGGTAAAAATTTAATCTAATTATACTTTCAAACCATTTAAATATATAAATGAAAAATATAAATTATTTTGATTAAAAAAGTTGTTTTCAATTAAAATTTATTATTTTTCATCATTCATCCAAATATGAAAGTTATCATAAAAACACCAAATATTTATCGAAATTAAATTTTTATGTCCTGATTCTAAAGAAGACGTTTATTTTTTCAAATTGAATATATAAAAGTTTCATATATTGGATTTAAAAAGGGTTCTCCATTAAAAGGCGGTAAAGTATCATTTTTTGATAAATAGTTCTTTTATTGAAAAAATCATTTTTTTTCTTATATTATGTCTAAGAAACTCATAATAGGGATTATATAATTTTATGAATTATATAAAATTCCAAATTTAGTAAATTATATTCCTAATCGCTTTTGAATAGCTAGTGTGGTATGTCGTGCTGCGATTGAACCCGGTGTTGCGTGTAGTGAATGAAGTTGAATTACATTGAAGTGATAATGTACTATGAAATATTGAGGTGTTAAATTCTCCCCTATTTCAATAAATTCTGTACTCTCAATTTGAAATTGTTCTTCGAAAATAAAAGTTTATAAATAGAAAAATACCTTTGTGGAAAACCCACATCGGAAATTGGGTTAATAAAATTGTGTCTTAATAAGAGGGAAAGAGAAATGAAAAGGTCCCCACCAAATTATGATCTCAATTATATGAAAATTGGTGGAAATTAAAGACACATAATTAGAGGGAAAATGATAATATTTATAGGGAGTTATTGAGGTCATCAATCACAAAAAATTGTAAAATTGAGCGCCTCAAAGCCATCAATCTATGATGGTTTAAAATATCATCAGTTCAATAAAACATAAGGTATTACGATAATAATTTTTTTGTTTTAAGATCCTTTAACTAATGTTTATGAATTAATTTCATCATAGAATAAGAGAAGAAAATATATAATTTAGAAGTAGAGTTCCATATTTTAACTAATTTGTTCCACAAACTCATCTTTCACATTAAAAGATAACAGAACATAAAAATAATCTATTTATACTAATTGTATTGGGTTCAAAACATGAATTTATATTTCATCCATCAGACCTTTTAATAAAAACTACATTATACAATCCAGGACATCATGTATTCCAGTGGTAGGTGATGCACCCTTGTCGCCCTTCATTTGTGGGTTCAAGTCCTGCGGCCTTGCCAGACACGACGGGTTATTACCCGACCTCTGGGTTGTCTTTTTAAAAAAATTCCAAAAAAAATTCTTAAGAAATGCTTTTACCTTAACAATAGAATCCAATTTCACATATATTCCATTCCCAAAATTTGAATTTTCCATAATACTATGGTCCAAACTCACTGTCCAAAATTTATAATGATGTAAAATGAAATGAAGATCCTTTTTCCACATAATAACATGTGAATACCATCATCATGTAATGTTTTAAAACAATGTTACACCCTGAATTACCATAAAACCATATTGATTACATTTCTACTCCCATATTCCCTATATAATACTAGATATATTCCTTATATCCAAAAATTTGGAACACTCTAATAATGATGAAATAAAAAAACCATTAATAAGTTCCAAGTTAATCAATTATATCAAATATAATTTATGCAAATAAACCATATGTAATTCAAAAATTACTACCTCGGTATACGAACCATATTAAGGTTTATCTTTCCTCTAAACACAAATTTTCCAAAAAATTTATATTTTTGTTGTGTCACTTTTCAAAGAACCATATAATCTCAAATCCTAAATGAAATTGTACTGTAGTACAATCCTTATATACTCTATAATTATTATAACATGTACATAATTAATATAATACTCAAATGACACAATAATTTAATAACAACATATGAAATCTATTCATTCATCTTCATCTTCGGTAGTATAATAAGCTAATTATTATCCAATTGTAGCATTTGGGGTATACTATCATTATTTTAACATTGATTCACGTAGTGTCCTAACTCTTGAAAGATGAATCATTATATATTTGAATCCTTTTTCTTACCTTTTCAATCATGTACTTGGTGAACTTTTTCTCCACACTCATAAAAACTCTCATTCCCTTCAAAAATTTACCAATGTGATTCATTCCACAATTATCACATATGGGAAAATCCTTCATTCCCTTATTCACTCTATCCACCTTTCTCTCTACCATCCTTATCTTCTCTGGCTTCCCATCAAAGTCGTAGGACTCCGAGAATTATTTACTTATCTTATAAACACAAGATACTATTTCTTCATATGATGAGAATATGTGGGAGAATATTTCCCTTCTAATTGTTGGCATAATACCTTGATAGATGTGATCCTTATTAATATTTCGATAATGCGTATTTCCAAATTTTCATTCCTTATACTAGGCACAATTTCTAAACAATGGCATACAGTAGGTTAGTTTATGAATCACAATGCATAATTCCAAACTTGTTGAATACCTAACATAAATTGAAAATACTATGCATATAATCTATATTCATAAAATGTTTTCTTTGAGGATGTATTTACTCCAAAATACTTCATAATGGAAGGTAATTAAAATGTGAATTATCCTAAGAATATGCCTCGATAGTTTCATAACCAAGTGTGCAACAAGTCTCGTTGTCATGTACCATGATACCCCGAGTAAATCCGGAAACTCTTTTTCGTAGTTTTCACTCCTAGGTAAATCTATTCCAGAGCCGTCTCTACCATCTCATATCCAGACAGGGATGCATTGCTTGGAAAATACACCGAATATCCACATTATCAAATCCATTGAATTTTCTTCTATTCTAATCTTCATAGTCTCTCTTAGGGTAATGTTATCTAGTTAGAGATTATCTAAATCTATTTCCAAAGTTATTTCTAATCATTCTATGATACCAACTATAACACCCCAACCCCTGTTATCCAAAGTCGGTGCATTATTACATAACATTGTCAAGATTACAAGGAAAAAAGTCCCGAAGGACAGATCAGTTTAGCAGTCTGGGAAAATAGATTACATATATGAACGTTACATTACATTATAAAATGACAAACAACAAATACATTTTCCCCATATTGTACAAACATATATCTTTAGCCTATCCGTTCAGGTCAACCATAAAATACTTCTTCACATACTGGAAAAAATAAAAAATAAAATGGGGCGACCTCATATGCTCAGTAAGGATAAAAATATAGCAGAAACATTCATAAATAATCATAAATATTTAAGGCAATGTATTCGACTAAAACAAAAGCCTTCTAAACATAAACATCAGAATAATAGGGCAATGATAAAATCCAATAATTCCATTTACTTATTCAGATGGATATTTTACTAGTTGAATAATCACATGAAATATAAATTGCCACTTTCATAATGATAGAATGTGTAATGCTAGAATTCATAACCATATAGTCAAGTCCATGTGCCAAGACTACAAATAAGATTTTTTCAATGCCTTGTGCCAATACACTAGTTTGTCTCATTAGACCTATCGAGGAATCCAAGAGCTATAGCAGGCTCCACCCGTCACTTACTAAGTCCAACGAATTCCTCATATGAAAAGGTTTACACATAACATAAACATTAGTATTAAAAGTAGCATAAAAAATGTCAATACATTATCCATAAACCCTAAATGGTACAAAAATAACACATCCACAGTCAAACCTATCACACAACCTTAAATACGATATGGAATATTTGTATCATAATAAATCATCTTCAAACACGTTTAAAATCAAAGAAAGGATGTTGACATAGATGAAAATTAATTTTAAAACTCTTTGAGATACATATCCCATTTTCATGAAAACATTGAAATATCGCACAATTTAGAAAGGAAGACATTTAAATACATTTTTGAGTCAAAGTGTCCCATACCACTTTGAAACTTTTGAATGGAATTATCTTTTTTAAAAACATTCATGTATATATAAATAAATCTTTAAAACCATTTTCAAATCATGGACATTAATAAGAAAGGATTAGAAGAATAAATATTTTTAACATTTAAAATTATATTTATTAAAAAAGAACCATAAAAATAATCCCATTGAAAACTATTTTATGAATCATGGACATTTATAATAAATATTTCCCTGTATATACTTATGTGAAAATCAATCGCGGATAATAAAGAGAATGTGAATCTAACCATTAAGTTGTACTTTTCCTTGGTTGAGGGTAGGTTAACCTCCTATATAATGGTCAAATAAATGTTATTAAATTATACAATAACCATATAAATATGATATCATATATGATCTTCTAATATTATTTTGTTAAAACTATTTTAGTATTATCATCGTTTCAGGTGTTAACTGATTCGTTTTCCTTTATATGTTTTGTTACATAAGACATGTTTGTTATGGATAACATGAATTCGATTCATATCCAGGATGATATTAAGTTCTTTAAAATTATTTTTTATCATCAAATGAAAATTAGTCTTGAATGGTTATTATGGGGAAATGAATCTCATCGCGTTTGTGGAGATAGTAATCCATACGTACACACGAACGACAATATCATTATTTTGGTTTAAAATATTTGGAAATAGATGTTATATCATATATAAAGAATCATTAACATGGTAAATTTATTATTGAAATCAATTATACATCATTATTATACCCATCCAAATGATGAAATGTTTGAATAACAAACTACACCACGACGTGGAGACGGTTAGTCATACGTACACAAATATGGTGACATGTCATTCAAAGGATTGATAGAATATTGAATATGGTTTTACGATATTTATAATAATTTCACAGTATATATAAAATAATATATTTATTATTTTAAAATGGAATCAACAAGGAAATAAGAAGTGGAACAAGAAAAGAACATGAAAGAGGTGATGAAATATTTACCTCTTCTTCGAGTTATTCCTTTTGATTTGAACAAAAGGGATCCATAGGTTGACATTATGAGCAATGTAAGGCCTCTATGATTAAGGGAGAATAGTTGAGATGATATTTGGGCAGGGTTTTTCCAATCCAAAGGTCTTTAAAGGTGTGAATTTGAGATATGGGGAAGTACCCTTTTATAAGAGGGGTGAGGGGCACCTTCTGAAAAGATTGAAATATTATTTTATAATAAAATTAATTTTGGATTCCACTGGCTCCAAAATTATTTATTTCCATTATATGATTTGGATCGGTCTCAATACACTAAACCAGTTGGTTTTAGATAGGTTTGGTCACTATATTAACTTTATCTTTCAGATTTAACTCATAGTTAATTAGTTTGACATTTTCCTTGACTCTTTGTATTTTAATATAATATTGTTAATAAACATTCTATAAACATATATGCGAACCTCAAGTGGTTCATTAATGTCATATATAATATTATTTAAGGCCATTATCCTAGCTTTAGATTTTTAGGAATAGAGTATCAATTAATAATATAATATTTGTTTTCAAAATTCTTTTTTTTTTCAATTTTGTCATTATTTTTATTTTGTTTTTTTAAAATTTATAGCAGCATTATTACATATAAAAAAATTATTTGAATCAATCCTAACATGTTATATTAACATTTAAAATTAGTTTAATTCATAAAAAGTGTGAAATTTCATTTATTTGGATATTTATATTATCAATTATTTTAATATTTCATTAATAAGGTAAATATTGCATCATCATTGTGTCATAAATAAAAATATATTTAAAGTCTAAAAATTATAAATAAAATACCATTATGTAGGAAATATTTTTTTCTTTCTAATGAATATTCATAGTCGAATTTATTTTATGGGTAACCCAATATTAAAATAAGATTAGTTATTTAACATTGAATTTAACACTTTTAACTCTTCATTGAATTGAATAGTAATAAATGTCTTAATCTAATCGAAGGGGACCTAAAGGATCATCTTTTATTTCTAAGGCTATTTTTGGTCCAAATAATCTTATCCAATAGAAATAAGACATGTGTTGGGGTAATTTAAATATTATTTTTACCTTTAATTACCTTATTTAATTTTTACCAAGGTAAATAAAAGTCAAAAGTTACTATTTCCCAGAAATTATTTTAATTTTATTTAACAACATTTTTCTTATTGAGATTTAAAATGTTTCTCAGATTTTTAAAATTCAACTCATATAAGTGGTAACATTATGTTTTATGAAAATATTCAAATGCTCCTAGAAGGTGGGTAAAAGGCAGTAAAAAGTTCAATTTAATTTTATATATCTAAACATATTATAAAATGACTCCAACGAATTACATTAAATTTATATAGGTATTATAAATCTATTTTTACCAAAAATAAATTTAAATAAAATAAATAATTATTTAATATAAAAGTCGGTTTTAAACAATAACATAGTGTTTTCCACTATTCATAAAAAATTGAATGTTTTCATAAAAATACCAAAAACTCAACCTAAGATAATTTTCATATTATGAATTAAAAAATAAATTCAATTTTTCAAATTTCAAAAAATATAAGTTGGATTAACTAATTTCAAATTAATTTCCATTGTCAAAACCAAAAATCCTATTTTTTAGAAATAATAACAATCAAAAGATTGACACTTGTTTATGTCCAATTTCAAAGAGAAATTACATCCAATGGTCATAATTGTATTAAATGGTAAAAATATAATCTAATTATACTTCCAAAAAATTCAAATTTATAATTTATCACTATAAATTATTTTTAATTAAAAAGTTGTTTGCAGTTAAAATTTATTACTTTTCAATATTCACGCAAATATGAAAGCTATCAGAAAAACACCAAAACTTTATCAAAACTAAATTTTTATTTCATGATTCTAAAGAAGATTATTATTTTTTCAAATTTAATATATAAAAGTTTCAAATATTGGATTTAAAATGTTTTCTCCATTAAAAGGTGGTAAAATGTCATTTTTTGAAAAAATACTTCTTTTTTCTGAAAAAATGAATTTTTTCTTATATTATGTCTAAGAAACTCATAATATGGATCCTAAAATTATAAATATTTAATAAAATTCAAAATTCATATTATATTATTCCTAACCTCTTTTGAACGTCTAATTTGATATGTCATGGTGTGCTTGAACTCGGTGTTGTGTGTATTGCAAGTTATTGAATTACTTTGAAGTGATAACGTACTATGAAATATTTGGGGTGTTACAATCAACCCCTTATCATGAAAATGAATTAACTATAAATTCTGATCCATACCTCTTATATTATTATAAAAATACCTATGATCCTATAAAATTTCATACAACAAAATAAAATAACTATAATAATTAATAAATAATAAGTATATTTATTTTTTAAAAATAAGAATATTTTTCTCACACTTATCTGGAAGTCCCTTTACAATAAAATTGAGGACAAATACCCATCAAATTACTTTTACTTACCCTAAAATCAGGTGTAATAATATAATATAACCACTAGGACCAGGTCAATGAAAAATTTAGTTGAATTTATTTAAAACCTAAAATAAAATTCTATAGTGAAATCCCTAAATTGAAACAATGATAAATGTTTTGGATTATCCTCATGAGACCAAATCATCTGAAGAAACAACAATTTTCCATAATTCCAACCTAATTCGCCAATTATATGGTGAAATAAACACTAAAACTTGAGCCGGGTTTCACTAAAATTATAGTAAACATAGTGGAAAAAACAAAGGTTTCTATAAGAGATAATACATTCAAAGGCCTCATAAACATCCATAGATCTGTCAATCATTGAGGATAATTCTATAAAATGAGGGGGATAATGGGATTTAAAACATTAGACCATCCATAATTCCTCATTTCCATTTAATCCATAGGGCTTTAGCTAGGAAATTACTTTTCGACCCTTAGTTAAAATAACATCCAACACAAATATCATGGTGTGGACATGAGGATGACAGCATGGCACCTCAATGTTGGGGCACATTATGGTGGGACCTAACCAACTAAAATGGTTTCAACCCCTATTGATCTAGCCTTGACCGAATCCTCTAGGCTGTATCTGTGTACGACTAAAACATTTTCTTCTACATCAAATTCCATGTAATGGTGTATCCCTTTGGCTGTGGTGAATCCCACCTCCAATGTGATTTCCAAACCCAATGGCTTATGAGAACACAATGATACACTACCATAGTGATCTAACATGATTCGACACCAAAACACATCCTTGGAACGAACTTGAAGGAAATAATGTTGTCGCCTGCATCAAAGTACTACTATGGTGCATCCCTTGGTCTATGAAACAGTCCTCCTTTAGTGTAACTTTTAAAAATTTCCACAACATATTTTATATTTAAATTCCCAATGTTATGTTTGGGACAATAACTATTGCTGAACAATATGTTATGGGTCACCTATAACCCAACTTAATACTCACTTGATTAATGAAGACACCAATCAAGCATTTTGACTTACATGAAGGTCTACTTGAGAAGTTTCAATTAATGGATTCTTGATTTGAAAGACAATAAATAAAACATCCCCTACAATGGGATAATAAAATAAAATTTCCTCTTTATTTATGATTCCGTAACGATCTGTACCACCAGAGAGGAAACATTATGTATATTTCAAGATATGAATTCCTAGGAAATTAATTATTCATAACAAATTCATGGATTAGAATTGGTGTATGTAAAAAAAAGTTAATTATCTGTGTAAAAATATTGTTATATTGTAAACTAAGGTAGTATCCACGATATGACTGATCATATAAAATACTTCTAATATTTTAATTGGTCAGAAAATGGATCAATAATTATGTTTGTGATTCTGAAAATATTGAAAGCAATAAATCTAGTGGTTTTATAAATAATGAATTAAATTGAAATATGTTTATGGATGGATAACCCTAATCCGATGTTATCGTTGTCCTTAAATTTTCTAATCGTATTCTACTCAGAAGGTAAGAGAGTGAGTGAAAAAATTCATCATCTATCCCCCACAACTCTATTATGGAACTAAAGATATACCAAACAAAAATCTCAAGATGATCTATACTCATTCCTATTAATTCATGTGTTAAATATGAACATTCATGTTGAATTATTAAATTCCCCATATGGTCATGTTTTTAATATAAAACAAAAATATATCACAAAAACGTTTACATGTGAGTAAAATCATTGAGAACATCATCTCTAAGTTCAATCCTAATTAATAATATATTGAAATCTACTTTTTGGGGAGAGAAATGGTCATTTACGAGGAAAATAATTAATAACAAAATAAAAAAATGATTATTTTCTCACATGATTTTGTAAAACCATTTTTTAATATTAAAACCAGTTTAATATGTGAAAGAATGTACTTTATTAAATAGAGATCATGATCTCAAACATTAAAATTGGTTAGTCCATTAACATATCATATCACAAATATTTTTACATTCCATCAGTTAGGTAATCAATAAGAATGATAAATAGATAACAGTTGAAAATATAAAATAATAAATTAAATATAATTGAAATATAAAATCTGTGAAACATTTATTGATTACATGAGTAATCCTATGGATAATCTTAAGTTATCTAAAATCAGTACACCCACCTATTCTATTACAGATACAGGTTTTTATCTACATTATTTTAACTAGTAAAAAACTCTAAATTTACTCCATTTGAAATTGGAAAATACCCATTTTTTATATGAACTCTTTTGTCATGATATGGTCTCTGAGGAATATCATAGTCTATCTCATGAATCCATGTGAAATATCATACATGATCATTCCCATGTGGTGACATTTTAATATCTATATGAGTTCCTATATAGAATTGAATTTATATAAAATATTAGGACACCATTTATTAATTTCGGAGGTGATTCAAATAAATTTGGAAAATTCATGGGCTGGTTATATAGTGAAGAGGTATAGAGTGACAATGTCACTAATGTGTGACCCCGCAGAAGGTGGAATATATGGTCACATAGATGGGTTCAATGTTACCTCATAAATTATAATGAGATATCTCCTTGTAGGGTCAATATTCACACGGTTTTTCAAATCAATGTGCATCATATTTTAGTATCTTCATAAGGTACATTTAGGATTTTTTTCATTCAAATTTCGTCTTCTGGAATGAAAATAACCATTTTTTGGATTGTGAAATGAGAATAATTTTTTTTAACTTTATGATTTTATTTAGGGGTAAAATATTTTTTTTACCATGAATATTATTGTGGATAATTTTTATAGCCATTATATTAGCCTTAAAAATGATTAATACAATAGGATTGGGGTTTGGTAGAATTATGATACATTTGAATTTTCACGAAATAATTAGTATTAAATATTTACTTAATTAAATATTAATTTATCAGGTGTTTTTGAATGGGTTTATATTTTGTATTAAGTTTTTAATTTTTATTCAAAATCCATGTTTTTTTAGAATAAGGAGTTTTTCTTGGGTGAGGTATAATCATGTGTCAGTCATTAGGGTTAGTAATTTCCCCATTTTTCATTTTCTTTTCCTTTTTAATTTTATTACATCTCAATTATATTTCTTTTTTACATTACTCTCTGTTGTTTTGATTTCATTTCGTTTCACATAGGGGTTTTCCCACATACTAGAATTGTGAATAGTAGATCGGGAGAGATTGGGAGAGGTTCCACTTTGGAGCTCAAGAGGATTCGAATCACCACGCAGTGGCTACAGAGCATTGATATAGTTAGTAATTATGTATATTCCACCCATATGAATGGTATTTTTGTGATTTTAACATAAATAACAATATATTTACTTATTTATAGTTTTAATGACCATTTTTACTACATAATACCCCTCAGTGCTTGATCTATTCTTAATTGGTGGAAAATTAGAATTATAGGGGATTCCTATTCATAAATCATGATCACACAACATATGGTGTCGAAAAAATAACAAATTGTGTTCTATTTGTTTATCCAAAAAGATTTGATCTTCTCTCTATGGATTTTAATTCAGATGATACTCTGTGTGGGTTTTTTTAGCATGTGGCTGACTACATGGCTATATCGCCCATGCTATAGACCATGGTCTTATAAGGTACACAACAACACCCCTTTTTGGATGCACAACATGTAGGAAACACAACCTGTTGAAACACATGTATATGCCAATTTTGGTACATAGGGAGATGCCTCATTTAGGGAACATGTCATGTAATATAATAACACACCATGTAAATTGGATTTAATCATAAAGAAACTCTTATGTATATTCCCAAGGAGGGATTTGAGAGTACACATCATGCACTCAAATATACACACTGTGGAATCCTATATTATTACCCAAATGGGAGGTTTTAGTGTTTCTACCCCCTGAAGTCAGAATTGGAATTTTTATGATTTTTGTTTGAGTTGTTTTACACATATAATTTAATACTGTCTCCCTTGGAGAATTTTTAGGAAATCTATTAGTCATTTTCAGTTAAGAAATATTTTCCAGAGAGGTTCTTCTTCTAGTAGATAGTTTCAAAGGAATCTGAAGAGTGAGATATAGAATGAGACCCCACTGAGAACTGTCATAATGGATTGAGGAAATGGAATATTATTTCAAAGGACTTGTTATGACATATCTTGGGAATGTTCATGTTTTGAAGGATTGAGTTTCCTTTCAAGGGGGAGGATATGTGGGTGATCATGAAAACCTAGAGAGGATCCATGGAACTGATATAGGCCATGATTTATCTCTCTAGACTAATGATTTAGTGGTTTTAACCTTTATATCACCACTCATGAGTGTTTCTACATTTTATCCCTAGTAGTTTGTTAGAAAATAGGAATGGGGTTGTGGTGTTCATAGATTTTGAAATATAAGGTATTGGCCTAATAGACTAGATTTTGATAATGATTTCTAAGAGGTGTGATTATGGGTTTTTCTAACCTAGAGGATCCCAATAGTTATGAATCTTCTTTCATCCTTTTTATAAGGGTCAAAATAGTGACTCATACACTTTCTAACAATTTCCATGGATATAAATAATGATTAACCCTATCATTTAAAGTCTTAGGGGATCCCAAGATGGACATATCATCATGAATTTGGACCTCTAGGATCCAAAATATGATTCTATCCTATGTGTTTAGTAGGATACAATCATGGGTTCCCCAGTGGCTTGTCGATCTAGAGTGAGTGAGTTACATAATTGTTCATGTGTCACCATTGAAGTGGTACTAGAAATGTGATCATGAGGGGATGTGATAGTGGTTATGTATCCGAGAGTTCACCCAAACTCTTTATTTTTTAGGATTTTACATTGTTTCTTTTGATGAATTTATGGATTACCATGATTCCATTTTTAAACTATGCTTATGGGTTTTAAGTTATGTGATGGTATGGTGTGGATTCTTGATTGTACTCTTGGATATTTAGATTATGATCCTTATATAATATGATTATACTATTATAGTTAATCTTAGTATCTCTAGGATTACTCCCCATGTATCCATAGATGTTTGGAAAGGTTAGGATCTATTAAAAGATCCCAACATTACCATAATTCCTTGTATCTATGTGATTCATCCTTGCACTGTGGAAATAGGGGAGGCATCATAGTACATCTCAAAAGACCATCATGGTTAGTGTGTCACTCGGTATGCATATCATATTACTATCATAGAGATTCTAGTGTTTTTTGGGTGGCTATATATCAAAAAAGAAATTGACTATTGTTACATCCATTAGGGCGGATGATGATCTACTCAATTGATGGCTACGATACTCCCTAGGATTAGGTGGATACACCATGAATTAATTGCATAGATCTATCTAAGAATTGGATATTGAGCCATAGATTAAAAAGTGTTAGTTTTAAATGTAAATCAGGAATGTATTTTTGATATATTTTCCCAAGGTCATCCCCCTTTGTATTTCATTCTAAATTATAGAGTCTCAGATGACTATGGACTAGGTCCTAGAGATTAGACTTTGATTTGGAATAGGTAATGTAATAAAACTGTCTAGTTTCTACTATTTAATATTTCAATGGTTAGTCTTCCTACGGTGCCTAGGATCATATTCGATGACTTACATATATATTGTAGAGTTGATTCCACCACTTAAACATTGTATTTAGTAATTGTGACTATGACTTACCCTATGGCTTGATCATTTCTTCCTATATCGTGAAATTTATTTCAAAGAGACCTTTTATAGAATATATATAGGAGTTGTAGTAGATTGGGATCATGGACCCAATTATATATGGATATTTTATTGTATTTATATATTTCTAATTTTTTATTTTTTGGGAACGAAATATTTCTGGATAATTCACTTATGATATCAATATTATGTTCACCATAGGGGGTGTCCTTTAATGATGAATTTATCAACCCTATACAAGCACCACAATTTCCATGAAAACTGTATGTCTTAATTTAGGTTTACCATGGATTCCATATAGATTAGGTGGTGGCCAAGGCTTTCATGATTTAGTGGAGCTGCTTGTGTGGAGATTTGTAAAAAGAATAGTGGAGATCAAAAGATTTTTAAAGAATGTGTATTTGAAATTGATAAGAGATAGAAGTAAGGAATAATGTATTTATTTTTAGTTTTATATATTGTGTATATAATCATAATAGTTGGTGTTTTATATGTATGAAATAGAAGTTCAGGCTATTAAAACATCTCATTTATTTTTTTTATAAATATTTGTTGATTTTTTTACTCCTATTATTTTTCTAAATATTTTTTAAAATACTTTTTTAATTTTCCATACTATAATATGAGGTCATAGTCCCCCCAAAAACACACCCTAGGACATTTATTCTAGTTGTAATCAATGGGAATATGTATAGGTGTGTATGAGGACTTGTGGTGAAGTTGTTTTTCTACTATTCATAAAGTGAACCGAGGGATGATTTGAATATGTAGTATCATAAGGGTTTACTTCCTATTGTTTATATATTTGTGAAATGATATATAGTATTATTTAGATTAGGTCGGAGCCTTTGATGTATATCATTCTGTGCATTAGGAGAACCAACTCTGGTAAAAATTCTATGTTGCCAGAGATATGGGTTTGATGTTATAGTAGTGGGATACTAATGATTAAAATGATTTTTATGTAGAGATATGCATAGATATATTTTATGTTCATGATTTCTAATGCCATTACATATCCTATACCATTTTAATGAAGCTTGTGACTTGATTTTATCACTTTGACTAAAGAGGCATGAGGTGTCTCATTCATCAAATTTAGAAAATCGGGTACTGATGTCGAATGCCTAGTCGTGGTTTATTTTACTACTAATAATGAGGAGAAAATTTTACATTGTTTAAAAAACCAAATTTTCGGTTTCACATATAGGTTAATGGTTTTACTCTACTCTATTGTACCACCTTATTTACATAAATTTATGAGATTCCATGTGTACTATGTCATGAATGACTATGTGATGGTGAATATTTTGTAATTCCTTCATTATAAGATGATTAAAAACAACTGTTGCATTGGAATAGGAGCATTGTTCCTTGTTAGTATCCATGTTAGGTCACTAGTGGCATGTTAGACCCTCGATATGGAATGCTTAGGGATCCATGTTGACTTCAATTTCTACTTCCTTCCTAATATATCTCATTATTTTTATCATTTAGTAGCGATTAAATAAACTGTCATAAAAACCTATATTGAGTTCTCCTATCTATAATTCTTTGATATTTTACTTAACTGACCATTTATAGTTATTAAGTCATCTCATAAAAATTTATGTCGATAGTCACAAAGATGTTTATTAGTGAATAGGAATCTCGAGGGGGTATCACCATATACATATACATTGTGAGGTTCAATTAATATTCCTTTTACATTGACATTATGACCATCAAGGGAGAAATATAGTTTTTTTATTATCAAATATTATCATGTCCTAGTATTCCAAATATTTTTCGGTGATTCCATTAGATTCCTATCATTGTGCTAAAAATTTATCAATAAGTTTCATTTAATTGGGGTTACAATTATAACATAATGTTTTTTACTCTATAACATGGAATTTAAAATGAATATAATTGCACCCATGTAGTCATCCTTTGAACCTCATAGGTCGATGTTTTCATTGACATACATTATTTCTACATTCATGGACTGATTTTTTAGTAACATTATATTTAATGTGATAGTAGATTTGACAAAAATAGTGTTTCATAGGAATTATAAATAAATTGGGTCAAGGTTTTTGAAAAATAGACCCATGGAATAGGTATTAATACCATGTTATCCTTGTTTGAGACATGACTAGTAGGTCCAGGTGGTTAAAAAATTAGACCTTAGTTGAAAAATAAAACATTTTATGTGAGAAATTTCTATAAATGAGGTCAATTTTTATATGGAATGGCCTATATTTTGGGAGTATTAGAGGTAGGGAGAATTTTATTTATTCTAACGATGACATAAGTATATATGATTTGTTACCGCAAGTGTGAAAATAGTTGGTTGTGACTATGATTTTGGAGGAATCACGTTGGGTTATTAGGTATAGACACTGATATTTATGTGTAGGACTCTTCGAGTTCCTAGACTGATTGATCTGTGAGTTTGTTGTTAACAATGTGGTCAGAGATTGGGTGGATGGTCATGATTCAAATTGGTGGTAAGACATGTTTATATGGTTTACATGATAATTAATTAGGATGAGAACCTATGGTGATAGGAAAATTTCTTGACATAGGTTATCCTACAATAAATCATAAAATTGGGTTGGTCCAGGATTCGAATGAGAAGTTCCAATTTTGATCCTAGTGTGTTAAGATTGATGTCCCAGGAATCATGGTTCCCATGGTCATGGGATTCTGGTGGTGTGATTTGGTGGTATGGGAATATAAACCCACCCTAATGTGTGGGATAGAAATGGAACATGCCATTTGTGTGAGGTACCATTAAAATTTATCATCATTGTGTGGTTGTGTGAATCATTAAGAAACGATAAATTTAATTATGGTCTATAAATGATAACAATAATGTATCGATAATGGTGGCATGAGTAATATTGGTCAATCCTAGTCCGGATTGACATGATGGTCTGCGTAGTAGAGGAGGAGGGACATGCGTGTAGTTGTAGACCTTGTTGAGGTTGCACTGTTTGATTTCAATATGGTTAGTCATATATTAGGGAGTTCACCATTGAATATTTTAGAACAATGACCCTCAATATGAGTTGAAATATGGAATTTCCCATGCATTCCATTATTTAGAAGTAGTAAAGGTAGAGGCTTTGATGTTTTTGTGATTCCACTTGAGAGTAATCAAATTTGGTCAAGACAAAAATTAAATATGATTATTGATAGAGTGTGGCCTGTTGAACATATATTTTGGTTGTTGGAAGATGATATGGATTCTACTTTGGTGGGAAGCGGCATATCGATCACTATGGTATATCTCCTGTGATGGGAGACTTGTAAACATTTGTGAGACAGGTTGTGGGGGAGTTTAGGTAGTTTAGTTTTAAAGATACTTATAATTAGACTACAACAACCTTTTGACCAATGAGGCTTTATGGGGATGATAAGTGATATTGTGTGTAGGTTACAAGGAATTGTGTTTCTCCAGACTATGATATTAGATGAAATTTGATTTTTTTTTCTTTTTGATTTTATGAGGGTTGAAATGGTATTACACCATATAATATGATCTCCAATAGTTCTTCTATAAACTATATTGTTCATTGAAAATGTTGTTCAACCAAATTCGGAAGCATGATGGAATTCCACATTTGTTAAATTTTCATGGAAAAATTAGAATTTAATTTTTCATAATTAAATATTGTTAGGACCACTATATTGAATACCCTGAGAGGGGGGGGGGGGTAAATCAGGGTATGACATATTAAAACATTATCTCGTTCAGATATTGATTCATTATTAGAAATAACTAAATTCTCTCTTCCCCTCATAGAAATATATGAAAAAATATAAAATCATTCACAAGACATAGATATTTTTACGTGGTTCACCTTCACTGGTCTATGTCATAAGAGCATACAATGGTAATGTGTCGATGTACCAAATTTACTAAGAGTCACTTCCAAAAATGAGTAAAATTATTAGGCTACATCTTTTATGCCCAAGCTCACTGCCTTTAAAATGTTTGGAGTCTGCTCACTGCATTCTCAACGGTCACTCCCTATGCCTATTTATCTAGTTCACTACTGGTGGAAAGGGTCACCGTCTTTCCTTTCCTGAACTCACTACTCTTGAAAATAATCCACACATCTTTTATTGACTTGTAGGTTAATCACAGTTAATGGACATGTAGGTCCCTTTATTTTCATGAATTCCAACAACCTTAACAATAGGTAGATACTCTGTTGAAGTCCCTTTTCACCTAGAGATGATGTAAACCATCCCAGGTACTACAAGGTACTGTAAAAAACATTCTCAAACCGATTTATATCTTTCTAAAGATTCCATTGAAAAATCCAAAACCTCTGTGCCACTCCACATACTCTGTACCAGGTTCAGTACGAAGAACACCTCCTTCCCATATGGATTCCACTTCCTCGAACCTCCTTTTGTTTGTGGAATGCATGTTCTCTCACTATCGTGTATCACCTCTATATACTGACTCTGTGAACCAGTAATGTGAATCACCCTCTGTCTGTGAACTTTTCTCTAATCAAAGACTACCTTCTCTAACCACCACTATATCACACCATCTTTATTCGCATACCATCTCTTATGAAGATTATAATTATCTACATAAATACTTCATCATAATTTCTTTCAGGCTAATCAATTTATCATTTGTAGAATTTTTCCTTTTGAACCTCTTCGAACATTGCCAAAATCCCAGACCAAAAATATGTTCTCTGATGAAATTCTGTCTCCAAATTAATTAGCGGGATTAGTTATTCTTACATAAGAAAAGATACCTGCAAAATCCTCTAATCTATGAATGACCAAATATCTATTCCATCCTTTATAGCATAACGATGCTTCAACTGCCATGAACCACACACCACCCACAAACTATTTTTCCCAATATGGGTCGTGTACTACCTTTGTTCCTATGCTATAGATCTCCTCCACCGATGTCATTCCATCCTCATACCGCACTGGCTTTCTCTGCGAAGTGTTTTTAGTTTCACAAACTACTATGGTGTACCATTTCCATTGCTCTGCATACCATTCTCAGAACATGGTACATGATCCATGAATTTTGGTACACGGTTCGCATCATTTTCTAATTTTATTCAACGTTCTTCATAATGTTAACTCTTAAAAAAATCCTTCATTTTCCAAAACTCAACTCCAATTTTTATTGCATAAAAAATTGGAAAATACTAGAAAACTATTCCACCTTGAAAACATTCCTTGGGAAAACTCCAACTATTCTCATTTCTGGACATCTGGCTTGGTAAACAAACAAAACCACACCCAAAACACACTAAGAAGACACCTTGAGGGATTTTCCCCATCAATTATTATTTTAGCATGTGGGTATTAATGTTGATATATTTTTAAATGAGAATAATATTGTGATTAATAATATTTTATTGAGTCTAAATTGGGGTATTTCTCCTATGATAGGAATAATCTTGTTATAGGTACTGGGGTTGTGGTCGGGCCTCATTCCCTTTTTATTTTATTTTTTTCTTTTTGTTACTTTTATTTATTATTTTCCTTTTTACCATTTTTCATCCTTTATTCGGATTATATTTCATCCCACTTTGGGTATTCCCATCATAACAAAAGATAAATAAATGGTATATGTGGAGAGATTTACCTAGAGAGAGAGTGGGGGAGGCACCACTAAGGAGCTCTTGAGGAGGTTGATCATGGTCTTCTAGCTATGGAGGATGAATTCCAAAAAACCATTAATGAATTACACCCATATGTATTCCATTTTTTACATTTTTTCATAAATACCATAATACTTACTACATTATAGTTATAAATATCATTTATGACTATTCATGATCCCTTGGGTTGATCTGATCGAAATAGGATAAAAAATTTAGTTTCGGGAAAATTTGTGTGGTTTCTTGTTTGAAAATCCCAATCACATTCAATATGGTTTCAGGAGAATAGAACATGTGTTCTTCATATTATTCAATGATGAGTAATTTTGACTATAGTTTCTGAGTTATAAAGGACACAATGTGTAGGGTCTCTTTGTGTGTCATTGATTAAGAGGTCATAAATTCTGTTTCAGGGAACATAGTTGTGTAAGGTACAAGACCAAACCTTGTGTATGATACAAAGAATATTGGACATCATTATGTGTTGAATAAAATGGATAAAACAAGTGTTGTAAATGGGATGGTAACTCGTATATGGTACATGCAATTTACATTAATAACATTTCATGTTATTTGAAATATTAATACATGTTCGAGAGATGTAAACACACCAGTGGATATTTTAGAGAAAATCCCATTTAATTTGGTATATACTTCATTTATTTTTCCCATGATAACCTTATTTTTTTTGTTTTTCAACCCCAATGTCGAAATTAGACTTATGAACAATCTAGTTGAAATTTTTTTAGATAGAGAATGTGATGGTGGATCCCATGGGGTGTTTTTTGGATTACGAAGAGGTGAAAAAAGCAAATAATGATTTGATAGGGATTTTATTCACCAATAGATGGTTTTAGAGCTTTTCAGAGAGTGAGACATTGAATGAGACCTAAATGGTCGTTGTATAAATTATTAGAGTACATGGAATAGGATCACACAGAAAAATGGTTTGCATAACACTGTAAAAATTCCTAGTTAGTGTGACTCAGTTAACATTGAAGAATGTAAATAGGTTTGCTGTTCAGTCCTACATAGAGTTGAACAATGGAATAGAGATGGTAAAAGAAACATTTCCCAATATCGAGGCTTAATTGGATTTTCAATTTGAGACCATCTCTATTTGGAGGATTTCACTTTAGGACTAGGAGGATATGTAGTGTTAGTGATGGGGTTGTAGGATGTGTGATCCCCTCATAGATGGGAATTAATGTGAGAGAATATTTTTCACCATTGGTTCCCAAGAGGGATGATTTTATTTTGATCTTTCCATAAAGACACAATGAGAGAAGAATATTGAAGTGTCCTATTTTTGGTGGTCTCAAACATGATTCCTCCACATTCATACCACTTCAACGGACCCCTATATTGGGTACGGTGATTAGATGATGACATATTTTTATCTCAATAAGGATATCACCACATACAAGTGTAACTCAACAATCCCATATGTGGTTCCTCTCCTATGTTGTTTCATAGAGAACCATAGTGGGTTCCCCAATGGTTGGTTGATCCTGTGTGTGTGTTTTATGGGCATGGATGTGTATGGTAACAGGTGTCACATTAGATCATGTACCATGCATATGATCCTTAGTGGTGGGGATTGTAGTGGTGGGTTTAGATTTCTAGATAACCCGTCACTGTTATATACAGTTTCACTACTATTTTTTTTGATAAATCTATACATGCCCAATTGAGATTTCATGAATTCATACTATGGGCCATATTTGAAGTGATATCTTGTTGGGGATCACTGGAGGTAAAACATATGATTCATATTAGGAACCTTATATAAATGATTATACCATTAAAGGAATGATAAGTATCTCAAGTAACCCCCTATAGTGCATTGGATTACGTATGAGCTCAGGATCCAATATATGGTTCCATCATTATTAGAATGACATGGGTTACTGAGATTAATCCTTATTCCAGGTTAACAGAAGAGGTTGTTGACTCTTTCTTAAAAACCCCATTAAGATACTGTTTTAACCAATATTCCTATAATTCTAGACTATAATTGATTATAATGGTTTCCAAGTGTTCTAATCACTCCACTAGGTTTGGATTCTTGTGATATCCATGAGTATTGATTATTATGACATAGATTTATTCCTAGGATAGTGCATTGTATTAGGTGGATGCAATATGATTCTATTTTGGAAGCCTGACTAGGAATATGATATTGAAGTTGTGATTGAATGATGTTGAGTTATCATTTCTGATCAATGGATTTTTACTTATATATTTTTTAAGGTTTATCCCACATAGGAGTTAACTCGAGTATCAATAGTCTTGATTACATATAGATTGGGACATGGGAATCAAAAGTTGTATTGGAATAGGGAATTTAAGGTATTTTTTTAGACTTCAATGGTTACTCATAGCTTCATAATTATGAATTTTATGCCTAGTATCTTACCATATGCCTAATTTGTGGTAATTCTAGTTCATACCTAGAACTATAACTTATATATAGTAGAGGAGATTATGAGCCATCCAAGGGAAATGATATAAACATCCTATTGGGGATGTACCTAGTTCTTAGATATTTCAAAATCTAGATAAATTAGGTATTTTCAACTAGTATCAAGTATATAGCTATCATTAATGGTTTTTTGATTATTTTACACTAGTTTTTCCTCGTGTAAGATTATATTGATTCTAAATCATGCAATTGGGATTATAAGTAATTATTTCAATGGTGGGGTAACCTATAGAGAATTATTTCTCACCCCATGAATATAAACCATTGAGTGAGAACATTACCGTTGTATGGTTTCATATTGAGAATTGATATATGATTTATATGTGGGAGGCACATTGTTACACTATCAAGAAGAGTAGATCTTGTGTAGTTTTTTATCAGACTATCGGAGCATAGAATATTTTTTGAGAATTTGTATTATTATGGATTAAACATGGTTTTAAATTCATCTGTAATTATTTTCATTTACTTATATTATATATGTGAATTTCATTTTAGTTGATCAATTTTAGTAGTTATGACATGGAGGTTAACTCCTTTACAGTATATCGTTGTATACTTTTTTAACATCTTTATCATTTTCAATCTCATTATTGACTTTTATAAATGATATATAATTATTAATTATCTTTTTCCTACACTAATATGATTTAATATTCATCCAATAAACACACCCTAGGCCCTCATAGAATTTTATAATCCTTTAGCATATTTGGTGGATAAACTAAGTTCTTTTGAAAACCCAGTATGGTATCGATTCAAAGAGTGTCTGAGTGATGGACATGACATAGAAGATTTTAAACTTTATAGAAGTTTCAATTATTGTTTATCATTAAATTATTGAAGTTAAGGTTTGTATTGATAGTGTAATTATAATGTGACCACATAGAATGTTCAGGTAGAGTCATTTGATGACATGTTAATTCAGTAGTTTGACATGGGATAATGAAAAGGCATTCAATGTAATTCCATTTAAGATAATGATAAATTCTCAAGCATGGTCTCTCATCAGTAGATACTCAAAAATTCCTAGTTGAATATATATATCCCCTTTTTCTAATTCTCTTCAATCCATCTCAAATAAACATGAAAACATTAAATATTAACTATATGGGTTTTTATAGTAATACCAAATGTTCAAATAATCTTATAAAACACAATATATGAACAAAATGTTAATGAAACACTGAATTTTTCCGTAAACTAAAAAATATGGAATAAACAAAATATATCCTCCATAAATACTACTTAAAATCAATTAAACTCATGATAAAATGTATTAAAATATTTTCTTGTCAAATTCCCCATACAAAATCATTGGTCTCTGGAAAATTGTATTTCAAAAGGATTAATCAATAAATATTAAAATAGAGAGTCAATATGAGTTCCTACTTTAACACTATATTTATCATGTTATAAAGTTTCATTAATGGTTTTGTTTCTGTTTTTTCCATTGTTTTCATTCAATTACATTCTACATATTTCATCCCCTCAACCACACATATAACCAACTTCCATATTATTCTATTGAACACTGAAATAAGGTTTTCAAGAAAAGATTCTATCCATCTGTAATTACACAAGTGAAATAATAGGCATAATGAATTTATATATCTCATCCCAATTATTTAGGATGTTATTTATATAATGAGGTTCTAATAATGTTTATTGTTTGAATAAATGTTGTGTGGGATTTAAATGTAATATTATTGTGGCTGAATGAGGCAAGCTTTGATCTGGTATAAAATTCAAAACATGATCTCAAATTCCCCAATTTATGGATTCTCCCTCATCATCCAATTTCAAAATAACAATTTTTTTCTTCAAAATATCCCCTTATTTCCCACAAAATTTATCTATTCAGTGGTATAAGTCATTACTCTCATTGTTTCCATCAAAAGGTGTTACAATATTTCCTCATTTTTTACAAATATTTATCTCATATTTGGACATTGGATTTATTATGATATTTGTGGGATATTTCATTCCCATATTTGGATGTATTTTATTACCTCTTGATGTGTCCATGGAGTTCATCAATATTTTTACACTTCTTCATTAGTAACTCCTCCATGTACTATATAAAAGTAAATTTCATCTCTCTTTACCCTATATACGTCTCTCCATCATCGTGATTAGTCCACCATAGACAACATTAGTAAAATTAATGTATTTACTCGATCTTCCCCATTTGGTTGAAAAATTTCAAATTTTTTCCGAACAATATTTTTCTTCATAATGAAATTTCAATCAGAATTATCAGAACATCTCTCTTCTAGAATGTGTTGGGGATTTATTTCCAATATAGATCAATATTCAGGTGATTTTTCAATCAATTTGTTCATTATATTATTCTAGAAATTGGAGAACATACTTTTTAGAAAAATTCTCAATGAATTCCAATGTATAAAAAAATATATTATTTCATAGTTCACCATCCCCCTTCCCCCACTATTGAATTCGACATAGATTGAGAAAAAACATGTAAAAAATGATGATTGTAATTTTCTTCATGAAATGTGGATATCTAAAAATTTCATCCATTGTTAATAATGGATATAATGATTATGAAAAATTTAAGATTGAAATAGTATTTATTGAAAAATGTGGAATTCTGTCAAAATAGAGAATCAATATTTTAGTCATAATTTCCATGAACTATTATTGGTTTTGATCAGATTACTCATTAAATTTTGTTTAATCAAGTATGTATTGGTTATTTTAAGAAGTAGGGAAATATAAAGATAGTTTAAATATTATCTCAGCAGCCTCTCTAGAGTGTGTTTATAAATAAATGGAATCTGAGCATGCCATGCTGTTCATAACAAAGTGAGTTTTCTATGAAATTCCTTAAATAAGTTTTATAAAAATATTAAAGTATCATTAATTTACTATGAGTTAATGGTAAAAAAATATTTATAAACTTTTGAATGGATTTATATATTATTATTATTACCAATGAATGCATGAAATTCTCCAAAACAAGTTAAAATTTTAAATGAGAAAACAAAAAAACATAAAATCTGAAAAGTCATAAACTATGAGGTTCCATCCCCCAAAACGAAAATGATGTTGTGTAATTAATTAACTGAAATTGGTTAACATTTGTACATATTTTAAATAGATTCACCTATTCAAATTTGTGTATTTTTAGTGAGAAATAGGTTAGAGGGGTGTAAAATCATCCATGTGTTCATGGAATATGTCCTCATGGTACTTATTCAACTTGTGCCCATTAATAATGAATGAGTATTCTTCCCCCTATAACACAATCTGTAAAACACCAATATATTTTTCATTCATAACTGTAAGAAGGCATTCCAATCTACAATTAAGTGTACCTAGAATACCCTTGAGTCTCAAATTTTATTATAGAAATTTCTCTCCATGATGGACAGATTTCTGCTAAATTATCCTGACATGATCCCCACCTTTTATCTTTTTATAAAATTTGGAATTTTAATAATATTATATTTCAATTTCCCCTATCCCTTGCGGTTTAAAAATCCCAGAGTTAATAGCTTTATCAAAGTCTAGTTTCAGCTACATTACATCATTGTAGGCATTATGTTCCCAATACATGGGGATGTTCCTTATTTTCCTGTAAATTAATTTTTGTGGGATTTTTTATATAAGTGTCTTTAAGGCTATCTGAATGGCCCATAATGTTTCTTCCATTATTTTTATCTAGTCCATCAATATTTTTATAGTCTTTCTTATAATTATATTGATTTTAATATTTGATAATTTAAAATAAATAATAGACTATTGATGATACAGTGTTGATCATTTTGGATAAAAAAAATATTTCCTCAACAAACCCAATATTGTGCAATTGTAACAGAGAGTCAAAATATAACTGATAATGGAACTAGGGAATCTAAACATAAAAAATATGTTATCCTAGAAAAAATAACACATAAAATGAGCATTAACAGTTTTTTTATCGGTTGTTTCCACATATTTAAAAATAAAATACACTTCATGTAGAATATAATAATTTTTAAATTTCATTAGAAATGGTCCAACAGAATCTATGATCTATTGTAAAAAATTTCAAAAAATAAATCTGTTCATTGAGGCATTTCATAACATTCATAAATATTTCTAAAAAATAGTCATTTTAATTTTTTTTCAAATATCTTAAGAATATTTAAACAATAGTGTCTAAATGATTAAATATTCTAAGACACTTCATCTTTCCCATTGAGGCCCCAAGTGTACTCTGCAATATAATGTGTGATAAAACCGAAAAAAATTATTTTACATTAAATAAGGTATCTTATTATCATTTCAATTGGGAAATATTTTCAAATAAATTGATCATGAACAATTTAATATCTATATGTAGAGTTTAGTATTTGAACTTGGTTGTGATTAAATTTTTTGGGGATTTAAATGATACCAAATAATTCCCCATGTATACATAGCCTTGAACAACCCCTTTATCCTAGTAGTGTTTCACCTTTAGAAAGAGGTTTTTTAGGTTTGTTGGATGGACTCTATACATTGGTCATATGGTGGTGTATACTTAAGTGATCATCCACCTAGTTCTTAGTTTCCCGGTAATCTTGATTTCCATTTTTAATTGTAGGAGTAATTGTATACATCATGTAAGAATGGGCTAGGAATCTTCTTTATTTTTCACTTATCTAAGGGCTTCATTGTTAGAAAAAACATAAAAATTACTTCAATTGAAATATGATTTCAATATATCCAATGAAATGAAAAATTCATGTAGTTTAATTTGATAGTATTGTGGGTTTTTTATTCATAGTCTAAATCTTTTGTCTTGCCATAAATATTATAGTAATTGAATTCTATCAATACACAGTTTTGAAGAATTGGAAATTTTAATGAGTGGTTAATCTCAATTTGTTTATTTCATCACAAGTGGTGTTATAAAATTCATATATATTCATTAAAGACTAATATTCAATCCATATTTAAATAAAAATTATTATCTTTCAAAAGTATTATTGGATATGTGGTATCAATCATACTCAAATCCTTAATGTTTCTCATCTATAATTATACATGTCTAAAAATATCTAATATGTTTCTAATAAATCAGATAGGGTAAGGAATTATTTACATCAATTTTATAATTATCCAAATTATTGAATATTTGTGAAATTATATTCTGCTATACAATTTTCCTCTCAACTATTAAATGAAAATTTTCAAAATTCAATAGAATATTCTATTCAACACATGTTTATAATTAAATTTATCATTGTAAATAAATGTTGAAAATAATTTCAAAACCCAATTAAATCATTCAATAATTCCACCAAAAATCCTCAATACAATCAGAAAATTTACTCATCATGCATCGTAGAAATTTTCCTAAAGCATAACATAGTCAAAATGGAATTATAGTACAACAAAATATGAAAAATGGTCTTGTAATGGTGGTTTTATCTTACACCTAAAAATCAATGGAAAAAATGAAAAAAATCTATAAAATAAATAATTAGTTCTCCATTACAATATCTCTAACATTTGGATAATGAAATGGGTTGGGATTTATTATTATTGAGTAACCTAATTTAATTTACTATATTCTATATATACTCATTTATTTTTTATAATTATCATATGGATTAAGTTATTCCTTCTATTCCTCACAATGACCTTTTCTTATTTCCTATAAACACCATTTATTGGGAAGATAAATTGGGAGTGGGAAATATAATAATAACTATTTTAATCTAATATATTTCCTATCAATTTTTTCATTACTTCCATTAAGGAGGGTTTTATCATCTAGTGGGGTTTTATTACTAGATTTTAATCTCCATCTAGAAGAAATTTATATGGGGAGTTTTTGGATTCATTTCTTGGATGGGACCAATAATTTATCCTATTTAATATAAATTCATTCTCAATATCTCAATAAATGTTTTTATGTGTTTAATGATATATTATTGAAAATTATTATAGGTAATTTTTCTCCTAAAATTATATATATATATATATATATATATTAGTTTAGATTGTAGTAGATTTAATTATATATTTGGAGTAGAGGAGAGTTAAGAGACTAAATAAAAATAATATTCCTTGTTCATATGTATAAAACCATATTAAAATAAGAAATTAACATTGTGGTTATTCCATAAAAATTCATCATATTAATCCTTATTTTCATAATCTTTCCATTATTTCACAAAAATAAATTTTAAAAAATTATATATAACATCATAGACGTGGGATATCTGACAAAAAACTATTCTCATAAGGATATAAATTCATTTAACATACCTTATTGTTAAAATTGATGAACCTATTCATGGAGGGTCATTATAAAAAGTGAATTATTGTAGATAGGGTAGCTCATTGAGTTAAAAATATTTAAGGCTATAATGTTGTCTCCAAAACACATTGTGGGGGTTCCTTCTTTGAGATTAATTTTAATCATGGATATCCGAAAGATTTTTATGAAAATTACTATGTGTCCCTAGCATGGTTCTCTACCTCATCCATGTTGAGAAGAAAGAAATCTATTATGAGATTAAAATATGGTAAATTCAAAAGAACGCCACCTAGACTCTTGCTGAGAATATAGTGGATAAGTTAATAAGTTATACCACCATTATTGTGGGATTTAAATCTCCCATATATAATGATGTAAATAATAATTGAGTGGAAAATGTTTTATGAAGCTCCAATATCACACAAATAATTAGAGAAAGTTGAGGATCCAATGTTATAGGGAATAAAAATTGTCACATGATCTTGACGTTTTATTAGAATCTATAGGTTGATAAATGCTAAGACAATTCTCCCAGAGCTAATAATATCATTCAATTAATTACTACTCTTCATGGTAAAATGATCATTGAGACACATTTTATACCATAAATTATAATTTATTGAATCTAGAATGGGGATTTTAATTTCAACTTTCATAAAAGATTCCCAAATTTCAATTTCATTTGTTTCATCAAATACCATCTTTGATTTAATTATAAATGATGATATTCATAAATGTGTGTCTTTATTGATGATTTAGTTACTAAAGAATGGTATACTTTAACTCTTTATCCATTATCCATTTTTCTCCAGTTCTTCATTCCTTTCTTATTCATTTAGTTTTTGATGACTTATCCCATAAATTTTCATTACATTCTACTTCATTCTCCTCAATATTATGTTTGTTTAGATTAGCTTTAGATGTGGGTGGCCGATAGACTTCATTTATTGTTCTTTTGGACATCCTAATAAAATAATGTTTTGGGTTAGGAACTATTTGGGATAGTAATTTTTGTAACAATAAGATATTTTAAAGGATGACCAAAATGATCGGAGGATTATTTGACATGCATAACTGAACATAAAAGACCAGTGAAATATTATTAATTAAATATAAATTTTTATAAATATGGAGTAAAATTGGTTGTTATGAATATTATATAGTATTTTGTTATGTATATATTAAGTTACAACTCAATATAAATGTATTTATACTGGCTTATTAAGTAATCAATCAAATTTTATTAGAGTCGTGTTATTCTTCAAAAAATAGTTTTCATTAGAAATCATTTTTATTTCTTTTTATGATTAAAGATTATAATTATAATCATAAATGTAATTTTTTTTATAAAAATAAAATTATTCTTTAAATAATATTGTGATAATTAATCAGTATTAATTTTATCTATTTTTTAGAAATGTATGATTTTTCAACGAATAGTGAAAATATTAATTTTCATTGCAGAAAGATTTAAATGCTTATTGTATTTCAATTTTAATAATTTAAATTAATAATTAATAATTAATAATTTAAATGTCATATATACATTATATATCTATCTATATTAATTCAATTCATTTTAATTTTGATCAATAGTCCTATAATTAATGTAAGAACGTCTTTGGATCGAAAAATTTATTCCTTAGTAAAACTATTTTCTGACACAGTTTGTGAGCATATTAGTACATTATATTGGGAAAAATAATTGAAATTAATATTTTAAAATGGATTGAACAATTATATTCGTGATAATTAATAATATTTATTAATTTCAGCATAATTTTTTTCCATAACGAATTGTAAAATATAGTAAAACCATGTTACCATGATTATGGGTAAAATAGTCTTACTAGGGGTTAAGAAAAAGATATAAGGGCTATAAAGACATAAGAACACATCTAATTTATAATGTTTGGGAATATTTCTGCCCTATATCATCTATAATTTGAAAATTTCCCAATTTAGAGATGTATGTCTAGGGTTATGACCTTGATAAAAAATTATGTAAATGGAAAGAGAAAGAGAAATATCTTAATTTTAAAAACATATTATGTGATCAGAATTGGATAAAAAAGTTGTATTTTCAGTTACAATATCCATATTGTAACACCCCAAGCTTCCACGGTATGATTCCCTTTGAATAATATAGTGTTATGGCCCGGGTTTTTGCAGTCAATTAATTTGTAAAAATCTCATGTTGGGTTTTCTTGTCTGGAAATCTCGGTGAATTTTGGCCAATGGTAGGCCTACTGGTAGCATTATCCTACCGGTATCTTAGTCTACCGGTAGATTGGTCTATCAGTAGCTGCAGCCTACCGGTAACTCGGCTACCAGTGGCTGTCGGCTACCAGTAGCTCTCGGCTACCGGTGGCTGTCACCCGCCGGTAGCTTTCAGCTACCGGTGGCTCTAGCCTACCCCAGCGGGTTCTTTCCAGTGGCGCTCCTTGCGCAATTAGAGTTTTTTAACCCTATTTTGACCCCTTTAATCCTGTTTTAAATCCCAGTAACTCCCATAAATTTTTTAATTAAATATTTAATGATTTAACCTTGTTTGTGCATCGGTTTAAACCACCCGACCACTTAAATAAAGTGTGGGTCGTGTGGTCAACCCATGACCCTGCGCCCTATGCAGTTTTGTGTTATTATCTCAACCGTCCCCAGACCATATAACTAAAGTGTTCGTCGTGGGTTTCTTCTTTTCTAGATCACCCTCTTCCAGAAGTACTTTCGTCCAGAAGTGCTGATTTTTGTGCATCGGGCGAGCCGCATCATTATGCGTAATGTTCCATGCCCGGCCTAAGCGTTGATATTCGATCGAAAGGTAGGTAATTCTCCTTCATCTCTACCTTTTTGTGTATCATACGGGGAGGGTGTGATTTTATTTCTGTAGAATTGGATAAACCATGCCAAAATAAATATAATGAACGAATCTTATAAAGAAAGAAGGGGGTTGTGATCGTTGATGCTATTTTTTTATATTATGATCATCTTTATGAATTGTGCGGGCTTACACCTACTGAAAATCATGGTTGTTGGTGGTCTTTCTCTGTGCATTAATGAAACCCTGGTGATGTTTTAAATGTCTTGTTTGTGGTTGTGATTTCCATCCATGAAAAGTAAACTGGTTAATTACGTATATTCGGCTAAATAAATTGGAAGAACCAGGATCAACGCTTCTGTGATAACCCCCGGTTAAAAAACACATAATTGATATCATTGTGTGTGTAAAATCTTTTAAATATGAAAATACTGGCACGACCCTGCTTTGTGTTGGTGGTAGTGGTTTGTTGTTTTCTTTTACAGGCCGATTGCTGGAAATGTGGGAGGGGATTGGATCCCCTGTTTTTATACTCTGGGTGGCTCTGAAATTGGGGATGGGATCCCATGCTGTAATGGATTCAGTGGTTGCGAGTCATACAGACTGGGTGGTTACCTTGTTTATATCACGAATTGGGGTGGGATCCTCTGTTGATGAGAAGCCTTGGGGGGGGGGGACATGGGGCTGTGTCTCAGGGTTGTCTTTGGTTCCAGTACTTCGTGGGATCTCTCTTATTCCTTTGTTTGCACTTATGATATTAGTTGCCCAGTAGTGCGTGAACATACATAAAAATTAGTACTGAACATGAAAACAGGAATGGGACAAATGGGTTTTGTTGGAGAGAGTGACTCGGACTTTGGTGTTGTTTTGATCTGTAGGCTATCTGAAGAAAAACCTAACTTTGGGAGAGTTCTTGTTACCTATATATATACTTGTAGCTATGTGTTTCTTATTCGCGCCCTACCTAAGTTGTGCACTTAGTACCAAAAACCCCCATTTCATGGGGGAGGGTTTTTTTCCCAACACTATTCTTAGTGGCTGGTTATTATCTCCTTTTCTACTCCCTTTCCCGGATATCCCATGTATCTTAGATTACGCTGTGATAACCTGAGGTCCATTATTAGCCCATGAACCTTGGGGCAGGGTAGTGTGGTGGTTATGGCCCAGGTGTGTGTGGGCAGGTAGTTTCCCAAGTATCTTTGGGATGAGGCCAAGGTGTCTTCGGGCGTGGCAGTGGAACATGCTGTGGGAATGGATTACTTTTGGCTTTACTTTTATTTTACTTTGGTGTTGTTGGGTTTCATCATCTTATCTCCCGATGCTATAAAACAAAAAGGGCAATGCCTTCCATTTTTGTGAAATTTCTATACCCTTGGTGCTAGTCACCACTCAGGGCCCTATAGAAGGCGGGTCTCGGGGGTCATTATCTATCCTTCAACTTAAATAAGGGAGGGCTTGGAAAACTGATAACCCTTCCCTCCTTTTGTTGAAGGCGGGTCATGACAGAATGGTATCATAGGGGAGATGGTTGAGAGATAGGATGGAGTCTGGAGTTACGCACATTGAGGATTTCATGGGGTGGTAGGGAAACAATGTTGGGTGACCTTGGAACGTGAATTAGGATAGGGAAGACCGTCTAGGACATGGGATTTTTGGGCCCCCCGTGATTCGATGCAAGGACTCTGGACCTACCAAACGACCAAGTGAGGCCACACTGATTGCAAGATAGAGACCCTACGAAATATACATGCATCATAATGACTTTTTTTCTCGTGTTTTTGGGATTTCGTGGAAATTAAGAATAAATGAAAAAGTTTAAGAAGTTTTAAGAACAATATTCTGCACTACATGGGCTTAGGCATTCCTTGTTTACCTTGCAGCTATGGAACCGGGAAGGCGACCACGTGTGGTACAGGAAATCGAGGCCCCGAAGAATACTTTGGACGATCAGCAGAGAGCTGATCGAGAGGCGGAGGACGACTAGTGGCAGAAGACTCTTTGGGCCTTCCAGCGACAAACCATCGAGAAGTAAGAGGACAACACCTCTGACATGAAGATGAAAGGCTGGATAGAGGAGCTACTGATAGCCTTTGGCCTGATTCGGGCCCCCAACGAGTACTGGGTTCCTCTGGCCGGCATCCAAATTTGTGGAGCGGCTCGTTAGTGGTGGAAGCTTTACCTGGGTTAGAGGAGAGAGGCTGAGGTGGCATGGGCTGATTTCGAGAGGGAGTTTAGGGCAGAATTCCTCTCTTCGACGATGAAGGAAGAAAAGAGACAGGAGCTACTCTCCCTCCAGCAGGGGAGTATTTCATTAAGGGATCTAGGAATCAAGTTCAAGGACATCCTAGTCTTTTCTATGACCTCTTTTTCGTCGAGGAGTCTCAGACAAGACGTTTAGTGGAGGCGCTCTGACCCTCCCTCCAGTATGTTGTTACCCCCTTTACCTTGCCGTCATACTTGGAGGTCCAGAAGAAGGTCGAAGTGGTGGAGAGGATGCATGCTCTTGGAGGAGTGTCACGAGAAGGGATCTACCTAGGACGATCTATGGGGATGGCCTTCAGCACCAGGCCTCCAGCGTCAGGACCCTCCTGGTTCTCATCAGCAGGGAGCAGGCCACAACAGTTTTAGTTATGATCCCCTGGTCCTCGCCCTTTTTCTTCGGCCCTAGGGCTGCGGGGCTTCGTCTGTCGGAGCCTTGGACATCTCTAGAGTCAGTGTCCGGACCGGGTACAGTACAGCGGTGGTGGAAAGCCACACCACCTGCCCTAGTAGCAGCTCCTATCCAGGCCTTTCCAGCCGCAGTAGCAGGGACAGCGAGCTCCCTCTTCTCTGAGGGCAGACGTAGGAGGAGGAGGCCTACCTCAGGGTGATCCTCAGGGACCTCGAACTAGGTGTGGTCAGGGAGGTGGCTGATAGCCGAGGGGCAGGGGAGTTGGGCGTGGACAGTTACACGCCGCAGAGGCAACAGTTCCAGCAGGGCCAGGGGTTATTCGAGGTATGATCAGTTTGTTTAGAACCTTTTCTTATTCCTTGTTCGATACCGGAGCTTCGAACTCCTTTGTTGCACCCAGTCTAGCCCTTGACTTGGGTCTAGATGCGAAGAGACTTCCAGTTCCCCTGGTGTTGAGAACACCATTCGGAGCTCAGACCGACTTGTTGTTTGTTTGTCGGGGATGCAGACTGTTGGTAGGGCCACGTCAGTCGGTTTGGGATCTTTTTCTTCTACAGATACATCCATACTATGTCATCCTCAGCATCAACTTGATATTCTCTGTGTGTGTTGTCATCGACTATTTCCGAGGAATGTCCATGTTTTCATAATTGGTCGGCCGACGTGTTACCTTCATCGATGAGCGGAGCAGTCAGAAGGGAAGTAGGCGAGGGGAACCCCTCCTCTCCGTGTTAGCCAAGCTGTCAGTAGAGTCAGTAGATGATGAATAGGTGGGGGTGCCATAGATTGTCCGTGAGTTTATGGACGTCTTCCCGGTGGAGGTGAAATCACTACCCCCTCGATGTGATGTCGAGTTCGGGATAGACCTGTAGCCCGATGCTCGTCTGATCTCGATGGATCCTAACCCGATGGCACCTTCAGAGCTACAGGAGTTGCAGATCCATATTGACAGTCCGATGAAGAGGGGTTATGTTCAGCCGAGTGCGTCACCGTGGGGTGCTCTAGTATTGTTTGCAAAGAAGTCAGATGATGGTCTCAGGTTGTGCATAGACTACAAAAGGCTGAACTTGGTGACGATTAAGAATTTATACCCTCTTCTGAGGATATACGTTCTTTTTGACCAGCTGAAAGGGGCAGGATGGTTCTCGAAGATCGACCTGTGGTCTGGGTACCACCAGGTGAGAGTGAAGGAGGGAGACATCCCGAAGATGGCCTTGAGGTGTAGATATAGACAATTACTGTTCGTAGTCATTACTTTCAGTGTTACGAACGCCCCAACTGTGTTCATGGGGCTTATGAACTCCATCTTCCGGGAGTACTTCGATCGGTTCGTGTTTGTGTTCATCAATGATATGATGATCTATCCATGGTCAGAAGAGGACCATGAATAGCACCTAAGTATAGTTTTGGAGGTCCCCCAACATCATCATCTCTATGGGAAGATGTCGAAATTCAAATTCTGGACACAAGAAGTGCACTTTCTCGGGCACGTGGTGTCCGAGAAGGGGGTAGCGGTGGACCCATCAAAGGTTGAGGCAGTTGTTTCTTGGGAAGCACCCAAGAATGTGGCAGAGGTCCGTTGTTTCCTCGGGCTGGCAGGTTACTATCGGAGGTTCGTGACCAACTTCTCTGGAGTAGCATCCCCTTTAAGAGCCCTGACCAAGAAAGACCAGGTTTTCGTGTGGAGTGAGCAGTGCGAGTCATCTTTCACCTATCTGAAGGAGAAATTGGTCAGTGCCCCAGTGCTGAGATTTCTAAAAGAAGGGGCAGCGTATGAGGTGTTCTGTTATGCTTTAGGAAAAGGTCTGGGATGTGTGTTGACTTAGCGACAAGGGGTGATATCTTATGGGTCCAGGAAGCTACTCCCTCATGAGCGTAATTAATCCACCCACGACCTGGAGCTTGCAGCAGTTGTTTTGGTGCTAAAATTATGGCGGCACTACCTCATCGGAGAACGCTTTGTGGTCTTCACAGATCACCAAATCATGAGGTATATCTTCTCCCATCGGTACCTAAACTTGCGAAAAAGGAGTTGGGTGGAGTTCCTCCAGGATTACGACTTCTATATCTCTTATAATGTGTGCAAGGGTAATGTAGTGGCCGATTCCTTAAGCAGGAGGATGCAGAAGGATGTGGTCTGATAGTCGGCAGATGCCTGGAAGGCGATGGAGGAGTTGGCTACCTTACACCTGGATGCGAGGATAGATGGTGGTAGAGGCTGCCTATATCGTATGGCAGTGTAGTCATCTCCACTGCAGCAAGTGGAGGAGTTTCAGTGGGGTGACCCAGAGTGTGAAGTGATGCATGACCGAGTTGACAAGGGCAATGCTCCAGAAGGATGGATAGAGAATGGTCAGAACCATATTCTTTTCCAGGGAAGGTTGTTTGTTCCATAAGTGATTTGTGGCAAGGTCCTTAGCGAGTTCGACAACTCACCCCTAGCAGTACACCTAGGAGTTTCCATGATGTACCAGGGACTAAAGAGATAGTTTTGGTGGCCCGGAGTTAAGCGACCGATGGCAGAGTTTGTGGAAAAGTGCTTAGTGTGTCAGCAAGTGAAGGCCGAACACTGAGTTCCATGTGGCCTACTACAATCTATAGATGTCCCCGAGTGGAAGTGGGATGACATCTAGAAGGACAAATCATGGGACTGCCCAAGGTACAAGGGGGATATGACGCCATCTGGGTGGTAGTGGACCGACTAATGAAATCGGATCACTTTCTGGAAATCAAGGAGTCGAGTGCAGTGGAAGCTTTGGCACGAAGGTACGTGGATGAGGTGGTGAGATTGCATGGAGTTCTGAGGTCTATTGTCTCAGATAGGGATGCACGGTTTACCTCACGAGTCTGGAGGGGATTGTAGAATGCCTTTAAAACCCAGCTACGTCTTAGCACTGCTTTCCATCCCCAAACAGATGGACAGACAGAGCGCACCATCCATGCCTTGGAGGATATGATGCGGGCATGTGTTCTGGACTCAGGAGGATCATGGGTGAGATACCTGCCTCTGGTAGAGTTTTCCTACAATAACATCTATCACTCTACCATTGGTATGGCCCCGTTTGAAGCCTTGTGCAGTAGGCCATGTCGCTCACCTGTCTGTTGGACTGAAGTCATAGTGGCGGGCATCCTTGGCCCAGTGGTGGTGCAGAGCACGACAGAGAAGGTTCAGCTCATATAGGAAAGGATGAAGGTGTCCCAGGACCGACAGAAGTCGTATGCTGATACCAGGAGGAGGCCCTTGGAGTTCGAGGTTGGAGACCATGTGTTCTTAATAGTCTCCCCTCGGAGTAGACAATGGAGGTTCGACATGGAGAGTATGCTTTCTCCCAGGTTCATCGGGCCCTTCGAAGGGTTGCGGCCGGTCGGCGAAGTGTCCTATCAACAACCATTACCACCGCTGCTACTATGGATACATGATGTCTTCTACGTGTCCCAGCTCCATCGGTATATGCATGACGATTCACACATCCTCGGCTGGGGAGAGCTGGACATCGAGGATGACGTGACTTTTGTGGAGAGACCAGTGATGATCGAGGATTGAAAAGAAAATGTACTTCGTGGGTGAACCATTACCTTGGTTTGTTTGTTGTAGAGACATGGTAGGCTTGAGGAGTGTACGTGGGAGAGGGAAGCACAGATGTGTGCCTAGTACCCAGAGTTGTTTTCAGTATTTAGTTGTAATGTTCTGTTTGTTATACCTATTGTGGTAGAACGTTTCACCTTGTTGGCTATGAATACTAGTTTTCTTTCCTCTGAATGTGTGTGAAATGTCTTGTCTATGTGGGAGGAGAGAACCTAAACCCCTAATCAAGACGCATTAAGGTGGATGCGATTAAACCCGTGTGGGTGAGTCAGTGCCTCCCAAAGAGGATAATATCTTGACATGGGGAAGAAGACTCCCCAGCCCCCACATGCTTCGGTTGTCTGACATGATATGTTTCTTAGTTCACGACAGGAAATTGTTCTTATTTAACAATGAGGTCCACTCCTAAGAGGTATCATTCGAGGTGGTTTCTCGGACCCTCTCCTTCATTCTGGGTTGTTTTGATTCTCAAGGACGAGAATCTTATAAGAGGTATATGATGTAATGGACTGGGTTTTTAGGGTCCATTACTTTTTAAAAATCTCATGTTAGGTTTTCTGGCCTGGGAATCTCGACGATGTTTGGCCAACGGTAGGCCTACCGGTAGCTTTATCCTACCGGTAGAAAGCCTACCGATAGCTCGGTCTACCGGTATCCTTAGCCTACCGGTAGCTCTCTCTACCGGTAGCTCGGTCTACCTATAGCCGCAACCTACCAGTAGCTCTGTCAACCGGTATCTCGGTCTACTGGTAGCGGCAGCTACTAGTAGCTCTCTCTACCAGTAGCTTGGTCTAATGGTTTCTGCAGCCTACTGGTAGCTCGGTCTAGTGGTAGCTATTGCCTACCAGTAGCTCGGCTACCGATAGATGTTGGATACCTGTATCTCTCGGCTACCGGTAGCTGTCACCCGCTAGTAGCCTTTAGTTATCGGTGTATTTGGCCTACCCCCACGGGTTCTTTCCAGTGGCACTCCTTGCGCAATTATAGTTTTTGATTTTTTACCCCTATTTTGACCCCGTTATGAATTTTTTAAATCCTGGTAATTCCCATTAATGTATTAATTATATATTTAATGATTTAACCTGGTTTGTGTGTCGGTTTAAACCACCCGACCCCTTTAATAACGTGTGGGGCACGTGGTCAACCCACGACCCCGCACCTTACGTTGTTTTGCGTTCTTATCTCAACCGTCCGCAGCCCTTATATCTAAGGGGTTCGTCGTGGGTTTCTTCTTTTCTCGATCACCCTCTGCAAGGAGTACTTTCGTCCGGACGAGCTGATTTTCATGCATCAGGCGAGCTACATCATTATTCATAAAGTTCCTCACCCAGCCTAAGCGTCGATCGTCGATCAACAGGTAGGGAATTCTCCTTCGTCTCTCCCTTTTTGTCTATCATGCGGGGTGGGCGTGCTTTTGTTTATGTCGAATTGGATAAACCAGGCCTAAATAAAGATAATGAATGAATCCTATAAAGAAATAAGGGGGGATGTGATCGTTGATGCTATTTTTTTATATTATGATCATCTTTCAGAATTTTGTGGGCTTACGCCTACTGAAAATCATGGCCGTTGGTGGTCTTTCTCTGTGCATTAATGAACCCCTAGTGATGTTTTAAATGGATTGTTTTTGGTTGTGAACTCATACCACGAAAATTAAATTGGTTAATTATGTATATTAGGATAAGTAAAATGGAAGCACCAGGATCAACCCTTTTGTGAGAACCCCCGGTTATAAAAACACGGAATTGAAATCCTGGAGTGTGTAAAATCTTTTCAATCTAAAAATACCGGCATGGAACTGCTTTGTGTTGGTGGTAGTGGTTTGGTTGTTTTCTTTTACGGGTCGATTGTTGGAGATGTGGGAGGGGATGGGATCCCCTATTTTTATACTATGGGTGGTTTTGAAATACGGGATGGGATCCCCTATTGTTATGGATTCAGTGGTTGCGAGTCTTAAAGAAGGGGTGGTTACCTTGTTTATATCACGAATTTGTGTGGGATCCTCTGTTGATGAGAAACCATTTGGGGGGGGACATGGGGAAGTGTCTCGGGGTTGTCTTTGGTTCCAGTACTTCGAGGGATCTCTCTTATCACTTTGTTTGCGCTTATGATACTAGTTACCCAGTAGTGCGTGAAATTACTTAAACATTATTACTGAACATGAAAACAAGAATGGGACAAATGGGTTTTGTTGGAGAGAGTCGTGACTCGGACATGAGTGCTGTTTTGATCTGTAGGTTGTCTGAAGAAAAACCTAACATTTGGTGAGTTCTTGTTACCTATATATATACTTGTATCTTTGTGTTTCTTATTATCACCCCAACCAAGTAGAGAGGTTAGTGCCGAACACCCCCCATTTCATGGGGGAGGGTGTTTTTCAAAACACTATTCTTAGTGGCTTGTTATTAGATCCTTTTATTCTCCCTTTCCCGAATAGCCCAAGTATCTTTAGGAAGGTTTTGATGGCCTAAGGTCCATTATTAGCCCAAAAACCTTTGGGCGGGGTAGTGTGGTGGTTATGGCCTAGGTGTGTGTTTGCAGGTAGTTTCCCAAGTATCTTCGGGATGAGGCCCAGGTGTCTTCAAGAGTGGAAGTGGATCATACAGCCCAGGTGTCTTCAGGTGTGGTGGTGGTTGTTCTGGACTAGGTGTTTTCCAACATGGTTATGTGTGAAAGTTGTGGCCCAAGTGTTTGTGGGGGGTATTCGGCAGTGGGACTACGTGCAGTAGTGGCCCAGGTGTGTGCGGGCTAGTGTGGCAGTGAGACTGCAGTCAGAATGGCGGGATTGGTTTGATGCGTAGGACGTCTCATTAACCAGTGGTAATGTGGCGCGGGGTACCCAAACATCGACGTTCTCTTATTATATATATTACTTGGTTTATGTTACTTGGTGAGTGTAGTCGGTGAGTTAGACGGGTGAACTCCTTCATAGTAATAGTTGTCTGCTTCTCACAGGACTTTAGTAAGTTCCCCCACTTGTGCACGAGAGTCTTTGGTTTTCCCTACTGTGTGTACTTGTATGCTCACCCTACGTAAAAAAAACTTCTTTTAGGTTTCCACACTTCGGGGATCACACATGACCATACTAGCTTGGATTCTTGGGGCAGTCGCAGTTGTTGTTTTCTTTCTTTTGTAGTTACCCTTGTAGTAACTTTTGTACATTGTGGCTTTTACATTGGGAACATGAATGTGGGAATGGTTTACTTTTGGATTTATTTTCTTTTAATTTTGTGTTGTTGGGTTTCATCATCTTATCTCCCGATCCTATAATACAAAAAGGGTAATTCCTTCCATTTGTGTGAAATTTCTATACCCTTGGTGTTAGTCGCCACTCCGGGACCTATAGAAGGTGGGTCTAGGGGGTCATTATCTCTCTTTCAACATAAATAAGGAAGGTATTGGTAACCTTCTGACCCATCCCTATTTTTGGTGAAGGCGGGTCGTGACATATAGTAGCGTGTGTTGTACGCAACTTCGAGTTCTAACACACACCACAACCAATCAAAGTAGCTGTTATGAATAGTAATACCCAATTTTTAAAATTTTATACATTTTTTCATTCAAAATGGACTTCATATTTGGATTCGGAATACCGAAATTATCCTAGGATGCAATTTTGGTAATTTTTGGATAACTTTTATATTTTGATGAATTGTGAAAATTAATAAATTTTTATTAAAAACAACTTTTTTAATCAAAATAACTAATAGTGATAAATTATGAATTTGAGTGGTTTTAATTAATATTTAGAATATATATTTACCATTTAATACAATTTTGTTCATTGTATATAATTTCACAATTAAACCGGACATAAACAAGTGTCAATGTTTTTGTAGTTATTATATCTTAAAAACACGTTTTTTGTTTTGACAGCAGGAATTAATTTTTAATTAATTTCTGCCAATTCTTTTTTTTTTGAATTAGGAAAAACGGATTCCATATTTGGAATCAGGATTTCCAAATTGTGTAAATTGGTAAATTTTATTTTTATACATTTTGAATAATTACTTCGGTAAATATTCTATTTACCATGGTTAAAAAGTAAATCCGGTAAATAAGGGTTAAAAAATAATATTATAAGAATAATAAATTACCCTAAATTGTGTCCTAACCTTATTTTTGGATACATTTCCGACCATGGAAATATTTGGGTTGATTTTGGGACCCCATGGAGCCACCTGTAGGTGATAGGGACACATTATATTAATTAAGTTCAAGTGAATACAAAAATGACAAAAGCTTATATATTTTAGGAAAACAATCATTACATAGATTTATATATGGTATATTTTAGATTATAAATATGAATTATAAGGAAAAAACTATTTCATTCATAATGGTATTTTAATTATAATTTTTAGACATTGAAAAAGTAAAAATATATATGACACAATAATGATGCAGTATTTTCCTTATTAATGAAAGAATCAAATAATTGATATTATAAATGTTAAAATAAATATAATTTAAAGTTTGGATGAAAAACACGAATTTTATTGGTTAATATGACATGTTAGTATTTCTTAAATTAATTTTTTTCGAATTAATAAAGTTTTTAAGACTTAAAAAAACCATTTTTGAGTAGTGTCAAAATTGATATAAATGAGTTTTTAAAACAAATATTATATTATTAATTTATATTCTATTTCTAAAAATCTAAGATTCTGAAAATAGAATTATATGATGATAGTTGTATCATTAATGGTCCACCTGGGGGTATCTTGGAGGTTTATAGTATTTTTATTAACTATATAATATAAAATACAAAGTGACATGGTAAATGTCAAACTAATGAACTAATAGTTAAAACTAAAAGATAAGGTTAATATAATGACTCAAACCTGTCTAAATTCTGTTGGTTGAGTGTTTTTCGACCCATCCCCAACTTAACCTTTAAATAATCTAAATTTGAGACATTATAAACTAAATATGAATTTATTATAAAATAATATTTCTAGATTTTCCTAAAGAGCCCCTCCTCCTACTTATAAAAGGACACCACTTCTAAACAATTCCTCACACCTCTAAAGCCTTTTGTCTCGTCCAACCTATACCCAATAAATATCCCTACATCCCTTTCATCCAATAAGAAGCAATACCTTAGGATGAAGTCACTTCAAGAGTCCTTTTTGGTTTAAACCAAAGGGAGTTACCCAAATTAAAGGTAAAGATTTCTCTTAGCTTCTTTTCTTTTATTTTACTTCTCTAACCCCTAAACTCTTACTATTATTTTCTATTGTAACAAAAACAGTATCCTAAATATAATAGGATATTTTTATTATATTTATTATAACTACACATACACACACATCCATATAATGGGTGAAGAACATAGTGTTTCTCTAGATGGCAACCAAACGCCTCACGAAGCGGTGATTGTTCAATTATCCTCTACGACCTCTCGTGGTGGCCATTATGATGGAACTAGAATTAAATATGATATTAATGATATTTATTTTATATATAATCTTCTGTAAATCCATTTTATATCATACCATTATTTATTTAATTTTTTAAATATATACGATACTTTAATTTGAGGAAGTGCGGACTACCTCCCCCTCAAAGTGATATGACTCGTTTATACCATACATGGAACGTATAAAGGATGGTGTTAATGAACAGAAGTAACACATATAAGATATTATATTATACTGTAATAATTATATACCTAGGTATCATTTGGTTTTTATTCCTTTTAAAATGTAAAATGAAATGGAAGTAGCGTTTGTGCGTACGTAGGGATTACTGTCTCCACGAATGCGATGAGATTCATTCCTCATCGTATCCATTAAAGAATAATTCACATTTGATGATTAAAATTAATTTTTTAGAAATTTTTATCAATATGTATATGAATAAGATAAAACCTATCCCAAACAAACACGACTTATGTAACAAAACAAATAAAAAGAAAACGAGTAAGTTAACAACCAAAATGACGATAATACTAAAGTATTATTAAAAAGGCATTATTAGAGGATCATATATGATGTCATAATTATGTATATGGTTCTTTTATAATTTAATAACAATTTTTTAACTATTTTATAGGAGGTTAACATACCATCGTCTAAGGAAAAGTTCTACGTAAGGGGTTTTCTTCTCACTCTTTATTCCCGTGAGATTCATGCCATATTGCCACTATTATCATTTCTATGGCGTACATACTACACATAATTGTATTCTTTGTGTAATAAACATTAAATTATGTGTATTTACATATTCATTTTATGATACCTCTTTCTTGGGGGGTATGTTTTGCAAGATACCAAATTGGTAAGAGTTAATTCCTCAATCTCCTTATTATCTGAGATTGTTTATGTGTAAGTATTTACTGGGAGATTTTTATCATCCATGTCCAATTTTCATAAAAAGGAATTCAAAATAAATATTTTTAGGGATTTTTAAAGGTACTCTTTATCAAGATCAAAATTTAAAATGTTTTAAAGATTTATCTTTCTAAATATTTTTAATTAATGTCCATGTTTTCAAAATGATTTTAGGGATTTATTTATATGGACATGAATGCTTTGAAATGATAATTCTTTTCAAATGTTTAAAAGTGGTATGAGACACTTTGACTCAAAAATCTCTTTTAAATTATTTCCTTTATAAATGTATGACTTTTTTACGATTTTTAAAAAATGGATATTTCTCTCAAAATGTTTTACTCATCATTTTCAACAATGTCAGCATCCTCTACTAGATATTATTTTGGATTGAGTTTGATTTATTATAATACAAAATTCCTTATTGTATTGAATGAGTTATGATATGTTTGACTATGGATGGGTTATTTTTATACCATTCATGGTTCATAGAGAATGTATTGACATATCGTATGCTTGTTTTAATACGATTGTTTATGTTATGTTTAAACCTGTTCATATGAGGAATGAATTGGACTTAGTAAGTGACGGGTGGAGCCCAATATATCCTCTCGATGCATCAGTAGGTATCACGAGACAAAATAGTGTTTTGGCACCAGGCCTTGACAAAATATTATTTTTAGTCTTGGCACGAGGCCATGGCTACGTGGTGATGATAGTCTGGCATTATTCATTCCATCATTTTGAAAGTGGTTATTGAGATTGCATGTGATTATTCAACTATTAGAATATCCATGTGAGTAATTAAATGTAATTATTTGATTTTTTATCTATTCCATATTATTATGAAGTTCAAGTTTAAAATGTATTTTGTTTTATTTATACTTTTCCTTAAATTTTTATTTTTATTCATGAAGGTTTTCGCTAAATTATTTACTCTTACTGAGAAACTGAGCTCACCCCTTTCTTATGTTTTATTTTCCCAGGATTCTAAGAAGTGTATTATGATTGATATTCAGGGTTGTGTTAATGGAAAAAATGGCGTTCTCAAACAAAGATCTTTACTGTGTTTTATGTTTCAAATTATAATGTAAAAATAATGTATGTAATCTATTTTCCAAGACTGCTAAACTGATCGGTCCTTTTGGACATGATTCCTTGTAATCATGCCAATGTATTAAAATAATGAACTGACTCTGGGTAACTGGGGTCGAGGCATTATAGTTGGTATCAGGGGGAGGTTTACCAATAACATGGAAGCTAGATTTAGATAAACTCTAATTCGAGCACATAACCCTAAGATAGACTTTGAGGATTAGTAGAGAAGAACTTCCTAGAATTTTGATATTGTTGAGATTTTATGAGTTTTCCGAGAAATAAATCTATGTCTGGATACGAGCAGGTAGAGGCGGCTCTGGCACAGATCTACAAAGGGTTAAAACATGAAAACACCGCTTTGAGCTAGACTCAAATGGGAACTAGTGCACAACAACGGGCCTTGCTGCACTCATGGTTACGACACTCCCAGGGGATATGTTTAGTATAATTCTCATTTTCTTTACGAACCATTATGAAGGGTTTATGAGTATATACATCCTCAAAGAAAACATTTTTATGATTATGGATTATATCCATAAAATGTTCAATTTATGTTAAGTGTTTTACAAGTATGTAATTATGTATTTTTATTCATAAACTGATATAGTTTATTCCATTGTTTAGAAATGGCTCCCAGTAGAAGGAATGAGATCTCCAACAATACGCATGATCCAAAGAGTTAGAAATACCATATCATTCATGGTATTAAGCTATAATTTATAAGGGAAATAGTCTCCAACATATTATCATCATATGAAGAAATAATAATGTGTTAATATGATAAGTAAAGAATTCTCAGAGTCCTATGGCTTTGAAGGGATGCCAGATAAGGAAAGGATGGTTGAGAGAAGGACAGATAAGGGGAATAAGGTAATGAAGGATTTTCCCATATGAGATAACTGTAGAAAGAATCACCTTGGAAAATTCTTGAAGGGAATGAGAGTATGTTATAAGTGTGGATAAAAAGGACACCAAATACGTGACTGCAAGGGATAGAAAAAGGTTTCAAATGTACAATGCTTCATCTGCCAGTAGTCTGGACACTACGCAAACCGATGTCCAAATCATCAGACTATGCCGAAAATGATTCTATCAGATATTAATTAAGTTATGATACTACCATAGATGAAGAGGAATGACTAGTGTTATTATGTTTTTATTTTGTATTTATTTCATTGAAGTGTTGTTTCAATGATGTACTGGAAATAAATAATGATTGTACTGCAGTACTATTTCATTGAGGATTTGAGATTTTTTGGTACTAATAAGAGTGAATCTACAGAAAGTTAATCATTTTGGAAATTACATGGTTGAAGGAAAGATAAAGATTAATATGGTTCTAATATTGAGGTACATATTTTGGAATAAGATATGGTTTATTTGGGTAAATTATATTGGATATTCTTGACTGCCTTGAAACTGATTAAATATTTATATATACCATCATTGTTGGATTTTAAAACATTTTTGGATGGATGAAGTATATCTAGTATTCTATAAGGAATAAGGGAGCATCAATGTAATTAATATGTTTTTATGGTAATTCATGATGTTTCAGTGTTTTAAAAGAATACAAGATGAAGGTATTCACATGCTATTACGGGGTAAAAAGGATCTAAATTATTTTTACCTTTCATATAAATTTTGGACTGAGAGTTTATTGATGTATTTTGCATAATTATAATGGTTGGAAGGGATTTAGTTTAAAAGTTTATTTTTCGATTTCCAAAAAAAGGAAAACCCAGAGGTCGGGCGACAACCCGTCGCGTCGGGCAAGGCCGTGAGACTTGAACCCACAACTAAAGGGCGAAAAGGTTGTATCACCTACCAATGACCCACGTGATGTCCTGGATTTAATTATGTAGTTTTTCTAATGGTTGTTATAGATGAATTATAAATTCATTTTTTTAACCATATAGGAATAGGGTAAGGAAAATATTATTTTTATGTTCTAATATCTTTTAGAGTGAAAGATGATTTTGTGGTAGAAATTTATTAATGGATAAAACTCTAAATATAAAGTAAGTATATATCCTTATGATATTATCCAATATCATAAATAACTTCCACAACATTAATAAAAGTAACTTAGAACAAAAATGTTGTCCTAGATGGTACCTTAGATCATCACAAATTTATGGCTTTGGGATTGTTGGCCTTTTCATAGCCATGTTCTCTACCACTCTCCATCAGATATTGATGGTCAGATTTCTCTTCCAAATCTATATTTTCGTACATGGAACCCTATTATGTGTTATTTTTAGTAACCATCATACCTACCACTCTTTATTTTAAATAGAGCCCTCATTAATCAATTTTTCGATGCGGGATTTCAACTAAGATGTTTTGAAATGTCAACCCCAAGTTTCCAATACCAAGCATAAATTGCAAGGACCTAATTCATTGAAGGAGGGGAGAATGTAACACCCAAGCATACATGGTATGCTTCACTTTAAATAATACAGTAGCGTGTGTTGTACGCAACTTTGAGGTCTAACACACGCCATAACCAATCAAATTAGCCGTTATGAATAGTAATACAAAATTTTTGAAATTTTATACATTTTATCATTCAAAATGGACTTCATTTTAGGATTCAGAATATCGAAATTATCCTAGGATGAAATTTTGGTACTTTTTGGATAACTTTTATATTTTGATGAATAATAAAATTACTAAATTTTTATTAAAAACAACTTTTTTAATCAAAATAATTAATAGTGATAAATAATGAATTTCAGTGGTTTTAAAATATATTTAGAATATATTTTTACCATTTAATACAATTTTGGTCATTGGACATATTTTCACAATTAAACAGGACGTAAACAAGTGCCAATTTTTTGATAGTTATTATATCTTAAAAACACGTTTTTTGTTTTGACAGCAGGAATTAATTTTAAATTAATTTCTGTCACTTCTGTGTTTTGAATTTGGAAAAATGGATTCCATATTTGAAATTAGGATTTCTTGTGTAAATAGGTAACTTTTATTTTTATACATTTTGAATAATTACTTATGTAAATATTTTATTTACCAAGGTTAAAGGGTAAATCCGGTAAATAAGTGTTAAAAATAATATTATAATAATAAATTACCCTAAAACGTGTCCTAGCCTTATTGGTGGATACCTGTCCAACCATGGGAATATTTTTGTCAATTTTGGGACCCCATGGATCCACTTGTAGGTGATAGGGACACTTTATATTAATTAAGTTAAAGTGAATACAAAAATGACATAAGCTTATATCTTTTAGAAAAACAATCATTACATAGGGTTATATATGTTATATTTTTGATTAGAAATATTCATTAGATAGATAAAAATATTTCATACATGATGGTAGTTTATTTATAAATTTTAGAAATTGAAAAAGTAAAAATATATTTGACACAATAATGATGCAGTAATTTCCTCATTAATGAATGAATCAAATAATTGATATTATAAATGTTAAAATAAATATTATTTGAATTTTTTGATAACATACACGAATTTTATTGGTTAATATGACATGTTAGTATTTCCCAAATGAATTTGGTTCGAATTAATAAAGTTTTTAAGACTTTAACAAAAATCAATTGTTGAGTAGTGCCAAAATTGACACAAATGAGTTTTTAAAACAAATATTATATTATTAATTTATATTCGATTCCTAAAAATCTAAGGATAAGCCAAGAGAGTTATATCATGATAGGTGTATCATAAATGGACCACTTTGGGGTCTTTTGGAGGTATATATTATGTTTATTAACTATATAATATAAAAATATAAAGTTACATGTTAAGTGTCAAACTAATTAACTAAGAGTTAAAACTAAAAGATAAGGTTAATATAATGTCCCAAACCTGTCTAAATTCCATTATTGGAGTTGTGTTCGACCCATACCAACCTTTAAATTTAAATAAACCACTTTTGAGCCATTAGAAACCGAATATGAATTTATTATAAAATAATATTTCTAGATTTTCCTAGAGAGCCCCTCCTCCCCCTTATTAAAGGACACCACTTCTAACCAATTCCTCACACCTCTAAAGCCTTTTTGATCGTCCAATATCTACCCAATTAAGCTCCCTACATCCATCTACTCCTCTTAGAAGCCTTACCTTAGGCAGAAGGCACTTCAAGTGTCCTTTTTGGTTCAATCCAAAGGGTGTTACCCAAATTAAAGGTAACGATTTCTCTTAGCTTCTTTTATTTTATTTTACTTCCCCAACCCCTAAAATCTTATTATTATTTTCTATTGTAACAAAAAAAGTATCCTAAATATACTGTTATATTGTTATTAGAAGTATTAGAACTACACTTATACACACATCCATCTTGTGGGTGAAGAACATAATATTTCTGTGGATGGAAACCACATGCCTCACGAAGCGATGATTGTTCAATTATATCCTACCACCCCTCATGGTGTCCATTATGAAGGAAATATAATTAAATATGATATTAATGATATTTATTTTATATATAAGCTTCTGTAATTCCATTTTATATCATACCATTATTCGTCTCATGTTGTATATATACACGATAATTTCATTTGAGGAAGTGCGGACTACCACCCCCTAAAAGTGATATGACTCGTTCATACCATGCATGGAAAATATAAATGATGATGTTAATGAACATAATTAACAAATATAAGATATTATATTATACTGGAATAATTATATACCTATGTATAATATGGTTTTGATTCCGTTTAAAATGAAAAATAAAATGGAATTAGTGTTCGTGCGTACGTACAGATTAACGTCTTCACAAACGCGATGAGATTCATTCCCCATCATATCAATTAAAGAATAATTCTCATTTGATGATTAAAAATAATATATAAGAACTTTATATCATTCTGGATATGAATAAGATACAAACTATCCATAACAAACATGACTAACATTACAAAACATATAAAATAAAACGAGCAAGGTAACACTCAAAATGATGATAATACTAATGTATTATAAACAAAGCATTATTACAAGATCATATATGATATAATAATTATTTATATGGTTATTTTATAATTTAATAACAATTTTTTAACTATTATACAGGAGGTTAACATACCATCGACTAAGTAAAAGTTCACGGTAAGGGGTTTTCATCCCACTCTTTATTCCCGTGAGATTAATACCATATTGCCACTATTACTTTTTGTGTGGTGTATGTACTGCCCATAATTTTATTCATTGTTTAATAAACATTAAATTATTTTTATTTACATATTCATTGTATGATACCCTTTTCATGGGGTTTATGTTTTGTGTGTTATCAACTTGGTAAGGGTTAATTCCTCAATCTCATTATTATCCGAGATTGTTTATGTGTAAGTATTTACTGGTACATTTTTATCATCCATGTATATTTTTCATATAAATGATTTCAAAATGAAGCTTTTTAAGGATTTTTAAAGGTACTCTTTATCAAGATCATAATTTCAAATGTTCAAAGATTTATCTTTCTAAATATTTTTAATTAATGTCAATGTTTTCAAAATAATTTTAAGGATATATTTATATGGAAATGAATGTTTTGAAATTATATTTATTTTCAAAATGTCTCAAAGTGGTATTAGACACTTTGACTCAAAAATCCATTTTAAATTATTTTTTTATAAATGTTTGACTTTTAAATGATTTTACAAAAAGGTTATTTCTCTCAAAAAGTTTTGCTCATCATTTTCAACTATGTCAGCATCCTATACTGGATATTATTTTGGATTGAGGATGATTTATTATAATACAATATTCCTTATTGTATTGAAGGAGTTATGATATCATTGAATGTGGATGTGTTATTTTTATACCATTCATGGTTTATGGAGAAAGTATTGACATTTCGTATGCTAGTTTTAATATAAATGTTTATGTTATGTTTAAACCTGTTCATATGAGGAATGCATTGGACGTAGTAAGTGATGGGTGGAGCCCACTATAGCTCCTCGATGCATCGATAGGTCTCAGGAGACAAACAAGTGTCTTGTCACGAGGCCTTGACAAAATCTTATTTGTAGTCTTGGAACGAGGCCATGGCTACGTGGTGAGGATAGTCTGGCATTATGCACTCTGTCATTATGAATGTGGTTATTGATATTGCATGTGATTATTCGACTAGTAGGATACCCATGAAAGTAAGTAAATGGCATTATTTTATTTTTATCTTTGCCATATTATGCTGAAGTTCATGTTTAAAAAGGGTTTTTTTATAGTTATACTTTTCCATAAATGTTTATGTTTATTCATGAAAGTTTCCGCTAATCTATTTACCCTTACTGAGCATCTGAGCTCACCCCTTTTCTTTTGTTTTATTTTCCCAGGATTCCAAGAAGTGTATTATGATTGATATGTAGGGTTATGCTAAAGGAAAAAATGACATTCTCAAAGCACAATCTATGATGTGTTTTATGTTTCAAATTATATTATAATGTTAATGTATGTAATCTATTTTCCAAGACTGCTTAACTGATCTGTCCTTCGGGACATGATTCCTTGTGATCATGAAAATGTATTAAAATAATGCACCAACTCTGGGTAACTGGGGTCGAGGTATTTCACATATAAAGTATAAATAATTTACTATTATCATGGTAATTTATTTAGAATTTTTAGATATGATACAATTACATTACATTCTTACGCAACGTTTATGGGGTAATTATTTTATTAAAAGGAAAAATAAATAAATGATTTCAAAAAAATTAAAAGTAATAATATTTGAATTTTATTTATTTTAAATGAACATTTAAATATAAAAAACATATTAGGATTATTTGAATTAATTATATTCCAATAAGTTTTCACTTGTGATGTTATTAATGTCAAAATAAATGAATTCTTCCAAAATTAACAATAATGTTCGGTTATAATAAAAAAAGATGATATAAACTGATTTAAAATTACCTAAATATATCATCATCATCCAAATTATTTTTTTATAGTTTATAATATAATCTATAGTCTATATGTTGGATATTGATTCTTTTACTTGCACTTTCTTTACCACAAAATAGTAAAAATGATTACTCCATTATATTTTTTTAAAAAATGGTTAAATCCAAAAGATAAGCGAAAACCACTCATCTAAAAAAGTTAGAAATCTATTATAAGTTATCATTTTAACCAGTTTAAATCCTAAATTACAAATATATAATTTTGGGGCCGTTTTTTTTATAACTAATTAATATCAATTTAGTATTTAAAAAAAATAAAAATATGCTCCTCCCCTAACATATAAAAGGGATCATGTTCTTTCATTTTCATCACACTTATAAGAGACTGTATATTTCCCAATAAATTGGAAAATCCTTTCCTTACATCCCTATGCATATCTAAGAGGAATTGGATTGATCATAAAACCATCCCCATATTTTTTTATGTAAGCCCTAAGAACATTTCTTATAATGATGTATTTTTGTTAGTCAATATTTTCTTTATTCTTCTATCTTTATCGAATATTATAAAATTATAATTATATAACAACATAAATGAATTATTTATACTGAGATTTTTTTATTTATATTTAATAACATAGATCCATATCCTCTTCCATCGCATGGTAAATGATTTACAATTAGTGTGTGATGTGCACTACCATGTTGTTATAGATTCCACTAATCTGAAACTCTCTCTAGTTGATAAAAAAATTTGGTTACAAGCCCTCAAGTGCATCTCCCAATATGCATGATTCTTCCCACTATCAGAGGAGTGTGATAAGTGTAGTGGGGGACTATACCCTATGCTTATATAATAACAACATAAAGTAAAAATCAAATACCAATAATAATATATAAAAAGTAGAGACCGGAAATAATGGAAACAACACATTATTAGAGAATACCAATAGTAAAACCCAAAAGAATAATCCAATAAATAATTGTGGAATAATGTATTAATGTACTAAAAATTATATATATATATATATATATCATTATAGAAGTAATAAAAAAATAATAATAAAATACTCTATAAAAGACTCCATGTCCCTTGTCCCTAATCCGAAGTCAGCCCAATCTCCCAAATCTATTCCATCCACAATGTAGATAATCAGCAGTAAAATCATTTTCTTTTTAAAAATCCATAATTTATATAATCTTCTCACTTACCCAAAAAATACCATATAGGGGTTGACTATAACATAGTAGGTCAACACCTGTGTGTATAACCATATCTAAAAAGACAATAAGTGTATGAAATAATGATATAAACAAGTGTTTTAATTAATTTAACAATTCAAATTAATACCACATCAACCTGCTTCAGCACCAGGCCAAAATGTCTCTAAGAATATATCACAACATTTCCAACCATGACCATATAACCATGCTATAAAACATATATGCCTCAGTTGTAACACCCCATGGATTTATAAATAAATTTAATATTGAATTCAGGAAACACTGAGTCTCTACAAAAAAAATACTTGGTTATAACCTATCCAGTAAATATAATTTTACCACCACAATGATTTGAATTTCGAAACAGTCATATTCATGGTTGAGTTCAATAAGATATTTCCAGTTTGATAAAATCAAATTACATTTTTGTTGAATAATAACATGAACCATATCAATAGGAACATGCCCTTATAAATATTAATATGACCCTTATGAATTGTAATCACACCCATTAAAGTATAAATAAAATTTAGATACCTTATAAATGAAATAGAGTATTTTAGAAATTAATAAATAATTGTTGGTATTTTTGTGAGTAATAAATATTTTAGAGCAATTTTAAATTTATAAATTGATTTTAAAGAAAATATTATTTCATAAAATTTATTCCAAAATAAATATATTGTTAACCTTTAATTTTAGGTTAATTTAATAAGACCATAGTTAATTTTTAAACGTATTATAAAATCATTTTTAAATTAAAATCCGTATTTTAAAATTAAATAATGATTTTATTTAAAAATTACATTTCTCTAATTTAGAAAATTATATGTGATAAAACAAATTTTATTTATGAATTCTTCTTATCGAAAAATTTTTAGGGTGATTTTTTTGGATTTTTCAGAAATACTCGATTATTTGGTGAATAGTGAAATTTGATAATTTTAGAATAATGCTAATTAATTTAATTTATGCATCATTCTAGAGTCATGGATGATGTAAATGGAAATTGGTTAGAACTCAAATTCACATATTACTATTTTTTTGTCACAATAATCAATACTATTTCCTATCTTGAGAAAAATTATAAAATAATGAATACAATATTCAAAAATCACACCTCTCCTCCATTATTCCCCCCTCACTTCCTCTTCTCTTCCGTCCTATCAAGCCTTTCACTTGAAATGAGTAACCAAATATCACCTCAAACCTCTAACACCTTTTCCAAAATCACTTGTTCTGAGGAAAAATACCAAAAACTCTACCCTAAAGAGGCTCTCAAAGAATATAACTTCAAGAGGTTACTTCTTCTTCTCAGTTCTTTAATTTGTAGATCATTTATTTTCTTTTTCTTTCCACTAATATCCTCATATAGATTATATTAAAACATTATTATAATAAAATTTCTGGAATACTGTTATGATAATGTAACAATTCATCATAATCTCTTGATTCCACCTTTTTTATAATATAAATGAAACCACCATATAAAATGTGTTAATTTTTCATGTTTAAGGAAGAATGATTTTCAATTTCTAATAACTTTTTCAATTATGGTCATGAAACCATTTTTTTGGTTGACAGATATTATTATATAGGTATTATATGTTATTTATGGTATGTAATATATTTGAACAAATGGTATTAATTTATTGATCAAAATGAGTTCGTTTTGGTAAAAAATCACCAAACAACCTGAACAATAATCATTAACGATTTATATAATGATTCATCATCACCCAAAATATACAAATGAATTTTTTTATCTATTTAATCTTATATATTTTAACTAATCATATATAAATTCAATTCGGGACAACTATATCATTCTACGTATTTATCTGTACATGAATATATGTAAACCAATAATTAAAAAAGGATGAAAACGACCCCAAACATTGACATTGAATCACTTACCCCATAGAAAGTCCATGAATGAACCTAATATGGTTATAGTAAATAAAATAACTATATTAGAGGTTCTGGAATCGTTTATTTATGAACATAAAATTTATTATTTAGGTCATTAATATCAAGTGAGAAAGACCTTTGAAATTGAGGTATGTGTTTTCCACCCAAACATCCATTTTCCATAGGGTTACTTTTGTATCTACATACCAAAATGAAATTATTATATAATATTATTTACCCCTAATTTATTATTTTTGAGTTTCCAATATATTTTAATCAACCATAATAATTCTTTATTTTATGGGGAGTAAACGTTTGAAAAGGAAATTTCCAATACTTTTCCAAAATACAAGCCCGATTCAAGGGAATTTATCAAATTCTCACATATATTCAAAGTCACTATATAATAAATTTTTAGAAACCATTATTTTCATAAAACCACTCTTTTTATTATTATAAAAATACCTTAAATAACTTCAAGATTTATACAATCTTTTTTTCAAAAGAACTCCTCTTTTCAATGTAATAATTATTCATCTCAAAAATTATTCAATGATTTTATAAGAGTATTTTCACATATTTCAACACTATTATTGATCCTAATTCATAAATGGGGTTATTCTATTACTATATCTTTCAAAATATTTTATTGCATCGTTTATAATTATTTTATAGTGGATATTCTTTCTTGATACGATTCAAAATATTACTCCAAATGGTTATTATTTATCTTTAATGTTTGAGGAAAGTTATTTACATTTTATATGGTAGTTTCAATATGAATGTATATGTTGTTTAGTTTTATCATTTTTTCATAATAGGAATAAATTGTATGTATTATGTGGTGGGTGGGGCCCTTTATAGCCCCCCGATGCATCAGTAGGCCTCATGAAACAAATATATATGGACTTGGACGAGGCCTTGCCCATTTTTAGATATGGTTTTTCCCATGGTCACAATAATTTTTAGAAGTATTGGATAAGGCATTAATGGCATGTTTATGAATGTCCAACATATGAGTTTCCTTCTTTATAACATTATAAATTCATAGTTCATGGGGTTATTCGACTAGTAGAATACCAATGATTATTTTTTATTATGGAAAAAGTTACACAACTCAAGTTTCTACCATAATGTGTTCATGTATATTATTGTTTAAAGACTTGTGTTTTTAATTATTAACCATTCCTAATATTATTATTTATGTTATCTTACACTATATTTATTACCCTTACTAACATTCTGAGCTCAATCCTTCTTATGTTTTGTTTTTTCCAGGATATAAAGAGGTATATTATGACTGACATGAAAGGATAATATAAGGGTTGTGGATATTCCCAATGGAAAATTTGTGTTGTTTTTAAATTAAAGTTGTAATGGGGAACTTATGTTTATATATAGAGTTATAAATCTACTAAAATATTCATTCCAACGGGATATGATATTATTGTAATCATTCCAATTTCATGTAATAAGGCATCAGCTCTGGGAAACTAGGGTCATGTACTAGTAGTTTGTATCAAAGGATGTTTATTAGAAAACATTCAAAATAGATTTAGAAAATGTAGGTTAGAGAAGAAACATCTAAGATAGTTTTTTAGTTTATGTATACAATAATATCCCAGAATTTTGGTAAGGAATTGATTATGTCTATCTTTATAGAAAATACAACCATGACTAGATACTACAAGTATATGTGGTTATTGCACTGATGTACCTAGGAGTGTAATCTCAGACAGTGAGTTTTGGTCTTGACCTACTGTATCATTGTACATGAAAATGATCCTTACTGTGCACCTAGTTTGACACTCTAGGGGGATATACATAAGATAATTCACATTTTAATTACATGGAATTATAAAGGATTTAAATGGAAATTTTTTTCAATGAAATCGTGTTTATGATTATGGTATTATCCATGAACAAGATTTCAATTTATGATAATGATTTTTCTATGTATATATTATACATTATGATTCATAATCTATTATAGTGTATGAAATAATTTATAAATGTTACTTAGTGGAAGGAATGGAAACCATATGAATACATGTATCCCATATAGGTATTTACCTCCTTTGGAAGGTAATGTTGTTGGCTCTGGAACTGTGACTGGTGCAGAGAAACTTATAACTATACTGGGACAACTTAATAAAGTTATGAACAATAAAATTGGCCATATGGAGAATCCAGACCCAAAATGTGGAATAGATATATATGAATGATTTATTGGACAACATTTTATATCATTTAATGGAACTATAAACCCATTCATAGAAGAATGGTAGATAAGTTCCTTAGAGAAGATATTTCTCACCTTGGGAAGTAATGAATGAGAGAAGGTTGTTATAGATGTTTATCATCTGATAGGTGAATCTGATCAATGATGGTCATAATTAAAAATATAAAAGAGGAGAGGAAATAGAAAACATGGAATGGAGTCAATTTAAAGAAATTTTCTCGGAGAAATTCTTTCCTTGTGAACAACGACTGTATACAGAAAGTCATTTTTTGAATTTGAGGCAAACGAAAGTTGATGATGTTGAAACATATGAAGATAACTTCAAAATGTTAGAAATGCCAATTTTGGACAATATAAATAATCCAATGAGCAATACTGATCGATACATTATTTTCAAAATTATATTCCACACACAGGAATTGGTCTTCTAAACATTCTCATCATAAGAAGATATAGTCTCATGTATTATCAAGATGAAATCAAAGATCTCTATGTATTATGACTTAAATAAAATTCCATAGATTGTGTGGGATGAAGAAAACATTGCAAAAGTAAATAATGAAATGGTGAAGAAGGGAATAGTTAACTTCACACAATGTGATAATGGTGGAAGGAAACACCCTACTTCTTGATTAAAAGGAAATTCGTTATGCTACAAATGTGGAGGGAAAGTCCATCGTACTAGTGATTGGAAGGGGTGAAAGAATCTATTAATGTTCAATTATATAATTATAGAGTGTGGAACACTATTATAATGATTTTACAATGTTTCAATGAAATGTTTCACATAATGGGCCATGGAAGTCGTGGCATGCTTATGCAATCAAAACTGATGATATTGATGTTCCTAATGACCCCATGGAGGGTACTGTAATCATTTCCTCAGACATAGAAAATGATTTATTTGATTCTAAATCATCTCTTTACTTCATATCCTAAATGTTTTACAAGAAAATTAGATATTTCAAATTTTACTTAATAAGGGTGTTGTTAGTAAATACTCATAAGGTAAGTATCATTGCAATAATGATGTTTCGGGTAATCCGCATTATATTATATGAATGTGGTTTATCTCTCAATTTTATCATCATACCCATGATTGACATTTATATAATCGTTGATATGGATTGGATTATAAATTATGGTGTGAAAATATATTTCAAATTTAAGGAATTTATAATTTTTGAGGACGATGTGGAATCCCTTGTCATTAGGGTAGAAAAATCACAATCTGATTCTCATCTAGGTCAACCCCTAATAGAACTACTGAATTCAGTTATTGGGGAGTATGAGAACTCGATATCTATGAGTTGGGAATTAAATTTTCAAATTGAGGATATACCTATTGTGCAATAATATATTGATTTTTTCCCATATGATTTACTTAGAAATCCTCCAAAGCGGGAAGTTGAGTTCTCCATTGATTTAATTTCCTGTTTAAGACCTATATCAAAGACTCCGTATAGAATGGACAATATGGAAATAGTATATTTGAAGAAAAAACTATAGGAAATTTTTGATAAATGATTTATTTTCCCTAGTTTTTCTCCCTAGGGAGACCCTATTATTTTTGTTAAGAAGAAAGATGGAACAATGAGGATCTACATTGAATCGAGGTATATAAAGGCTATAACAATACAAAAAAGTATCTTCTACCACACATTGATAATTTATTTGATCAACATCATGGAGCCAAATATTTTTGAATATTGAACTACGATCTGGATTTCATCAGTTGTTAGTAAGGAAAACATTCCAAAGATAGAATTTCAAACAAGTTATGGGAATTACCATTTTACAAAAATTCCTTTTGGACTAACTAATTCACCCTATGTTTTCATGGATATAACTATTCGGTTTTCCAAGGAATATATCGATAACATTGTTTTTATAATTATTAATAATATCTTGGTATACTCCATACTCTACGAATATTATTAAAATCACTTGTGAACAATTATGAATACTCTTAGATGAAATTAAATATATTATAAGTTTAGTAGGTGTCAATTTTCGCATCATGTATTTTCCTTTCATAGACACATTTTATCTATTGATTGAATATCAATTTATCGTGTGATGGAAAAAGTTGTTCAAGATTGAATTTCACCAGTGACCCTAACTGAGGTACGTAGTTGTATTCATTTAGAAGGTTATTATCAGCGTTTCATTCAGAACGTCACCAGAGTAGCAGACCAGTTAACCAAGATTACTTGTAAAGGGGTTATGTTTTTAGGGAAAAAATAAAGAGATTAATTTTTCAATGTATTAAATAGAATATTATTGAATGATCTGATCCAAAATCCACCATCTGGAAATGATGGTATTGTGATATATAGTGATGCATCAAAGAAAGAACATGTACGTTTTGTTATTAAAATTGATAAAGATATTTCCTATGAATCAATGATGATAAAAATGAATGAACAAAAACATCTTACTCATGATCTTGAGTTGGAATCTTCAATCTTTTCTTTGAAGATATGGATATATTTTCTCTATGGAGAAAAGTGTGAGATATATACGGATCATAAGAGTTTTCTATATATATTCTCATAGAAATAAATCAACATGAGGAAATAGAGATGGATTAAACTAATCAAGGACTACGATTGTTCATTACACTACCGCCTGAGAAAGGAAAATAATGTAGCTGATGCAATGAGAATGAAGGATCACAAAGTTCTCAACCAAATGATGATTGACATGGATCCATTGTATATGGATCTAGTGAGGATGGGTGTGGGAATTAGCAAAGAAGGTGAAACATCACTAAATTTTCAAATGGTTTCCCAACAATATTTATTAGAAGAAATTAAATATTCACAAACTGATGACATAAATTGTAAAAATATAATTAATGCTATGAAATATGGGATGTTGGCTAACATCATGTGTGAAGAGGAAATCCTAACATTTGTGAATGGCTATCTGTTCCCTCTATACTCGAGCTAAAAAGGGAGTTATTAAATAATTATAATAGCTCAAATTTCCATATAAACCATGTTATCACTACGATGTATTCAGATTTGAAGGAATATTTCTAGTGGGACAACATGAAGCAGGAATGTTCTGATTATATAACTAGATGTTTTGTCAGTTAAAAAGTGAGGCTGAAAGACATCATCAATGAAAAGTCATAAAACCTCTACCAATTCCTACATTTAAATTGGATCAACTTTACCATGGATTGATTCAATGTATTAACCATAACTCCAAGGAAGAATGATGCGATATGGGTAATTTTTGATCGACTTATGAAATCAGCACATTTTGTCACCATAAGGGAGGATTTTCCACTTCAGTGCCTTGGAAAATTCTATATCAATGAAGTTGTGAGACTTCATGATGATCCTATATCAATTGTCTCTGATCATGATCCATGATTTGTATTTAAATTATATAAAATTCTTCAGAATGATTTCGATACTGAGTATTGATTCAGTACAACATATCACCCACAAACTGAAAGGAAATCATAGAGGATGATCCAAACCATAGTGGACATGTTGAGATCATGATCTAATGACTTTCAAGGTACATAGGATCAATTGTTACCTTTAGTTTAGTTTTCCTACAATAATATCTTCCATTGTAGTATTCAAATGGAACCATTTGAATCATTGTATTTAAAGAGATGTCATACAGCAACTTTTTAGAATGAAGACTGATAAAGGAATCTTATGGGCCTAAATTGTATTGGAGGAAATAACATAAAAGGTAAATACTAATCAAACCCATATCATAGAAGCATAAATCAAGAAAAATGGTGATTCTGAAATTTGAAGTAAGGATTTAGAATTTCAAATAGGAGATCATGTTTTCCAGAAGGTATCTCCATGGAAGGGTGTTATAATATTTGGGATGAAAGGAAATTTAAGCCCTAGATATATTGGACCTTTTGAAATTCAAGTGATAATCGGAGTTGTGTCTTATCATTTGGAAATTCCACATAGCATTTATTAAGTTCACTATGTGTTCCATGTCTCATTTTTAAGAACATACATGCGAGACACAAAGCATATCCTCACTTCTAAAGGAATTGAATTAGAACCCCACTTAAATTACTATTAAGAGCATATCCAAATTCTGGACACTAATGAATCTATGTTGCAGAATTGGAAAACTCAACTAGTAATGATACTTTGGAAAATAATAAAATACAAGAGGAAACATGGGAGCCTGAGGAGCATATGATGAAGACCTACCAAAATATTTTTATGAGGTAAAATTCTAATAATTTACAGGATGAATCATTTGCCTGAATGGGAGAATGTAAAACCCCATGGTTTTTTAAATAAATTTAATATTGAATGAATGAATCACTGAGTCTCTACAGAACACCAATTTTTTATAACCTATCTAGTAATGAAAATTTTACCACCCATGTTTAAAAACTAACATACACCATTACGTTTAGTAAAATATTCAGTGTCTGATATGATCAACTTACATTTTATGTGAATGGTAACACGACCCTTAAGAATATTATTCTATCCTTATGAATAGTAATATGATCCATAGGAATACTAACCAAAGCCATGTATGTATAAATTAAATTTAGAGACCTTACAAATTTAATTGATTATTATAGAAATTAATAATTATGTGTTGGTATTTTTGTGAGTAATTAATATTTAATTAGAATTTTAAATTAATATATGTGTTTAAATGTAAATTCATTTTCATAATATTTATTCGTAAATAAATATTTTGTTTACCTATTATTTTACAATAATTTTATAAGACCTTAGTTTGTTTTTAATGTATTTTAAAATCAATTTTAAATTTAAATCTGTATTTACCAATTAAATAATGATTTGATTAAAAAAATTAAATTTCTATTATTTATAAAATATTTTGATAAAATGGAGATCATTTTATAATTCTACATGTCCAAAAAATTTAGGCACAGTTCTTTTGATTTTTTTGAAATACTCTAATTTTTCGTGTATAGGGAAATTAAATAATTTAAAAAAAATTGCTAATTATGTGAATTTCTACATCATTCATGGGTGATGGATGTTGTTAATGGACATAGGTTCTAACTAACATGAACAAATTATTTTTTCTATCACATTAATCAAAACAATTTCTTTTCTTTTGAAAAATAATAAAATAATGACTATAATATTCATAAATCACTCTACTACTCCACTATTAAACCCCCCTCACTTCCTCAAAACATTACTCCTCTCGAGCCATGTGAATTACCTAAATTATCCCCTAATATCCTCCCAAGATCCTATCCCACGTTCAAAATCCCATGTTCTCATAAAAAGACCAAATCCTCTACCTTAAAGAGGCTCTCAAGGAAGATTACTTCAAGAGGTAAATTCCTCATCTCTTTTCATTAATTTCAAGTTCCTTTATTTTATTTTTATTTCCTTAACTATCCACATCAAGATGATATAAAAAATAAAATACCTTACATTTACTACGATTTTTTATGAAAATAGAATAATTCTTCATTATATCTTATTTACCCTGATTTTATACTTGAAATCACAACACCATCCGATATGTTTTAATTTATCACGTTCTAGGATGACGTGTTTTAAATTTTTATTAACATCTTAAATTATAGACATTAAACCATATTATATGGTTTAACCAAAATATTATATTTGTAATATAAGTTTTTTAAGGTTATGTAATCTATTTTTGTAAATGGTATAAATTTATAGATAAAAATGTGTTGGTGCTTATCAAAAATCGCCAAATAACCCAAACAATTATCATTACAGTTTTATAAAATGATTCCAAATCAATCCAATTAACCAAAATAATTTTATAAAAATGTAAAATATATTATGTTCAAAAATATCATATTACTTCAATTCTATAAAACCATTCTAATTCTACATGTTTATCCGTACACGAATCTAAGTAAACGAATCATGAAAACCAAGGAAGAAAACACACCCAAACAATGAAATTGAATATCCTAACCAGTCAAAAGGACATGAATGAACCTAATAAGGATATAATTAATACTTTAACATAAGTGTATGTTATTTAATCATTAATTTATGAAACCAAATTTGATTATTCAGGTCATTATGATCATATGAGGAACACCATGGGACTTAAGGTAAGGGTTTTCCACCCGAACCTAAATTTTCTTTTAGGTTACTTTTATTGTCTACTTACCTAAAGGAAATTCATATATTTTATTATTTACTCCTCATAAATTATGTGTGAGTGTTCAATATATTTTTACCAACAAAAATACATTTTAATTATCTAGGGAGTACAAATTTGAAAAGGAACATTCAAAATTCATTCGGAAATACAAGCCTGATTCTAGGGAATTTAACATATTCTCACCAACATTCAGGGGAACTTTATAGTATTTTTTAGAAACCATTATTTTAAAAAAATTACTCCTTTATTTATTATAAAACTACCTTAGTTAACTACTATATTTATACAATTATTTTTCTAAAATAACTCTTCTTTTCAAATTAATGGGTTTTTATCTTAAAAATTACTCAGTGGTTTTATAAGTGTGTTTTCTCCTATTTAAAAACACATTGTGATTATTAGGATTAAATGGGAATAATGTATTATGATATCATCTAAAATATTTTATTAAATGGTTTAGGAATATTTTATGGTGGAAATTATTTCCTGATATAATTCACCAAATTACTCTGAATGGTTAGTGTTTATTTTTAATGTTCATGGAAAGTTATTTACATTTCATATAATAATTTCAATATGAATGTATATGCTCTTCATGATTATTCTCATTCATTATAGGAATAAATTGGTCTTATTATGTGACAATTTGGGCCCTATATAGTCCCTTGATGCACTGGAAGGTCTCATGAAACAAATAAATATGGACTTAACCGAGGCCATGTGCATTTTTAGATATGGTTTTGGCTGAGGCCTTAATAATTTTTATAATTCTTTTCTGTGGCCTCTACGATATATTCCAGAGTGTCCGAAATATGAATTTACCTCTTTTAAGCTATAAATTATATTTTTATGTGTTTATTTGACAAGAAGAATACCAATGATTACTTTTTATTATGGAAATATTTACTCAGATCATTTTGCTTCCATATTATATTATAGTTTATTATTTTTAAAACCCATGTGATTTCAATTATTCACCATACCTGATTTTTACATTTATGATATCTTATGATTTATTTTTTACCCTTACCGAGCATCTGATCTCGCCCCTTCTTATGTAACATTTTTTCCGATACATAAAGAGGTATATTCTGAACAACCTGTTGGGATAATATTAGAGTGGTGGATTTTACCAATAGAAATTTTATATTTTTTTCATTTCAAGTGTTAATGATTATCTTTTGAATGTATCTATTTTACAAATTTACAAATATATTCGTTACTTTGGGATGCAGTTTTCATGTAATCGTGCTAATATAATGTAATAAGGCACTGGCTCTGGGAAATTGGGGTCAGTTAATTACATCAGTGCCATGTAAGAATTTCTCTAAGAATATCACATTACCATTCCAATCATAACCTTATAAAAAAGGAATTAATTACACCAATATGGATCAAAAACATTTATATAATCATTTCAGCAATAAATCATTGCTGATCCCAATGTACAATAATTTCATCACTTAGGAGATACAAGATAGGTATATTATCATTTCACCATGTATGAATATGTAAAATCCCACATATAATCATTTAAATATGTCTCTAGGAATATCCAAGAATATAATCATTTGAAAATGCCTCTCACTATTAATATCCCACTATATAACCATTTCATAATTTAACAATCGGCCAATTCCCAAATAGGCATTAAAACCTATGAAACCACAACACACATATATCAGAATATCACAACATCATGAATAGTGTGTAATTATGAGAAATACCATTTATCTTCAAATTACATTTTTCATATATCAATTAGCAATAAACAATAACATTCTATTTTTCTAAACAGACAAGACAAAACATTGTGAAACTATATCGAGAAATCACCGACAATACATTTCACGCTAAATGAAAATTATGGAATTAAACAACAAATTTATAACCAAGGGTTTATGCACCCAAACGGATGACAAAAGTGAGGTCAGGAACTACTTACAACCAATGGTACTCTAATGAATAACCCAATTCATCATTTACTCAATTGAGGGTCATGAATGTTTGTTAGTTTCAATATTTCAAATCTAGACCAAATATTAAGCAATATGGTTAGGTTGTATACCCCCTATATTTAATTGATGATCAACCAACATTTATAGGAAGACTCATCAATAAGAAAGAAGTATAAGAAGATTTCAAGGAGGATACTATATTTTAAATGATCAAGATTAAAACCTAGAACTCACATGCTCTAGAGGTTACTGCACAAAGACCGAGTAATGATGGAGTATAAGTGGAAAAAATGAGAAAAATAACATACCATGGATTTGATACATAATCAGGAAGATTTATATCAATAAAGGCTCTAAAAACGTTCCTATAATTTTTTAAAAAGTTGAGATGAAGATGTTGTATCTGAGTATGAAACTAAATAAATTTCACATCACATTTTAAAAAACTGGTATCTGAAATTTCATGGAATCTAATTTAGTTTCAAATTTTATATTTAATTATTAATAGAGAGACTAAAAAACTAATCACCACAAATTAATATTTAATTCACTCGAATATTAGAAGCCGTGATATTTGTTCATGGTGTCTAACCACATAAATTCATGTGGTAGTTCATGTAGAACCCCCATTTAAAGGTATTTAGCCTTTTTTTCTGACTGTATATGTGTTAATAGTTCTTTGGATGCGTTTTGAAGAATTTGGGAGAGTTTGGAATGGTTTTGAATATGTTTGGAGGCATTTCCAAGGGTGCACGTTTGGATCACGGTTAGGTAAAACCATACGTGTTCCCCAGGAGACTGTTTAGGGGGAGACAGTGGTATTCTCACATTATGTACATGGTTTTCCAAACCGTGTGAGGTAACTGTGTGGTCCCCATCTCTCAATGATGTGGCATGAGCATTGTTAGCCCATGGTTTTCCAAACTGTGCTGCTAAACCGTACAATGACATAAAATGGGGTTTTAAAATTCAGGCTTCCTTTCGGTTGTCTCTTTTCCATTCCAAACATTCTCCCTCTAGAGCCTCACTCGTGATTTTGGGTTCTAAAATGTTGTAGGTTCTCTCCTTCATGTTTTGGAAGCAAATTTATGGGGTTTCATAGTGGATTAAAGGCTGATCTTCATGGGTAAGTCTCCTCTTATGGTTTTTGTGGTTTCCTCATGATCTATATCTCCCTCTCTGTCGGTTTTCTAGATCTACACCTGCTGTGTGTATATCTAGGACTTTTTTTCCCTTGGGGATATATTTTATGAAATTTTTATGATTGTGAAGGAGATATAGAGCGATTTTTTGGGAGGCATTTTCATTGATTTGAATGTCATTTGTTATGGTCCGAATTCACCAGAACACTAAAGGTAGGTGGATTCTCCCATAACAACACATGGTTAGAACTAGTGGTTTTGGTAAAATTAATTTGTTTTGATTGAAATTCATTGTGATAATGATGTGTGAATCTTGTTCGAAACCCATTTTGTGGTGGTGTGGATGTTTTTGGGGAAAATGGGTTATTGTTGCAAAAATGGGATTTGTTGTGTGATTTTAACTGATTAATTTTAAAAGAATTAGTGGTTGATTATGAAATAAGTTTTGTGAAAAAAAATTTCAATAATTATATTTTTAATTTAAATTTGGTATGCCATGGAAAATGATTTATGGTGGTTTCAATAAATTGGTGCTTTATTGAAGTGGATTGGCTTGTGATGGAAATGGTTAATTGCATGTTGTTGTGGACTTAGTAGGTTATATTCTTGGTTATGGTTTTTTTAAAATTTGTGTGGAAGTGGGCATTAAGTCACACTATAAATGGTGATGGATAGTGGTCAGATGAAAAACCGTTATGGGTAGTGGTTGGGAAGCACCAATAGTTGGCAATGGGTGAATGGGTTGGATGAAAGCTCCACCAATTTGGTTTCCCTGTAGTGTGTTTCTTGAAAGATGTAATTTTTTGTGATAATGTGAAATGTTGAAATGTCTTGTGGCATATTTTTTTTCTTTTCTATGTGTTTTGAGCATTTGGGTGGAAATGGATTAGTAAAGTAGTTTTTTCCAAGTTGTAAGTTATAACACTATTGAATGTTTAATATAAATGATTTATATAAATATGATAATGGTTTTATCCTAGTAGTTTGTGTAGGGAACCCATTTGGGGAAAACCTAATGATTATTTGTACTCACCCTTTTCTTTGTCACTTTGGTGATTTTTCAGATGTTCTATTCCCAGACATTTGTAAGAGTAAGGAATCTACTTTTGCTAGCGGTTTGTGATGATTTTTTGCTGATGTTGTGGTGCTTGGATCATGGATCTTAGTGTGGAGATATGGATAGTGTACTAGTGTTTTGGGGACTTGTTTTTTAGTCTTCATCTTGGTACTCTGGTATTTTTCATGGCTGTATTTGGGATGTTTGATTGTTATGGAATAGTTTTCTTTCCAATTTGGTAATGTGTGAGTGGTTAATTTTATTCACATGCATCATGTAGTTTTTTGATAGAGGATTGATTGGTTTGTTGGTTTTGTCTCAAGGGAAATTTTTCCCCATTTTATGCTTAAATCCCTCAAAAATTATTTATAGCCTATAGAACCTTGGGAATGTCTCTTCATACCAATTAAGATCCATCATCCCTCTCAGGCTAATGATATTGGGAAGGATGTTACAACTGGTATCTGTTTGACCTGTCATTGTCAATAATGTGAGAACATTTGTTTGATCATTGGTAATGATCACTTGTCTGGGTGTTAATGTTCGTTCTTCTCCTATTCCTTGATCTGGGTTCGTATAGACATATTATTGTCGAAACATGGAATGTATTGTAGAAAAGAATGTATCTAACCCTTTTATTATGAACTTTATGTTACTAGGGAGACCGATACATAAGTGTTTGGATACACTTATAAGAATTTGATATCTCATTGTCGTGGGTGAAACCAATGATATGAGAATGACATGAAAGGAAGAAATGAATTACCACTAGGATCCATAATACATTTGGGTATAATGATATATTGTGTGATATGAATGTTCAGATTATGAAAATCTGAATATGGTTTTAAAACGAAAGAATTTAAAACATGGATACTAGTGGTATTTTGAAAATAGGTTGATTATCAAAACACGGTGGTTTTTTCAGAAGATCCCAACATAGGAAATTTAATCTTTTGGAAATTCAGGTAGGGATAGATGTTATTTCATTGAGATTTAAAATTTTAGACCCTTTCTTTTTAATGGAGTGGGACTTCAGGTTGTTTTTGTGTTGATAGAAATTGTACTGGTTAGGCATCGTCGAGACCAAAAAGTGAAAGCTGCTGAAATTGGTGTTACACCTGAGCCCCAGGTGAACCAACATCTATTGCAGAGTATAGTGAAATCTTTACTTCCTATGGAATATGGGAATAAATCAGATGAACCATGGATTGAGGACCATGAAGTGTAGTTTCAAACGAAAAATCCACCCATGTTATGGGGTGATACAGTGCCAGAATGAGCTGCAACATGGATGAACAGAACAAATAAGATATTTGACATCATGGGAACATTGGAAAAGATGAAAGTGATGTTATTCACATATATGTTGGATGATCTCTCCATACAGTGTTGTGAGATAGCGTCCAAGCTAGGATGGACCAAAGTGTCACATGGGAGGGGTATGAGGAATTTTTAACTTAAAAATTTTACCTTCATACATTTAGAATTTAGCCTATATTGTTTTTATTTTGTTTAAAGCAGTGGAACATGGAGGTGAGTGAATATATGGTTAACGAACATATTACGGTTTTCACATGAGGTGATGGACAGTACATCGTGGAAGTCCCAAATTTTTTTAAGTTGGGTTGAACCAGAAAATTTGTTCCAGGATAGCGGTGTTGTATATAGAAGATTACATAGAAATGGTGAATAAAGATAAGGTGTTTTAGTGAGATCTTTTGGGGGATACATACAATGTAAGAATGTTGGTACCCATAGGGAATAGTGGGAACTCGAATGTAGGGTTCAAGTGGAAGAGGGACTCTTATTTTCATGGTGGGGGTACAGTTTATAGTCTAATGATAGGATCAGTGAATATTCCACCAAATCCTCAGAGCAAGCTGGAAAGTATTCAACGTGGTTCTATAAGACACATCACGTAGGATTTTATGAAACAACCTCAAGCATTTCATAATTATAATAATATAGGGAATATGCAATGTTATTGTCATAATTCTTTGAGGTCTGGAGTCTGTGACACTCATCAGGGGTCGTAGGGGTCATATGCCTCAACAAGATGGGGGAAGAAGAAAACGCCTTGGCAGTAGAGTCAATTGGGTCATGGTGATTCTACTAATACCACCATGCCTTAGTAGGGCAATAAAGCGATGAGCATGGAAAAAAGAAGTTTTTTAGAGATAAACAAGTAATGGTGATTGATCTGTCAAGACCATCCATGGTGTGACGTACAGTTCCATTAAATTCAATGTTGATGGAAGATTTCTTTTATATGAGTGCTCCACATTCTTTTATTTCTTCTCGCATCATTGATTTGTTGGATTTACACATGGAAATAATTCCTTCTATTTGGAAACTACAAACTCGTCTTGTTAAAAGAGAGTGACAATCTTTCCTCTGTAGAGAGTGTTGCTAAGTTGTGGATGAACATGAACTGATTTGGTATTTCTTAGTACTTGAGATGTATGCAAGTAATATAATCCAGGGAATGGATTGGTTGGAGTTGTTTAAGGACCACAATGATTTCTATGCTTGAAAAATTAGTATTACAACAATTGATGTGGTTGAACATCTTTTTAGGGGGGAGAAGAGTGAGATTCAATGTTAAATAGGAATATTGGCACCAGTTCTTGCACAATTTCTTATCATATGAAGGATTTTTCATTGTTGTTAGTGGAAGGTGTTGAGAAGAGTGTTCTTAGGGAAGTTGTGGATCGGTTTATGGACTTATTACCTAAATAATTATAAGGGTTTACTTTCATGAGAGAAGTGGAGTATATGATAAACATCAATCTGGGAACCAGTCTTATCTCACATCTATCTTACTAAATGTCACTAAAAGATTAAAGGGAATTAAAGGCCTAGTAGGATGAGTGAGAAAAAAAGGGTTTATTTGGCCTAGCATGTCTCATTGGGAATCGTCGATTTTTTTTGTTAAAAAGGATGATGGATCCTTGTCGCTCTATGTTGTTTATCTTGGACTTAATTACTTTATGATAATGACCTAATATCCACTTCCATGAATTGCTGATTTGTTTTACCAGTTGATGGAAGCTCAGTGGTTCTCCATGATTTACTTTAGGTACGAATATCATTAATTTTGGGTAAGGAAAGTGGATATCCCAAAAATATATTTCAGTAGTATATATGGCCGTTACAAGTATGTAGTTATGCCATTTGGTCAAACGAATGCACCTGAAATGGTCATGAAATTGATGAATCAGATATTTCAGAGTTATCTAGATAATTTTGTGGTGGTGTTTGTGGATAATATAATAGTTTATTTGAGGACAATGGTGGATAATGAGATACACTTGGAAATCGTGTTTGGAATCTTAAGGGACCGTCATTTTTAATCCAAATTGTCAAAGTGTGAATTTTGGAAAAAAGAGGTTTGTTTACATGACCATGTTATTTCTAAGAAGGGTGTTTTTGTTGATTTGGAAAAGATAGAGTCGATTATCTAATGGAAACCACCAAAGAACGTTTTCAAGATACATAGATTCATTGGTTTATCTGGGTATTATCGATGTTTTTTTCATGATTTATCATGATTTGCTTCACCAATGACATCCTTGAAAAGAATGAATACCCCATTTCAATGGGATGAGTAGTATCAAAATGGATTTAAGAGTTAAAGGGTCTCCTTATATCATCACCAATCATGGTTTTTTCATATCCATGGAAAGGTTATGTGATGTATTGTAATGCATCGAGATAAGGGTTAGGGTATGTTCTCATGAAGGGGGGTCAAGTGGTTTAATATGGCTCATAGAAGTTGATGTTTCATGAGAATAACTACCCAACACATGATTTTGAGTTAGCAGTAGTGGTTCCCACATTAATGATGTGTCATCATTATCTATTAGGTGAGAAATTTATAGTGTTTACTGGTCACAAATGATTAAATAATATCTTATCACAAAGGGATTTTAACATGAGGGAATGTACATTGGGGAATATCTCCAAATGTTTTATATCGACTTAATGTACACACCAGGTAAGGGAAATTCAGTGGATGATGATTTATGTAAAAAATAATATTCACGTGTAGTGAAACACACATTGGATTAGAGTTATTTGATGTCTATCATATCAAACCTTTATTTATGATGTAAAAACCAAGGTAGGCGAACAGTTCTCTTTCTAGTTTCATTGGTTCTTGACATGGTTGGTTTGGTTAAATAGGCACAAGTATCTGATCTTGAATGTGTGGGTATGAGTTTGAAACTCAATGGTGGGGAGACCATTGAGGGCTAGGAAAGGAGTGGAAATTTAGTCTTCTGTTTTTAAAATTGATGGGTGGTATAAGTGTCTTGTCCGTAGAAACTTATCAAGGCCAACCATCATTCATGGTGGGCTTTCCATCCTAGAATTTAGAAAATGTACAATGTGTTGAATGTTCAGTATTTATGGGTTGGTATGAAAAGGTCTGTAGATGGGTTTGTCTTGAGAATCTTGTCTTGTCAGCATGTCAAGGCATAGTATCAGTGGCCAGCAAGCATGTTGTATCCTGTACCTATCCCAGTATTGAAATGGGAGTGGATAACAATGAATTTTGAGATAGGTCTTCCACGAATGGTTAGGAAACACAATTCCATTTTGGTGATTATGGATCATCTTAAAAAGTCATCCCATTTCATCCCAATTCATGAATATCATATGATGGATGATCTATCCAAAATCTATATCTAGAATATGGGGAAGAGGGATGGTGTTCCGTCTTGGATTGTATCATATAGAGATCTTAGGATCACATCTCGTTACTAGAATTACTTACTGTAATCTATTGGAATCCATTTGACTATGATCACGGTGTATCATCCACAGACGGACGACCAATCCAAGAGGGCGATACACATGTTCGAGTATCTGTAAATGTCTTATGTGATAGATTTTTCTGGTTAATGGGAGGATCAAATATCACTACGGGAGTTCTCTTATAATAAAAATTATCAGGATATAATAAATATGGCTTCATTGGAGGAATTATATGGGTGTTTGTGTCATTCTGTAGTATGTTGGGTGGAAACGGGAGAGACTTTGATGATCAGACCTAGAAATGTCTAAGAAACTACATAAAAAATCATGTTGTCCATGAAGTGGATGAATATGGCTCAATGCTGTCAGAAATCATCTGCAGACCATCGTCGAAGACAATTATCATTCAATGTGGTTGATCATGTGTTTTTAATAATATCTCCTAGATTGGGACATCATCAGTTTGGGAAGAAGGGTAAGTTATCACTGGGGTTTATTTGGCCTTTTGAGATACTTGAGAATATTGGTGATTTGTCTTATCTATTGGATTTTCCCCATGGTTTATTGTAGTGCACAATGTGTTACATGTGTCGTAGTGGAAAAAGATTCAGCCAAATCATGACCATTTGATTATTTGGGATCATGTTCAGCTATAACCGGATGCTTATATGGTTCATATGATGATGAAGATTGTGTATAGGCAATATAATGTCTTGCATGGTAAAGTCATCAGTTTTGTTCAAGTTTTCTGGTAGCATGGTCATATTCAATATGAGACTTGGGAGTGAGAGAATGTGATGATCGACCAATGACCTGAGCTCTTTAAAAAAGCTATGGTTCCCTACATTATGAGGACGGAATTTCCAATGGTGGGGAGAATGTAGCGCCCCCATATTGAGAGTTATATCCTTCTAATTCATTTTTATGTGATTAATGTTCTGGGGATGATCTGGGAAGAGTTTGTGAGAGTTTGGAATGGTTTTTAATAAGGTTGGAGGGTTTTATAAGGGCACACAATTTGATAACGGTTAGGGAAAACCATGCGGGTTCTCCAAGAAACCATGTAGGGGAGATAGTGGGCTTCACACTGCCTACGCATGGTTTTCCAAACCGTGAAAGGAAACCATTTTGACCCCTTTTCTCAAGGTTGTGGCATGTGTGCAGTTAGTGCAAGGTTTTCCAAACATTGCATCCGAACCGTGATGCCACTTAAAAATAGTGTTTTTAAATTTGGGCTCTCTTAGGGTTTCCTCTTTTGATTCCAAACATTCTCCTTCTCAACCCTCACTCTGGATTTTGGGTTCTCAAAGGTTGGATGTTATCTCCCACGTGTTTTAGAAGAAAATAAAATGGGTTTCATCGTTTTTTGTAGGTAGTTCTTCTCGGGTAAATCTCCTCTCATGGTTCATTGTGGTTTACTCAATATCTACATCTCCCTCTCTCACGGTTCTAAATATCTACAATAATTTTTTGTAGATCTAGGGTTTTGGATGCCTTTTCTATTTATTTTATGGCTTTTTATGAAAGGTAAGGAGATCTAGAGCGATTTTTGTTGGGCATTTTCTTGAATTGGGGTGCGGTTTCCTGTAGGTCAGATTCACCAGAACCCTAAGGTAAGAGGCTTCTCCCTTAACTTCACATGGTTATAACTAGTGGTTTTGGTACAATTAATTTTTTTTCTTGAAATTAATTGGGACAATGATGTGTGAATCTTACTAGAATTCCATTTGGTGGCGATTTGGAGGATTTTCATGGATAATGGGTTATTTTTAAAAAAAGGGGCTTTATTTTGTACTTTTAAAATATTTATTTTAAAAGAGTTAGTGGTTGATTATTAATTATATTTTGTGAAAAGTGGTTTTAAAAAAACATTTTTATAAGGAAAAGTAGTTTTGTATGGAAGATTATTTAATGGTGGTTTTTAAAATGGGCGATTTATTGATGTGGATTGGCATGTGATAGAAATTGTTAATTTCATGTTGTTGTGGGTGTGGGAGGAAAGTTTAAAAATAAATGGAGATTGATCATGGTTGGAAGAACCACCATTATGGGTAGTGGTCGGAAAGCACCACTAGTTGAAAATGGGTGAGCAGGTTGGACGAAAGCTCCACTGTTTTGGATTCCATGTTGTGTGTTGCTTGAAATATAACATTATTTTTTGTGTTAATGTGAAATGGTGAAATTCCTTGTGTCATAGTAGTTTTTATTTTGTATGTGTTTTGATCATTTGGGTTGAGATGTCCTTATAAAGTAGTTTTTATCTTGTTGTATGTTTTTTCACTATTGAATGTTTTATATAAACTGCTTTAATTAAATATGGTAATTGTTTTATCCTAGGGGCGTGTGTAGGAAAGTCATTTGGGAAAAAACTAATGAGTATTCGTACTCACCCCCAGCTTTGGGAATTTGGTGCTTTTGTAGATGTTGTATTATGGGACACATGTTTGTGTAATGAATTACATTTTGTTAGTAGTTTGGCATGATGCTTTGGTGATGTTGTTGCTCATGGATCATGGAGCTTGTTCTAGAGATATAGATGATGTCTTATTTCTTTGGGGACATGTTGTGTATTATTCTTCTTGGTACTTTGGTATTTGGATTGGTTGTATTTGTCATGTGGGTTTATTATGGAAATGTTTGGTTTCCGGTTTTTTAAGGCATGAGTTGGTTTTTTTGTTGACCAGAATCATATAGTTTGTTGATAGTAGATTTTTTTGGTTGGTTGTTTTTTTTCACAAAAGAAAATCATTGCCCTATTTATTCTCGATGCCCTTGTCATTTTTTACTAGCCTTTGGTTCCTTGCGAATATCGCTTAAGGACAAGAATCATTCTTCCACGATCTCAAGCTAAAGTGATGGGATAAGATGTTATAAGTTCCTGACTTTAGTATGGCGGATGTTAGGAATTGATTAACCAATTTAAAAGTTGTGTAAATTTCCATAATACAGTTTATTAGTCCATATCCTTATAAATTCCCAAACCCCCATTAATAATTATCAATATATCAAGAATCATTCGGAACCCTTGACCCATTTATTCTCGGACTCCATTAATTGAAACATAAATCCCAAACTTCTCTATTTGTGGATCCTCTATGGTTTTCCCATGTTTTGTCACAACCCATGTCTTTTTAAAAAAAATATACATCAAGAAACATTAATTCATTTTTTACAAAAATCAACAGCACCTTCTTGAGGTATGTTACCCTTTTAATGATTTTTTTTGTGGTTAAAGTGTTTAGGAAATGTTTGGGAGAGTTTGGGATGGTTTTGGAAATGTTTGGAAGCATTTTAAGTGGTGCACAGTTTGAGCACAGTTAGATAAAACCTTGTAGAATCCTCATGTAACCCTACATCAATAGCAAGTGGGCCTTTTCATGATTTATTCACATTTTGTCTAACCGTGCGAGGAGGTCGTGCAAGATTTCTTTTGAGGCAGTAATAGTCCCATGGATAGCACACGTTATTCCTAACTATGTGAGCTAACAGTGTGTGCCATTAAAATGGGCTCATTTAATTTGGGATCACATGAGGTTTTCACTAATACTCTCATTTCATCTCCCATAAGAACCCCACAATGGATTTTTGGTTCTCAAGGGTTATATGGGAACTCCCATTCAAACTAAAAGAAATTTGAAGCATTATAAAGGTGTGATGAAAGCTATTATCTTCTAGTAAGTCTATACCCTTGATTATTTCTCAGGTTTCCTTATTTCTAGTTTTCCCTCTCATCTAGTTTTCTAAATCTAAACCCATTTCATATAAATGTTTGTTTATTCCTAAAATAATGAGATTTTGTCTGGTGTATGTAAGGTAAGAATAACTAAGGTTGTTTCATGTTGTTTTTCACCCGAAATTTTAGTGTGGTTGGGAATTGGCTGATTTCACCAAAACATTAAATGTATGTGGATTCTCTCTCAACTCAACATTTCTAGAAAATGTGTCCTTGTTTGAAATTAATGTATTTTTTCTGAATATTATATATTATTATGATGTCTAAATCTTGGTGTAAACCCCATTTGGGATGATTTCAGTATATTTTGGTAAAATGGGATATCGTTGAATATGGGGCATTGTCATGTGATTTTTAAATGTTAATTTTAATATTGATAATGGTTTGAATGATGGAAATTGTTTTATTAAAGTTAAATTTCACAAGAAATGTGGTTTTATTGAAATATGGATTTTATGGAAAAGGGTCTTATGGTTGTTTTAGATTAATTGGTAATTTATTGAAGTGATTGATGTGCTAATGTTATTGTTTGGTTGGAATATATTGTTTTCATATTGGTTTGGACTTAATGGTTTACATTCTTGTTTATTTTCATAGGATTGTTTTTCCATAATCACATGGATGTGGAGAGGGAGGGAAATACCTCTATAAAAAAGGTTTTGGATAGTGGATAGAAGGTTCACCATCAATGATAAGTGGTCGATAAGTACCACTAGGTTTGGAATTTAGTGTGACGGGTTGGATGATAAGTTCTATAGTTTACAAGTTTGGTCATGTGAACATCTATGGTTATGCTTTCTTAGGTGTTTCTTCAAATTGTGGATATTTTGCTGCTAATATGAATTGTTAAAAATAGGTTATTGAATGGGGTTTTCCATTCTTATGTACATTGGTTAGTAGGGTGGAGGATGTATTGTTAATGGTGTGTTTGTCTTGTTGTAAATGGTTTCACTATTTATTGTTTTATATAAACTATTTTATATAATTTTTCTAATGGTTTTATCATAGTGGAGTGGGTAGGGATGTCATTTGGGAAAAACCTACAGAGTATTGGTACTCACCCCCTACTTTGGACCTTTAGTTCTTTTTTAGATATCATTTTCGGGGATATATGTGAAGGTAAATCATATCCTTCCATTTGTGCTACATTGTGATTCTTTGGTAGGTTGTGTTGTTTGGAGCATAGAGCTTGTATTGGAGCTATGGAGTTATTTCATAGATTTTTGGGGTTTGCCTTTGTATTATTCCTCTTTGTACTCTGATTATGGATTTATGTGGCATGGTTGTATAGGTCATTGGTTTGGTCGAGTTGTAAACCATATTGACATGTAACATGTTGTTGTGTTGGTTATGACTCATTTGGTTATTCGCTTTTATCCTAAGGTAAAATAGTTCCCCACATGTTCTTGAATCCCTTGATTTTAATGTCCAACCCTTGGCACCTTGGGATCATCGCATTATTCCAAGTAGCATCCCACCGCCTTCTTAAGACAATGAAAAATGTGTGGAATGCTATATGTGGTATCCGTTTGTTTAGTCCGTGACATCCATGTTTGTTTGGCTGCTTGGAGTTGATTGTTAGTTCGGCTGTTGGAATTTGTTCTTTTTTTATTCCTTGAGTAACGGTGGAAGCAAGGTGTAGGCTTGTCGGAATGTGAAATTTATAGGATAATAGGATGTAGCTAACCTCTTCATGTTGAAATTCATGTTACCGAGGAGTTGGGTACATAATTGTTTCGGAGACACAAATAGGCATTGTAAATCTCATTGTTTTGGGTATAGCTAATGAAATGAGCATGAAATTCATGGTTAAAATGACTTCCCACAAGGATTCATTTTTCACTGGAATAATGATTCATGTTGTGCTATATTTTAATGGATTTCTGAAAAATAGGGAAATTATTTTCAATTGTGTGAATTTGTAATGTGGATAGTTTTTGTATTTTTAAAATGGGTGAATTTTCAAAACAAGGTTGATTTTTTCAGAAATGGTAAAATAATGGAAATGTGATCATATTGAATCCATGGTTGTTATAGTTGCAATGTAATTGAATTTAAATTGTAAGAATATTTTTTCTAATGGAGTGAGACTTATGGTTGTTTTTATATTGATAAAAACTGAATAGGGTAGGCGTCCTAGAGACCAGTAAGAGGAGGCTGCTGAAAATGTGGTTTCACTTGTGCCCCAATTTAACCAATAGTTACAATAGTCGACAGTGAATGATTTTCAAGCGATAGAAAGTAAGAAATAATTAGATGATCTAAAGCATGTGGATCGTGTGGTTCATTTCAAAAAGAATAATCCACCCATCTTTAAGGGTGATTCAGAGCCAAAACATGGAGAATCATGGTTGAATAGAATGAATAGGATATTTAAATTCATTGAAGCACTAGTGGAGCTAAAAGAGAATCTAGGGACATACATGTCGGTTGATCTTTCTCTTTAGTGGTGGGAGTCGGTTTTCCAATCAATAACAGACCACAGTTTTACATGGGAGGGTTTTGAGGAATTTTTTAATAAAAATTTCTACCCTCACATGTTAATAATTCATCATAAAATTGTTTTCCTCCATTTAAATCAAGCTAACCTCTTGGAAATTGAATATGAAACTATGGTTATTAACTTTGAGAGCCTTACTCACAATGTGGTGGGTAGTACATCGTTGAAGGCACATATTTTTGAAGTTAGGATGAGGCCGGAGATTCCTTCTAAAATACTGGTGTTGTGTATACGTGATTACATGGAAATTGTGAATAGATAAATAGTAACTGAATGATATATTTTCAAGCCTACATGTGGGGGAAGCACATTAGTATCCAGGGGGAATTGTGGGAACACTAAGGATGGGTTCAAGTGGAAGATGGACACTTATTTCCATGGTGGGAGTATATCAATGAATCTGACGGCAGGATCCGTAAATCTTCCTTTGAAGCCTCACAGTAAGACTGGATGTTTTCATTATGGCTCTATGGGTCACATGCAGTGGTATTGTATTACATAACCTTGATCAATCCATAACTATAATCATATGGGGAATCATCTGTGTTATTGTCAGAATTCTGCGATCTCGGGTGTTCGTGACTCTCCTTAGATGTCGTAAATTTTCTATGCCTCACTAGATGAGGGTTGTAGCATACCTCTCTTCATCCGAGAAAATATAGTCGTGGTTATTGCGAGAACACCACAACTCCTCAGTAGAGAAATAAGTAGTAATGTGTGGCAAAAAAGAAGTTGTTTGGAACTAAGAAGGTTGTGGTCAATGATCAGTCCTGACCATATATGACACGAGTTATGATTCCTTTAAATTCTACCATGATGGAAGATCTTCTTGATATGGGTGATTCACATTATTTTATTACCTCTTGTGTTGTATTTTTTTGGGTTTAACTATTGAAATAATTCCCTTTGTTTTAAAACTTCAAACATCTCTAGGTCATAGAGAGTATCGAGCCATCCTCTATAGAGCATGTTGTATTGTTCTAGATGTGGTTGAGTTGATGTGGGATTTTTTAGTGAATGAGATAGATGCATATGATATAATCCTAGGAATGAATTGGTTGGAAATTTTTAAGTCCCACATCGACTATTATGCATGAACGATCCACTTTACGAGGATGGTGGTTTCGAATATCTCTTTAGAGAAGAGAAAATTGAAAATTTGGGTGCAATAGGCTTGTTAGTACCAGAAGTTGGCATGATATCATAATAGTTAGTGAAATTTTCATTTAAATTAATGGATCAAGTTCTGCATAGATATTTTCTAGTGGTTATTGATCATTTTATGTACTTCTTTACTGAATAATTCTCTTGGTTAGAACCCATGAGAGAAGTGGAGTTTACAATTGATCTCCTCCTCGGAACGAGTCCTATCTCACTTCTGTCATTCCAAATGGAACAAACATAATTGAGAAAATGTAAATAATATCTATTTTGAGTTAAAAACATTATTCATCCATCCTAGCACTTCCTTATGGGAAGAGCTAGTTTTGTTTGTAAAAAATATGAACAGATCTCTTCAGTTGTATATTGAATATCATTGGATTAATGAATTCATGATAAAGAACTGATATCCATTTACTCACATATATGATTTTTTTATCAATTTAGGGGATATTAGCAGTTCTCCAAGTTTGAATTATGGTTAGGATATCATCAATTGTGACGGAGGAAGGAAGATATTCCGAAAACAACATTTGAAAGTAGATATGGTGATAATGAATATTTGGTTATGTCCTTTGGTCTGACGAATGAACCAAAGGTTCTCATGGAATTGATTAATTGAATATTTCCTAGAAATCTAGACTCTTTGTGGTGGTATTTGTTGGAGATATATTTTTGTATTCTAGGATAAGGTTGGAGTATTAGTAGGACATGAAAATTGTGCTGGGGATCTTGAGGGATCATTGGTTGTATGCCAAATTGTCAAATTGTGACTTTTTGATACAAGTATATAATATTCTTGGCCATGTTATTTCTAATAAGTGTGTTTCAGTAAATCAAAAACGATAGAGGCTATTATTCCCTAGAAAATACCAAAGAATGTTTTTGAGATACGACATTTCATTGGTCTATTTGGTTACTATCTGTGTTTTTTTCATGGAATATCATGATTTTCCACACTAATTATAGCTTTGAAAAGGATGAATTCTCTATTTCAATGGGATGAGCAGTTTCATAAATCATTTGGACCTCTTAATCGTCGCCTGACATCAACACCAATCTTGATTTTACCATAACTAGGAAAATTGAATTTTGTGTATTATGATGCATTAGGATCGTAGTTGGGTTGTTTTATTAGAAAGGGTATCATTTGGTCACATATGGATCATGATAGATTATGTTCCTTGATAATAACAACCCTACACATGATTTGGTTTTGGCAGTAATTGTTCACTCTTTGAAAATATGGCGGCATGACCTCTTCAGTGAGAAAACCACAATGCATACCAATAATAAGAGTTTGAAGAAACATTTCTCCCAATGTTATTTGAAATTTAAGAAAAGGAGATATGTAAAGTATATTCAGATGTCTGACATTGACCTGATGCCCACACTTGGCAATGGAAACATGGTGGTAGATTCATTATGTATGAAGTAGTATGCTTGAGAGTTGAAAAAAACATTAGATCAGTTCCAATTGAATTCATTCATATCCAACATGTTGTTGGAATGTGAGTAAAAATTTCATAGAGAGGTTTTGCTTATATTTTACTGATTTTTGACTTGGTTAGTATGGTTAAAGTGGCCCAGGTGTCTGATTCTGAGTGTTTTACATGGAGGGAAAAACAAAATGGCGGGGAGACAATTAAGGGCTTGGTACTGAATGGGAATTTAGTTTTTTGTTTTCATTATCATATGGTTGTATCAGTGGATTATTAGTTGTAAATTATCAGGTATTATCTTCATTTTGTGTGGATTATTTATCATAGAATCTAGAAAATTTATAAATCATTACAAGCACAGTTTTTGTTGGAAACTATTAAAAGGAATGACGCCAAGTTTTTTTGGAGATGCTTGACATGTAAGAAAGTCATGTATGAGAATCAGTGGTCGATAGTTATTTTTAATCATTAAATATACATAACTGGATGTGGGAACAGACATCAATAGATTTTTTTAAAGGTCTCCCAAGAATGGTCAAAAAACACTATTCATATGGGTGATAGTTGATCTGCTCACAAAGTCCCCCCCTTTCATCCCAATTTTTTAATCTCAAGTTGTTGAGGATCTATCTGAAATTTATTTCTTGGATGTCATAAAGTGGAATGGTGTTCCAGTTTTTAATGTATCATATAGAAACATGAGGTTCAAATCCCATTTCTGGAAATACTTATAGCAATACCATGTCAAACAATTGAAAATAATCACAATGTATCATCCTCAGACAGATGAGAAATCTAAGAGAATGATAAAAAAATTAAAAGATATGTTCGGGGTTTGTGTGATGGATTTTGGTGTCTCTTTGGAGGATCATGTTTCGTTGGTGTAGTTATTGTATAAAAATACTTTTTAGTCCAAGATACAAATTGATCAGTTTGAAGCACTATATGTGAGTCTGTGTCATTATCAAAAAAATTGGGAAGAAAAAATTGAGTTTTCGATGTTGGGACCCACCATTTTTCAAGATAATATAGAGTAGATCATGTTGATCTAGAATATAATGGAGATGGATCAGTGTCATAAAAAATCGTATGCGGACCATCATCGACGAACGTTGTTCATCGAGGTGGGCGATCATGTGTTCTGGATAATCTCTCATAGGATTGGACGTCATTGGTTTGAGAAGCAGGAAAAGGTATCTATGAGGTATATTGGTCATGTTAAGATACTTGAGGGGGGTGGAGTGGTTGCTTATTTGTTGGACTTTCCACCACAGTTTAGCAATGTTCACGATGTATTCCATGTTTCTATGTTGAATAAGTATCGTCCAGATCCTAACCATTTCATTCAATGGGATCATGTTGAGCTAGATTTGAATGCTTCATTGTTGCATGTACCATTGAGTATTATGACTAAGAAAGAGAATGTATTTAATGGAAAAAGAATCAGTCTAGTTTGGTTTTTGTGGCATCATGGTCAGATTCAGGAGGTGACTTGGGAGTGGGAGAAAGAGGGGGTCAAGCAATGTCCAATGCTCTTTCAGCAAGTGATGGTTCTCTACATTATTAGGATATAAATTCACATTGTGGGGAAAATTTAGCACCATATATTTGAGGTTTGTAACCATTTTATGCCATTTTATGTAGTTAAAGTGGTTGGGTAATGTTTGGGAGGGTTTGGGATGGTTTTTTAAATGTTGTGTTTCTTTTTACGGGGCACATGTTTTGAAAACGGTTAGAGGAAACCATGCAGAATACCCAGGTAACCTTACATCACAGGAAAATGGGATTTTGTAAGGTTTGAGTATAGTTTCTACAACCACGAGATAATGGCATGTGGTGTTCCCTTCATTACAGTAAAAAATTAACAATTTTCTTAACCATGCAAGATAACCCTGCACAGCATTAAAAACGGGTTCTTTTAATTCATTAACACACAGGATTTTCCCTAAACCTTTAATTTCTTCTCCCATATGAACCTCACTTTGTATTATTAGTTCTCAAGGGTTATAAGTGCACTCCCAATCATTTCGGAAGTGATTCAAAGGGTATTCAAGGTGTTTTTAATGCGATTCTCCTTCGGTAAGTGTCCACTATTGATTATTTCTCAATTATCCATATATCTAGTTCTCCATCTATTCCTTTTTTCTAGATCGACTATCATTGAATGTATATCTAGGGTTTTTATTTCCTATATGATTAGATTTTGGATTTTGGATGTTAGGTATGGGGATCTAATGCAGTTTCCAATATCTTTTCACCTGGGTGTGTAGTGCGGTTGGGTTTCGGCCAATTTACCCAAAACCCTAAAGGTAGGAGGATTTTATCTCGACTCCAATTTTCTCGAAAATGAGGCCTTTTTTGGAATTAATATGTTTTTATTGAAATTAATTGTGAATATGATTTTTTAATAATGGTGGAAACTCATTTGGTGATGATTTTGGAATTTTGGGTAAAATGGGGTATTGTTGAAAATGGGGCTCTGTTGTGTGATTTTAAATGTTTATTTTAAAATAATTAATTGTTTTAATAACAGAATTTTTTTATGAAGGATTAATTCCAATAAAATATTTTTTTATTGAAATATAGTTTGGTGTGGAAAAATGGTTCATGAGTTTTTTTATAAACGAGTGATTTTATAAAGTGGTTGATGTGTTTGATGTAAAATTTGGATGGAATATGTTGATTTCATATTGTTTTTTCATTATGGTTGTATATGATTGTTTATTTTAATGGGAATGTTTTCTTGTGTTGAAATGGATGTGGAGTGGGTGGGATATACCACTATAAAAGAGGGGATGGATAGTGGATGAAAGGTCCACCATCCAACATAAGTGGTCGAGAAGTACAACTAGATTGGGAACGAAGTGTGACAACTTCGATGAGAACTTCCACCATAATATTTTACCGGTTTGGTTGTGTACACCACTGTGATTATGATTTTTTCATTTTTTCTATACAAGGTCGAAATTTTTTTTCTAATGTGAATTGTTAAAAAAGGTTTATGTCCTGGTTGTTTTCATCACTTTGTATTGTTGTTAGTTAGGTGGAAGATGTATTGGTAAGGTTGTGTTTGGCTTGTTGCAAATGGTTTCACTATTTTTTGATTTATACATACTTTTTTATATAATATTTCTAACAGTTTTATCCTTGTTTAGTGTGTAGGGAAGACATTTGTGGAAAACCAACTGAGTATTTGTACTCACCCCTACATTGGAAATTTGGTGCTTTTTTATAAATCATTTTTTTGGGATATAGGAAATGTAAATAATATACTTCCATTGGTGGTACCTCGTGATGCTTTGGTGGTGTGTGGTTCTTGGAGCATGGAGCATGGCATGGAGTTGTGGAGTTATGTCCTAGATTTTAGGGTATTGGTTATGTAGTCTTCGTCTTGGTAAACTGATCATGGATTCTTATCTGTTGGTTTTATTAGTCGTTGGCTTTTCCGAGTTGTAAACATTGTAGACTTGAATTCTGTAGATTGGTTGGTTATGACTCATTTGGTTGGTTTCTTTTATCCTAATGTAAAATAATCCTACACTTATTCTTGAATCCCTTATCATCTCACTGCCTTCTCAATCCAATGAGTAAGGGGATGATGTTACAAAAAAAGTCTCTCCATTATCAAAAAGGAATGACCACTAATTTTCAATAAAAAAAGTTGACGTACCTAGAAAAATATGTGATCATAAAACCACCACACCGTTAAATAGTTCATCCTTTAGCTGGTCTAAGAATAAATATGAATTATTATAGAAGATTTCTATCCACTATACTCATACATCACACTACCACTACCAAGTCTCCTCCTAATCTAACTCATGTTTCCATTTCACACGAGTAGTGGAACCTCCTTATCCCATAGATACTTCTCACTATAGACCATAATTTTTATCAGATTCCCCTTAAAGGAGGAATCTACACTAAACTTTAAATCTTATATATCTATCATGTCATAAGGGTCTTTATATTATCTACGATGCTACAAAAAATGAAAGATTATTTGAATGGAAGAATTGTTCAATGGATGGGATCAATTTTTTCCCACTAGGACAACCCATTCCACTATCTCAGATGGATAAAAAAACAAGGGTTCTAGCTTTCAATGTCCACTTACAAAATGTTCCGCCAACCTATATGGCATAGGTAGGAAAGAAATATGACCATATTTGAACTCCATAGGTCATCTATAATGGTTATCAGATGATTTATTCCAATCCAACATGGTCATAAACATCTTTCTAATAAACAAAACATTTTCAGATTTATTACTCGTGAGTCTATTCTCAAGAAAACCTCACTCACCAAACTTCTTCATACAATTTTATGAACAGAACTACCTCCAAATAAATTCATGAAGGCTTCAATCTGGATTGATTCCAAGAACATGTTATTATATGAAAACTCCATGAGTGAATATTTTTCTCCCATGAGACACTAAAATTTAGATTATAGTCTCGTAAAATATCCTTTATAACCTAAATAGTTCACTCTGATTTGTTTTCAATACGAGGATGGAAGGTCGTACTCAAAATAATCTTTGATACTAAAGACTTCTAATTTCCCATCCAAACAAATGATGTGAAATGGGGATGTTTTTTTCTAAAAATATACTCTTCATAACACTATGAATCCAAAATAACTCTTGCATGTAAAGACAACATGGATCATCTTCTATAACAGTCTTCCTGGTAGGAATGAAGTGGTATACCATCATCATTAGATCCATAATCACCTGTGGATGAATAATATTATGGGTTATCATAGGCAATACTATCCCAAAATACATACATAAATCATCAAATTTACAATAATGAATATGAATATTCTTAGCAATCCAAGATTGCCTATGATGATCTACTTTCACCTGCTAAAAAATGAAACATCTCAACCCAAAGCCTGCTTAATCCATTATCATTCTTGAGAACCCATATCATCTATATATATCATACAGTTTATTTTTCATACCATGATGTACTAACCATCTATAAGAATGAATCATTTTCATTAGATATTCATAAAAGAATATAGGAACCTATACTCAACCATGGAAAATAAGATAATTTACACTACTAATAGACCATCTCGATGTTGTCTCCCCACTATATAATCTATCTCGTAGAACAAATCCATCAGTATAATACAATGCCTCAGTCTTCATCTGGTAAAAAAGATCGGGTATAAAAAATTTCAATGATAGTGATATACATCTCTAAAAATCCAAAACATTTAGGTCCATGTCCTCAAAGAGGTCCATCATCCGCTAGTCATCACTAGACTCTCGTTCTTCCTCTACCTATATCTTTCATTTCATTACATCAAAACAATGTTTCCCTTTCATAATGTATAATCCAACTAGATTTAAAATTAATGTAGATACTCAATGAACCTCATCTTCCAAAGGATCATGTCACAATGATAAACGATGTATATGAGGCTATTATGGTTTGTATTTACAAAAGGCCTCTCACAAATGAAATAATTCATCCATTAATTTAGTGCATGTACCACATATGCTAACTTTGAATCATGATTAGGTTAATTCCTATCATGCGTTATAAACTATTTATATATATAAGAATCCATTGGATCCTCCAAAAATATAACTACTTTGATTTCAAATATAGATGCCTCATAATACATGATTTAAGATATAACCATCACAAGTAAATTTTGTATTATTTGAACATGAACCTTCCTTTTAGCTCCGTAAAATCTCCCCCACAAGAATATAACCAAAACTTTTCCCCCCTTCATGGATTTCCCAATCATTGGAATTTCCAAATGGGAGAAGTCTTAGAAAATGCATTGATAAAAACCTACTAGACCCATATCTCAATGCATCTGGTTTTCATTATTGGTCTACTCCTAATATATCATTGTTTAAACCTTGTCTTGGTCCAATAACAAACCATCATCGAAGATTACATGTCCTATAAAGTACACATTACCAGTCTAAAAACTAGTTTTTGTTATATTGGCACATGTTTAATTCTCTCTAAATGTATTCAATATGATGTTAAGTAGTTTTGTATGATCATGTTATAACAAAGTGTATAGTATTATGTCCTAGAAAATAACCTAGAACAAGTATAGAAATGGATGAATGATCAAATTAATTATGACCATGAACAATTCTGGTGTGTTAATAAAACCAAAAGGCATCATAGTGAACTCCTATAATACATACATTCGCTTAAAATATGTATATGGTATGATTGATAGTATTATCCTCAACGAAGGGAACCCTAATCTCAAATGAATCCTGTAGAAGATATTTTCACCACTCAACTGATCGAGGAAATCATTGATGTGTGGAAGAGGATATTAGATCTTGACTACAATATGATTCATTATATGATATTCCTAACATAATTACAAAGGCCCATCATCATTCATTGTGAATAGAATTGATGAACCGCTTGGAGAAATAATCTATCATCTACTCCATTTAGATTTTAGATAATCTAACTGAACAATCAACTACCAATGCTCTGGTAGTTTCATTATATATAGTGTGATGGAATGTTGTTCTGATACTAATATCAAAATGATTATAACCACAACCTATCACTGTTGTGATATGCAGTAAAACTCGTTATGAAGGAAATCATGAGAATGTTCTACCAATAGAGGAAAGTAATATGGAATCATTAAATCATTATTTAAAGGGAAACTAGATATCTCTGCCATGAAAAAAAATTCAATCTCCCCTAAATTGGTCTTGTATGACTATCCTAAAGATCTCATTCACCCTCGTGTGAATAGAATTATTATTCTTGATTTATCATGGTAACTCTCCTTTGATATAATTCTACATGAGACCAGTACATAAATTACTAACTCACACACAAAATTAAATCTAAACCTACCATTTTTAGCATGAATGACTACAAAATGAAATTTTAACCACAAATATCTAGAGAAAATGATATGAAACATTTGATATTCTATGATCACTCTCCCAATAGTGTGTCAATGGTAAAATCCCCATCAAATATTTCCAAATTCAATCATAAACTATTTAAAAATGTTATGATAAAAAATGCATGTGATTCCCATTAAAAAATAAAAAACATGTAATGGTTGATGATATAAGAATTTTATATCTAAAAATAGGTAGTCCAGCATCCACGCAAGCTGAAAAATTCTAATTTTCATGCCAATAAAAATTCCATCATACCAAGGATGTAACCTGACTCCCCAAAGTTATGATGTCTTCAGGTTTATTCTATTCTTTTTGGGGTACCACCTCCCCTTCCTCTACTAGAATTACCTATAAAACTCTAAATGACTACTTGTTGAGGAGTAGATGATTCCTTCCTCTACTAATGTGAATGTATAGTTACACTACTACATGATTAAAGATACATTCCCCTATAAAACCTACTTTGGTGGCCTAATATATTTCATAAAAAACACTCCAAAGCACGGTATGGATAAATAGCCCATTTGAGGACCTTATTTCCAAACTGATCTCAATTCTAGGGAACATGATCCTAATAATGATTCACGCATATTTAAATTATCTTACCACTACATACTAGAAAATAAATTCATAGTGATACTTCACTTAAAAAGAAGAATAGTTCGTTGTTTTCCCGTCTAAAATAACCTAGCTTCTCTTCAGTGTCTCTCACACATTACATTATTTGACGAGTTATTAAGGTATAACATATGCAAAAATATTCAAATGGAACAAATTTACCTACATCCAAATCTCATATCAAGAACCATCCTGAAAATATCTCACCCTAGATATAAAATTAGCTGCAAAATATGGTCCAATACATTTCACGTCAATGAAAAGTTCAATGTAGTTCAACACTGACATTCCCTCATGTTCCAGGTTCATGAACTCGTGATCTTTCTACTCCCTGATCATCTCATGATAGAAATATCTCATGAAATTCATCTAAAAGGCCATAAAATATAGATCAACCTACTTCCTTTCTTACTCTAGAATTCACCACCGATGAATGGTTGGTCCATGAAGTATATATGTAGCAAGATTCACCCTCCTATATTATAGTATCTTAAAATTCATAAATATCTTATGGATTTACATGATAAAAAATCATCTTCTAGAGGGCCTCCCTCCCAAGTGAATATAATCATATGATGAATCTGAAACTCTCTTTAAATATCAATAATTGAAGAATTGTTGTGAACAGTTTCTATTTAAATTGATCCCAGGGCTCTTCGTATGCAATCATGAAGATGAATATAAATCTAATCCTAAGGAACGACATGAAGTTTACATTTTTATCTATTAAGAGTGAAATAAATTCCACACTCTTAATGATCAACTTGAATATGAAATTTTGGGATTCTCTCTAAAATACAAACACATTTCATAGAAAACATTCTATAAAAAACCTTTAACCTCGAAATGTGAAAACAAAACATAATCACTGAATCCAAGTCTATATAAATGTGGATTATAAGTGTTTTAGTATGAAAATTCTGTTCATTTATTTCATTTATCATATACCAAACGATTCTTCTATCATAGTTCAATGGGAAAATATACACCATAAGAAAATAAATATTTCCATAACATGAATAATTCATGTCAATATATATCCCAATGTGCATATTATGATCATTTATAATCATCTCATGTATAACTGAGCCATGATTATATATAAAATTAGCTAGTAACCTCATAACTCGATAACCTAACATGCCTTTTGAATCAATTAGATTGAAATAACATCAAATATAATAAGGATCCAGTAAAATCAACAATCTACACCTGGTCACTCATATGTTCCCAATACATCAATTATCTACCACCTTGCAAAAGCTCGTTAGCATTCCCTGAAACATACTAGTCTATTTATTAATTTTCACAAATATTAATAAAAAAATAAACCACCATTGATATAATTTTTTAATATTCCCCGACATAGAACTCTCTCATGTGGATAGAATGGGTAGTTTAAGAGGCCTCATGTGAACCTCACCATATTCCAGAGGCAATAGACTAGAAATGGGGGTGTCATAAGTATAGTGGGGTGACTATACCCCATGTTAATATATTTACAACATAATGGAACAATCAAATACCAAAAATAATAAATATATTAGTGAGGAAATAATGGAAACATCACATTACATAGGAACAGCAATAGTAAAATCCAACTGAATAATATAGTAAATAATAAAGGATTTTTGTAATGATGTTCTATAATGTATCTAAATTTCATGATTGAAGTTATAAAAAAATAAAATACTAGAAGACTAAAAAAAAGACACAAAATATCCAATCCTGAAGCCCATGTTAGTCCAATATTTGAACTCTAGCACATCCAGTAAGAAAAAAATCTTCATTAAGGTCCATTTCCCCTTTCTAATATTGTATAAAAATAATATTCTCATGTACCAAATGGTGTCCTCATGAATGTGTTATTATAACTAATTAGGTCAAACATACCATGTCTAAAGACAAAAATTGTTATAAAATGATTATAAATTATTAAAATAAACTCGTGAATTAATTAATTAAACCATTAAAATTAATACCACAACAACATGCGTCCGCACTATGGTAAAATGCCTCTGAGCATGTTACACAACCATGCCAACCACACCCATTTCACCTAGATATAATATATATTTTCCTCTTCACCGTGATGGTATCTTTCTAAGTATGTATCACAACCATATCAACCATAACCTCATAACCAATGAATAAATTACAAAAATATGGGTAAAAAACCTCATATAATCATTTTAGTAATCAATTAGGGTCGAGACCAATGTGTAATTATTTCTTCATTGGCCATGGAAAAACCATGTATCTAAGAATTTCACCATGTGTAACGGGTCATAAGTCCTTATATAAGAAATTCAGTATGTCTCATAGTGTGACCTAGTATATAATCATTTTAGATTGTCTCATATGGCACAACCAGGTATATAAAAATTTCTGCATATATTAATTGAAAAAAGACCATATAAGAATATCAACATGAGAAAAAATATCACAATTCAGAGAAACAGGGTTATCATAATATCATGTCATTATGATAAATGGTTGATTTTGAAAAATAACATTCATATTGAAATTATAGATTTCATATTTCAATTGTTTATAACCAAAAACATGCTAGTTATCTTAATAAATAGAACATAACATAGTGAAAATCTATCTAGAAATTAAGCATAATTCTTTCCATGACAAACACAATTTAATCAATTAATATGTCCTTTATAACCAAGGGTTAACACCCCAAATAGGTAGAAAAAATATAGCTAAATTTCCAATTTGATTCTATGGGACTCCCACAAATAACCAAATTAACCATTTAATCAATTTAGACACATGTAGAATGGAAAAAATTGAAATATTGGATATAGTTGATAAATACAATCCCATATAGTTAATATTTAGACCTCTATCCATTAACTGATGATAGAAAAATTCCTCTAATAGGATTCACCAAAAATAATGAATTACAAGATGATGGAAATAAGGCTACATGATGATATTTGATCATGATCAAAACAAAAAATTCACACTTTTAAGAGGTTACAACTCAATAATCAGATAAGGATGGAAGAGAAGAGTTAAAATGGATAAGTATAACTTACGGTGGATGTTATGTGTTACTAGGAAATCTATAATCAAGAGAGACACTCCAAAATATCATTGATAGTTCCATAAGTTAATGAATATTAAGATGGATTAGAGTTGGAAACAAAATCATCAACATGGCCTTGTTTTAAAAACATGCTCGGAAGATACATGACATGTAATTTAGTTAAATGGAATTTTTTATTTCATTTAAGGAATCTCTAAAAAACCGGTCACATCTGATTAATATTTAATTCATCCAAATGTTACACAATATGTAATTAATTAATGATGTGTTACTACTTCAGATTATGAATTAGTTGATGACATGAGTCAGGTGGCTTTTATTTGTCATCCAATCCATTTAAAAGACATGTAAATTTATAGAAGTTAGTTTATCAATATATTTATTATTAAAAAACAGACCGTCCTTTAAGGATTATAAGCATACCAATTACCCTTGGTAACCCTTGTCCCATTTATACTCGGACTCCATTAATTCAAACTGAAATCCCAAACCACTCCCTTCATGGTTCCACTCTATTTTTCCCAAGTTCCATCAAATACCAAATCTGTATTTACTCAGAAAAAAATTAAACATCTATGAAAATTAAGTCATTTTCACTAATAAAAGATCTCCATATCCAAACAAGGCATCCCTACCTAGGGTCAAATAAAAAAATATTCAAAGAGGAATGTACTTGAAAAAAGATGGAATTCTACACTCATGAACCAATGTAATTAAGTTTTAATCGCCTCATAGTATGAAAGGTTGTAATGAAGGATTTAATTTATAATACTAAAAATATAATACATCCAATACTTTCTTAATATAATGACTAAAGAATTTGATACAAAGATATTACATCTTTTTTATGAGCATTCAATATAATACAAAAATACACTCTTGAGGATAATAAAATTATTTTTCATTTGGAAACAAAGAAACATAAAAAACTGATTCATAGGTGAAAAAATCATTTATCAATTGTAGAGACCAATAAAATTCAAGGGAAATTTTTTTCATAATTTTATTTGGGATTTTACAAGGACGCAGTTTCTGAAGGCACCTGATTCCGAGGCCCAGTGTGCCTGGAATCATTTTCCGATGTTTAGCTCGGATATGTTCAGTGAACGAACGAGCGGGTTTTTCTAACTTTTTAACTGGTGTTCGGAATCGAATTCCAAGGGCACCGATGGAATCGTAGTGCCGGTAGTTGCTTAGAAACATCTTTTCTGGAGTTGCATTTTCTCAGGTGTTGTTTTTAAATTTTCGGGTTAAGTAAAAGAATAAAATAAAAATGGTGCGACCATTTTTTATTTTACTAGAAGTTGTTTAACCTAAGCTAAGTGATTGGAGTGGGACCCACAATATCCAACCCACTAGGTATGGTATTTGTGCGTTCAGACCCATAGGAGCCCCACCGTTTCATTCAACTTCCTCAACCCCCTTTTTAATTAAGGTAACGCACGCTCACCCCCCGTTTAAATGAAATTCAAATAGTGCATTTATTAAAATATTAATCGCCTCTATTAATTTGGGCAGTTTAAACATTGCAATTAATTCATTTAATTTATTGTTTTGTTTTTGAATTTCAAAACGCTTGGCTTGAGAAATAAAATAAGAAAACTCTTATTTTATTAGGGTGGTTGGGTTGTGATAGGATTGGGAGAATTTTCTTGAAGACATGAAGTTCTTCCTCCTCGACGAAGAATGCGAAGAACACCGACCTCCGACAACGGACGATGGTGAGAGGCACCTTCCTCAGAGATCAACGACCTGACGCGCATCACCTCATTCCTTCTTTCCACGTCAAAGGAAGGGAGACACCGTTCCTCCACGACGTGAAGATCCTCCTTCTTCTGCGACAATCAATTCCGCGATGTCCCTTTCCGCGACAACCTCGTTCCACGACTACACTCGAGGTAGTGGTTTATATTAATTGTTTGTTCTTGATTAGTTCCATCGCTATTCTTCTTTTCAATTTGAGCCACATGATATCGCAATAATGGGAGGAGGTCAGACCCCACGAACATGGCCGACCCTCCTCCCCCTTGTTTGTTTGATTTTGTTGCGGCACGTGTAAGGCGGTGCGGTGCTGTTGCACCGCGCAGAGGCTATGAGATTTGGGTGAAGAAGCGTGGCGCCGTCGCGCCATAACATTGTAATCGAACAAGTCATTGTGCCTTCGCGCTACGCCGGAGAACCTGGAAGAAATCGAGGCCGGAGCGGGGCCGCGACGGAGGGGCACGGCGCCGTCGCGCGGCACCGTTGCGCGGAAATGGCTGGACCAAGGACGCGGCCTTTGGCCACGACGGAGCAGGGAGCGACGGCTGACTTCTGGCCGCCGTGGTCAGAGCAGGGGGACGGGATCGCCCTGGTCTCGGGGCGGCAACAGCAGGCTGGCCGATGCGGGCCGGCCGGTCATGGGGTAGTGTCGGGTGTCAGAACCCCCGAATGGCCAGCAGGAGTGGCCCCCCACAAGGGGGACGCGGTTTCACATCTCGGGGGGGGGGGGGGCAGCCCCCCCCCCCCACCTCATCGCTCGGTCATTACAGCCGAGCCACCTGGCGCTAGGTCGGGCCGCCAGGCCGCGCCCAGGCCATGTCAGGTGGGGTCGTGCTAGCCAGTCCGGGCGGCGCCCAAGCAGGGCGGACGCAGACCCGGGTTGGGTCGACCCGGTTCTGGTCAAGCCTGGGGGTATCGGGGCGGGTCGGACTGGGCCCGAACCCCCTACTCCCGGACATCTTTCGGTCTTTTTCCCATAACATGGGCTACAGACCTCCGATCGACGCACTGTCAGCTGCAATGTGATCCTTTGATCGAGACGATCATTTCACTATATTAAAATCAAGGTTTAGGAGAAATTTGGGTTCGGCCGGGTTTGTTCGTACACGAAACCAACCGGGACCTCGGAGCGGAAACACTTATAACTTGAGTTCCGGACGTCCGATTTACGTGTCGTCGACTTTGATGGTTTCATCTTAGTGATATGAAATTTTTGGCTTACTTCGCTCATGGTTTGGATGCAGTTGGAGTACGGTCGTGTTGGTTTTGACTTAAAAACCAACCGGGCCCCTGGGACGAAAAATCCAATAACTCATAGACCAGATGTCCGATTGACGCGCCGTCCTTGACGTTGAGTTCCTGTTGATGATGCGGAACTTTTGGATACATCAACTTAGGACTATGTGTCAGTTGATATATCAGCCCTTCGGCTCATGGAGCGGACCCTCCGGAACAAGTTTTCTGTGTGCGGGAACCCTAGAGCTGGCTACGACTGCGACGACGATGACGACTGTATAGAAATCCTCCTTGGATTCGACGGCGACGACTACAACACTCAGAAATCCTACGTGGATCAGTGTTACCGATCCTATGTGGGTCAGATCCTGTGTGGTTCCGCGCTCAGCAGTCCTGTGTGGGCCAGCGCCTATAGATCCTGTGTGGGTCCAATTATGTGTGGGTCATTATGGGGGTTAGTTACCTATCGATCCTTTGTGGTTCATTGTGGGGGTTAGTTCCTATCGATCCTGTGTGGGTCCGACGGCTTAGATAATTCAGTGGATACATCTTATCATCTCTTTCTTCTTACGAAGAAGTATACCTGTGTGAGCTGAATCTTGACATTCAATCATTATCTTCGGTATGATTGACTTGCTTCCTGTGTGGATTGTGTTGTGCTATCTTGTGTGGACGTGATCGAACATTGGCTTAGATGTTGGAGCCGAACTAGATTTGATGACTTAGGTATACGTATGGGCATATACCTATGTAGTGTCGGATGTTACTTCATGATTGTATCTTTGCTTTTTGGATTATCTTTTGTGGATTCTGGGAGACCTTCGGGGGTTTCGAGGTCCCTACTGAGTAGCTTATACTCACCCCTGCACGGGCTATGCCCGCACTACATTGTGTTGGTTGCAGATGACGAACAACGCTGATCGTGGTTGAGGCACGAGGAGAAGGTCGGTACCCAGAGGTGGACCACTGGGCGGGGCGGACTCGGAGCGGGCGGCTGGACCCGAGGACCTGTGGAGGCTATCTATACCCACCCTTTAGGTGAGATTTCCAATGGAAAACTCGACGCTACGGCTTTACTTTTCAGTTGTTGTACTCCATTTTGAGTTTAACATTACATTCAGTTTGGGTTTGTATTCTGGGCCACTTACTTTTCTTCACTTACTGTTGTACCCAGCTTTACTTAGTGTTTGATTCTTCATTCTTTCTTTCTCTGTGGTGTTTGTTTACATAACAAAGGAAATTCCTTCCCTTTTTATCAGAAATTACCCCTTGGTGCTAGTCTCCATCCCCTGGCCTATGGAAGGCGGGCTTGGGGTAGTCAAGGCACGAGACCTGAGGACGGGTCGTGACAAATTGGTTTCAAAGGAGTTCGGTTTTACTGTAGAACTCAAGACTCTGATATTTTTCTATTAGAAGAAATAGTGTTAAGAGTATTGAGTGTGGTTATCAGTCCACGGAGTCTAGTGTTGGTGCGGCGGCTGACGTATCCGTACACTAGGACCCCGACTTCTGTTTTCCGACCTAATGCATGAAAACATTGATTGCATGTGTGTTTCATGTTTTCATTATGATTACTTTGTGTCATCTCACCAGGTATACTGTTCTGACCGTGGCACACCTGTATCTTTTCAGGATGGCCCCACGATGGCATCCAGCTAGGGTTCCGAGCGTTGTGCGGGATGAAAGGTCACCGTGCGACGAGGCCTCAGTACAAGGCCCTTTAACAATAGAGGCACATGCGGTAACTGTACCCTCCGAGCCACCGATGCTACCTGCCCCAGCTGCTGAGGATGGATGTCGCCTTAGTGAACTCCATGAGTTTCAGTGTTAGTGACCGCCTAGGTTCCGCAGGGAGACGGACCCTTAGGCAGACGAGGATTGGCTGGAGGCAGTTGTACGAGTTTTCAGGTTAGTGAGGACACCAGCTGACCTCATGGTGATCCTCGCAACGAGCCTCCTGGACACGGCATCAGGCAGATGGTGGAGCTTGTTGCTCCAAGTGCACGATGAGGCATCTCTCCTCTAGATGGACTTTGAGAGCCTCTTCTTCTCGGAGTTCATCCTAGCCACCCTCTGTGCGGTGTGCATCCAGGATCTTCTACAGCTACGGCATGGTAGCTTGACGGTCGCCCAGTACTCGGCGAGATTTACCGATCTCTCGCGCTATTCGACGGACATGGTACAAGACCCATTCTTCTGGGACCAAACCTTCGAGCAGGGATTGAGGCATGAGATCAGGGCATCGCTGATCTCCCTCAGGATTCTAACACAGGAAGGGGCACTGGAGTGAGCCCTTCTCATCGAGAGCTTCCTTGCTGATCCTACATCAGTAGTGAGGCCTACCACAGGGCGGCACGTAGCAGAGTCTTCTGCAGCAGGCAGTCGACGGATGAATCATGGGTCCAGGCAGACCAGACCCTCAGGCAGACGACCCTAGGACTCCAGCTCAGAGGTGCGGGGCACTCAGAGTAGAGCCAGTCTTTTGAGAGGCAGATAGTGCTACAGATGCGGCGGGTAGGGCCACATGGCTCGGGACAGCCCGACCTGCCGTGCCGAGGAGCAGCAGACGGTTGAGGGACCACCCAGGGAGAGGAAGATGGTCGACCGTGGTGGTCCACAGGGAGCAGGCGGAGGAGGCAGAGGAGCTGGCTGAGCAGCAGGTGGTGGGCGACGCTTTGAGGCTCTACCACCACCACCACCAGGAGGCCCACCCCCGACCACAGGGTGCTAGCGGGCAGAGATAGACACAACTTCAGGCAGCGGAGGACTATGACCACGGTGCGCCTGAGATGATTCGAGGAACTATCTGTGTCTTTTCCACCCTTGCTTCAGTTCATATAGACACAAGAGCGAGTCATTAATTCATAGCCGCTGACCTTGTTCGAAGCTCGGAGATTCTGACAGAGCCGTTGGCTCGATCCTTACGTCTAGAGAATCCTATGAGAGAAGACTCGCCGATTACGCACTGGTGCCAGCAGTGTGAGCTTACTCTAGGAGGCGAGAGCATTGGCTGGGATCTTCTTGTAGTGGCGTCGAGGCCTTAAGACGTCATCTTGGGCATGGATTGGTTATCTATAGTCCATGCTCAGATAGACTGTATTAGTCGCAAGGTGCGGTGTGTACGCATCGACATGAGCAGGTTCAACTTCACCGGCGAGAAGGGAGCCTTCGCAGAACAGGATGGAATCTTTCATAGGAGAGAACATACCATAACTCATCAGTTGGCTAGCCTCATCCTAGGTGCAGTTGACCTGCAGAGTCCTGGTTTTCCTGCAGTGGTGGATCAGTATGAAGACGTTTTCCCCAATAACATTCCAGGACTACCTCCTCGCAGAGAGGTAGACTTTTATGTTGATCTGTACAACAGGACATCACCGATATCCACCCCGGCATATCGGATGGCCCCCACTGAGCTATGAGATCTACAGGTAAAGTTGGAGGACTTGCAGGGAAATGGATTCATCTAACCCAGTGTTTCACCCTGGGCTTCCCCGATATTGTTCGCCAAGAATGCGGAAAGGATCTTGCGACTTTGTGTCGACTATCGTCGCCTAAACTAGGTGACAGTGGGGAACAAGTATCCGCTACCAAGGATTGATGACCTCTTTGATCAGATCAAGGGAGCATGGTGGTTCTCAAAGATATTCCTTAGATCAGGCTATCATGAGCTCAGAGTTTGGGACGAGGACGTGTAGAAGACGGCCTTCATATGTCGGTATGGCCACTATGAGTTCTTGGTTATGCCTTTCATCATGACTAATGATCCCGCAATGTTCATGGGATTCATGAAAAGAATATTTCATCCATATCTCGGTCGATTTGTTGTGTTATTCATTGACAACATTTTGATATACACGACCACTGGGGAGGAGCACACCTACCACTTACAGGTTGTACTAGACACACTCTGAGAGCATCAGAATTATGGAAATCTCTCCAAGTGTCAGTTCTGGATACGTGAGGTCCACTTCCGTGGACACGTTATCTCTGAGGTGGGAGTTGCGGTGGATCCTGCGACGATCGAGGAAGTACTAGATTGGGAGCCACCCAAGAGTGTGACAGAGGTGCGGAGATTCTTTGGTCTAGTTGGATACTACCAGAAATTTGTTCCAGACTTCTCCAGAGTTGTGGCACCACTCTCATCTTTGACAACGAAGGGGAAACCCTTTGTGTGGTCAGACAGATGTAAGAAGATCTTCCAAGAGCTGAGACAGAGATTGACCAGCACTCCTATCTTGAGGCTACTGGAGGAGGGAGTTGGGTGTGTTTTTTATTGTGATGCATTAGGGACCGGACACTAATATGTCTTAATGAAGGAGCGGGTCATGATCTCCTATAGATCACGTCAGTTGAGGTAGCATGAGAAGAACTACGATACCCATGAACTGGAGTTAGCAGCAGTGGTCTTCGCTCTGAAGATGTGGCAACACAATCTGATGGGCGAGTGCTTTATAGTCTATTCTGACCATCAGAGTCTCAGGTACATCTTCTCGTAGAAGGATCTGAACCTGAGACATCGACGATGGCTTGAGTTCCTCCAGTACTATGAATTTGAGAAAGCCTATACTCCTAGAAAGGGGAACGTATTAACCGATGCTCTCAGCAGGAGGACGGGAATTCAGCTACTTGGGGAGGCGACAGAGCATCTAGCCGCTTTGCAGATATCATTCGTGGATAGCAATGGAGCAGCCTTTCTTCAGTCACTCACAGTCACTCTTCTACTACTGCAGCGGGTCAGAGAGGAACAACATGGGGACACCGAATGTGAGACACGGCGTGCACAGATATCATCAAGACAGGCACCTGATGGTTTCTCTTTAGGAGGAGAGCACGACGTCCTTTTCAGAAACGTACCTTGGTACACGTTGCTTTATGGGAGGAGGTGCTGAGAGAGTTTCATACTTCAACATTGGAAGTACATCCTAGTGTGGAGAAGATGTACCAGGATCTCAGACGACAACAGTGGTGGCGGGTATGAAGAAGCGTGTGGCAGAGTTTATTTCTCAATGCCTCACCTACCACCAGGTGAAGGAAGGGCACCAGGTACCAGCGGGCATGGTGCAGCCCTTGGAGGTCCCAAAGTGGAAGTGGGAAGGGGTATCTATGGACTTAGTGACTGGACTTCCACGCACTTCCAGAGGTCATGACTCTATTTGGGTGATTGTCGACCGACTCACCAAGTCGGCTCACTTCTTACCCATTAGAGAGAAGGGCTCAGTGAAGAGCATGTGAAGTATCTATGTTCAGGAGATTTTATGGCTTCATGGTGTTCCATCATCTATCATCTCCGATCGAGTTTCTCGCTTTACTTCCTGGCTTTGGAAGGGGATGCAAGGGGCATTCGGGACGCAGCTACGTCTGAGCACCGCCTTTCACCCCCAGACAGATGGTCAGACGGAGAGGAAATTCAGACTCTCGAGGACATGCTCCTTACATGTGTCCTCGACTTTGGCAGTAGCTGGGAGGACCACCTACCCTTGGTGGAGTTCGTGTAAAACAACAGGTACCACTCCACCATCGGGATGGAACCTTACGAGGCGTTTTATGGCCGACCTTGTAGATCTCCTCTGTGCGGGACAGACCCTGGGGAGTCAGCACTTGTGGGACCAGAGATGGTCTAGGCCATGATAGAGAAGGTCCAGGTCATCCAGGGGCAGATGAGGACAGCTCAGAGCCGGCAGAAGTCTTATGCTGACAGGAGGCGGAGGCAACTAGAGTTTGAGGATGGCGACCACGTCTTCTTGAGGGTCTCACCTCGACATGGATTACGGAGATTTGGCCGAGGAGGAAAGTTGTCTCCATTATTCATCGGACCATTCCAGGTCCTCAGCAGGATTGGAGAGGTGGCTTATCGCCTGGCTCTACCACCTCAGTTGCACAGGGGTGCACGATGTCTTCCACGTATCCCAGATGAGGAGATACGTGCACGACCCAACGCATATCATTGACCATGGGGAGCTGGACATTGATGATGGAGCGACATTTGCTAAGGTCCCGGTGGAGATTGAGGATCGACTGGAGTGGGTCCTATGTAGATGGTCGATTCCTATAGTGCGCATTATATGGCAGCACGGGAACCTCCAAGAGAGCACTTGGGAGCGGGAGGCTCAGATGCGTGCTCAGTACCCAAATATGTTTCCCTAGTTTTTTATGTATCTTTACGGTGACGTAAAGCCCTGAGGTGGGAGTAATTTAGAGACCCGTTAAATTAGAGGGAAATTTTTTTCTTTATTTTCTTTGGGATTTTACAAGAACGCAGTTTCTGACAGCACCTGATTTTGAGGCCCGGAGTGCCCGGAATAATTTTCCGAAGTTTATCTCGAGTATATTTAGTGAACGAACGAGCGGGTTTTTCTAACTATTGAACCGGTTCTAAGAATCAAATTCTGAGGGCACCGATGGAAACACAACACCGGTAATTTCTTAGAAACACCTTTTCCAGAGTTGCATTTTCTTGGGTGCGGTTTTTAAATTTTTGGGTTAAGTAAAGGAATAAAATAAAAATAGTGCGACCAATTTTTAGTTTACATGAAGTTGTTTAACCTAAGCTAAGTGATTGGAGTGGGACCCACAATATTCAACCCACTAGGTAGGATATTTTTGAGGTGGGGCCCACGCGAGCCCCACCGTTTCTTTCACCTTCCTCAACCCCCTTTTCAATTAAGGTAACTCACCCGCACCCCCCATTTAAATGAAAGTCAACTCGTGCATTTATTTAAATATTAAATGCCTCTATTAATTTGGGCAGTTTAAACGATGCAATTAATTCATTTAATTGATTGTTTCCTTTCTGAATTTCCAAATTCTTGGCTTGAGAAATTAAATAATACAAATCTTATTTTATTAGGGTGGTTGGGTTGTGAGAGGCTTGGGAGATTTTTATTGAAGTCTTGAAGTTATTCCTCCTCGATGAAGAACGTGAAGAATGCCGACCTCCGACGACGGATGACGGTGAGAGACGCCTTCCTCGAAGATCGACGACATGGCGTGCATCAAATCGTTCCATCATTCTGCATCAATGGAAGGGAGACACCGTTCCTCCGCGATGGGACGATCCGACATCTTCTGCGACGATCAATTCTGCGATGTCCCTTTCTGCGACAACCTAGTTCGACGACTATGCTCGAGGAAGGGGTTTATTTTCATTGTTTGTTGGTGATTTCTTCCGTCACCATTATTCTTTTCAATTTGAGCATCCTGATATTGTAATAACGGGAGGTGGTCGGACCGCACGAACACGGCCGACCCTCCTCCCCCTTGTTTGTTTGATTTTGTTGTGGCACATGAAACGCGGCGCGGTGCCGTTGCACCGCGCGGAAGCTATGAGATTTGGGTGAAGAACCGCAACCTTTGGACACGGCGGAACAGGGAACGACAGCCGACTTCCGGCCGCCGGCATAGAAGCAGGGGGATGGGACCGCCCTGGTCTCGTTGTGGTAGCAGCAGGCCAGCCGGTGCGGGCCGGGCGGTCTGGGGGTAGTGTCAGTGGTCGTAACCCCCGGCTGGCCAGCAGGAGCGGCCCCCCACATGGGGGTTGCGGTTTCACAACACGGGGGGCAGCGCCCCCCCCCCCCCATCGCTCGGCCGTTACGGCTGAGCCGCCAGGCGCCAGGTGGGACCGCGAGGACGGGCCACGCCCAAGCCGGGCCGGGTCATGCCCAAGTGGGCCGGACCCGGAACCGGGTCGGGTCAACCTGGTTCATGCCGACCCCGGGGGTATCGGGCTGGGTCGGACCGGGCCCAAACCCCCTACTCCCAGACATCTTTCGGTCTTTTTCCCATAACATGGGCTGCGGACCACCGATCGATGCAACATTAGCTGTGTTGCGATCCTTCGATCGAGGCATTCGTTTCGATATATTAAACTCAAGGTTTCATAGAACTTTGGCTTTGGACGGGTTGGTTTGTACATGAAACCAATCGGGCCCTCGAAGCGGAAACACTTATAACATGAGCTCTGGACGTCCGATTGATGTGCCGTCGACTTTGACGGTTTCCTCTTAGTGAGACAAACCTTTTGGCATACTCCACTCGAGGATTGGACGCAGTTTGATAACAGTTGGGTTGGTTTTGACATAAAAACCAACCGTGCCCCTGGGACGAAGAAGCCAATAACTCACAGACCGGACGTCCGATTGATGCGCTGTCTGTGACGTTGAGTTCCTGTTGACGATTCGGAACTTTTGGATACATCATCTCTAGACTACATGTCAGTTGATGTATCAGCCCTTCGGCTCATGGATCGGACCCTCCATAACGAGCTTGCTGTGTGTGGGAACCCTAGAGCTGGCTGTGACTATGATGAGGAAGACAACTGTACAGAAATTCTCCATCGATTCGACGGTGATGACTACATCACTCAGCGATTCTATGTGGATCAATGCTACCGATCCTGTGTGGGTTAGCGCTCAGCGGTCTTGTGTGGGCCAGCACCTAGAGATCCTATGTGGGTCATTTTGGGGGTTAGATACCTATCGATCTTTTGTGGGTCATTGTTGGGGTTAGTACCTATCGATCCTGTGTGGGTCCAATGGATTAGATGATTCAGTGGCTACATCTGATCATATCTATCATCTTACAAAGAAGTATACTTGTGTGAGCCGAATCTTGACTTTCAATCACTATCATCGATATTATTGACTTGCTTCCTGTGTGGATTGTGTTGTGCTATCCTGTGTGGACGTGATCGAACTTGGGCTCGGATGTTGGAGCCGAACTGGAATTGATGACTTAGGTATATGTATGGCATATACCTAAATAGTGTCGGATGATACTTCGTGATTGTATATTTCTTTTTTGGATTATCCTCTGTTGATCCTGGGAGACCTTAGGGGGTCTCGGGGTCCCTACTAAGTAGCTTATACTCACCCCTGCATGTTCTATGCCCGCAATAAGTTGTGTTGGATGTAGACGACGGACAACGCTGATCGTGTTTGAGGCACGAGGAGCAGGTCGATACCCGGAGGTGCACCACTAGGCGGGGCATACTCGGAGCGGACGACTCAACCCGAGGAGATATGGAGGCTATCTGTACCCACCCTTTAGGTGGGACTTCCAATGGACGGCTCGGCACTGCGGATTTACTTTTCAGTTATTGTACTCCCTTTTTAGTTGTACTTTACTTTTAGTTTGGGTTTGTATTCTGGCCCACTTACTTTTCCGTACTTACTTTTGTACCCAACTTTACTTAGTGTTTTCTTCTTCTTAATTTCATTCTCTATGGTGTTTGTTTACATCACAAAGGCAATGCCTTCCCTTTTTATCAGAAATTACACCTTGGTGCTAGTCGCCATCCCCTAGACTATGGAAGGTTGGCTTGGGGTAGTCACGACACGAGCCTCGATGACGGATCGTGACATCAATACCTTATTCATATCTAAAATCATTTATATACAAATCATACGTAATAAATTTCATCATGAATTTGGGAAAATATATGTAAGAGAGGGTGAGATTGGATTCTCAGTAACGGTAAACAAGGATAATTTGTAAACATAACAAGATAAGAAGGGTATGAGAAAATGAAAATAACATTTCAAAATCATAATTATCATATAAAATATCATAATATTGGGTTATGAAATAAATATTTAAATTTCCTAAGACATGTATCATACTTTAATTCATTAATATGATGTTTTAGAGGATAAAAAGTTGTATAATACAAGGAATTTTTTCATACACATAAACATACAAATTAATTTCCATAATAGTCAAATATCAATCACAATTCTATCATAGTTGAATTGGTTCACTACCCAAACCATTGAAGTAGTCATAGTTAACTCCCAATACTATTATAGTGGAAAAATTCACTTACTTATTTTTGTTATATTCCCATTTCAATCCTTTTTATCTCATGATATTTTGATCATTACCCAGTGAATTATAGGGAGATATTTGTGACATATGTATGATATTGAAAATCATTCATCTTTTTTCATAATATAATAATAAAATCATCATATTATAACACATTTTATGAAATGGGATACAAAAATAATTAATTATAACATAACCAAATAATATAAATGTGTTTAATAGAATATTTAATCATATTATGACTCATAGAAATTGAAAAAGACTCATAAAAATATATTTATCATTAAAATATGGAATCCTAAGAAATAATAAATATGGTTCCAGTGTATCATATCTTGTGGGAATAATAAGTAACTTTAAAAGGATTCAACTTATATGTAATGTTATTTGGGATGATAAATCACATTGAATTATTCTAGAGGAAAATATTGTTTCATTGAATATAAACTTTTAAGACTAACTATTTAATGAAATACTGTGGATATAATTATATTCTAAAATAACAATTAAAAAATATAAATTAATCTTAAAATAATATAGTGGTCATGAATTTTGTTAATTATTATCATGTTGTACATTCTAAAACAATGATCCATTCACATTTTATGTAAAATACAAATTTGAATGGTTTGAAGAAAAATGAATAATCGTATTAATTTTTTTTAAAAATAATAATTCATGGATTATAATTTATTTAATAAATCCATTTGAAAATTATAATACAATTTTTGAAATCAATTTTATCAAATATGGATATTGTTGAAAATGGGTGTTCGGAAAAAGAGATAAAAAAAAGAATATATTTCTTAAAAAACATTATTTTCATCTCTAGAGTACATAAATAGAGTAAAGTGAAATGAAAAATATTTTTACTGAAATCACTTGATGAGAATAAAATTTATTATTTTCTTTTGAAATATATCATTTGATATCATTATCGAAAACATAATCATAAATGTTCTTGATAAATGAAGAGATTGTAACATCAGAGCTTTACCACTTTATTATCTTTTGAATCATAGGCCACATTAAATTATTAAATAAAATTAAATTTTGAATATGTTGAAAATATGTTTATTAATCTTATAATACTCCAATATTAATTATACACAACTCTAAATAGAATATAATATCATTACAATTATTATGTCCAAAAGAAGGCAGTTTGAGACCAAAATCTTTTACCATATGTCTCAACTTAATTTGTAAATGTTTTAAGCTCGTGTATAATAAATATAATAATATTAAAAATCTATTATACAACTATACATATATCTTTAAAATCATACATGACTTCCTTATTACTTTTTATTACCAATTTATGAATAATTGTTTGTTCAAATTGTATTTTCGGTAATAAATTGGTCATTTTTCATGTATGTTTTGGTTTGGTATAATTTATCCATTTAAATCTTTCATGGGTCCATAATATACATAAATTTAAACAAAATTTTAAGCATATATATATATATATATATATAGTAATCCATGAATTCCGAGTGATCTTCCAAGCGATCCATCAGTACGAGACGACATCTAGCCAAACAATCAATCATGGATAATCTGAAATATCCTTCAGTGCAGGGGTGCTACTCTCTAAGAGGGATGAACATTTCACATCAGCTGAAATCCATATGGTTGATGAAAATCAGAAGTATCTCGAGCTTCCCACATTGATTGTCCTGTCCAAAAAAGAAATCTTCGCATCCCCGGTGGACAGGATTGAGGAAAAAATTCAAGGCTGGACCCCAAAAAGAATTTCTAAAGCTGGTAAGGAGACCCTCATCAAAGTTGTCATCCAATATATCCCCATCTAATTTATGTCCCTTTTTAAGCTCATGTCGGCTATCGTCGACTAGATCCACACACGTACTTCCAATTTCTGGTGGGGGATGAATGATGGATGAAATTGACCCCACTGGATGGGATGGGAGGAACATTACAAACCCTAATCAGAGGGTGGGATGAGGTTCTGGAATCTTTCTCTCTTCAACGATGCGCTACTAGCCAAGAAATGATGGCGCCTTATTAACCGTCCATCTTCTCATTGTGCACGATTTCTACGAGCTATGTAATTTCCCCACACGGCCTTTCAGGATTCCTCTATTGGTCCTCGTCCTAGCTTCCTCTAGAGAAGCATTTGGGGGGCTAAAAAGATCTTGGATAAAGGTCTGGGTTGGAGGATTGGTTCTGGTTCATCTGTCAAAATCTGTTCTAACCCCTGGCATGTTGATAAGGATGGTTTTTGGGCTACATCCCCCACCCAGCCAGGTTTTGAAGACGCCACTGTCAGCTGCCTCCTTTCCAACCAAGGATTGGGGTGGTGTTTGGAAAATATCGTCGGATGGATTAATGAAAGATATCAAAGAATTATCCTTAGCATTCCCTGGGTTCCAGATGCAGGCCCATACCATCTCTATTGGATCAATGACATCTCAGACGACTACATGGTGAGATCTAGCTACAGACTTGTTCTTGGAATCCACTCAGTCCGCTGGGATGATGGACCATGGAAATCGAACTGGACGCTGAATGCCCCCCCTAAAATTCGTCAATTCTGGTGGCAGGTTTATACGGGAACTCTCCCAACAATGAGCCTTCTTGTTCACCGACATATGGCCAACACAGTTTTTTACCCTTTCTGCCCAAACACTCCTGAAACCCCTCTGCATGCTATCATATACTGCCCAGGAGCTATGGAAATTTAGAATCAATGGGTTCTGGCTCTAGTTGCTTCGCTGGCATTGGCCTCCGACCTTCCCGATCTTCTGACGCGATGGTACTTTTCTCTCTCTCTCTAGCGGATGCTGGTTCACTTCGCACTCTAGATTGGTTTATTTGGGTCTGGCGTAATGATGTTGTTTTTCATCAAGCTCACAAACACACCAAATTCTGGATTGATCGGGCAACATCTTGGATTGAGGGATAGAAAGGCCACAAAGGGTTTTCAATACTGAGTGTTGACCCCTCCCATCCCACTCATTGGATTCCCACAACGGAATGTATTCTCAAGATTGACGTGGACACGTCTCTTCCAAAGGATGGGTTTGTTTCCCTCGGCCTCCTTGCCCGAAATCATCTGTGGAAAATTCTTGCTTCTAAATATGAACCACATCAGGCATTCTGGGAACCGGATGTTTCTGAAGCTATGGTCATCCTTGCTGGATTGATTCTCGCTAGAGAATGTGGATGGGGTGATATCATCATTGAGTCTGACTATCTTACCATAATCGATGATATTAATCACAACAAAGGCGGACTCTAGTCTTTTGGCATTATCATCAGGAGAATTAACTCACTTCGCCAATGCTTCTCTTTATGCACCTTCTCATTCACCCAAAGGGAAGGTAATAACGCGACCCATTAGCTAGTGGCCTCAGGCCCATTCAATACCTCCCAACTCTGGTTGGACAATTTCCATTCATGGCTTTGCACATGTACTTCTACTGATATTTTTCATTAATGTTATATGATTTTATTAAAAAAACCATTTCTTTAATCGTTTTTACCTTAACCACATTAATTAAAATTTATTTTTTAAAAATTATTGATCGTCAAATGTTAACTATACCGAATTAGATAATATTGTTATTCAGATTCTAAATATGTAATTATTATTTTTTATATTACCTAACACAATTTTAAAAATTAATTTTAAAATGAAACCAACACACACCATTGTTAATCTATTTTTCATAGATTAATGTTTCAAACAACATAATAGTTTTTATATAAAAATAGAATATAAAATTTATTCCAATGACATAAATATTTTCTTAACAATAATATAATTGAAAAAATATTTATCTAGAAACCTTAATAATTTAAAATTTAATCTTATAATTTCATTACATAAAAATGTAGTTTTCAATAAAAACAAGTATTTTTCATTATTAATCAAAAAATTATTCTTTTTTGAAAAAACACTAAACCATCACCCTCTGATAGTTATGAAAATATGATTCAAAATATTATTTTAATTTTTTAAAATAAGGTTTTCTAAGGATTCATGTTATTATTTTGTTATTTTTTTAAAAAAGTAATAAAATAATTTTTAGAGAAAATAATATTATTGTATCATATAAATTAATTAAAAAAAATTAATTAATTTATTACCAACATGGTATATTTATAGAAAAAGTATATAAATAATATTTAAATTTATGTGATTCATAATCATACAACCATATTTAATTGTTATTTCTTCGTGATGATGTTAAATAGTATTATAAATAGTATATTGTCATTCGTTAGAAATTAGTGTATCACGTAACACAATATATCCAAAAAAATAAGTCTTTGTCAAAATATTAAATTTCATTTACCTTGAGGTGTTAAATTATAATACCCTTAAAAGGAATTTCCTCATTTAAATTCCATTAATTTGATAGAAACAACGTAAAATACTTAATTCACTTTACATCCTCAGGTTCCCATGTAGCTTCCAAAAACTAGTGGTTTCACCAAAAAGTAGCAAACATGACATTAGTCTAGTTTCGTAGAACATTATCTATGAAATAATGAGTTTAATCTTGTGTATCCTCATAATGAAGATGATTCATAAGTTGTATGAAATCCTATTTTATTTCATGTGAATGATAAGGTATGTACTTCCTCAGGAGAGATCCGTGAAACACATCGTGGACCTGGGAGAGGTTTGGAGGAAGGTCAAATCCGTAGGTTACCATCCTAATAATATCATAGATTTCATAGGGAATGTTATATATAGGGATTAATTACCTTTTCTTCATAAATAACATGACCTTCTTCCTTAAAAAAATCATAGAATCATTGTTTCCCTAAATCTAAATTTCTTATCAAACTAATAAATGTCCTCATAAAATATCACACAACTTAATGTAGCCATAGTGTGTTTTAATATGTATAAAACATTCTCTACCATTTCTTCATATATTTTTGGTGGAAATATCTTTCATTCCCTAACTTCATTCTAGAATATTCAATCTGTACACTTTTTTCCACAGAGGTCTTCATAAGGATGCATTTGATTACACATATGAAATATGTTGTTGTATGAAAACTCAATTGGAGGAAGGTTTTGATCCCAAAAACCATTGAAATACAATGGAAAATATCTAAATATTTATTATAGGTTTTGAATTATTCTCTCAAAATTACCACCTATATAAGTATGATATGACATTCTGATACCCAACTTTTTATCAAGATATTGCTGAAGTATTCTATAGAACATTGGGAAAACCCAAGGTTCCCCATCATGCATAATGGACTACGGTACCTCATGAAACAATAACACTTCATTAAATTTTATAAAAGAAATAATATCCAAAGAAAATAGTCTCTTATTTAAATTACGTGTTCTAAATTTTTAAGGGGGTCGACTTCCACTCATATAGAATTATTCCCTTTAATATTTTTGGGGAGTCTGATGATGAAAACCATGGTGATGTTTTCTAATTTTCCTTATGGTATGGGTAATTCATGTAATATCCCCATATAACTTTTCCACTCAACCTCATCCTACAAACACACCAAGAATGGATTTACAAAGCCTATAATATCTATCTTTATTGCATCCCACTAGAAGTACTATTTCAAATCAGTATACATATTTTTATATACATGAATAATAGAAAATTAATAAATATGAGTATCGACTAAAAACTCCTTCTTGTATGGTATGTGTGGAACATATACATAAACCCAATATGTTATCCTTCCATACCAATAATGATTAGCATGATAAAATTTCTTGTTTTCTTTTGTAGAATATTATCTTCCTCCATTTCCTCTTTAATATTTACATCAATATCTGATTAAATATTTATTTGAGAAGTATAATATTTCTCCCCTTCCTTTATGATTTCCATATCCATCCTTTCCAAATTCAAAAATATTGGATATTTTTTATCCTTATCATATATAATATTGTATAATCCTTTCAACTCAAAGCATCAACCACCATGTTCTTTTACCCAGGGTGGTAATGTATTGATAAGTCATTATCATTAATAGGGTCTATCCATTAACTTTGGTTCATTTTAAACTCCTTAAAATTAAATATATTATTTAATATTTTTTTTACCTTTGTATATATAACACTTTTCCTTGAAATGTTAACACATCCATATCTGCAATGAATAAAATTGTAGAAAACTCCAAATCATTTTTTTGGTAATTTTTCCCCTTAACCTTCTATTGTCAAATGGAATAAGTTGTAAACAGGTAATTTTTCATAAGAACGCATATCAATCCCTTGGTGGATGCATAAAAAAGGATTATAAACCCCTCCACATAGTAGTGTAATATAATAATAGGTTAACTGATAAATCAGCTATTCAGTTTCTTGAAATTTTCCATGCATTCATATATGTAAAAAACATGGCTTAGTTTTGATTTATATTATTTAATTGATTATATATACTTGTGTAATTCTCAACAAACCATCTAGAATATCCTAAAATTACAAGAAAACAACATATCTTAGTTACTATTTTTTTCTAGGCTCACATTCAATAGTCTATTTCCTTTATGGATCCACCAATATAACCTCTATTGAAATTTTATGAGTCGTAAATAAAACAACTGTAACCAAAATACAAACATTGAATTTTTTTATAAAAACAATAACTCAATTTAGATTTTTGTAAAATTATAAAATGATATTCATGATCTTCCATCCTCTTAAAATAGATAATAATAGCATCAATAATGACTACAAAAAACAGTTCAAGGTAATATCTAAAGACTAATAATTAAATCCATGAACATGGTGGGGGAATCGAAAGAAAAAATGGAGTCACTATATAATCAGGGTGTCTATTACTTGTATGTAATTTTTATTGGTTATATACTATTAATTTAAGGTCAATACTCCTTATTGAATTTAAATTAATGATATTTATAATGAAGTTCAATCATAGAAAAGTTTTGCAATCTTCTCTATTGAGCATAAAATTCATCAATATGAAGTAGAGGATACTTGTAATTTATATTATTCATATTCATATCCTAATCCTTCTATATTACTTTTTGGAAAAGAGACTGGGTACACCACATAATGATGCACATGGATGAATGAATCCCTTGTCATAATTCTCCTGGATTTGTTTCACCAATTCATACAAAAAATAATATATCCGTTAGAAATAGAGACTTTGAAATAGTTTTCTACACCATGTGTGAGTTATTTTGAAAACTAAAATTCATGATTCATAGAATAATAGTAAATTAATCTTGAGAAACATAAAAAAGATCCCACATAATTTATATATCATCTATTTTGAGTTTCTCCCCAAAAATTTAAGATTAAATAACCTTCTAAAAATTTGTCCAAAATCTAGAAATTGGATTCCATTTCTACCAGAAGTATATTTTTTCCACAATGAAAATATATCTTGGGTTGGTTTGAAATAACCCATGTGATTTCCCTTCCATGAAAATTTATTTGATCTTTATGTATGGAAATCCAAAACATTCATATAATAACATCAAAATAAACCAATGGAAGAATGAAAGAATATAGAGGAAGAACACTAACAAAAACTTCAATCAGAGAAGAATCATATTATTGGGATGAAATAATCATACATTTAGGGTTCTTTAACTGATAATTATACTTATAACAATTTTGGTAGAATCTGGAAACATCATATATAATTTATTTTGTAGATCCAAATTCAAATTTAACATTAAAAGTTTTAGACTGGATGATAACTAAACCATTCACCATGTTGTTATCACACACCCCAATAAAAATAATGATAACACGATACATAAAATTATCCCTCATCATAATATGTTTCTGATGTTTATCAACATCATAAACCATAATATATGGTCACTTATTAAAATATTTTTTCATACTCCTTGAAATTGAATCACGGGAGTGTGTGTAGTACATTATATAGAGGTTTCTATCCATTCACATCATTTGTTAACATCATACCACAAAATCATCATTTTATTGAAAGAAATCAATCACTTCAACCCTTAAAACCTTTATCATTACATTTAAGGGAGATTCCTCTATGTTTCATTCCACAAATCAAGCATGAAAGAACGCTCAAATTATTCTATCTATGATTCTTTTTTTCCCATAAACTCAATATTTATATTCAAATCAAACCCATGTGATTGATGGGTAACTCCATTCCCTATTTCCTCGTTGAAATCACTTCATTTTTTTTTCCAGATTCATTAAAGTTCATTATGGATAATTCTCATTGATGACTTGGGTTTAATCCCTTGTTGAATTGATCAACCTTACATTCAGGTTTGATGATTTTTAGATAAATATACCATGAAATACCTCTATATTTATCGATTTACATACCAAAAAATTCATCATCCATCTACTTTATATCATGGAAATATGTCCTTATTTTTTTACAAATAATGTGGGGACATTACTTATTAAAAAATATTCTCTTAAATTCACCTCTCTTAATTAAGTCATTTTCATCTTATTTCCTCATAATCATGATCATTTTCCCCTATTAATATTCATTTCCATCAAAAATATAGATAGAAAAAATCACCTTTTCATGTTTAAAAAACTAGAGAATAGAAAATATCACTTCTGTTGCATGTATCCATTTCTCAAAAAAGAAATTGGATCAGTGGAGGAACTAATTGATGGCGTAAGTTAACTCATGGGAGACTCAAAAGATCATTTCTTCCCCTTTCACATTGGGATGTTTAGTATGATTTATAGCTTGATAATTTTTTGTTATCATAAAATGTTATTTCTTCATTCATGTTTCCATAAAATTAAATTTTTCAGGAGGGAAATCAATTGATTTTATTTTCCATTAATCATTAAAATGGTTAATTCGGGATCAATCCATCAACTAAAACAGAAACTCATAGTGTTATGAACAATAATCATAATAGTAAAAAATAGTAATGATAATTAATTAATATGATGTCAAAATCAAGACATCTTATTTTAAATCCATTAGAAATATTTTTAACCTAGATTATTCATTTCAATTATCTATTCACATCTATCCTGAGTGTTCATAGTGAAAATATAAATTTACTAGACCATATACCCTGAGAGTGTAAAACAAGGTGTGTATTAGATTCCATTTTTATGTACCAAGTAATTATACATTCAAGATTAACATTCTTTTTGAAAATTTTACCCTAGTTTCTTCTATTATAGGAACACATACACTTATAGTATCCATGAAGAGATGTATTCTATGTAAACCATATAATATATTTATTAAAAACGTTATGTTATTACCCTATACATAATTTTATCCCATGTGTATTCACTAATGTTTTCTCATATATGTTTATAATGGTTAAGTAGACCTAAACTATAATACCATGAGTAATGACCATGGTTCCTAAAACATTAATATTTTATATTTTTAATTAACATTAATTACATTAAAATATATATTACTGAGTATCATAATGGTATAATTCCATTAAAATCATTGAAATTGAAATGATTGGATCATATGTTAACATCATCATATCCCACTATGTTATTCATAAATAGAACACATATTAGAAAAATAATACATAATAAAATATCCTGTGGAAAAAAAAGATCTCATTAGCTTAGATTCTAAGTAAGGGTAAGCAAGGGAGATATAAAAACATAATATTATTAGAAGGGTATGAGAATATGTACATAATATTAGAAAAATACCATATATATTAAAAATAATAATATTGGGTCATGGAATAAATATTTGATGTTTATAAGACATGAATCATTAGGTAATAATAAAATAATATCCATGATAGAATGAAAATGTCATAATACATTGAATTTTTTCATACACATAAGCATAGAAAATCATTTCCATGGGTGTCAAGATTCAATTAAAATTCTATCATAGTGAAAGGGGATCGAACTCAAAACCATCATTGTATTCGTGGTTCACTCCCAAGACTATCATATTATAAAATTCCCTTACTAAATTGGGTTAACTCCCCATTCATTAGCTATTTATCTCACGAGAATTTTATATTTTTCTAAAGGATTGGAGGGAGATATATGTAACACTTTTCATATGTAAAACATAATTCATAAGTGTTCAAAATGATGGACTCCTCATGTATTAATCATGTTTTAATAATAACAAATCATATATGTTCTATAAAGCTTGGTAATCTTGTAATCTATCTCAAATCATATACAGATGATTTGTATCCTTATGCTTTAAGTAATTCTATCCAACATCTTAATTACTATACATTCAGTATAATTACAATAAACTATATTTGATTTACATTATAACGATTTAATTGAGAAATTATTATGTCTAATCCATTTTATGAATATCACTACTTAAGTATGAATATAGATACATGGCTATGTCTGAGACACATTTAGTCTGCCATCAGTTATGTTTTTAAGCCAATGTGACAAGACACCTTGACCAGACCCTGTGAACCAAACGCCGTGACCCGAAAATTTGAAAAAGAAACTGTGAACTAGAAACTGTTTACTAGAAACTGTGAAAAAAAAACCTTGAACCTGACACTGGGAACTAGACATTGTGGACTAGACACTATGAAATTGACACCCTGAACCAGGCACTGCGACTTGGCCCCGTGAACTAGACATAGTAAACCAGACACTGTGAACTAGACATCGTGACTAGACTCTGTGACCAGGAAACACCACATCTTGGAGACACTATTTCCTGACTAACTATAACACCATTTCATAATCAGTTTTTTTTTTCAATTTAATCTCTAACTATCATATTTGAATCTTTTAAATGCACCGACATAATTAATGTTTCTTTGTGGACATGTCTCTTGAAAGTACAAGGTACGAGGTGTAGAATACATGCATCTTGTCAGCTCCAACACATGCACATAATGAATAAAAGAGAAGAGTGGCCCAAAAAATAAGATATAAAGAGAGTGTAATACCAAGAATAAAACACGAGGTTACCTGAGAAAAGAGCTGACACATGAAAGTAAACATTCCTGAAGAACACACGAAGCATACTCGAATCCCAGATTCACGGAAATCATTGCATTTATTAACACATGGAATAACACACTCCAGATCTAGATGAATTTTGATACTCTGTTTTCTACACAATGAATCTATTTATGCATCTGCTTAATCCTAGAAGTCCAGAGCTAAATAGAAAACCACTCAGAGCACTTCTAACATTGTCTCATCATTTTTTCTCTGTTGTGTACCATTTTATTAGCTCTCAATCAGTATGTGTATCCGTATAAAAAACAAACTCTATACCCTGTAATCAACTGAATGATACAATATATCCATTCTAAAACATCTTATTACACTTGCATATACCCACGGTTAATTGTAGAAGAGGCTCATTTGAGGCCTTGTAGTTTGTACCCTCGAAGAACTGTGGAAGTGGTCGTGTGACTTGGACCGTCGTGTGTACTTTTGTTAAACCCGATCCAGGGTGTGGACCAAGTTTATCTATATTGACTAAAGGGTGGCAGGTGATCACCAAGTAAAGTGGATTAGGTCTTTTCTAGAGACTGAACCACTAGATTTATATCAATTTTTCAGCTTAATTTAGTTTTCTCTGTTTACTATATAATCCATAAATCACTAAATTTACTTTGATAGTTAAACATGGAAAGAAGTTATAATTTAATTTCCTTATTAGAATATATTTAAATGAACTGTTAATAACAAATATTATTATTACTTAGAATTGATCAATCTTATAAGAAGTTATTTAAATAGTCAATCTTTCATAATAGAATAACCTTGATTAACTGGGTTGTAGTTAACATTATTGGGGATACCTTTTAGGAATACGTTTTAAATAGTAATTTTTAAATAGACACTCATTTCACCCCCCCTATTGTGTACTCTACTCTGACCAACATTTGGTATGAAAGGTTGCTTTTTAATCATATTAAGACTCCATTTTTTTCCTTATTCAACTATGATGGTAGTTTAACTTTAATGATCTTTAAATCTCAGTTAATTCTAAATTCCTAGCTCTTTCAAATCATTTCAATATTTTGGATAATATATTTTAAGGTTCTAAAACCAACACACCACAATTATTTAATGGAACTAATTATTCTCAATGGAAAATCAAATTGATAATTCATTTAGAAAGTATGGGTTTTGAAATCTCGTCGTTCATTATAGATTAATATAAGATTCCTACTACTAATAGAATCACATTGCATGAACCTACCAAAACTCCTTACAATAACAATTGGGATTCTATGAATTTTTTATAATTCTCCTTAAGTGATGAGGAATTTAATAGGATTTATACTTATAAAATTTCCCATGTTTTTTGGGATACCTTGTATGTTTCACATAATGGAACTTCAAGTATGAAATAGATGAGACCCAATACTTATATAATCCAATATGTTAACTTTAAAATGAAACTTGATCAGCTTATTTCTATCACGTATCTAATGTTTTAGGAAAATTTCAACACAATGATTTCTATTTGATGAGAAGTCACTTCCAAGGAAAAGATTATGAGAATTATCATATGTCTACATGACAGATGAAGAGTAAACTCTGTCTCTATTAGATAATAATGTGACATAAAAAACTACCCATAAAATAACTCATTGGGGAACTGATTATGTATGAAGCAGATTTGAATGTCAACTAATAGGAGGAGGATGAACCCAAATGAAAATCAGTTGCAATCAAATCCACCACCTCTAAAAAAAAGACAAATAGAAATTGTATACTTATGTGGAGATTTCCAGCAGTGAATAGTCCTCACCTGTGAGTGGTGAGAAGATGCCACAATTTGCCAAAATATTCAAGAGATTTTACAAGAAGAAGAAATTTTTCAGAAATCCTATCTTCATGGGAAAATATTATCAAAAAGGAAGTTGGATGAATTATTGGAAAAGAAGGGACCAGACTAATGAAATTTTTTTCTATGAATATAAGTGAAAAATAATAATAATGGGTGACTATCCAAAGCTCAAGTAAAAAATGAAATATGAGGAAAAAGATAGAATGTATAAAAAGGAAATGAATGAAACCTTGAGTTCTTCTGAGTATAGTTCATGTGACTATGAATCTTCACATGATGAAAAAAGGATAACAAAGCCTATATGTGTTTTCTGAAAAACATATCTGAGGTAAAAATAGAGTCCCCTGAACATAATTTATACAATTATATAGATGAGAGTGACCCTTAAAATATTTACAATGATAAAATGTTTGAATATTTAAATATGCTTGAGGAAACATGCAATGAACTAAAAGATAGATATAAATCGTTGATGAAACAACATGCTCTTACTGTGACTGTTAAATCTATACTGACAACTAGAAAAGAAAAAAATGACAAACTGCTCAAGGAGGACAGTGAATTAAAAATTCCTAATGAGAAATTGAAGAATGGAATTGAAAATTTCACTAATGGGGAAAATAAATTGACTCAAATTCTAGGTAAACAAAATTCTCCTAAACATACTACAGGAACTTTCTACCAAACGGGAAAAAGAAATTTTGGAAAAACAAACATTGTTTCTAAATATATGCAATACAGATTTACTCTCAGTTCTGGAAACAAATCAACCAGTTCATGTTATGATACACTATGCAATACTTCATGTTTTTCTGTACTCAATAGAGTATATTATTCAAATATATCTATGTAATGCTTATAGTAAACCAATGAGGCATATATGGGTTCCAAAAGTAATTATCACTAATGTTTCTGGACCCAAACAAGTATGCGTACCGAAATCTATTTTTACTTTATCATTTTGTAGGAACGATTCCTAAAGATTTACAATAAATGTTTATGGTACTTGGATAGTGGGAGTACAATACACATGGCAAGATACAACTCGTGCCTCAAGAACAAAATAAAAATTAATGGTGGACAATTCACTTTCAATGACGGTACCAACAGAAAAATCATTGGCCTTGGCCAAATCAGAAAATCTAACTCAGTTTTAATTTAAATGTACTGTTTTTTGATGGTTTGAAATAAAATCTTATTAGTATCTCAAAACTATCTGATGATGTATTTGATGTTATATTTGAAAATGATGCTTGTAATGTTTTTAAATCTAAATATGAATTAGTGTTTTCTGCATTAAGAAATGAAAATGATTATTCTATTAAGGTAGATTCTTTGGCTTCTCAAAATGATTTATGTCTAACTGTACTTCATAAAGTGTCTTGCTTTGGCATTGGAGACTCGGACACTGTAATATTCTCTCCCATATAAAGCTAACTAGATACATATTAGTCAAAGACCAACCCAAAATTGAGTTTCCAAATGGAAAAGTGTGTAATCCTTGTCAAAAGGTAAAGAACAAAAAATTTCCTTCAAATCACTGAAGGAAGTGTCACATTCAAAACCTCTCAAACTTGTTTACATGTATTTTTTTAGACCATCAAGATTTTTCTAGTTTAAATGGGAAGAACTATGTTTATGTTCTTTTAGATGATTTTTGTAGATACACTTGGGAATACTTTCAATCTCACAAAAATGAAGCATATTCTAACTTCATTAAATAATTCATGTATGTAGAACATCTTAGTGGACAAAGAATTAAGACCATGAGAAGTGATGATTGTCATGAGTTTGAAACCCCATATTTTAATTCCTTTTTCCCACAAAATTTCTATAGTGATAATTTCTCTTCCTTTATAACACCTCAACGAATTGGATTTGTAGAAAAAATAAATAGAACCCTGCCTGATATTGCAATAACCATGCTTAGTTAGTATGACATACATGTTTATTTTTGGGCTAAAGCTATAAATAATAAATTCTACATAATCAATAGAGTATTGATTATACCTATTCTTAAGAAAACCCCTTATGAGTAATGGAACAATAGAAAACACAAAGTTACCTACTTAAAAGTTTTTTTTGTAAATCCTATATCCTAAATACTAAGGACAATCTTGAAAAAATTTCATCCAAGAGTGATAGAGGAATATTTTCAAGATATTCCATATCTATTAAAGCCTATAGATTGTTTAATAAATGAACTAAATGTGTGGGAAGATTTTTTATATATTAAATTTGATGAAATAGATCAACATGAGACTAAATCCACTCAATAGAACCTATATGATGATTTATCAAAGTTGGAAATTATTTCAAAATCCTGTAACCATCCTATGATGGAATCTGTGAAAACGTCCAACTCTAGAAATTCATTATACTCAAGTCACAATGAAACTGACCCGACTGATGAACCTGAGATTACTAGTTTTTCCTTTTAAAGAGTTGTTAGAACTCTTATGAACTATCCCTTAGATGATGTTATAGGAGACGTAGACAAAGGAACTCAAACTAGATCTTCTCTTTGGAATCAGGTTGAACATCATGTCATATTGTCATAACATGAACTAAAAACATTAATGATGCTATCAATGATGAATTTTTGTTAATGGCTATGAAAGAATAACTTAATCTATTTCAACGTAAAAAAGTTTGGAATCTTATTGAAAGACCCAAATACACATTCACCATTGGGACAAATTGGGTGTTCAGAAATAATGTAGATGATGCTGGTAACGTTGTTAGAAAGAAGGCCAGATTGGTTGCACAAGGCTACAGTAAAGAATAAGGAATTGACTACAAAGAGACCTTTGAACCAGTAGAAAAACATGAATCCATCAGGATTCTTCTTGCATATTCTGCAAATTTGAATTTCAAACTATATCAAATGGATGTTAAGATTGCATTCCTAAATGGGTAAATAGTTGAGGATGTCTTTGTTGAGAAACCCCTAGTTTTACAAATCATGATTTTCAAAATCATGTTTTTAAATTATCAAAATCATTATGTGGTTTAAAATAAGCTCCAGAAGCTTGGAATGATAGTCTAAGTACATTTCTTATTTCCAAAGGTTTCACAAAAAGAATAGTTTATCCATCCATTTTTATAAATAAAATTTCCAATGACGTTTTTGTAGTTCAAATTTATATAGATGACATTATATTTGGGACTTCAAGAAATTCATTATGTATTGGTTTTCTAAAATGATTTAAAATGAATTTGAAATTAGTTTAATCGGTGAACTAAAATTATTTCTTGGATTTTAAATATTTCAAAAAAATGATGGTATTATTTTATATCAATTAAAATATATTAGAGATCTTCTAAGATGATTTTGTTTGGACAGAACTAAACGTAGTGACACTGTAATGAGTACTATGTGAAAGTTGGATCATGATGAACATGAAAAAACTGTTGATCAAACCACTTATAGAGGAATGATTGATGGTTACTCTACTTAACTTCAAGATGACCTGACATTATGTTTAGTGTGTGTATGTGTGCTCGTTTAAAATAAAATCAGATGGAATCTCATTTAAATTATGTTAATATAATGTTTAAATATCTCAATCATACACCCAATCTAGTGTTGTTCTTTCCTAGAGGACAATCATTTGAATTAGATAACTATTTTGATGCTTACTTCGGTGGCTGCATGTTAGATATAAAAAGAACCTCTCGAACATGTCACATTTTAGGCATGTCACTAGTATCATGGTTTAGTAAGAAACCAATTCTTGTTGCATTATCCACTACAGAATCTAAGTATATAGATACTGGTAGTTGTTGTGTATAAATTTTTTGGATGAAACACACATTACAATATTTTTGATATCAATTCAGTCATGTACCTATAAATTGTGACAATACAAGTGCTATTAACATCTCAGAAAATCCTATTTCCCACTGTAGGACCAACCATATTGACGTAGGACATCACTTTTTGAGAAATTATTATCAAAAAGGTGATATCACATTGGAATTCATTGGAAATGAATATCAGTTTGCTGATATATTCATCAAACCATTAAATTCTGAAAGAATAAATTACATCAAACATGAATTTGGAATGATAAAACTTAAGTAGATATCTGACTGTTTCATATCTTACTGTTTCATATCGTAATATTTCAAATCTTCTATTTCATATATTACTATTTCATATCTTACTATTTTATATCTTACTTTTTCATATCTTACTATTTCATATCTTACTATTTCATATCGTACTATTTCATATCATACTTTTTCATATATTACTGTTTCATGTTTACGATTTCACAGTTACTATATCTTGGTTACTGTTTGACACTCACTGTCTCAAACAATACAGTTTCATAGTCTAGAAATCACACTATTACAGTTCCCCTGTGAAAATTTTATTTGGGTCTCACCGTGAACACCTATTACTATATCACCATGACCATCAATTATTGTCTCACCGTAATGATGCCTTATAGTTTTATTTATAAATTAGAATCGATATCGCGGTATTTAATTATTTTACCCTTTTACATTAAATCATTTTTGTTTCTGCAAAGATATGTATTTCTAAGTGATAAAGTTAAAAAAGTTTCACTTTCTCTTCACTCGATACCTCTTATATTCTCTCATACCCTCACCCCTCTTCAATCCTTCTCTCTCTCTCGAACATTCAGTGAATTCCTAGGATGACACATCCTTCATCATTGAATCAAGAGAAATGAAATTAAATGAAGAAAAGTATGATCGTGCCTAAGTTAGCACCCGATAGTCTTCTGAATTCAAATCTTGTAAACCGAATAGTAGTACCTGAGAAAGATATATCACCTAAGTGGCTTCTGAACAGTATGTCCTTGGTGTTGAATGTGCTAAAATGGACATGTTAGCTTGATTGGTTTACTATTGAAGATAATCTTATTCAATCAATGCTAGTTGAACAATTTTATTGGTTTGAAGAATTTTCTTTTTATTCTAAAGATGGTAATGTTGTTAGAAGTTGGATAAATGGCCAGAGACGGACATTTTATTTGATGATATGTGATGCATGCCTTAGGATACATCAGAAGGCATTTTTGGGGATTACCAGAGATGTCCTCCACATCCAAGTGAATTTATTATTCTGGATGAGGCTTGGAGGAGTTTAACTAGTAATGGAACCAAGAGGAGATCCATCGTTGTCGATCTTGATGGACAATCTCGACTTCTATTCAAGTATATTTATAATTTAATTAGCCCCAAAAAGGATGATTTCACAATACTGAAATATCATGATGTATTTTTGATACATATCATGAATAATGGACATAAGATCAATATTTTCAAGTATATTATACACCATATGTGTGATTTGATCAAAACCAAATCTAATAGAACCTCCTTATTTGATTCTTAGCTTATCTCAGCCATGATTTATGACAAAGGATTGGTTGGACCAAATGATAAAGTTATTAAGGATTATGTGTTCTATCTTTCAAAAGTAATTATAAAGAGGATGGAAATCAATTGGAATCCTTGAAAAAATGAATGGGTGGAATATAATAATAGAGTCTATGAAAAGATTACTCTAGTAGAACACACTTCAATACATAATGGTATTTCTGATCTTGGATTGGAGCTTGATGAACATGTTGAATATTCTAATGAGTAAGAAGTAGGAGAGGCTATTTTACCTCTGAGGGAAACTTTTCTTGATGAGGAAGATAGTACAGCTGGTCCTAAAGTCATAATTGAGAAGGAAATACATGTTCCTAAAAATGATGTTGATTTGGAAGAATAACCCACTGCTGAAGAATATTTTGTTTCTATTGAAAGAGAAAAGGAAGTTGTAGAAGATCATATAGAAGGAAATCTATCTCTTGTGTAAGAAAATGATGGTGTGGAACATGTAGAGGAATAATTTTTTGATAAGGTAACCGAAAAATATGATGTGGTAGAAAATATATAAGATAATCTCTCGGTTATCCAAGAAGATGCACTTGAGGTACTATGTGAGGAACAAATTATTCCTGAAGCCATTATTTCTACTGAAGATAGAATAGAGCAAGCCGTTAAACTGGCTCAAAATGAAATGATTGAGTAAATCCGGGATGACATCGTACACATAGATCAAGAAAATAAATCTCAAAATCTTGAGGAAGATGCACCTGTTGAGGGGGAGTAGCCCCCCAGTCTGTAATCTGTTCATGTTCCAAATCTGATTGATATCAGCTCTGTGGACACATGGTATTAAGTCCCAAAATATTTGTAAGTGAACGATTCACAAGAAGTCTTAGTCAATGGTCTTGATCTGACTACTATGTTTCTATTAAAAATGGAATCTGCTCTTGAAGCTATTTTTGCCAACGAACCTATGCTTGTCTCAGCTTGTATCTCTGATCCATCACAAGAACCTCCAACCAAGGTGAATAAGGATGAGATGAATGAGTTTGGAGCTACCCTTTTTGCTGGGGTTGAAAAGCTCTTGATTACCCAACTGGCCCCTGTGACAAATTTGAGTGAAAGAGATGATTCAATTTTGCTGGAGAAAATAATTTTGTTAGATTCAACCCAACATGCTCAATGAGATTCATGAAAACTGTATGAAGAACAAACTTCTTACTGATGAAGTAAATAATATAAGAGGAAAGGTTGAAAATAAGCAAAAAGGGATTAAATCGATACCAGTTCCTACTTCTCATCATGTCGAAAATATTATCACTCAGACACCATAGGATGTAGCCTCACTAATTCAACCTCATATTACCTCTTCAGCAGAAAAAGTTGCTGACGAAAAGAAAACATATTTTCCAAAAGATCAGTGAGCCTTTTATTGGAATTTACATGTTAATTTATGAGTATAAGGGGTGCCTTCATAAACTTCTCAATCAACTAAAATATCTTACCTCAATGGTCACTGCTTCTCATGCCTCTGGACAATCTTCTCAACCTTCTTTAGAAAATGATCTATTTCGAACATTTGTCAAAGATGAACATCAGGCTGTGCTTAGGGGTTTTAATAAAGAATCTCTATCTAAAGTTATCATGAACAGTGATAGAGATCATGATTTAGTATGAATCCATTCCAAGATTACTAATGATTCTCATCAAGAAATTTCAAGAATGTGGACTTCTACTTCAACCAGATATTCTCTAAGAATAACCTGAAAATTCACTTTAAGTACCTTCTAGAAAATATGAGGATTTATCCTATTACTCATGCCTTCAAGACTCAAGTCCACAAGCTCACAGAGTTCACTCATTTGTTAGAAAAGTTTATGGAGAAAAACGAAGAATTTGAAAAAGCCTTGCAGTATGGTGGTGAAATAATTTTTTACATTATCAAGCTTCTATGGACTAATCTTCATGTTCAGAGTACTACCTTTGTTGCTCATGCAGTTGCACCTCTCAGATCAGGTTTACTAACCTTCACCTCTATCCAAGCCTCCACATCTATTTCAGTCAGCCAGGCCCTAAGTCGGATAAGTCCTATAATCCTTGATCAACAGTTGCCACAGTCTTCTACTACCCCTACCATGGCACCCTCTATCATTGAAGTTTGTACTTTACCTTTCCTTTCAACGAGTTCACCCTCTTCTTCCACTTCAACCTCATCTCTTAATGCCTCTTCTTCTGTTGTTTCTACTAAGGGAAAGGAGAAGACCATCCAGTGAGGAAGAACATTGACTACTATATTTTGATAGAGATCATAATACATTATTTTAATCTTTGTAATGACACATTTTTATCTAATGCATTGTGCACTTATATTTTCTATTTCTTACTCACCTATTTTAATAAACCCAATGGGGTAAAATACACACCCCCAAAGTAAGGTTAGGGAAATATGTACTTTATATTGGTGTCCAATACACTCTAAATAAACTTTATTTGGGATCATAAAAAAGGGGATATTGTTGGAATCCTCATTTATTAATCATGTTTTAATAATCACAAATAAAATATGTTCTATAAAACCTAGTAATCCTATAATCTGACTCAAATCATATACAGATGATTAATATCCTTATGCTTTAAGTAAATCTATACAAGATCTAATTTTTTATACATTCTGTCTAATTATTGTACACTATATTATATTTACATTATAATGATTTCTATGAAAAATGATTATGTCTAATACATTCTATGAATATCACTGATTCTGCTTGAATAATGATATTTTGCTTAGTTTTAGACACAATGAGTCTGCCACCTATTATGTTTTTCTGGAAAAGTGGCCAAACACCATGACCAGAAACTGCAAAGCAGACAATGTGACCAGAAACTATGAACCAGACACTATGAACCAGACACCATAAACTAGAAACCGTGAACAAGACATTGTCAACCAAACACCATGAACCAGGCACCCAGAAACACACACAGCAAACAAGACACTGTGAACTAGACACTGTGACTCGACATCGGGAACCAAACACCATGAACAAGACAGTGTGAACCACGCACCATGACCAGACACCATGACCATGAGACACCGCTTCATGGTGACATTGTTTCCTAACTAATTGTGATATCGTTTCTTAATCAGTTTTTTCGATTTTCAAATTAATATCTAACAGTCATATTTGATGATTTCAAATGTACTGACATAATTAAATTTTCATTGTAAACATGTCACCTGATAGTATGAGGTATGAGGTGTAGAATACATGAATCATGTTGGTTCCCACACATGCACTTCAAGAATAAAAAAGAAGATCGGCCCAGAAATATGATATATAGAGAGTACAATACCAATAAGAACACACGAACTTACCTCAGAAATGAAACAACACATGAAAATCCACATTCTAGAATAACACACGATGCATACTCAAATCCCATAGTCGAGTACATCATCGCATTCCCAAATACCTTGAAGAACACATGCCAGATCTAGCTGACCTGTGATACTCTGTTTTCCACACAAGGACTCGATTTCTGCATCTACTTCATCCTAGAATTCCAGAGCAGAATATACAACCACTCAGAGCACTTCTAACCCTGTCTTATTATTTCTAATCTATTTTGTATCATTTTTTTAGCTTTCTTGAAGTGTGTTATATGTATAAAAACACTCTATCTCCTGCATTAAACTGATGGATTCATGATATCCTTTCACAAAAATCATTTTACACATGTGTATACCCATAGATATGTGTGGAAGAGGTCCATGTGAGGCCTGATATTTGGTACCCATGAAGAACTGTGGAAGGGGTCATGTGACCTAGACAGTCCTGTGTACTTTTTCATACCCCTGTCCTAGGTGTGGATCATGTTTATCAATATAGACTGCTTAGTGGTTGGTGGTCACCAAGTGGAGTGGATTAGGTCTCAGCTTGAGACTGAACCACTTGTTTTATATCTATTTTACTACTTAATTTAGTTTTCTGTATTTACTTTATAATCCTGATATCACTAAATTTACATTGATAGTTAATCATAGGAATAAGTTATAATTGAATTTCCATGTTAGAATAACTTCAAAAGTAATGTTAATAATCAATATTAAGATTACTGAGAATTAATCGATCTTCTAAGAAGTTATTTAAACTGTCAAACAGTCAGAACAGTATAACCGTGATTAACTGGGATGTAGTTAACATTATTTATTGAATCCTTTTAGGAATACATTTTAAACAAGAATTTTTAAATAGATACTCATTTCACCCTACTATTGAGTACTCAAATCCATCCATCACAAAAATATCATAAAACCTAAATCATGTCAAACCCCATGTAGATGAATGGTTTTCATTAATTAGTTATTATAATAGACCCCATGAATAGAAATTTGTTTCATATAACATTTCATCATAGCATTACCTTGGAAAATAAATAGGATTCACCAAAACCTTGTAATAAAAAATTTAACCCATTCATTATAATAATAAATATTATAACTTTGGACAATATTCCAATTAAATATTAATTAACATCATATGCATAAATCATAGAAGGAATATTATTTGGAAAGATAAAGAACATTGAACACTTCATGAGGAAAATATCCTTTCTTTTAGAAGTGATTTTTTGATTAATGATTCCTAAATATTGTGTAAAGTATATTCATTGAAAATAACCTTAAAATAAATAATTTAATATTAAAAATAATAATGGTAATTGTTGTGTGAAATTCCCTTTATGATTTATTTTTTAAAATAATAATTCCTTTCACAATTTCTATAATAGTTATATGGGATTTTTCTGGATGAAATAATTAATATTCATTTCCATTTTTTTAAAAAGTAAAAAATTTATGCAAATTTATTTGAGAAAAAATTGGAAAAATTATAACAAATTGAATTTTTTTAGATAAAATAGACATGGAAGAATAAGGGCTTTTGAATAATGAGAGAAATAAAGATGATTTTTCATAAAAATTATTTTGGTCTCTAGAGTAGCTAAAAAATGGAAAATCAAAGGAATTAATTTATAGTAATTAAATATATATAAGGGAATAAAATACTATATGTTTTATATAAAAATATCATATAATTTCATCAATGAATATATAATCCTTAATAACCACAATAAATAATGAGAATGTAACATAAAATCATTAACACATTGAATATTTTGAATTATAGGACACATTGAAGAATAACATGAAATTAATCCTATAATATCATAAAAAAATTTATTCGTGATAAAAAAAATCCAATGATAGTCTATACGCATCAAAAAATAGTATAAGTTCATATCATATATTATGTCCCACAGAATGGGATTTGAGAAAACAAAATCTCTTACCTGAAGTCTCAAATTTCTTCATACATGCTATAACCTCGATTTTAATAAATAAAATTTTATTATACATATATTAAAAAACCATATTAATATTTATCACACCATATATTATTTATATATTAATATTTATTACCTTTATATTAATAATTCATTGTTCAAGTCATGTTTTGGGAAAAAATTGCTCCATTTTTCATGTATGTTTCTGTTTGGTATTTTTTAATCCTTTCAATATTATCATTGTTCCAAAATATAAATAATTTAAAAAATTATTTGAAACTAATATATATTTATTATATAATTATTTATCATAATAAATATAAGTTAGATATAAATAATTAAATACACTGTTAATGGGGATAATAGGTCTTACTTACGTATGAACGTTGTCTATATTTTTAATGAATGAAAAGAAATAAAGATATGTAATATATTTATTATAAATAATAAATTTTATTTATTATATATAAATTTTATTTATTAATTATATCCTTATTACCTTCAATGGAAACCATTAGTTAAAAAACCGCATTGCTTCGTGAGGCGGTTGTCTACCTTACACACGAATGAGGTTATCGTATTCTATATCGAATGGAATGTAAGATATATAATATTAAATTATAAATATATATGTTTTATTATATAATAAATTTAATATATTTATTTTATATAAACAATTATATAACTTCATGATAGGTTTTGATGGAAATGAAATTTCTTCAGTTCGTGAGGCTGTAATCCGCCACACAAACGAAAATCATTATTTTATTCCCAACATAGTGAAAAAAATAAGTTATATATTATGTTATAATTCCATAATTATTATTATATAATATATAATATATATATATATACATTAGATTTTTCATTTTATCATTTAGTGAGAATTAGTGATGAAAGATCAATTTTGTTAGTTCACGAGGCGAGAGTCTGTCAAACACACAATCAACAATTTTATTTCACTTTATGGGGATGAGGATATAGTTATTGTTCATTCTCTTAATCTTAAAATAGATCGTATTATTAATATAATAATGTTTTCATATCATAATGGTTTAATAATAATTAAAGGAGGTGGGGGAAGAAATAAAATGAAATGCTCAATTAATGATGTTACTAATTCTACAAAAAATGCCTTTTGGTTTGAACAAAAATGTTTTTCATAGGATAGATTGATTACCAATCCAGTTCTTATAAGATGAGTTAAAGGATTTAAGAAATTTATTTTTTCATGTAATTTCCCATCCATTGGGTTTTTGTAAGAGAGAAAAGTAGAAGAGATATGTGTCCATTTATAAGTGGGGGAGATAACACACATGAAAATTTTGAAAATAAAGAATTATAACGAAGATAATATCATAGGAAAATTCTAAAAAATGATAATTTTAGAACATTAGAAGATATAATGTCTAAATATGACCATAAAATATGAATTGAAAAAGTTTTATGTCATTTATAACACTCATCCTTTTAGTTTCACCCCCTTTTAGACCTGTTTTTACCTTAAACGCGATAATTAATTTTTAATGTATTTACTTTTCATTATGGTAAAAATTTTATTTTTCCATATTGGCTAATATTAATTATTATTATTACAAAAAATGGAATTCTTTTTTCTTAATTCAATTCTATGAATTTTGAACTTTTAATTTATAATAAAACAACCAGAGGCAGAAAAAAACTACTATTCCAAACATAAATGTTTCAAATGTTTAAAAAATGTAATATCAAAATTAAATATAAAATTTATACTTTGAGATCCATTTTATGTTTCAGAAAAATTTAAAACATTTTCTTTTATGTAATTTTTATGATAATCATGTGACATATTCTAAATAATTCTTGTTATGTAGATTCTAGATGTTCATACACAGAAAGTGTTATGAAGAGATACTACAAAGTGATAATTTCATAAATTTAGAGTGATATTAAATTTATAACCATAAGATAGATTATTATATGATGATGTAAATTTTACTTAATTTATTATAATTCACATTTCACATTATTTTGAAAAAAAGGATGTGATGAAGTTTTCAATGTGTAGCTTATCAGATATATAGGAACCAGATGAAGAAGTTATCAAACAACAAGAAGTATGAATTTAGTGATTGAAAAAAATAATTGAGAACATATTGATCTTCAGATCCATCATTTGAACCAATAGTTGAATCATCTATTAGAAATATTGAGTTTTCAGAGAAAAAATTGTTTAAAGGCATCATACACATATCATCAAACATATCTAGACATAGTGGTATGGAAATTTTCTCCCAAAAAGAGATTCAAATATAGCCTTAGATGCAGACCACTGAAAGAATAATTGGATATTCATTGAATTTTATTCCAATTACAAGACAAAAAACCTCCAGAGAAGTCTTTTTTGAAGGTTTTTGTTTCACTGCTAAAATTATATTACACATTGGTTCAGAAATATAAAATTTAAGAAAGGTGGATGTCTAAATTTTCAAATGATTGATGAAATTCAACACATCTAAATGGACACAACCATCAATATAAAATTTTAAGATTATTATTTGGGTGTAATGTCTACATTTTCTTAATTCCCAATGTTTGTGAAAAAACGTGAGAAACTGATGATTTTGGTTTTCAGTTAGGTTGGAAAGGTGGATGTTTTTAACTGATAAAGAATGAAGGTATGTTTTGATAAAACAAATCGGGATATCATCTTTGGTTCCAATGACAATGATCTAGATAAACTACTCCAAATAGATATACCTAAATAAGTTTGATGAAACATGAATGAATTGAATATGTTCTGCTAGATATGTCACAAGAATTGAGTAATTTTTATTTTTATAACTAGACATAGATTTTAAAACATATAACTATAGAAACTGTAGAATATAAAAAATCCCGAAAAAATGGAAAAATTTAGAAATGACGATGTTTTTACATGACATTAATTGCATGAAATTAAGTCTTTAGGTGTTGAAATAGTGTAGTAACAATTTTTATGGGGATTAATGAAAAATATATAACATTTTAATTTCATGTGGACTATAATTCTTGTACAAAGGGAGACAATCATTTTATTTTAAAATTAGTTCAATAGTAAAAAAGAATAAATATTTGGACAATGTCTTCAAGAAATATCCATTCTATACAATAAACATCCAGATACAAATCTTTCATAACATCAAAATGTTCCAAATATGGGGAAACCTATGTAATTTTTAATCTATATATAATTCATGATTTTTTGTGAATATTATAAAAACTACAAAAGAGATTAGAATAATCTGAACAATATTAAAATGATCTTGATAATATTGTAGAGTTTTAAAGGAAATTTGGTTTTCTACTTTTTTTATTCTGGAAGCAGGTATTAATAGAGGTGAAAAATAAAATGGTACTTGTAATAGTGATTGTACACTAACAAAAATATATGATGTTGGAAAAATTATATAACAGTTGAGTTTCCAAAAAATTGTAGTTTTTGTGTTGATGAAATGTTCTAGGTAGAAATATGTTTCTATTCTGATAATCTAATAGTCTCTATATTCAAAATCCCAAATAGAGAGTATTGGTTAAGGGAAGGTTGAAATATGAAACTTAGTAGAATTTTTAAATGGTGAATATTTTTTTAAATCATAAAATATCTATATTTTCTAAATGGAAACTTTTTTTTAATGCTGCATTGGATGGAGGACACTAGATGATGGAACAATAATTGGATATTATCGCATAGAGGTTAAAGATAGATGTATTATCATGTTTATTTTCTAGATTGTATATTGCAAGAAGATATTTCACAAAATTTATTAGTTTTTTGTGGGTTAACTTTTTTTGAAAAGTTTTTAAACTATCTATAGTAAATATATTCATTTATATAATGACATTGAAATTGTCTACTAGGAGTGGACCCAAATTATATATTCACTTCTTAATAATAGTAAACATTTTTAGACCCACTAGTGTGTTCTTAGAAAGGATGAATTTGTCTACACTATGGCTGAACCATATAAATCCTAGGTGCTTTGTTTAAATTCATAAATTTGAATGCATGTGAGTTCACTAAACGGATTTATGGAAATAAATAGAACAAGGTTCAATTGTTATGTTTTCTAAAAATGGAAAATTTTAATAAGATAACTTCTGATTCACCCCCAGCTCATCATTTTTTATACAGTCCCTATGAACATATGTTGGTGATAGAGAGAGAGTTCCCATATCGAATCATTATTATGGAAATTCTCAATTCCATCATTATCAATGGGAGTCATACATTTGATCAAAAATATTATCATGGATATAAACATCGAACGGAACCTTATCATCTATCTCTTGGCTTGGTGGATGTAGTTGTAGAAACAACTGAGTTTAAATCCATTTTAAGGACCCTACCATTACTTCGGCTGACAAGATACACATTGAAGTCGATGGAAAATATATAAATGATGTTATTATTTCATTTTCAAAAAATGATAAAACGAAATTGATGGGATTAAAAAGTGAATTGATAATTTGGGATATGATAAAATTATTTTCAAAGGAAATTCAAAAGTTAGGGAAGTGAAGATAAAAATAATTCCTAGAAAATTTCAATATATAACAATGTGAGATGAATGAAACATTAAATGTGTACCTAATATGTGTAATTTAAGTTGTAAGAAACATCAGCAGTATTAAATATTTCTTAGAAAATGCTACAATTTTAATTAATCTCAATAGGGAATTTCCAAACATGTTTTAATGTAAAATATATACATTAGAATATAAATAGTGTTTACCACTAGATATGTTTCATAAAATAATTATGACCTATGATATGGGAAAATCTCCATCAGTCAAAAAAATTATCGAAGATGAATTTTTTTTCATGATATCAGAAAGAAGAAAATTTAGGATGATGAATATTTTGATCCTTGTGATTATATAGATTGTTTTGATGTTGTGTTGAATGAAAAACCATATCTCTTATCTTTATGAGTTATCTATGATTAAGTGGAAATTTCAAAGTAAAACTACCTCTATAATGATTTATGTGTTGTGTTATTGGGAACATTCCTATGAATTTCCCTAAGAAAAAATTTATTATTTTTAAAGATCATTCTACATAAAATACATGATAGAAGATGTTGATAAAAACATACAAGTGTTAAAAATAAATACACTACTGTAAAGAAAAATTTTAACTAGAAATATAAGGTGGAATGTTTTATGAACAAATAAAATATTAATATAATAACATGGAATAGTTTGTCTAAGAAATCATAAAATACAATATGAGAATTGTTGAATAGGTAAATATGGTTTATTAACTAATTAATAAGTTGGAATCTAAATAATATGATGATTATAAAACTCAATCCAAACTCTTTGAGGCTGTGAGTTCCCTAATAAAGTTGAATGAAAATTTTAGAAAGTCTTTTGAAGTACATGTCGAATCATCTTAAGCTATATAAAAATATCTCTACAAGAATCGAGTGAAATCGTCACCCACTAACTGTAATGTTTCATCTTATTTTTCTAAAAAAAATTATTGTTAATAAACGTGATGGATATACATTTTTTTTGAATTTAGGTTAGAAACCTATTCTATCCAAGGTAGGTAAAATTCCCTTTATAAAAAAGATGGACCACACCCATATAAAGTAATAACATAAAGATATTATGACCCTAAATATAAATTCTATAGAGAGAAAACCTACTTAAATATGAAGAAATGATTATTTTTTTCAAGTGATGATGATTTTATGGCCATAGAGATTACAAATATTGGCATATGATGAAACTTCCGGGAAAGAGGAATGAATATATTGGAAGTAATGGTGGATGTATAATGATTTACATTCCTAATTCATAGGATGTAAGAATATCCAAATATCATAATTTTATAAAATATCCAATTAAAATTTGATTGAATTCCTAAATGAAATTTATGAAATATGAATTTATTCCGGTCACATTATAGAATAATTTTTTTCTACACTACCTTTGACAAGATAAAATTCTATACAAGAAAATGAGTCTTGAGAGAAAGAATGTCCATAAAGTGATTATTATGTTTTAATATCTCTAAAAGCTATAAAAAAAGGAACACACCATCAATTCTTGATAGTTTTAGTTCCTCACACATGAAGTGATATATAAATGTCTATAAATGTATAGAAAATATTATTTTATGTGAAGATACATTTGAAAATTATTGTTCATAAAAAATTTTAGGAATTTGAAATAGTAAGATAGAACCCTAGAAACCAAAATCTAAGGAAGTTAAATATGTCTATGGGATTAAGAAAAATCATCTTATTGTGATTAAACATTTTGATGATGAAAAATAAGTGATATTCATGAAATATTCTTGCATCATCAGAAATATGGAAGATTGAAAAAATTTTACAAGTAGAGAATGTACCAGCAAATAACTTTTTTTAGATTGGGGAATTTGGTGAGACAATTTATATGAGTGTTAATGATGATAACAAGACTATTTCTTACAGACTCATGCATATTGGGTAGAAAAGTATGAACATGCGTTAAAAAGTTTGTGTTGTATGAAATAGGACATTTTAGAAAATAAAAGAAGATGATGTTTTTATAAGATGTTGGAAAAGATATATAGTTAGAATAAGGCTACATGAAAAAATAAATTCATCTTAGAAGACCTCTTGAGCATGTTTCATCATATCATTGTGGACCGATAAAAACTAAATAAACTAAAGGTTATTTTTACTATACCCATTTTATTAATGATTTTACTTGGATGACCCAAATCATGTTTATGAATCAAAATTCAGAGTCAATAAAAATGATCAAATATTTCAGAATATATTTTCAGAGAGAAAGGGGATCTATATAAAAAAATTTAGAATTGATAATGGTATCGAATTAACTTTTAATTATTTTGAGTCTTTCCAAGAGAAACAATAGAATAAAACATTAATATATTGACCCATACACCCCTCAAAAAAAGGATTATTGTAATGGAATAATATAACATTGATGAAAATGTGAATACATAAATAGTTAGAGTATAATCATTCAATTTTATACTACAGTGAAGACATAAGTACTATTATACATGTAAAGAGTTTATTTTTAGTAAGGAAAGAATCAAAACCTACTTCCGATGAAATTTCATAGGGAAAAATTTAATTAAAATATTTCAGGTTTTGATGGCTTGAAGATCTATCTGAAGTTTATATTCTAGAGATGCAGGATAGTAGGTGGACTGTGCTGATCCAGTCTGGTTATTACGTTTCACTACTTCTTCTCAAATCAATTGATCTTCTTGGTTGGATATTCATTGGTTTCTTTGATTTGGTTATGAATGTTTCAGTTTTTGGACAGACCTCTGGTTTCTACCTGTTTTCCATTCATTAATGCTCTGAAGTAGTTTTTTGGATGGTCATTTTTTGCCTCTCTGCAGACGGGTTCTGTTTCTGTTCAAGGACTTGAATGCTTTTCAATTATGATATTATAAATTCACTATTTACCCTTTTGAATCTAGATCATCAAGGTAGAGGTTTGATGAATCATTGGGATGATGGACAGACTGTACAGTCTCTATGATGTTTACAAAGGCTGGCTTTGGAGGATCAACATACTCTTGATGGAAGGAAATTCTGCTCCCTTGCTGAACTGCTTTGTGATGGCTGGGGAAGATCATCATGCCCAAGAGGTGTCGTACTGGTTTATACTAGATGATGCAAAGATGTTTTCAGCAGTTTATAGAAGGTTCTCAAAGTTAGATGCTGGATGGTTTTTTTAATAGTTTTTTGGTCATGCATTGTATTTTTTTTTGTTTCGATAACTCTGAGCGGGTGTAAGCACTTTACACCTCGAGATTTCATTGTAGCATGATTTTGATTTAATAAATTTCCCTGGCATGAACTGGTTCCACTAGTTTATGTCAGCCTTCCTAAAAAATGAAATCAATAATATGGATCACATAAACTTTTTAGAGAAATATGAAGTAGGAATATTCATGGGATACTCACCTAATAGAATATGTTTCAAATTTTTGTTAAAAATATACAATATTTTGATGAAACATATATTGATGAATTTTATTCAAACTACAAATTTCATAACCAATGATGTCGACATTTTTTAGGAAGGAAACTGACTATTTGCAATGAAAGTGAAAGTGAACCAATATATATATATATATATATATCCAGCCAAAGAGGAATATTGTGATTATAAAGGTGAAGGTGGAAGTGAAGCATTGAAATTCACTACCTTGCCTAAATAACTTGAAACAATAAATACACTTCAAAATTAGAACTAAATAATTCTGACTAGAAGAAGGTTGTGATTAAAATCTAAACATCATTCTTTTCACATATTGAACTAGATTTATCATAAAATCCAAAAAAATGAATGGGTAAATGAAATGAATTAGTAGTTGTATAAAATTTAGAGAAATGAGAATTTTGAACTTGTTTAAATACTAAAAATAAAAATTTTATTAGAACATAATTTGTTTTACAAAAACAAGTAGAATAAAAATAGGAGATGTTTGAAGAAAACAATAGTGAATTTTTTTATTGGTTATTTATCGATGGATGTTTTGGAATTTGAAGAATAATTTTCCCAAGTATCAATATTAGAGACTATATTTATTTTCTTATGAGTGGCTACACAACATTGTTTTAAAGATTATTATCTAGATGTAAAGTCTTATTTATTAAATGGATATATTGTGGAATAAGTGTTCTTTGAGAAACCCTTTTTTTCTACATGATAAAAATTAAATATCAGTTTTAAAATTGTATAAATAAATTTTTGGGGTTCAGACAACATCAATGTACCATGAAATTTTTACTTCATAGTTGTTTGAAAAAGTTAATTTTTTTAAGTAAAAGTTGTTGGAATATTCAATGTGAAAGAAGTGGATTCATGATACTAGATTTTAATTGAATATGTGGAATATATAATTATTTCAAGGGATATAGAAACATTTTTTAAATAATTATTTCAACAAATAAATAATATTTTTATATTTAAATGTTTTGAGTATTATCATTATTCCATGGATTGAATGTTTAAAAAATTTAAAAAATGCATTTTCATATCTCAAAAAAAGTTTGTTATAGTGTTTTTACAAAAGTTCTGAATGGAATATTCGAAAATATTTTATTCTCTGATTTCATGACCTAATATAGTTCATGTTGTGAAATTTTGAGATACATGTCTGAGTGGTCCGAAATAATCTCCTATTTCGGGATAATAAAATTTAATGATATGTTAAGGTAGAAAAATCATATGGTATGATATAAAAAAGATGTTGTGATACGAACATTCATGGTCATACTAATGTTGATTGGGATACATATTTCGATGACAAAAAATAAAAATATGAAAATAAAACTTCTTGGGTGAATGTTGTGTTTGTTTTCATATTGGGAAATTGAGTTTAGTATATTTGATCATAGAACAATCATAATATGTAGCGTATACCCATGAACATACTCATGTTTTTTTTATTAATGTTCATATGGAAGATTTTAAAGTATATGTTTCCAAACCATTAATGGAAGTTTGATATAATCATAGTGTCAATGATATTTTTAAATATATTTTACAATATTCAATATATAAAAATTGATATGGAAAAAATATTTATAAAAGAAGAAGAAAAAATTTGAATATGTATTTAAATAATTAATATCATAAAAATATCATATTAAGTATTTTTTCACAAAATCTATGCCAATGAAGATATTTAAATAATTGGGATTGAATAATCAGGTTTATCCTACAACAATGACTTCCAAAAGCTCATAAAGAAGACACCCACTATGATTTAGATTAAATTGAAAAATAGGGAGATAAGAATAAAAAATTTTATGAAGTTTCTATAATTCCATCTTCAATGAATATTATGCAATGGTTATCATAATATCAAAGAACGAACAAAATTGGAAAGGGAGAAAATTTTGAGTTTAAAAAATATTAAATAATGGGAATTTTATCGTAATGTTTCCACAATGTTTCTCATCACCATGGCATAGAATTACATCAAAAAAATACTTTAAATAATAGTGTAGTGTTAGGGAAATATCTCTTATTAAAGGATGTGTTTTGGTAAAAGTTCAAATAAAAGAGTTTTTACAAAAATGAGTTATGAAAAGTTGGTGTTGAAAATTGATAAGAGAAAATTATTTTTCATGAATGTTTTCAAAAAAGCAAAAAAGTTATTTTAAATATCCTTTGAGCTGTTTTTTAGAATTTATGTTTTTAAAAAATATTTTTTTGTAAATATTTTTTTAAACCATGTAATATTTATAAAGGATGTATTTTGTAAAGTTGTTGGAAGTGCAGACATGAAAAATTCTAATAAATGATTTTGGAAAGTGAGAATGTAATAATTTTAGAATTTAATAATATTATAACCTTATGTCATGTGATTCTATGATGATCACAAAGTTCCTTACATCATTAAAAATATCATAATACTTGGTTTTAGTAAAAATGGGGAAGTTTATTTTTTTTGCACACAATATATCAGATTGAAAACTATTAGACACACATGTTATTAGAAACTAGAAGAATGAATTTTTTTATGTTCAGAGAATTTAAATGTTGATGATCTGAAAATCGATCAAATGAACCATTGGTTGACTCTTCCATTATAATTTTTTACTTTTTATAATAGAACTTTTGAAAAAGGTATTCAATCATCAATCATCAGACTGGTCTAGATGTAGTGGTCCAAAAATAGAGCTTCATGCACAACTTTGCATGTAAACCTCCCAAAGAAACAAGGATGATGAGAAGATTTGGACACATAGTAATAGAATGAAAAAAATTGGTAGATTATTTTTCCATAGAAGAAACTTTCATAGTAAGAATTTTAATTTCAATATTGTGATCATAGAAACTACAAGAAAGTTGTATGTTTGAACATTTTGATGCTTTATGATGTTTAAACATACTGAATGAAAAATAGATTGTGATAGAATGTTAATAAGACTATTTTTGTGCAAATTTTTTGTTTTTAAAAGACATCAAGTTTTTTTAAAATTAAGAGAATACAAATATGTTATTGTCTTGTCATTAGAATAAGTCTTGAGTTTCTAACTAAAAAATAATTCATGTGATTTTTGTGAAATAAATGAGAGATATTATTTTTCATTCGGGACACAATGTCCCAGATAAACTATTCTAGACCAGGATTTCTAAATAATTTTAAAGATACACGAATGGATGGAAAATGATTATGTAGAAAATTCTAATGAACTGAGTAGATTCCATGTTATTAATTGGATAAAAAATTCAAAACATAGAAGAATGTATGCATTAGAATGGAAAAATTCTCTAGATAGTGGAAGATAAGAGAAATGATGATCTTGATATCAGACAGTAATTGTATAAACTGAAGACCTTAATATTTTAAAAAATCTAGTCAACCATTTTCATCTGTATTAAAGTAAATAACTGGACCGTCTTCTTTCAATTGAATTATAATCCAAGTATTTTGGAATACAAAACTTTTTTTTACAAGTTAGTAATGAGTATAGAAGAATAAAATTACAGAATGAGTCCTCTAGATAGAGATGTTCTGGGAATAATCAATTTCTCTATAGAAATCAATTACAATGTTACAAAAATTATTAAATATGAGAAATTTGTTATATCTGAAGATTTCATTATTTTTTGTGAAAATTCTAGAAAACTATATACGGGATTACAAGTGCTGAGAAGATTCATAGTGAGATTTAATGGAGTGATAAATTTTAATTTGTGAATTTTAGTCAGTGGGAAATGATATTTTCTTTCATACCATTTCTAATCTGAAGGACATATAAATAGAGGTGAAAAGTACAATGGTACTTGTGAGAGATATTTCACAATTAAATAAATTTGAGACACTATAAGAATTGTTCTATATTTGAGATTCCAACAGAAGTAATTTTTTAGTGTTGGAAAAAATTTATAGATAGTATAAAGATTTTTATTAGGTTCTTAGATAGAGTAAATGTTCATAATAAGGGATATAGGGTATTGGTATGTTGATGGTTATAATGATTAACTAAAAAGAGGTTCTAAAATTCATTGTTTTTTAAATAGAAATGAATTCATATTTTGTTATGGGTGTAGTATTTTTTTGGGCATATCAGATAAAGGACACTAGATATAGGAAAAATAGATGGTGATTACCAGATAGAGGATATAGACAGATGTAGTATGATATATTGTTTATAAAGGGTCCTTCTTTGGAGGAAATTTCAATATAATTTAATTTTTTTAAATCAAATTTTGTAAGAAATAATTGTAAATTGGAATGATTTGATATAATCATTTCTATCAAGAGATATATTGTTTCCAATATAGAATTTAAAGATTTTTTTTTTCAATTCATGATAATAGTTTATTTTCATGGATCAACAAGAATAACCATGGAAAGGTTATCGGTTATCACACCGAGGTCAAAAATTGTAAACAAAATGTGTTTTATTTAAATTACTAGTTTTTCATGAATGTGAGGGTACAAAATGGTAGTAAATAAATAATTGTATCATGTGTAATGAGTTTTGTTTCATAAAGCATGAAATTATTAAATAGATAAAAAATGATTGACTCCTCCTCCCCTCGCCTCTTAGTAGTTCTATGAACCATAAGAAAATTAATTCTAATTTACTATATATTTTAATTATAAAATAATTGTAATAATGATAATGTCAAAACATTTAAAAAATTATATCTTATAAATTCATTAAAAGTAACTGTGTTATTCAATTAAAAGTATTATATTCCACTATTCAATGATATTTTAATCTTATTTGAAAAATCTTGTTAATTCATTCTAATTTAATTTTGACATGTTAATTCCTAAAAAATGATTTTCCAATAAATTTAAGCATAAAAAATTAGTTTTATTATTTTTCTACAAAAATAATAAAATAATTTCATTATAAAATAGTATTTTCTAAACATATAATATATTTAAAAATAATTAGTAAATTTTTAATCAATATGTTTTATTTATATAAAACCATTTTGCTAAATATTTAATATTTAGTTAATATTATTGATACAATGATTTATAATTCCATATCATGATATTGATGCTATGTAGAAATATAATTAATATATTCTAGTATGGTTGAATGTTTTGATAACAAATTAAATATAATTGAAAAAAACATTTCATAAAACCTTGTGGAGTTATAATTAAAATTTCCTTAATAGAAAAATGAAAACCAATTTCATGCGTAGGTGTGGACTACCACCTCAACGAAGCATTGTAATTTGTATTTCATCCCCACATCACCAGGATGATAGGTATATAAGTATATTAAAAAAAATAATATGGTATTTATGATATAATTATCATTCTCAACATATTAAATAATACATATCTTATGAAAAACAATATTTTATTACACCTCAATTAATGTTTTACTACAACGATATACACATAATACAACCTGATAAGTTCCTAAAGCCTATTGTATTTGGTACATTATGTGGATTTAATATTATCAGGAAACATGGGGACTAAATAATTATTTAAAAACATTGAAACATGCCCTTATATTCTGTGGATCCTTTAAGAGTTCATGTTATAACCTAAGGACAAAAATAAGAATGGTTATAGCTATAAATCCCAGTAAGGGAATAAAAAAATCAATGTATAAGGTAAAGAAGTACATGTGAGCCATGATACATATCAATGTAATATAAGAGGGGTGATAATCATAATCTAAAAAAATTAGGCATGATATAATAGGATAACCAAAAGGAAATAATGGAATGTGGAAAAAATAAAAATCATGATATAAAAAATAGAAGTAAACGGTAAATAAAGTGTTACAAAGATAACATTTTGTGAGCTATACCTGGAATTTGATGCGACAAAAACATTACCAAATTTATTAGAGGGATGTATAAATTTTTTTCCACCCATCACATCCATAACCTATACATGAATATGTGTGGAACATAGATCATAATATATACTTTTGTATTTTATGGAATTTAATAACACAATTAAGAATTATTTTTTATATACATGAAAGTACCCCATAAATTAAGGTTGTATAAATCTAGGTGAAAAAATTTGAGTAGAAATGGGGATGGGTATTCACTACAAAAATGGTTATCCAGGAAAATCACAGGATAATTTCTCCACATAACATGGGTGAACAATGATTCATATAAGTGTTTAATGAGAGTGAAATTTGTATATATCCACTTTGAAATCACGAGGGATGTATTATAGATGTGTAAAAACATATCCCAACATGATTTTTTTTTGAAATATAAAGGAATAATATAACGAAGGTTCATGAATAATGTGGAGAATAATAGGATCCCTTAGCATGATAGTGCATATCAAAATGATTATTACGATATTATTATGATATTGGGGAACCCATTGGATGGATTTAGAGAGGTAATAGTGGAGTAACATCATATCTCATGAGTTCTTAATGAATATGTAAGGGTTGTTGGTGGGTTTATATTGAAAAAGACAGAAGAATTATTTATTTATTTCCAAACAATGGTATTGGACTCTATATGATAATGTAATCAAAACCAAAAATCATACCATAGGGTTTTACCATATTTACTACCAAATCAGTGTTCTTTTAATTATTTTTTTATAATTCTACAAACCATACAAATTAATGAAATTCCCTTGGAGATCCTCAAGTGATACATGTTTAAAAATAATTGATTTTAAAAAATTAAAATATAATATTGGTTTTTGAGCATTAATTAATGGTTTAAAAAATTAATAAAATTACATGAAAATAATTTATTTTAAAGGGAAAAATAATTTAGGTCATGTATACACTTTATAGTATTTATTATGTCACTATTGGAATTCATCAATGTCAATCATATATATGATATAATTATACCCTCTTTAATTTTTATCGTCAAATTTGACATTCATAGAAAATTATGAAAAGTCATTATTAGATAATTTCAACATGATTATTTGAAAAATAATATTTGTTTTGTTAAAAAAATTCATGAAATTAGATACATAACTCTTTAAAATCAAGGATAAACATTGATTCAAAAATATTATTCAATTTTAATAACATTATTTATCCATTATGAGAATTATATATTACTTCACAAAATTATATTATCTTCTATTTTTAGTTAATATTATTTAGTAATAATATTAAGATGTCTTTCTTCTAAAATTTTATAAAACCCATTAAAAAATTTCCTGGATTGAGTCCATATATTTCTCAAAAAATATTTAATCATTCCTCATATCAAAAATATATTATTTATCAAACTCATTATTTGATTATTTAAAAATTAATATTAAAATGGTTAAATGTTATCAATTTTTGGTAGAAATAATATATACAAAATCATTATTTTAGTGTATAGATACATTACCCTTTATTACACCAGTGAATTCCTTATTGGAATTGTGTATGATAGTGATGTTTTAATGGGGTGGTTTTTGTGAATAGGATATGAGTTTTCATCTAAACAAGCTTAAACTTCCCCCAGAAATAGTTTCATTTTTCTATAGTTTCACAATCCTAGATTGAGTATGGTTTGTTGAAAAATTTATTAATTTTATCACCCTTGAGTGATCTAATAAATAGGATTTATGTGATATGGTATTATAACTCTAGTCCATCACATAATTTCTCCATGTTAAGTGTACATTATCAAAACTCTTAACATACTGATCTCTGTGGTCAAAATACAATGAATATAGTTTAAATTACTATTATAAGTAACATTATTTTATGTTTTAATGATCGTATAATGGTGAAAAATAAACAAAATAAATATCATTTTTTTCTATAACATTTTTTATCAATGGGTAGGTTACACATTCAAAAATAATAATTCCATTTCTAAATGTTTATTTTGTTACATTAATCCCCCATTCAAAAAAATTCAATTGAAAATCCATTCATGAACTAAAATAGATAACTATACTTCTATTTCATCACCTCTTTCGGTACCCATTTTCCTTTTTTAAATTTTGGTTTCTCTACAAGAATCTGACAAGGTGATTTGTCTTTTTTCATATAATGTCATCTCTATGATCCAAGCATGTCAATTGATTATCATCATATGAAGGTTCATTCTCCAGTGGAACTGCCATTATATTTTGAAAACATGATAGGTATGGTATGTACGTCCTCATGTGGTCAACATGAAATACATCATGTAATTGTGATAGTTTAATTGGGATTGTTAGTCAATATTCCAGTACTCCAATGTGATAAATGATCTCAAATGAACAAATATATCTTGGAAAATTATTTTCCATCATCCCAAACCAGATCACATTATTGCATAGTGATTAAAAAATTATCAATTTCTGTCAGACCTCATACTCAAGTTTCTATCAATAATTTTCTGCATATCTATTCAGCTAACTCAGGGAGGATTTCATATGTTACTGAATTGTTTGAACATTATATGTCACTTCTTAGATATGATCATGTCTCATCATCTCCTGTTCACTAACATAATCCATGAATGAAGAAGTATGAAACTTATTCCCATATCGATCCTCATATAGTTGCATTTGAAAAATACAATAGAAACTAATTTTTTATTAAAACTCCATTGGGGAAAGTGATGGTCCAAATATCCTTATTAATCCATAAAAAATGATATCAACATATCATCCAGTGTTTGAATGGTCATTTCATACTAATCATCCATATAATGGTAATAATAAGTGAATAATCTCTATTATATATTCAACACTTACAAATGTATTTTCAACAACATCATGGAAATCCATATGTCTCGATCATATACAAATAGTTGAACATCATGAAATCTTAAAACTTCCATTATGCTTATAATAGTAATTTTTCTAAGAGATATGTATTCCTTCATAACAATGAAATTTACTTAATTTATGTTGTAGTTGACTACCACCAATATGGTTTTGTATCATTTAGGATTCTTGGGATGTACTATGTTGATATACATGGTGTCATTTTCCATTTCAGTACATTAATGGGAAATGGTGGGAAAAATTCCTAAGAATTTTGTTATTGTGAATTCACTTTTTGGGATACCAATGATCAATATACAAACTCTGCAATATCCTTCTTCATTTTATCCAACCAGTTGTTTTTCTTAAAATATATATACTTCTTAGTGTTTCAGGAATTAATAATTAAGGATAATATATGTGAATCATCCAGAATATCCCTAATCAGTATTTATTTTCCAAAGACATATATATGGGTTCCAAAACTTATAAATCCATCTTTATCAAATATGATGATAGGAATATTCTATACCTTCTTCTTTAAAAAATTATTACCTATCGGGGTCCCCTTTATCCACTACAAAATGATTTTTGTGTTTTTATTAAGGCATTAATAGATAATTTTCTTTTCTATATTCTGATATCCATCCATTTCATGTCCATGAAGATTAGATCCCTTTCAACCCCCATCATGGATTGGGTTTCCAGATAATTTCGACTAAAATAATTTTCCGCGTTATATTCCTTCAAAGAATATTACTAAATTGAATTAAAATAATCTTTGATTAGCCATAACCACATTTTTGGTTCATATTAATATCCTTTTATGTGAATATATACTTGAGGCATTTATGATTAACATATATGTCACAATATTCTCTATGGAGATAACTTCTCTAGATCTTAAAAGGTAATATCACTAATACTAATTAATGATTATTTTTGTGTAGTGTTTCTCATGGATATTTAATTAGATGGTGGATCATGCTACCAATAAGTCATCATTCATGCGTACACAACCTATGACATTTTTGGATGCATCACAATAGATAAAAAATCCTTCTCCATTGGTTGGTAACATGAGCATAGGTTCCACAATTATCATTATAATATTTTAATATAATATTTATATACATCCCATCATCAAGAAGCACATAAAAACAATCAAATTTATCATGGAAATGAGGCTTGAGAATCACTATTATTTCCCAAAAATCCTTTATATTAGCTTGATAATCTAATGAAACTATGGAATTCCATTAGATATATTAGTGTTGGTTATCCTTAATTATGTTTTTTAAGGATCCATAGATATCCCTTTTCTAGTGATATCATGCCAAAAAATTGATACTTTCTCTAAAAAAACCCACATTTTCTATATATTGTATAAAACATTACATTGAATAAGGTCTTCAGTACTATATTTAAATTATCATCATGGTACATCATTATTTTATTGTAGATGAAAATAATATATTTAAATAATAGCACAAAAAAGTTGAGGAAAACTATAAAGACAATAATTATTATTTTCATGATTATTTTTGGGTAGTTTTTTATTCCAAATTATATTACAATGAACTTATAGTGAATTTACCTTGTAATGATAGTATTTTTGTGGATATCCTCTTTCTTTACCTTTACACAATCATATCATGAAAAAATATCTAGATTAGAGAATTGATTTGATCCACATTACTACTCAAATAAGTCGTCAATCAGTGGAATATGATAGCCTTTCTATGTCAAGATATTTTTGATCTTGTTATAATAATCATTGAGGTGCATTGAACTATACTTCATCTTAATGAATGGGACTGGTGAACCCAATGGTGATAAACTTGGCCATTTAAACCCATTATATAGAATTTTTCTATAATTTTTTCCTCATCTCCCTTTGTTATCCAATTTAAATTTAATATATTATCATGAATATTGTGAAATAACTGAGTCTTATATCTTTTGAAAAATCAACTTGAGGGCCTGGTGGTAGTAAGTGAAACTATTTCAGAAACACATTGTTAGTTCCCATGCAATGGGAATTCCATCAAATAATATCATTTATTTGGTCTCAACCATTTAGAAAACATATGATTTCTCAAATGGAAATAATATTTATGTTTGAGATGTTAGTACAAAAAATGACTCTTCCTCCTCCTTGAACATGCATAAAATCATCGGGTGATTTGTTACATGGGGGGGGGGGGTTGTTTACTTGTATCTCAAATTTATATTGTTCCTTTACAAGGAAACCCAATCCACAACCAAAATAGAATTAATTTATCCTAATGGGTGTATCATAAGTTTTTATAATAGATTCTTCATATAAATTTGTATATGTGATAATTAATATGTGTTGGATGTAACATTTGACCTATTTTCTGTCTTCAACACTTACTCAACATTTATTTTCAAAGGTGTTTTTTGAAATTATCAACCAAACTGGCATGATATATATTTTTACATAGAACCATAATGAAATAGTATTTTCACTATTCTTGAATAATTAACTATATTACTATTCACCACTTCCTTATCAAGCTCCAACTTATTATTTTTCATGGCTGATGCCCACCCTTTCATTATAGTCTTTGATGGTTGTTATCATTTACTATCACAAACAAAATACTTGGAATATGTAAATTATTCACAAAGTGTATTAGTTTCTTTAAATTTAAACATTTGAAAATATGAGGATGTTCTATTAGAGAATTTTTTTCATCCATAATAATGGTAGGTTTCTCCAGTCAGCAATCACTAGTTAGGTGCACCTCCTTCTAGAACATAATTCATTTAATTTTCCCCTTTATGAAATTTATAGGATAATTCTATCTGTACTTTTGTTATGTGTTATGTTAAACATGTTTTCCACCATTAAATGTATTCAACACACCACCAAGATTAAAATTCATTCCCTAGTTATTATCAATTGTCCTGTGTGTGACATGAGATTCAATACTATCTATTATGACAAAGGGGGAACATCCTACAATTTACATCATAGATTTCAATTTCTCAAATTAACAGTTATTTTCATAGTCTCCTTAGACAACAAAATAAGTAGTCAACTTTACATTCAAGGGTAATGATAAAGAAGGAGGGGTATCTTCAATGTCTTATGAATTCTACATTATATTCCCTTATGGATTCAACATGATTTTTCATGTGGATATAGAAACTCCTCCCTTTCAAAATTCAGTGATAGAGAGGAAAATATTTGTCAAAAATAATTATATGGAATTCCTTTAACTCTATCACTAATGTATCCTCCCCATACATTGTATTTTGGACTAACATCCACCATTAATCTGCTTCTCAATTTATAGGACAAACAACTAGTAAGACCATGTCTTATTGAAAGCATTGAATTATGGAGAATAAATTTAAATGGAGTTGATTTATTGATGAATGATTATGGGATTTGAAGATCCACTAAAATTAAAATACCTTATTAAAATAAATATATTGATTACAACATGATCATCCTATTGGTTATTTCAGTGTTCCTCCTGATTTTGGATTCTATTAAAAACCGGACTCAATTACGAAATTATTTTCATGTTGTTCACAACTCATACCCAAAAAGGGTTGGAAATTTAATTTGGACATTCAACACATTTTCCCACAAATTTTTGGTTGACACAATTCCTAATCTATTTAGATAATGACTATAAATAAAGGAAAAACTCGAAATGATAATTTTTTTAACTATTAATGACATATATGGAAAGTCAAAAATATTAAAGGTGTAACTCATAAATGAGTTACTCAAACAATGTTTCCTAACATAAAATTACATGGTCATATTGGTTCCCTTAATAATGGGTTTCTAGAATCTTCTAAATTTACCAAATCACTTCCACTAGGGGTATAATATCAGCTATGTAGGAATTCACACTATCATTCACCCTTTATTGATAGAGTCTAGATTAATGTTTCCATTTCGGGTTATTGCCACATTGTACAACAGAACTATGGCCACATCCACTTATTTTATACAGACTATAATTTATTTTTTTAGAAACCACTTACCCTATACTTTTTCAAAATTTATATTAATATCCTGATTTTTTTTGATTTCCCAAAATCATTTATAGGTACTCATTTTATTTCATTTGAGAATATTTTTTTGGGTTTTATCATGGGTGTGTTTGGATGAAATTTGGATGTTTTTGAAGGGAAAACGTGTAGTTCATTTTTGGGGAAAGATTTTCCAAAAATGTGTTCTCTACCCCCATCAAACTACATGAACCCAAAAAGAGGTTATCCATAAGGACGGAGCACAATAGTTCATATCGTGTTCCTTAAGAGGGTAAATATTTCACCCAACTAAAGGATAATCATTGTTAAGGCACACAGTTTGGATATTTGTGCACCTCTACCTATGAAAACATACATTGGTTTTTAGTTAACATGAAAATTTGAATAAAAATTCCTGAACAACCATATTAAGAGAAAATACCTAATAGATTCACCATGACCCCTTAATCATATTTTTGGATGATCTAATATGAATTTCTAGGGATCCAGGCCTCTATTATTAGTGAATGGATGGGCCTATTAGAGATCTGAACTTCCCCGAGTATATTATTTTTAATTGATTAGATCTCTCTCTATCTCTACCTCTCCTACTAATCTTCCCAAATAAAATAGATATTTTTTCTACTATTGTTTATAGATCTGGATCCTTGTTTTTTAATAAGTATTTTTTTGATACGTAATCTATGATTCATAACTATAATGTTCTTCATCGTTGGTTTGACCTGTCCATTTCAAATTGAGTATTTTCATTAGGTGGTTACTCTTTATTGAATTGAGTTAGGTGATATATAACTAAAATACAAAAATATGAATTTAAATTAAGTGTATATAATTGTATAAGTTGTATTGTATTTTTAATAATTGGGTTTTTTTTCTATTGAATTAATTTATATTGTGAGTTAGTTCATTAATGGATTGAAAATGTTAAATAATTAATAGTTTCATTAATTAAGGAGATATTAGTAATGTGAAATTGATTTGATTAATTAATTTTTGAATTAATTATATATACGTAATGATTTTGAAATTGATATTAATAATTAATTATTAAATTAATTAATGAGATATAGTGGCTTTCAAATTTAAATGGATTAATTAATTAATGAATTAATTAATTTGATATTGAGATTGTGAAATTTATTAGAACAATAAAATGATGACTATATTAATGTGATGTTGATATTTTTATGTTTAATTTAAAAATTTATTATGGAATTAATTATGTGGATTTAGGGATTGTGAATTAGATAAATTAATTTTCAAATTATGTGAAATTTTGATAAGACGGTTAATGATGATTATCCTTGTTGAAGGTGATATATGTGGTATATGTGTTTATTTTGGAAAAAATGGTGTTAAACCTGGATTGACATGCTAAATAACCACATGTGTCCGAGAGATGGAATTATAGGTGCAATTGAATGCATAAAAATATTATTTAAAGTGACAGGGACATATTATCCAAATACCCATGGGTTGTGGGATAAGGACTGATCCCCCAAATACCCATGGAGTGCTAGGCATAATGTATTATGCCCACGATATTGGTGTTGGAATGTGGTTCGAATTGGACAAGGTAATTAATTGAGGTCAATGTATAATGAATTCACATGTGTGATAATGAATTTTGAATTGAATATTTGATATGCTTTAGACAAAAACTTAGGATGATTATGATATTGTTTAGTTTAGGTGTCCTTAAGAATCCAAGGGTTTTGTGGTAAAAAAATGTAATTGAATAAATTTAATTTGTTTACAATATTTATTTTATTTATTGTTTATAATATAGTAAAAATTTTATTTGAATGGATATAATTTTATATGTTATAGGTGGTATCCTAATGATTTTCACTCACACCCTACCCGGGCATCCAAATAATTACATGAATATATTCCATGTTTGCATGACAGTTTAAGTGAAATGGCCCTCTGTTAGATGGATGTGTCAGGATGGAGCATGGATGAGGGAGCCAGACATGGTTTGGGAACCTATTCCCTATTTTCTGTGTCTCTATTTATTTTGGGTTGTTCATAGGAACACTTGATACTTATTGGAATGACATATGTACAATATATTTTTGGATATTGTATTTTTAATTTTTCTCAATATGTGATATAGGACCTATTCTTATTATTGGTAATATCATTTTTATTTTTTTATTTATTTCCATTATTGTGTTACTTTCAAAAAGAGCATATATTCTCCAAAGGATCAATATTAAGCCTTCAATTCTAGTCGGTAGCCATTGCTGTATGGGGATCCATGCATGAGGTGACCAAGTAAACTGGCTAGGGGAATCATTATGTGATTCTTGGGTCAGGATGTTGCAAAATGGTATCATATGTGTTTTATTTTAATTTATTTTATATTACTATTTGGGAATGTTATATTAGATACTAGGATGATTTGGGACTTATTTATATGCTCGTTCATTGGAGTAGTTATCCCATGTATGGGGGAGAGCCCATATTTAATGGTGAACCCATGTATCCATGGTTGGATTGTTGTTATTGTGGTTTTTTGTTACAGTTGATGATATTTTACATCGAATTATTCACTTGTCATGTGATATGTTTTTTATTTGTAAATTTATTATGAGGTCTGAATCATGGCCCAATAAGGAATTAGGGTTTTGTATTCATACATCATTTTAGGTACTCAATATTATTTTTGAGACATGTATCATTTTTTCACGCAAGGAAAATGGGTTTTGGGTAAGTGATTCAAAATAATCTTTTTTTTATTGATTGATTTAGGATTAATGACAAAAAAGGATAGTAAAGGGTAGTGATAGCCTGTCAGTTTTGACTGTTTGGTGATGTTTGTGGAAAATATATTTGGGGGATTTTATGATTTACCAAATATGTAAATGTGATAATGTTGTGTTATGTGTGATAAGATGTTTTTATTAAATTTTATAGAAATGGCTCCATGATAATTCTTGTTAAGAGGATGATAAGATTGAATGGATAGAAAAGGGGGAGTTCCTTTTTATAAGAGGGGTGAGGGGAACCTTAGTAAAAGAAAGAAATATTATTTTATAATAAAATCATTTTCAGTTTCTAATTGCTCCAAATTGAATTATTTAATGTTTAAGGTGGGTATGCATCACAAACCACTCAACCAATTGGTTTTAGATAGGTTTGGTTCACTATATTAACCTTATCATTTATGTTTAACTCTTAGTTAAATAGTTTGACATTTACCATGTATCTTTATATTTTTACATTATCTGGTTAATAAACATACTATATACTTTCTATAGAACCCCATGTGGTTCATTAATAAATAAACAACATTATATAAGTCTTTTGGCCCAACCTAAGATTTTTAGGAATAGAATATAAATTAATAATATAATATTTGTTTTAAAAACTCTTTTTTGTCAATTTTGACACTCTTTGATATTTTGTTTCTGATAAATTCATAACAGCATTATTACTTTGAAAAAAATTCATCTAACAAACCCCACTATGTAATATTAACTTAGTAAATTAGTGGAATTCAAAATAGTCTCAAATTACATTTTTTTGGATATTTATAATTTCAATTATTTTAACTATCATTAATTATGTAATTTCTACATCGTCATTGTGTCATAAATAAATTAAATTATTTAATTTCTGAAAAATATAAATAAAATACCATTATGTAGAAAAGATTTTTATCATTCAAATGAATATTTATAGTCGAATTTTTCTTATGTGTAACCCTATATTAAAAAAATTTAGTTATTAAACTTTGATTTTAATTCTTTTAACTCTTCTTTCAATTAAATAATAACAATTGTCCGAATCTAATCCAAGTGGAACAAGAGGTTAATATTTTATTCCTAATGTCATTTCTGGTCGAATTAAACTTACCCAATAGAATTAGGATATGTGTTAGGCTACTAATAATATCATTTTTACCCTTAATTACCATATTTACTTTTAACCGTGGTAAATAAAAGTAAAAAGTTACTATTCACCAAAAATTATTCTCATCTTATTGAAACACATTTTACTTACTGATATCAACCTTGTCTCTCGTATTTTTGAAATTCAACTCAAAGAAGTGGTAATATTATATTTCATGTAAATTTGCAAATGCTTTTAGTAGGTGGGTTAAAGGCGGTATAAAGTTCAATAAAATTTTTATATATCTAAAATTATTATAAACTGACATCAATGAATTAAATTGAAATTATATAGGTATTATGGATGTATTTTGACCTAAAATAAATTTATATGAAATAAATAATTATTTAATTAAAAATTTAGTTTCAAACTATATCTTAGTGTTTTTTCACTATTCATAAAAATTGAATGTATTCAGAAAAATACCAAAAATTCACCTTAAGATAATTTCAACATTATGAATCCAAAACTGAATTCCATTTTGAATGATAAAATTTATAAAATTTTAAAAGGTGGGTATTACTATTCAAAATGGCTAGTTTGATTGGTCACGATGTGTTAGAATGTGGAGGTTGCGAACAGTGAAAGCTATTACAGTATTCAAAGGTAAACGTATCATCAAAGCATGGGGTGTTACATTCTTCCCCCATTTTGGAAATTGTGTCTTCGAAATTTTAAAAAAATTTCTTGTGAACATAATAGAAATTACCTCATCATAAAAAGAGTCAATAAAATTGTCACATTAAAATAATGAAAGAGAAGTACAAAGGTCACCCGAGATAACCCATACTAGGATTCCATGTAGGAAAACATAGATATGGAAGATAAACTAAGTGTCAAGTTCTGATGTAGAGGGATAGAAAACTAGATCAGGAAAAAGTAAACAAAAATAAAGCCACAAACATGGGATGGGACAAACGGTCATTAGTGTCCCAGTATGAAAATGTAAACGGACATCAATTTTTTTTGTTCTATGTTACATTCCATAATGATGAGGAATTTATTTATGAGATTGAATAACAACATAAAGAGATATACATACTTTTTATGTAGTGTTTCATTCATTAATAAATTTCTACCACTAACTAAATATTTTAAACTATGAGTATTCAAGATGAATTGGTCCCACCAGAAGAGATAGTTTCAATTTATAGTGAATCAAATGATCCAAAAAGAATAAACTATATATTTACCTCACCTTTAGAGATTAATAAAAACCAAAATGGTTAGTACAAGATTAGATGATCCCCCTAAAATATATTCCATTAGAGAAATAAACACTAATCTTAATTTCTAATATTAAACCAATAATACCCCAAAGATAAATAAATAACATTCAATAAATAATTGTCCATAAAATCCTTCAATATAATCCAATATAATTTTGAATCCCAAAACATATAAGAATTTTGTTATAGAGTCTTCTAGGTTAAATTGTATCTCTAAATGACATCGACTACTCTTTATGTCACATACTTAAAAGTAATTAACCTAATCACATATTATCTATTATAGGATAATTATTTACATAAATAACCCAAAAAACTATATATACACAATAAAATCATAGATAAAAATTCACCAATACTCCTCAAATGAAGTTCCATAGTATTCTATTTTCCATAGGCATATAGTGTTCCCAACAGAGCGAACATCTTGCAAAATAACATTTATCACTTTCTCACCAAATCATTTTTCTATAAAAAGGGTTTCCAGTTGATAAGGAATTGGATAAAAAATCATCTTATTAATTATCAATAAAATCATTTAACTAAAAATTATTTGTCACAATAACCTGGTATTTCACAGAATCCAGTGGTAGTTGATAAATCCCAATCGCACTCTAATTTTGGGTTCGATTCCCATATTTTTGTTCGACGCGACAGGTGGTAACATAGTATGTGTGTTTTCATTTTTCAAAAACTATATTTTAAAAAATTCCCTAAGTGATATAGATTCCTCAAAATAATCCTAACATAATTTAACCACCAATGTTATCTCGTACTTCTAATTTTCATCCCAAAAATTAATAAATTGTAATTGCCTCAAATTCAAGAGTAATATAAACCCAAATGGTTATTTATAAATATATCCACAAAAGAAAAGATAACTATTCCTTGAATATATTTTACACAAAACAAACTACAGGGTTACACATATAAGAGAAATGTCTTCCAAAGTAATCTCATCAAAAAAGTTCACCAATGCCTTTAATCATTTTTTCGTCCATTTATTTCCAAAAAGGTTTTTCCTTGACCAAGAGGTTATCCTATTGAATAGGGCATTGAAATGGGTGATGGAAAGGTCCCTTACATTTTTGACCAATGACCGTAATTGTATTCTTTGTATTTTTTTATTTTCTTCTATAGTACTCTTTATTTTTCCTCGGAAATTCTTTACTTTATGCCCTTCCTTACCACACATAAATAATATCTTTGTTCCATTAATGCACTTTTCTAGGCGACTCCTTCCATATATCAAGCATGATGGAAATTGAGGATTATTTTCTTCATGGTCTCCACTGCTGGAGCTCTTATCATTCATCACATTTCTCTCCTTTGTTGAGTCCGAGAGCTGGTTAATATATATGGTGCTGATCATATTTTTGGAGAACGGATTTGGCATGAACATGATATCTTTTACACCTATCAACAGTTCATTTTATTTCTCATTTCCACCATCTTTCCCACCTTGTACATGATGCTCAATGTTACTATGAATTTTTTGGAATCCTTTCATTGACAAAAACTAGAAAGCATTGTGTCACTAACAGTAGTCATAAAATCATTTAGAGAATATCATGACAATATATATTCAAATTGAAACACCTTAGGATTAACCAAGGTCATTTATTCTCATCTTATAATAATATTCATCCAACTAGTTTGTACAGAAAATGTAATATATACTAAGCATATCCCTTGGGAGTGTCGTAACCAAGAGTGAAGCAAGGCCCATTGTTGTGCACCAGTTCCCGTTTGAGTCTAACTAAAAGTGGTGTTTTCGGGTTTTACAACTAGGTACATCTCTTCCAGAGCTGCCTCTACCTGTTCGTATCTAGTCAGGGATGTATTTCGAGATAATCTCACAAAATCTCTACAATACCAAAATTTTAGGAAGTTATTCTATATTAATCATCAATGTCTATCTTAGAGCTATGTGGTCTAATCAGAGTTTATCTAAATCTAGTTTCTATGGTTTGTACTAAACATCCTATGATACCAACAATAACGCCCCGAACCCAGAATCCAGGATTCGGTGAATTATTTTAATATATTGGCGCGATTACAAGGAATCAAGTCCCGAAGGACTGATCTATTTTGTAGTATTGGAAACAAGATACATACTTAAGTTCAACATTACAACTTGAAAATAAAAACAACATTAATTTATTTCATTAGAAACATCCATGCTTCCTAGATTATTCCAGGAAGTCACTCATAACTAACTTCTTCATATCCTGGGAAAATAAAACATGAAAAGGGGTGAGCTCCGAAGCTTAGTAAGAGTAAGAAATACAACGGAGGATAACATAAACATTAGGCATGGTGAATAATTAAAAACGCATGCCTTATCAAATAATAAACATGAGAAATTTATGGCAGGAATATGAGTTGAGTAAATAATTCCATAATAATATATAGTCATGGGTATTCTACTAGAAGAATAACAATATGAAATATCAATAGAAAAATCACATTATTATGGAATGCATAATGTCAAACATTCATAACCACATAGTCATGGCCTTGTGCCCTGACTACAAATAAGATTTTGTTAAGGACTTGTGCCAAGACACTAGTTTGTCTCATGACACCTACCGATTTATTGATGAGCTATAGTGGTCTCCACCTGTCACTTACTAAGTCCAATTCATAACTCATATGAAAAGGTTTAAACATAATCTGATCATCCGTATTAAAACTAGCATATTAAATATCATTATTTTAACCAAAAACCATGAATGGTATAAAAATAGAACATCCATAGTCAAATATAAATCATTCAATACAATATGGAAGATTTTATTATAATATATCAACCTCAATAGCGAATAATGAATGATATTTACATAGATGAAAATAATCATCAAACATATTTTAGAGATATATCCACCATTTTCTTGAAAACATTTAAAAGTATCACAATTTTTCAAGAAGCCATTGAAAATAGATTTCTGAATCAAAGTGTCCCATACCACTTTGAAACTTTTAAAAGGAATTTTAATTTTAAAACTTTAATTTCCATATAAATAAATACTAAAAACAATTTTTAAAACATGGACATTAATGAGAAATATTTAGAATAATTAATATTTAAATCATTTTAAAATGATATTTTAGTTAGAGTTCCTAACCAAAAAAGAGACACAAGAATACAAATAATTGAGTAAATAAAAACATTATAATATCATGGGAATAAATGGATTCTTGATATACTATGTCAATGTACATTATATACCCCATATAAAAGTGAATTGGTTTATAACAAAAAACAAGTCTCAATGGAATGTAAATTGAAATAAAATCTATTATAATGACTATATCATTAGGTTAATGATAAATAAACGACATAATTATGTCTGCAAAATATAAATATACTAAATATTATTTGATATTTAGTGTAAATAAATCAGAGGACATTCACATATATTCTTATAAAAACAACCACAATTAATTGGTTGTTTAACTCAATTGAGTTAAAATTACTCTTAACAATTTCATATCGATGACTTGAGAATTTAACAATTGAGTGATTTTGTGTATCAAAAATATAATCATGGAAAGGGGAGTTGAAATCACTACACAAATAATAAATAATGATTCCACACATAATCATGGAGTAAAATAATCAATGAAGAATGCATAAAGACGAATGAGTGGAAATTGAAATTTGAAATTCTCATACCAATTTCCTAAAATATGAATCATACATACCATTAAAGATGGATCATAAAATGAAAATCTAATTACACATATATTAAAGTATTTTACAGAAGGAATACAATCATTGGGTAGTACATTCACCACAGAAATGGAAATAGTAGAAGTATGGCACGAATATCACAGAAATAGAAATTTTTATGAAAACCCTTACTTCGTTGTAATGAATCAAGTCCTATGGAAAAAAGTTAATAACAACCAAATGAATCATAAAATTCCATGAATATAATGATAATAATTATAAAATATATATCAAATGACAGTATACAATACACCAAATTTAATAAATAAGTGGCGAACAATAGAAATCTAACCGAATTTAAAGTGAGATAAGAGACCCATTACATTGTACCTTACCTTGGTCGAGGGTAGGTTAACCTCATCTATAATGGTGAAATAACTGTTATTAAATTATACAAGAATCATAAACATTAATATTATATCATATATAATCTATTAATATTACATTGTTAAGAATATTTTATTATTATTGTCGTTTCAGGTGTTAACTATTTCGTTTTCCTTTATGTGATTTGTTTCGTAAGTTGTGTTTTTAGGTATAGAATGTATCTTATTCATATTAATAATGATATTCAGTCTTTAAACATTAATTTTAATCATATAATGATAATTATTCATGAATGTATTGTGATGGGGAAATAATCTAATCGTGTTCGTGGAGACGGTAATCTGTACGTACGCACGAGCGACAATATCATTATTTTGATATTAAAATGTTATATAATTGGATGGTATATCATATATACATAATCATTATAATGTTATATTTTTTATTTAATTCAATTACATATCATTATTATACCCATCCAAATAATAATGTATTTAATAAAAATTACACCACGACGTAGATATGGTAAGCCGTACGTATGCGTGTATGGTGACATTTTATTCAAAGGAGGGATAGAATAATGAATTTGGTTGTACTATATTTATAATAATATCACAGTAAATAGAAGATACGCGATTTATTACTTTATAATGGAAACAATAAAGAAAGAGGAAGTGGAAGAAGAAAGGAACTTCAAAGAGGTGATGAAATATTTACTTCTTCTACGGGTTCTTCCTTTTGATTTGAAAAAAGGGCTCCTTAGGTTGGATTTCTGACTAAAGTAAGGCCTATAGTATGAATGGAGTACACATTTGAGGGTATTGGGGAAGATATTGATAGAGGAAAATGGATTTGATGGTGTGAATTGATGTGAAGGGTGTGTTCCCTTTTATAAGAGGGGTGAGGGTCACCTTAGGAAAAGATAGGAATAATATATTATAATGAAATAATTTTCAGTTTATAATGGCTCCAAATTGAGTTATTTAACGTTTATGGTGCAGAGGGGTCTAAAACCAATCATCCAGTAGGTTTTAGATAGGTTTGGGTCACTGTATTAACCTTATCTATTAGATTTAACTCTTAGTTAAATAGTTTTATATTTACAATGTCTCGTTTTATTTTAACATTATATGGTCAATAGACGTACTATATACTCCCAAGAGAATCCCAAGCAGTTCATTAATGATACACCTATCATTATCTAAGTCGTTTTACCAAAAATTATATTTTTAGGAAAAGAATATCTATTAATAATAAAATATTTGTTTTAAAAACTCATTTATGTCAATTTTGACACTATTTGGTATTTTGTTTTTTATAAATTAATAACAGCATTATTACATCAAAAAAAGTTCATCTAAACTACCCTTATATGTCATATTAACCTAAAAAATTAGTGGAATTCCTAAAAAGTCTCAAATTGCATTTATTTTGATATTTATAATGAAAAATATTATATTCATTCATTAATTAGGTAATTTCTGTATCATCATTGTGTACTAAATAAATTATATTATTTAATGTATAAAAAATATATAATGAAATACATTTATGTAGAAAAGATTTATTATATTTCTAATGAATATTTATTATCGAATTTATCTTATGTGTAACCCTATATTAAAAGTGTTTTTATTATTAAACTTTGATTTTAACTCTTTTAACTCTTCTTTTAATTAAATAATAATAAATGTTCTAATCTAATCCATGTGAACCAAAAAGGTTCATATTTTATTTCTAAGGTTTATTTTGGTAGAATTACACTTATCCAGTAGAATTAGGACATGTGTTAGGGTAGTAATAATATCGTTTTTACCCTTATTATCCTATTTACTTTTAACTATGGAAAATAAAAGTAAAATGATACTTTTCACAAAAAAAATTGTTTTCATATTATTGAACTAAATTTTATTTCTGATATCAACTGTTCCTCTAGGAATTATGAAATTCAACTCATAGAAAAGGTAGAATTATGTTTTCTATAAATTTGCAAAGGCTCCTAAGAGGTGGGTAAAAGACGATAAAAAGTTCAATAAAAGTTTTATATATCTAAAATTATTATAAACCGGCTCCAATGAATTACATTGAAATTATATAGGTTTTTTGTATATATTATGACCTAAAATAAAATAAAATTAAATAAATAATTATTTAAATAAAAATTCGGTTTTAAACTATAACTCATTGTTTTTCAGTATTCATCCAAATTAAAAGTATTCGAAAAAATTCCAAAAAATCACCCTAAGATAATTTTGATATTTAGAATCCAAAAATGAAGTCCATTTTGAAAGATAAAATTTATAAAATTTGAAAAAGTGGGTATTACTATTCATAACGGCTAGTTTTATTGGTCGTGGTGTGTTAGAATCTCAAAGTTGCGTACATTACATGCTATTACATTATTCAGAGGGAAACGTACCGTGGATGCTTGGGGTGTTGCATTCTTCCACCCTTTTGGAATGTGTGTCATAGAAATTTTTAAAATTGGGCTTGGGAACATAATTGAAAGTCCTACATCGAAAAAAGAGTCAATAAAACTATCACTTTAAAAGAAATAATGAGAAGTACAAAGATCACCTGAGATAACACTTACTAGGATTCCATATAGGAAAACATGGATATAAAATATAAACTAAGTGTCAAGTTCAGATGTAGAGGGATAGAAAACATGACCAGGAGAAAGTTAACAATAAAAAAGCCACAAAATTATGATGGGACAAACGGTCATTATTTTCCCAGTAGGAAAAGTAAAGGGACAATGTTTTTTTTGTTTTAAGTTAAATTTCATAAAGATGAGGAATTTATTTACGATGTTGAATAAGAACATAAAGAGATATACTTAATTTCTAAGTAGAGAATCATTATTTAATAAATTTTTACTAGTAATTAATTTTTTTAAATGATGAGTATTCAAGATGACTTGGTCACACCGGAAAATATAGAATCAATTTCTAGATAATCACATGATCCATAATGGATAAACTATATATTTACCTTGTCTTTAGAGATAAATCAAAACCAAAATAGTTAGTACAATATTATATGATCACCCAAAAGGATATTCTTTTAGAGAAATAAACTCTAATCTTAATTTCTAAAATTAATCCAACTATTCCCCAAATTTAAATAAATATCATCCAATAACAATTTTACTTAAAATCCTTCAATAAAATACAATCAAATATTTAAACCAAAAACATAAAAAAACTTGGTTATGGATTCTTCCACATTAAATTGTATCTCCAAATGAAATCAACTATTCTAAACACCACATACCTATTACTAATTAACCTAATCACATATTCTCTATTATAGATTAATAATTTCCATAAATAACCCAAATCACTATAAATACACAATAAAGAGATCGATAAAATCCACAATTACTCCTCAAATGAAATCCCCTAGTATTTTATTTTCTTTAGGCATATAGTGTTCCCAACAGAGCGAACGACATCCAAAATAACATTTATCACTTAATCACGAAATCATATTCCTATACTAGGGGTATTCATTTGATAAGACATAAGATCCAAAATCAATATAACATTGATCAATAAAATCATTTAACTAAAAATAATTAGTCACACTAACCGGGGATTTCACGTAGTCCAGTGGTAGGTGATAAATCCAATCGCACTCTAGTTGTGGGTTCGATTCCCACAACATTTTCCAACGGGACGGGTTGTCACATGGTTTTAATGTTGTCCTTTTTCAAAAAAAAATATTTTATAATATTCTCTATATGAGATAGATTCCTCAAAATAATCATAACATAATTTAACAACCAATGTTATATCGTACCTCTCATTTTCTTCCCATAAATTAATAACATGTAATTTCCTCAATTTCCAGAGTCATATAATCCCAAATGGTTATTTAAAACTATATCCATAAAAGAAAAGATAATTGTTCCTCTAATAGAAGTTTCACATAACAAACTGCATGGTTACATAAACAATAGAAATGTCTTCCAATGTAATCTCATCAACAAAGAGCACTAATACCTTTAAACATTTTTCTATCCATTTATTTCCACATAGGTTATTATTTTTCTGAGAGGTTTTCCTATAGAAGAGGGAATTGACTTGGGTTATTCCAAGGTCCCTTACATTTATGACAAATGACTGTAATTGGATTCTAATTATCATTTTTATTTTCTTTCATATTACTCTTCATTTTTCCTCAACAATTATTTGCTTTATGCCATTATTTCCCACACATAAAGCATTTCATTGTTCCCTTTAGACACATTCCTAGGTGTCTCCTTCAACAGTTCCTACAACATGCAAATTAAGGATTCTTTTCTCCATGGTCTCTACTACTAGATCTCTTATCATTCATTATCTTTCTCTTCTTTGTTGAGTCTGGGAGCTGGTTAATATATATGTTGTTGATCATATTTTTGGAAAACTGATTTGGGATTAACATGATATCTTTCACACCTATAAAAATTCCATTTTTTTTGCTCATTTCCACCATCATTCCCTCCTTCATCATCATGCTCAATGTTTCAATGACTTCCTTGAAATCCAGCTGTTGACTAAAACTAGAATGCATTGTGTGAGTAATAGTAGTCATAAATTCATTTAGAGAAAATCATGAAACCATATATTCAATTTGAAACACCTTAGGATTATCCAAGGTCATTTATTCTCATTTTATATTAAAATCCATCAAATCAGTTTGTAAGGAAAATGTAAGTTATCCTGAGCATATCCCTCATGATTGTTGTGACCAATAGTGCAGCAAGGCTCGTTTTCATGCTCCATTTCTCATTCGAGTCTAGATCAATGCGGTGTTTTCGGGTTTTACCCCTAGGTACATCTGTGCCAGAGCCACCTCTACCTGCTCGTATCTAGACAAGGATGTATTGCTTGAAAAACTTACAAAATATCTACAATACAAAAATTTAATGGTGTTATTCTATAATAATCCTCAAAGTAAATATTAGGGATATGTGGTCTAATCATAGTTTATCTAAATCTAGTTTAGAAGGATTGTACTAAAATTCCTCTAAAACCAACTACAACGCCCTGACCCCAGAATCCTAGAGCCGGTGTATTATTTTAATATATTTGCATGATTTAAAGGAATGAAGTCCCGAAGGACCAATCAGTTTAGTAGTATTGGAAAAAAGATACATACTTATGTTCAACATTACAACTTGAAAAAAAAACATTAATTTATTCCTTTATAAACATCCATGATTTCCAAATTATACCAATAATTCACTCATAACTGACTTCTTCATATCCTTGGAACATGATGAATGAAAAGGGGTGAGCTCAGATGCTCAATAAGAGTATGAAATATAGCGGAAGATAACATAAACATTAGGCATGGTGAATAATTGAAAACACATTCCTTTTCGAAAAATAATCATGAGCACTTTATTGTAGGAATATGAGTTGAGTAAATAATTCCATAATAAAACATAGTCATGGGTATTCTACTAGTTGAATAACCGAATGAAATATCAATAGCTAATATCATAATTATGGAATGGAAAATGACATACATTCAAAACCAAATAGTCAAGGCCTTGGGCCAAGACTACAAATAACATTTTTTCAACGCCTTGGGCCAAGACACTCGTTTGTCTCATGAGACCTACCGATGCATCGAGGAGCTATAGTTGGATCCATCCATCACTTACTAAGTCTAATTCATTCCTCATATGAAAAGATAGAAACATAGTATGATCATTCGTATTGAAACTAGCATAAGAAATGTCAATATTTATACCACAAACCATGAATGGTATAAAAATAGCACATCCACTGTCAAACATTACCCATTCAATAAAATATGGTAGATTGTATTATAATAGATCATCCTAAGTAGACAATAATTAATGATATTGACATAGATAAAAATAACCATCAAAACTATTTGAGAGAAATATCCCCTTTTTTCTTGAATGTGATAGATGGTATATCTGAGTTTGATATACTCTATAATACCAAAAGTATGATCGAAATAAGAATGATATTCTATGATAAAAGAGGGGGGTGATTGTACCTTTTAAAAATTCCTTTGGAAATTTTAAAGATGTTTATGATTAACTAGGTTGATCAAAATAATTCAAAAGACCTCTTATAGGTTCTAAACACATGCTAGCTTCCGAAAAAGTAATTATGAAGATGAAACTTAACCAAAGTTAAAATATTAAGATTCTACCTTAAAGTGTATAGAATCTAACTATATCATAGTATATGAGTGATGAATTATAAGATAGTATACTTTCCTCAATAATACAAAATGCAGTGGAAAAACTTGTAACAAAAACAATTAAGAAGTAATGAGTCTTTTAACCCAAATAGAAGGGTATCCAACAACCTTGGATAAAGGTCCCTTGATTTATAATTTCAAGAAAGTATTTCTTACCCACATCAGGGTAAGCTCTCGATACAAAGATCAGAGTCTATCTTGCTATCCCCGAAAACCCTCAACTATCAGGTATTCATCACCTCTGTCTTCCTTAGCATGGAAAACCTCATCTTCAAGGTGTTGGAACCTCTGTCTTCCTATCCCCGAAATCCCTCAATTGTAAACAACAATAATAAAAGTCACACGAAGAAAATCTACACATGGAAAAGTTTTAACAAGATATTTAATCTTTCTGCATGAATATTGAGTGTTGATAAGAGCCTCTCTCTCTAGAAATCACTTCAACAAGATGTAAACACCAGTGTCAAAGATATTTTCAAGTGTGGTAACATCTTTTCAAATGAGATCTTATTTATAGGCGAAGTTCCAATGGTCGACTCCCTCCTCCAAAAGTCATATTCTTCATTGATTTTCAATGGGACATATACACATGTCACTCAACCAACAGTTAGTTGATAATTGATGGCATGACATTGTTTTATAATATAACAAGTGAAGGTATAACTAAAACTAATATTCGGAATAGACAAAACAAAAGTTCAGTGGGTTGAATGTTAAAGTTCGGAGTCTAACTAGAAAATGAATTCGGATTCTATAATAAAGAGATATTCAGATTCTGTTTTCCAGAGGAATTCATAACGAGAATTCGTAATCAGAATTATTCATCAGGATTCGTAATCTAAATTCGTAATTTTAATTCTTCATCAGAATTCGTAATGAGAATTCATAATGAGAATTTGTAATGGGAATTCGTAATCAGAATTCTTCACCAGAATTTGTATTGATAATTCATAATTAGAATTCTTCATCAAAATTCGTAATGAGGATTCGTAATTAGAATTATTCATCAGAATTCGTTATATGAATTCATAATCAGAATTCTTCATCAACATTTGTAATGAGAATTCATAATCTGAATTCGTCATCAGAATTCCTAATGATATTTCATAATATGAATTCATCATCAGAAATCATAATGAGAATTCGTAATCATAATTCATCATTAGAATTCGTAATGAGAATTCGTAATCATAATTCATCATCAGAATTCATATTTAGAACATTATGTAAGATCGTAATCATAATTCAGAGTTGAACTTTATGAAAGTTCATAACCAGGAATTTGGCGTAGAACTTCATAAAAGTTCATAACAAGATTTCGGATCAGAAAACATAAAGCTTTATATCTAAGTAATATAGGATTTTGAGGTTTTAGATATGAACACGATTTTTGTACTTAAGAAAAAAAGATTGATAAGAACAATGAAAATAAGGTAGGGGTAAATTTCCTTTGGGAAGGGAATTTTTATTATCGATTTAAAACAGGGGTAAAATAGATTTGCTTAAGGATATGGTGTTTGTGATTTTCGAAACATGAAGGAATGGAAGATCCATAAGGAAAACGTTATTAACTCAACAATCTCCCCATTTTTTGAAAGCACAAACATCCTTCAGAAAAAGAATGTAATTGCTTAGAAGAAGATTTTCTATACTTTTAAATAAATATTATATCTCTTTGTTCATGGAAAATAATGAATACGACTAACTACCACTTAGGCATTGCAACACTATAGATCATATTATAGATTTCTGTAATATAATTTTCAATATCTTGAAAGTGGAAATCATTATAATGAGAAATTTCCCCTTAAATAAGATCCCCCTTACTTAGGGATAGTTCTTCTTTACTTAAAATTTTTCTTCTCCATTTTTAGTTCATTTTCCTTCTCCCCCTTTGTGATTTTCAAAAAGAGTAAAAGGGAACGAAAAATAAATATGGTAACTGAAATATTAGTGGAGAAATGCAATGAAAAACAGACCAACAAACATTCCATTATGATTGAAAGTGTTAGTACAAGAAAAAAACAACAAAAATCGGAGTCGTCTATTTTTTTCCTTGGTAATTAGAATTTTGACAATGGTCTTCAGCTTCTTCAGGTATTTGTGATCTTCCTTAGCTTGTTTTTCTAATGCCTTGATCCTGTATTCCTGAGTCTTTTGGACCTCTGGCTGAGCCTTCATGGCCTCTTCCTGAGCAGTCAACAAATCATCTTGTTTCAAAATCTTTTCTTGCATTTCGCTCCGAAGATTATTTTCTATTTTCAAGATTTTAAAAATATAACTCAGCTTTCCATTCAGATCTTTCACATCCTGAATCCGAGAACTATGTTCTAGACATATCCTTTCCAGAAAACTATCTGAATGATTTTTAATTTTGATATCCTTAGTACCAAAGGCCTCTTTAACATCTTGTGGGAACTGATCAATCTCTTCCATATCTTCAACAATCTTCTTAGACCATTGATTTATTTTGATGTAAGACATTCTATGGAAATCGTAGTTGATAAGAAAATTATTATGTTCTGCCTCAATCTTCACACATTTATCCATCACCATGGATACAGATTCTAACTTTTGATTCATGTTGTGCTGAAGCATCTGGAATCTGGACTCTATTGTATGATAAATCGAAATTGTGTCTACCAACTTCTTGAGGGACTCAACAACAAAATCATGTCCCAATTCAAATGACTCTGAATTAGACAACTTGCTAGGAGATTGTTCTTCTTCTATTTCCACTAGTTTCTTTTTACAATAGCCTCAAACTTTCTTCTTCCTTATGATATCATTTGTTGGGGTATCAATAAGAAATTGCTTACCATTGCCAATTTTCGGTATGCCATCTTCATTAGGGGATTCATTCTCACTCTTGGATAACTACACTATCTTTTCTTCATAAGGTTATTCTTTTTGAGCAGCAACTTCAACTTCCACAGGTTGGATAAAGTCATGATTATATATCTCTTCTAAAAATTTGATCACTTTTTCTTCTTATTCATTCTCATCAACTCCCAGAGTAGCAGTTTTTGGGGACCCGTCATAAGAAGTCTGGATTGAAAACTCCTCTGATGGGGTTCCCTTATCTTTATATTCTTCAAATTTTTTAATTATATCATCAGAACCTCCACTCATCTCATCTTGTTGAACTTCCTCCACAACTTGCGGAACATTCTCCATCACTTATTTCTCAATTGACTACTCATTGGGATTTTCCAGAGCCTTCTTACCTGGAGTCTCAGGAAATTGTTCCATCAAAAAAGATTTAGAAACAAGAGTATTTTCGGAATTTATTTCAGCATCCCTCCGAAGGGATTGACAAATTTCAGCTTCTGTCATATTCTTCTTCAGCATCTTCTCTTTGGCCTGTTTCTCTAGCTCATCAGCAGATTTTTCTTTCAAGGCCTTAGCCTCAGCAGGATCCATACCAAACTGTTGATCCCATGAATTTCTTTTCTCATTATCTTCCCTCCATTTTGAAACCACTTAATCAGGATAAGATCTTTGGTTTTTGGGATTAGGAGGTAAGGATTGAGGTTCTTTAGACTAAGGGGTTTTGTCTTCCACTTACCTCAACTTCCTCTTCTTCCCAGCCTTCATGGATGGTTCACCTTTTTCAATGATTTATGGATTAGATTCTACCTCTTCCTCAGGTAGATTATAGAACTCACCTGAATTCTTTGAGAAACCAACCTTCATCCTCTTAAGAGTATCATCACTGATATACATTACCTTGCAATTTCTCAGCTTGGAGGTGTAAGCAATATTGAATGAATCAAGACACCAACTAATAAGCATGGAGAGAAGAGTAGGATACATAATAATTTCATCTTTCAAATTCCCATTGTTGAAGTTTTGAACCATAATAACGATGTTCCTCATCGGATTGATCTTTCTTAGATTTACCAAGAAATCCAAGATGTAAATGTCAATTTTCTTTAAGTTATCCTTGTCACATCTTCTTGGTATGAAAAACCATTAAACCCACAACTATATAATCCAATTGTTGGTAGAATGATGAGAAATATTTTCGGTCTTGACTTCATTAAGTCCAAGGAATTACATAGCCTTCACTTTGTTGAATCTTCCTTGCACATCTGGTAGCTTATGGGAGTAAAATTCGACCTCTCCATCATATGAGATCTTCACCAAGCTCACAACCATGGAGTAAGAAAGCTTGTATGTCATTCCATAGATCTTAAAAAAGAAATTTTCTCTGCCATCTTCATCGTAGAAGGAAACAGAATCATAAAATTATATAAGCAAATCTGTATAAACGACATCCTGATCCCCCGGCTTTGATATTCAGAAATCTTCCCAACCATTGAGCTTGATATTCTTAGAAAAAATAGAATCATACATAATAAAAAATATTGGATGGACCAACCTTTCCCTATAGACTAACTAACTTGATATTGGCTTCATAGTAGACATTTCTTGAGAAGTGGATTCTACAGACATTCAGAATGGAGAAACACTGAATGATTCAGAACAATCTTATGAAGGAAGGGAAGAACATAAACACATGAGAGCTTGAATTAGATGTGGGACAACCATTGGGGGTCCCATTTATATAGGCAAAGGAGGTGACCTTTAATCTTCCAAAACCCATTTAACAGTTGTGAAACATTCTCATAAGATATAACGGTTGAAAAACTAGCCCAAGGAAATCATGAATCCGATCATTTGAGGTTTTAAGAAAAACATTCAGATTTTATGGAAAAACAAATCCAAAAAACGCAAAAGAAAATACCGGCATAAAAAATATGATTACGTAAAGAAAAGTAAGAAGATCATACCTTTCTGATTTCCAGTAATATTATTCATTATTGGTGATATTCATCTTGACAAAATTTTGACTATGAAAAGCATACTACGAAGAACTCACTACGAAAAACTCATTACGAAAAACATAAAGTCGAAAAGTTTATTGAAAAAACATTGAGTACTAAAACTATATTACGCATATTATGAGTACACAAATTCTATTACGAAAAACTTCATTAAAAAAATTTCCAGTATGAAAACATCATTATGAAAATTTTCATTACGAAAACATCATTACGAAAATTTCCAGTACAAAAACTTCATTACGAAAAATTTCAATATGAATATTTTTTAAAAAAAAATAAAAAGATCATTATGAATTTTTTTGAAAAGATCATTATGAAAAATTTGGAATATCTCAATACGAAAACTTTTGAAATGCATATTACGAAAAATCTTGAAGAGCTCACAATCAAATGAACTCCCCCTATGAAAAAGAGTTTATTACTATAAGAAGATTGGTTTTCCAATTATTTAATCAAGAAAAACTACCTTACGATAATGATTCCTATCATCTGTTTAATATATTCAAATCTTTCAGAAGGTAAAGATTTTCTGAAAATTTCAGCAAGTTGATCTTGCATTCTGATTAATTAAAGAATAATATCTCATTTTTGTGTGTGATCCCTAAGAGAGTGATGCCTAATATATATGTGTTTTGAACTAGAGTGATGTATAAGGTTTTTACTAAGGGAATGACCCTTGTATTATCACACAAAATTTGTGTTTTTGTAAAACTCATACCATATTCTGTTAGTGTGTGTTGCATCCACAACACTTGAGCACAACAGATTCTAGTTGCTACATATTCAGCTTCAGCAGTGGATAGTGCTACTTATTGTTGCTTCTTGCATGACCAAGAAAATAATTAATCTCTTAAGAAATGATAAGATTCACATGTACTCTTTCCATCCATTCTACACCAACCAAAGTCAGCATCTTCAAAATGTTTTAAGACAAAATAATTTCCAGAAGTATAAAATAGTCCTATATCCATGGTTCCCTTTAAGTAACAAAAAATTATTTTCACTACATTTAAATGAGATTCCATATGATTGGATTGATATCTAGCACATAAGCATAGTGAAAACATCATGTCTGGATGACTAGCTATCAAGTATAGTATGCTTCTTATCATACCTCTAAAGGATGTTTGATCGACTGGTTTCCCAACTTCATCATGATCAAGTGTGTTTGAGGTACCAATGGGAGTACTAATATTTTTAGTGTTGTCGTATCCATAATTTTTAATAATATCTTAAATATAATTATGTTGATATATATAAGTTCCTTTTGGTTTTTGAGAAATTTGAAAAACAAGGTAAAATGTTAACTCACCCATCACACTCATTTCAAACTCATATTTCATTAGATCTGCAAAGGAATCAGTTAATGACTGTTGAGTTGAACCAAATATAAAGTAATCAACATAAATTTAAACAATAAAAAAATTCTTATCTTTATTTATAAAAAGAGTTGGATCTGCATTTCCCTTAACATAGTTATTTTGAATCAAATATCCTATAATTCTATCATACCAAGATCAAGGGGATTTTTTAAGGTCATACAAAGCATCGGTAAGACTAGAAACATGATCAGGATGTTTTGTGTCTCTAAATCCAAGAGGTTGTTCAACAAAAACATCTAATTGAACATAACCATTAAGGAAAGAAAATTTTACATCCATTTGAAAAAGCATGAAATTGAAGAATTCTGTAAAGGAAAGATGGATATGAATAATCTCAAGTCTATCTATAGAGCATAGGTTTCATCGTAGTCTATTCTTTCTTGTTGATTATAGCCTTTAGCAACCAATCTAGATTTATTCCTAACAATGACTCTATTTTCATCACACTTATTTCTAAAGACCCATTTTACTCTAATTACAGAAGTTTACTTAGGTCTTTCACCCAAGGTCCAGACTTTATTCCTTTTGAATTCATTTAGTTTATCTTTCATGGCTTTAATCCAGTAATCATCACCAAAAGTTTCATCAGTGCCTTTTAGTTCCAATTGCTAAAAGAATGCTAGATGTTCTACTTCATTTCTTAAGGATCTTCTAGTCTATACAGGTTGATTCACATAACCAATGATACTATCAGTAGGATGATTCTTATGAAAATACTGATTTGTGTTTTGAAGAACTTATTAATCAATATAGGGTAGGAAATCTTCTGGGATAAATGTTTCAGAAGTATCTTCTTGTAAATTTTTATTGTCTGAAGGATTTTCTATCATATGTTGAGAATCAGTTTTTAAAACACATCATAGGATGGTGGTTGAGGTTGTTTGAAAACAAAAGGATCAGTTTCATCAAATCTGACTTGTACTGATTCTTGAACAGTACAAGTGTTTTTGTTAAAAAAGTATATATGCCTTAGATGTTGTGGAGTAGTTTAAGAAAATTGCATCATCAGATTTTGGTTCGAATTTGTGTAAATAATATTCAGTATTCAGAATGAATACTTTGGAATCAAAAACCTTAAAGTAGAAAAGTCTAGGTTTTCTACCATTCCATAATTCATAAATAGTTTTATTAAGAAAATGTCTAATCAAAACCTTATTTTTAGTATAACAAGCAGTACTTATAGATTCCGCCCAAAAATGTCTAGAAATAGAATATTCACTCAACATGGATCTAGTTATCCTTTGAAAAATTCTATTTCTTCTTTCAACTACACCATTTTGTTGAGGAGTTATAGGTGTTGAGTAGTTATGATAATACCTTTTCTACTACAAAAAGTTCCAAAATCAGATTTTTTAAATAATCCACCATGACCACTATGAATAATATTCAATGGAAGATTTTTCTCATTTTTGACATGGGATATAAAACATTTGACATAAGAAAAAGCTTTAGATTTCATTGCTAGAAAATAGACCCATGTAAATCTAGTGTAATCATCAACCAAAACAAATACAAAATATTTTCCCCCAATGATTCCAATTTGTGTAGGACCAAAAAGATCCATGTGCACCAACTGTAGTGCATCAGTTTTTTAGACTTCACAAATTGATTTAAAACATGATTTATGTTTCATTCCATATTGACAAGGTTTACAAACTTTTGAAGAATCAAATCTATGTTCTGGTATATCCTTAACTAGTCTTTTATTAGATAGTTTGCATAGGTTTCTAAGGTTACAATATCCTAACCTTCTATTCCATAACCAAGAATGATCTTCCATTGCACTAAGCCAAGGTAGATCTTTTCATCTAAGGTCTTCTATGTTCAAAGTGTATTCATTCTCTTGCATATGGGCAATGGGAATAAATTCTCCCTCATAATTGTGTACTAAGAACTTATCATTCCTAAAATTCTGAAGATAACCTTCATCACATAACTGAGCTATGCTAATGAGGTTGTGCTTAATTCCTTTTAGAAATAAAACATTTTAAATCAAAATTTTCCAAGAATAACAATGTTACCAATACCAATAATTTCTCCCTGAGCATTATATCCAAACATTTGTTTTCCTCCTTTTGTATTGATAATCTTTTTGAAATATTTTTTGTTACTAGTCATATGCCAGGAACATATACTATCCATGTACCATATATTGTTGTTTTCACTTTCTCTATTTTCCTGAAAATAAGAAAAAGTTATATTTTCGGAATCCAGACTTTCTTGGATCCAGAAATTTCATAAAGCAAAATTTCGGGTACCCACATATTTTTATAAAAATAAGCCTTATGAAATCCAAAATATTGGGTTTTGTTTAAGGAAAAATTCTTTGCCCAGTGAGCACCACACTGACATTTAGTACAGAATGGGGTACTTTGAGGAACAATGTAGTTGTTTGTAAAAATTGGTTTAGAACTAGTATAACCAATACGAGAAGTATTCCTTCGAGGTCAGATTTGTGAATACATTTTATCAAAATTTTCCGTACATAGGGTAATGTTTGAAAAACACTTCCACAATTAAAATATTTCGGATTTGAGTTTAATAAGTATGTTATTGTCTTCATAAACTTATTATTTTTAGCTAGAGTTAGGCTTGAAAACACTTTTATTAGAAATTATATTTTCTAGATCTTTATAAGGTTTATCCTTATCAGAACTTACATCCTAATGATTTTTTAAAATACTTTCAAAATCAGCATTTTTCTTATTAAGATGTTTAGAAAGATCTGATATTTCCCTAATAAGAATAGTATTCCAAGAATTTTCCTTATCATGTTTTTTCAAGAGTTTTGAATTTTCATTCTCAAGGAGTTTGGAAAACCTAGAAAATTCTTCATAGGTTGGTAAAGTATTATCTTTTTTGGAAGTGGATTCTTCATCAGAAAAGTTATAATATTTACTATAATTATAATTCAAAGAAACATTTCACATTGATTAAGCATTGTGTACCTTAGCCATTAAGAAATAATTATCAATTGGTAGCCTGGCTAAAAGACCAAGATTCTTCTGTTCAGAATATTCATAATCCGAAGATTCATCTGAAGAGTATCACCACTATCACTCTATGTGTCATTAGCTTTCAACACTTTCTTATCCATTGTCTTGTAATAATTATTTCTATTTTTCTCAGAATTCCTTTCCTTTCATTCTTTTCTATTGAGAATAGGGTAATTAGGTCTTATGTGTGTAGCTCTCTTGCATTCATAGCATGTAACTTCTTAATCTTCCTTGTATTTTATTTCCTTCTTCTTATATTTGGATTGAAATTTCCTCTGTACAACTATCTTGTTCATCCTTTGAGAAAAATTATCTAATTCATTTTCTAAGGATTCACTTCCACTAGATTTGGAATGGATAACAACATTCATAGAAATTGATCTAGTAACTCACTCAGGAGTCTTGTCTTTCATATGATTGGATGTAGTGGTAAAAGATACACTACCATATCCATTCTTCTTCTTCAAAATATCAGCATCTCTCTTCATTCTATTCTCATGCTGAAGAAGAGTTCCAAACAGCTCATCAAGGGTAATCTGAGTAACCTTTCTATTCTCATCAATTGTTGTCCTTTTAGATTCCCACTCATTCGGCATGATATCGATAATCTTCTCAATATAAGCTTCATCATCTTTTCCTTTTTCACCGATTGATTGTAAACTATTCATGATAGTCATGAATCTCTGTTTCACCTTGCATATGGTTTCACCATAAGGAAAACTAAAACCATGATATTCAGCTCTATGAATGGATCTTCTTGTCTCAATTACATTGGAATTTCCAAAGTGAGTAACTTCATGTTTCTTCAATATATTATTTGCATCTTTACAAGATGAGATTTGGCTATATATATTTCTAGTCCGTAAACAATGTAAAGTGTTTCATACCTTATAATTCAATTGATATTCATGATTTTCTTGATTTCTAAGGGCACTCTTTATCTTAAATTTTGTATCCATCGGTAAGAATAAAAAAAATTTAACCCCAGTGTTGATAATGAAAGTATTCATAAGATCTATCCAATATTCATAATAATTTCCATCAAAAATGGGTTGACTGATAGGATTTAGGTTGTCTGTAGAACCAATGTTCATTCCATCCATCTTTAAGAAAATCATTGGCACATATACATGTTAGAATAATGAATTTGTAAACTAGAGAAAAAATATCCCAAGAAAGAAACTATATATTGTATCTCTAAGCAAAAGTGAAACTAAACAATATGAATCCGAAAAGGTAGATTCTGAAAAATATGAATCCGAAAAAATATGAATCTGAAAAAAATATGAATCCGAAAAATATAATTCATAGAATTTCCTTCTTGATGTAGTCATGAGATTAATTCAGATTGAACCAGATCCTCTTATACCAATTTCAAGATATTTTATGTATGTGTATGATATACCCTATAATAACAAAAGTATGATTGAAATAAGAATGAGATTCTCAAAAACAAGAGGGGGGGGGTGAATTGTACCTTTTAAAAATTACATTAGAACTTTTAAAGATGGTTATGTTTAAAAAGGTTAAAGAAAATAATTCAAAATACCTCTTATAGGTTCTAAACACTTGCTAGATTCCGGAAAAGTAATTCTGAAAATGAAACTTAACAAAAGTTACAAAGATTAAGATTCTACATTAAATCATATAGAATCTAATTATATCAGAGTACAGGAGTGAGGAAGTATAAGATAGTAAACTTTCCTCAAAAATACAAAATGCAGCAGAAAAACATGTAACAGAATCAAATAACAAGTAATAAGGCTTTTAACCCCAAGAGAAGGGTATCCCACAGCCTTGGTTAAAGGTCCCTTGATATATACTTTCATTAATGTCTATCTTACCCACACCAGGGTAAGCCCTCGATACAATGATCAGAGTTTGTCTTCCTATCCATGCAAGCCCTCAACTATAAGGTAGTCGGCACCTCTGTCTTCATCAGCAAGGAAGACCTCAACTTCAAGGTATTCGAACCTATGTCTTCCTATCCCCGGAAGCCCTCAATTTTAAAGAACATCAATAGGAGTCACATGAAGCAAACTACAAAAGGAAAAGTCTAAACAAGATGTTTAATCTTTCTTCATAATGAATGAGAGTTGATAAGAGCCTCTCCCTATAGAAATCAATTCAACAGCATATAAGCATTAGTATCAATAATTTTTTCAAGTGTTGTAGCTTCTTTTCAAATGAGCTCATATTTATAGGCGAAGTTCTAATGGTCGGCTCCATCCTCCAATAGTCATATTCTTCTTTGTTTTCAAAGGGACCTGTACACGTATCACTCAACCAACAGTTAGTTGATAACTGAAGGCACAACATCGTTTTATAACTGAACAAGTGAAGGTATAACTAAAACTGATATTCGGAATAGAAAAAATGATAATTAAGGGTGCTGAAAGTTAAAGATTAGAGTCTAACTAGAAAATGAATTTGTAGTATATAATGAAGAGACATTCGGATTTTATTTTCCTATGGAATTCATAATGAGAATTCGTAATGAGAATTCTTCATCAAAATTCGTAATCAGAATTCATAATTAGAATTCTTCATCAGAATTCATAATGAGATTTCGTAATCAGAATTCTTTACCAGAATTCATAATGTGAATTCGTAATCAGAATTCTTCATCAGAATTTGTAATGATAATTCATAATCAGAATTCATCAACAGAATTGGTAATGAGAATTTGTAATTAGAATTCATCATCATAATTTGTATTGATAATCCTTAAATATAATTCGTCATCATAATTCGTAATGATATTTCATAATCAGAATTCGTCATCAAAATTCATAATGAGAATTCTTAATCAGGATTAATCATCAGAATTCGGAGTTACAACTTTATGTAAGTTCGTAATCAGAATTTAGAGATGAACTATATGAAAGGTTGTAACAAGGAATTTTGAGTATAACTTCATAAATATTCATAACAGGAATTCGGATTAGAAAACAGAATTCTTCATATCTTAGTATTATACGATTCCGAGGTTTTCGATATAAACCCGATTTTTGTACTTAAGAAAAAAATATTGATATGAAAAATGAAAATAAGGTAGTGCAAAATTTCCTTTGGGAAAGAAATTTTCCTTATGGAAGTAAAACAGGTGTAAAACAGATTTTCTTAAAGATAAGGTGTTTGTGATTTTCTAAATAGTAAGGAATGGAAAAGTCATAAGGAAAACCTTATTGAATCCACATTGAAAACATTTAAAAGTCTCACAATTTATCAAGTAGCCATTTAAAATATATATTTGAATGAAAGTTTCCCATACCACTTTGAAACTTTTAAAAGGAATTTTAATTTTAAATCATTAATGTCCATATAAATAAATCCCTAAAACCATTTTTAAAACATGGACATTAATGAGAATGTTTTCGAATAATAAATCATTAAAAACATTTTATAATGATATTTTAGTTAGATTTCATAACCAAAAGAGAGACACTTAAATAAAAATAATTTAGGTAATAAATACATCATAATATCATGGGAATAAATGGATTCATGATATACTATGTCAATGTACATTATATACACTATATAAATGTGAATTGGTGTATAACAAAAAACAAGTCTCAATGGAATATAAATTGTGATGAAATATCATATAAATACTTTATCCTTAGGTTAAGGTTAAATCAATGACATAATTAAGTGTGAAAAATATAAATACAATTATATTATTGGATATTCAGGGTAAATCAATTAGTGGACATTCACACAAATTTTTGTAAAAACAACACCACTGATTTGGATGTTTTACTCAATTGAGTTAAAATTACTGTTATCAAGTTCATATTGATGAATTAAGAATTTATCAGTGGAGTGATTATGTGTATAAAAATTATATCCACAGAAATGGGAGTGGATATTACTACACAAATAATAAATAATGATTCCACACGTAATCAGGGAGTAAAATATTCCTAGAAGTATGCATAAAGCTGAATGAGTAGAAATTGAAATTTGAAATTCTTTTACCAATTTGGGAAAATATGAAACATACATCCCATGAAACATGGATCATAAAATGAAGATGTAATTAATCATAAATTAAATTATATTACACAAGGAATAAAATCAATTGGTAGTACATACACCACACAAAAGGAAATAGTGGTAGTATGACATAAATCTCACAGAAATAGGAAGTGAGATGAAAACCCTTACATCGTTGTAATCAATGAATTCATATAGAAAAAATTTAATAACAACCAAATGAATCACAAAATACCATGAATATAAATAGAATCATGATAATATATATATATATATATATATCAAATGACAGTAAAAAATACACTACATTTAATAAATAAGTGGCAAACAATGTAATCTCACAAAATTAAAAGTGAGATAAGAAACCCCTTACTTTGTAAATTCCTTGGTCTAGGGTTGGTTAACCTACTTTATAATGGTTAATTAAGTGTTATTAAATTAAAAAATAATCATATACATTAATATTATATCATATATGATCTTTTAATATTTCGTGGTGAATAATATTTTAGTATTATCGTCATTTTGGGTGTTAACTGATTCATTTTCCTTTATATGTTTGTCTCGTAAGTAGTGTTTGTTAAGAATAGGATATATATTAGTCATATTTAAAATGATATTAACTCTTTAAAAAATATTCACATTCATCTAATGAAAATTTGTCTTGAATGGATAACGATGGGGAATAAATCTCATCACGTTTGTGGAGACGATAATCTGTCTCTACACACGAGTGACAATATCATTTTTTTGTTATTAAAATAATATATAAACGGATTTTATATCATATATACATAATAAATATCATGTTATATTTATTATTTAAATCAATTACATATAATTATTATACCCATAAAAATAATAATGTATTGAATAACAATTACCCCATGACGTGGAGACGGTAAGTCGTACGTACGCACGTATGGTGACATGTCATTCAAAATATGGATAGAATAATGAATATGGTTGTACCATATTTAAAATTACATCACAGTATTTAGAAGATTCTGTAATTATTATTTTAGAATGGAAACAACAAATAAAGAGTAAGTGGAAGAATAATGGAACTTGAAATAAGTGATGTAATATTTACCTCTTGTCCAGGATCATCCTTTTGATTTGATAAAAAGGGCTCCTTAGGTTGTCTTTCTAACTAAAGGAATTCCTCTAGGATGAAGTGAGGACAATTGAAAGAGTATTTGGGCTGAGTTTAAACTATCCAAATGGCTTAGAAGGTGTGAATTAAAGGGAAGTGGGAGTTCCCTTTTATGAGAGGGGTGAGGGGCACCTTCGGAAAATCTAGAAATATTATTTTATAATAAAATAATTTTAGGTTTCTAATGTCTCAAAATTTAATTATTTAAAATTTAAGGTCGTTAGGGGTCGAAATCACTCAACCAATAGGTTTTAGATAGGTTTGGGTCAATATATTAACATTATCTTTTCGATTTAACTCTTAGTTAAATCATTTGACATTTACCATATCTCTTTGTATTTTTACATTATATGGTTAATAAACATACTATATACTTCCAAGGGAATCACAAGTGGTTCATTAATGATAATCATATCATTATATAAGTCTTTTTTCCCAACCATATATTTTTATGAATACAATATCAATTAATAATATAATAATGTTTTTAAAAACTCTTTTATGCCAATTTTGACACTATTTGGTAATTTGTTTTTGCTAAATTCATAACAGAATTATTACTTCGAAAAAAATTCATCTAAACAACCATAATAGGTCATATTATCCTATTAAAGTATTGTAATTAATAAAAAGTCTAAAGATACATTTAGTTGGATATTTATAATGTCAATTAATTTAATCTTTCATTAATTATATAATTTCTAAATCATCATTGGGTCATAAATAAATTATATTATTTAATGTCTAAAAAATACAAATAAAATACAATTATCTAGTAAATCTTATTATATTTCTAACGAATACTTATATTCTAATTTATTTTAGGGGTATCCCTATATTAAAAAAAATTAGTTATTAATCGTTGATTTTAAATAATTTTCTTACCCATGTGGCTCCATGTGTTGTTTTACTAAAAAAAATATTACATGGGGTTATATATGTTAACATTTTGAATATAAATATTTATTGGAAAGATAAAAATATTTCCTACATCATGGTAAATTTTTTATGATTTTTTATTAATTAAATAAATAAATTTATTTACCACACCATGATGATGCAACGATTACCTCATTAATGAAATTTTTAAATAAAATGAAAAGATAATGTAAAATCTAAGACATAAACTTGTCAAAGACCGATTTAATGGGTATATTTAGAACCCTTATCACCTTATCCTAGAAATATATAATTTTGGTACCGTTGAAAGCCGAAAAGTACTTCATAATAATTTAACATTTCATTACTTTCCAAGAGTGCCCCTCTTCTCCTCTTATAAAAGGCCCCCACCACTACCGCCTTATTCACACCATCAAAGCCATTTGGCTCGGCCATACGCTGCCCAAATACTCTCTCAACTTCCCTATCTTACTCCTAGAAGCCTCACATTGGGCATAATTCTTCCCAAAGAAGCATTTGTCTCAAATCAAAAAGAGTTACCAGATTTTAAGGTAATGTATTCTCTAATGTTATTTTGTATTATTTTGATTCTCCAACCCCATAAAATCTTTTTATTATATTATTTTTTAACAAAACCAGTATCATAAATTTACTATGATGTTTTTATGAGAATTATTTTATTTAAACTTACACACACCATCATCTAATAGTTAAAGAACATACTGTTTCTGTGGTTGTCGAATTTCTACCTCACGAAACGATGATTGTTCAATCTCTTTTAACACCTCTAATGGTGGACATTAAGATTTCACCATATTTATATATGATATATATTATGTTTATGTTTTCCTTATGCTTATGTATTTTCCATTTATGGCATTCCATTATGATTTCCATTATGGGTAAACAAGATAACATCATTTTAGGAAGTGTGGACTACCGCAGCCTCAAAGTGTTTTGAATTGTTAATGCCATATGTGGGATGTATAAAGGATGGAGTAAATTATATTATATATGATGTTATAGTGTAATTAGAATATTCCTTTATATCATTATTATTTCATTCCATTAAATATGAAATATAAATGAAAGTAGCGTTCATGCGTACATACAGATTACCGTCTCCATGAACGGTGCATTTCATTTCTTACCTCTAAATGTTACGTAATATTATGAATGAATGTATATACTGGATATATATTATATATATGATATCCAAATAATGAATATAATTATAGAGATAATGGATATTCTACCACATAAACAACTTTTAATTATAAGAAGTTTATTTTTGACTCAACTACCAAAGATCAACAAAACGACCGTTATTAACTTAAATAATTACATAATGTTCATAACATGGTAATAAGTGATATTAAAGGAATAATTTAAATGAAAAAGGTTCTTAATAAATTATAAATTAACTCTAGTTTATTATTCTGGAGGTTAAATAACGATCGAGTCACGTCAGACACGAGGTAAGGTAACTTCTTAACCGAATTTCTATTCTTTGGGTTAATCTCCAACATTCAAATTATGTCATGATATTATTATCTCCTATCTTTAATTTGTAATTTATTTATATGTACTTATAGTGAATACACATAATAGATTTATTTTATTTTAAAAAAATGATCTTTGTAATGGACTTTGTCTTAATCTCCATTCATTGAGGCATATTTTGTTTTATACACAACATTCTTTTATACGGTGTATAAACCCCTTTGACTTTTTTGTTTATTAAAAATGAATCTTTGTATATGAAGGGTTTTACTAAACAAAAAAGGAATGTTTTTTTGTCATACATATGCAGCGACAACAACTTCTCTGCAGCCGTGACCATTATTTGAGTTTCGGCTTCCTCTATAAGCCATAAGTTTTTTAAATGAAAAATAAGTACAATGTTTTAATTTTTTTTAATTTTGGTATTGAAAATGGTTTTGAAAGTATTTTTTATTATATAAATGTATTGTATTGATTTCTTTTGATTGAAATGTGGATATGTTATGTTTCCTTTATGCATGTTTTATGTCATATGATTATGTTATGTTTTATGATATGTTTATACCTGTTCGTATGAGGAATGAATTGGACTTAATAAGTGATGGGTGGAGCCCGCTATAGCTCCACGATGTATTGGCAGGTCTCATTAGACAAACTATTGTCTTGGCACAAGGCCTTGACAAAACTAATTTGTAGTCTTGGAACGAGGTCTTGGCTACGTGGTTATGATAGTCTGGCAGTATGCATTCAATCATTATGAAAGTGGTTATTGATATTTCATGTTATTATTCGACTAGTAGAATAACCATGTGAATATGTAAATGGAATTATTTTATTTTACTTTTTCCATATTACATTGATGTTCATGTTTAAAAGGCTTTTGTTTTATTTATACATTGCCTTAAATGGTTATGTTTATTTATGAAAGGTTCTGCAATATTGTTATCCTCCCAGAGCATCTGAGCTCACCCTTTTAAATGTTTTAATTTTTTCAGGATGTGAAGAAGTATTTTATGAATGACATAAAGGGATAATATGAGGGAATATGAAGACAAGATGTTGTTGTAGTTTTGTATTACTTTATGATGTAATGGAAAACTTATGAATGTATCTAGTGTTTCAAGGCTACTAAACTAATCGGTCTTTCGAGACTTGATCTTTGTGATCATGCCAATGTTACGTAATAATGCACCGACTCTGGGTAATTGGGGTCAGGGTGTTATAGTTGGTATCATAGGTAGTTTAATACTAACCTTGGAAACTAGATTTAGATAAACTCTGATTAGATCACATTGACCTAAGATAAAATTTGATGATTAGTATAGAATAACTTCTTAAATTTTGGTATTATAGATATTTTGTGAGTTTTCCCGGAAATACATCCCTGTATGGATACGAGCAGGTAGAGGCGGCTCTGGAACAGATGTACCTAGGGGTAAAACCCGAAAACACCGCTTTGAGCTACACTCAAATGGGAACTACTGCACGAAAACATGCCCTAATGCACTCTTGGATACGACACTCCCATGGGATATGTTTAGGATAATTCTCATTTTCATTACAAACCACAATAAAGGTTAATGAGTATATATTTCCACAAAGAATTTTTTTTGTGACTATGGATTATATCCATAAATAGTTCAATTTATGTTAAGTGTTTTCCAAGTTTGTAATTATGTATTTTGATTCATAAACTAATCTAGTTTATTCCACTGTTTAGAAATGGCGCCTAGTGGGAGGAATGGAAAGTGTATCAATGCACACACTCCATAAAGGGATTACCCTCCCGCTCAAGATAATTATAGTGGAGCTGGAAATACAACTGGTGCTGATCAACATACCACCATACTGGGACAACTCACTCGGGTTATGAATAGTAACCTTACTTGTATGGAGCACCCTGATCCGCAACGTGGAGGTTCAATGTTAGACCACTTCATGAGGCAACAACCGCCAACATTTAATGGGGGTACAAATCCATTAGTAGCTAAGCATTGAATAAACTCCTTAGAGAAAATATTCCACGCCATGGGGAGTAGTGAAAGGGAGAGGGTTGTCATGGAAGTTTACCGCCAAACAGGAGACGCCGATCAATGGTGGTCGCTGATTCAATACACAAAGGAAGATGAAGAAGTATCAAGTATGGAATGGAGGGATTTTAAGGAAATTTTCTTAGAAAAATTCTTTCCACATGACCATCGAGCAGATATTGAAAGGTAATTTCTGAGTCTGAGGCAGAAGGAGGATCAGAATGTCGCAAAGTATGATCCAACTTTACAAGGATATAAAGACATGCTGCAGATTATATACATAACCCAAGAAGTAAGATTGATCATTTCTTTTATGGGTTAAAACCATTTTCTATCATGCTTTAGTATCACAATCTTTCTCAATGTACGAAGATATAGTCTCGTGTTCTATCAAGACAGAAAAGGAATTCTCTAAATCTTATGACAATAATGTAAAGCAAGATAAGAAGATAATGGTGGAACAAGAGACAGATAAATAGAAAAAGGGAAAGAAGGATTTTACATTATGTGATAATTGTGGGAAGAATCATCCTGGTACTTTCCTGAAAGGATTGGGTGTTTGTTATAAATGTGGAGAAAAAGGACACCAGGCTTGTGATTGCAAGAGAAAGAAAGAGGCTATCAATGTTGAATGCTATAATTGATGGGAAATGGGGCATTATGAAAATTAATTCCCTAAGCGCCAAGGAATATTACATCAGAAAATGCCAAGGGATCAAGGAAAATCTTATGATTTTACTACAGTTGAAGTGGATTAATTAATGTATTTGTGCTTTTGGACTCAAGGATTATATTCTGGTTATAAGAATAATGTGATATATATAAGGATTGTACTGCAGTACTTGTTTATTTCCTTAGGTTTTTAATATGATGAAGGTAATCATATTTTTAGTATGTGACAACAAGAGAAACTTTACTTTGTTTGAGGAATCTTATTATACAATTGATTTTAGAATTTAGAGACTTTTTAGAGAAAGTCTGGACTGAGGTATTTTGGATAACTATAAAGGTTGAAATTGATTAAGTTGAACTTTGGATAGTATTGTTTAAGGTTAAAACAATTATGAATATTATTTTTCGAATATTATAATACTATAGTTTTAGGAAAAGGACAACCTGTAGGTTGGGGGATAACCCGTAGCCTCAAACAAAGCTGTAGGAATCGAACCCACAACCATAGTGTGACCGGCCTTTATTACCTACCACTAGCCTACATGAAGTCCCTGGTTATTACAAAAAAAATTTCCTAATCTAAATGGTATGTGTTAAAATTTGGATCCTTATACAATTATAATAAATAAAATATTTTTCAGTTCTATTACCTTTTGGAGTGAATGATGGGTTTGTGGTAAACATTTATTAAAGAATGGAAGTCTACATTACAAGTAAAAATATTTCCATACGTTTATAGTAAATCTCCTAAATAAATTCCTCAACATTATGAAAGGTAACTTAAAACAAAAATGTTGTTGGTTAGCTTTTCCAATTAGGGAATAAATGACAATTTAACCAATCACAAGTTTGTGATTTTCTTGTAGTTAACTTTCTTCTAATCCAGTTTTATACAACTCTCCATCAGACCTTGATGGTTTGTTTTTCCTCCATATCCATATTTTCATAGAATCCTAGTATGGGCTATCATGGTGGACCTTTGTACATCTCTTTATTCATTTTAATGTTATATTTTTATTAACCCTATTTCCGATGTGGGTTTTCCACAAAGGTATTTTCTATTTTCCACATTTTATTTTCAATGAAAATTTTAAAATTGCGAGGACACAATTTATTGAAGCTGGGGAGAATGTAATGCCCCAAGCTTCCATGGTACGTTCCTCTTTGAATAATAGTGCAGCGTGTGTTGTACGCAACCTCGAGTTCTAACACACCGCGACCAATAAAAGTAGTAGTTATGAATAGTAATACCTAGTTTTTGAAATTATATAAATTTTATATTTCAAAATGGTCTTCATTTTTTGATTCGTAATATCAAAATTAGACTATGTTTAATTTTTGGTATTTTTCTGAGAACATCCAATTTTTGATTAATAGTGAAAAATACTTAAAAACAACTTTTTTAATCAAGATAATTTATAGTGATAAATTATAAAATTGAGTGGTTCTAAATTGTAATTAGAATATATTTTTACAATTTTATCCAATGGTTGTCATTAGAAATAATTTCACTTTGAAATTGGACATAACCTATTGTCAATATTTTGATTGATATTCTTTGTTAAAAAAACGCTATTTGTTGTGACAGTGGGAATTAATTATTAAATTAATTAATTCAACCTATATGTTTTGAATTTTGAAAAATAGACAACATTTTTGAATTAGGAATATCAAATATATCTTAGGGTTAATTTTTGGTGTTGTTCTGAAAAACATCGATTTTTGATTAATAGTGAAACCACTAAGTGGTAGTTAAAAAACTAATTTTTCGAGTAAATGAAACATTACATCTTATGTGAAATGAATTTCAAAAATCCAAAAAATATGGTGGTCATTATGATGTAAAATTTTTTTCAATGGGATTAAAATAATTTTTCATGAATAGTAACTATTATGTTTTGTTAATCACGATTAAATGTAATTAGTGTAACTTAAGTTAAAAATACTGTTATAATAATATGAAATTACCTTTAAACTTATCCTAACCTTATTGGGTGAGTCATGGCCGACCAAGATAATCCATGGGTCAACATGGGGTCCCCATGGAGCCACTTGGGTAAGAAAATGACATTATTAACTTTTTATTTAATGTAAAAATAAAATCGTCACAAACATGTGTTGTTATACTAAAACAATTATTAAATGGGGTTATATATGTTAAATTTTCGACTATAAATATTCATTGGAAATATAAAAAGGGTTCCTACATCATGTTAATTTTTTTTATAATTTTAGGAAATAAATAAATAAATTTATTTATCACACCAAGATGACGGGCGATTATCTCATTAATGAACTTTTTAAATAAAATGAAAAGATAATGTAAAATATAAGACTTACACTTTTAAAAGACCAATTGGATGGGTAGATTTATAACCCTTATCACCTTATCCTAGAAATATAAAATTTTGGGGGCTTTTAAATCCGAAAAGTACTTCATATTAATGTAACATTTCATTACATTCCAAGAGTGCCCCTCTTCTCCTCTTATAAAAGGCCCCCACCACTACCACCATATTCACACCTTCAAAGCCATTTTCCTTGGCCAAACTCTGCCCAAATACTATCTAAGATTCCCTCTCTTACTCCTATAAGCCTCACATTGGTCACAATTCTTCCCAAGGAATCCTTTGGCTCAAATCAAAAAGAGTTACCCGATTTTAAGATAATGTATTCTCTTATGTTATTTTGTTTTATTTTGCTTCTCCAACCACTTAAAATCTTTTTATTCCATTATTTTGTAATAAAACCTGTATATTAAATACACTAGGATGTTTTTATGAGATTTATTTTATTTACACATACACAGACCTTCGTCTAATGGATAAAGAACACACTGTTTCTGTGGTTGGTGAATTTCTGCCTCACGAAACGATGATTCTTCAATCTTCTTTTATCACCGCTCATGGTGGCCATTAAGATGTAACCATATTTATATATGATATATATTATTTTTATGTTTTCCTTATGCTTCTATATTTCTCATTTATATCATACCTTTATGATTTCCATTATGGGTAAACATGATAATTTCATTTTAGGAAGTGCGGACTACCGCCCCCTCAAAGTGATTTAAATCATTAAGGCCATATGTGGGATGTATAAACGATGGAGTAAATTATATTATATATGATATTATAATGGAATTATTATATAACTTTATATAATTATGATTTCATTCCATTAAATATGAAATAGAAATGAAAGTAGCGTTCATGCGTACGTACGGCTTACCGTCTCCATGAACGGTGCATTTTTAATTTCTTACCTCTAAATGTTACGTAATATTAGTAATGAATTTATATACTGGATATATATGATATATATGATATCTAAATCATGAATATAATTTGGGAGATAATGGATATTCTACCACATAATCAACTTGTAATTATAAGAATTTTATTTTTCACTCAAGTACCAAAGATCGACAAAACGACCGTTATTAACATAAATAATTACACAATGTTCATAACATGGTAATAAGTGATATAAAAGGAATAATGAACTTGAAAAATGTTCCTAATCAATTAGAAATTAACTCTAGTATATTATTCAGGTGGTTAAAGAATTATAGAGTCACGTCGGATATGAGGTAAGGGAACTTCTTAACCCAATTTCTATTCTTTGGGTTAATCTCCTACTTTCAAATTATGTCATGATATTTTTATCTCCTATCTTGTATTTTTACTTTATTTATGTTTACTTATAGTGAATACACATAATAGATTTATTTTATTTAAAAAAAATGATCTTTGTAAGGGACTTCGTCTCAATCTCCTTTCATTGAGGCATATATTGTTTTATACACAACTTTCTTTTATACGATGTACAAACCCATTTGACTTTTATGTTTATTCAAAAGGAATCCTTTTATATGAAGCATTTTACTAAATGAAAAAAAGAAATGATTTTTTGTACGTATGCAGCAACAACGACTTCTCCGCCGCCGTGACCATTATTTGAGTTTCAGCTTCCTCTATAAGACATAACTTTTTCAAATGAAAAATAAATACAATGTTTTCATTTTCTATTATTTTGGTATTGAAAAGGGTTTTGAAGGTGTTATTTTTATTATATCAATGTATTGTATTGATATATTGTTATTGAAATGTGTAAATGTTATGTTTCCTTTATCCATGTTTTATGTGATACGATTATGTTATGGTTTATGATATGTTTAAACCTATTCATATGAGGAATGCATTGGACTTAATATGTGATGGGTGGAGCCCGCTATAGCTCCTCGATGCATAGGCATGTCTCATGAGACAAACTAGTGTCTTGATTCAAGGCCTTGAAAAAATCTTATTTTTATTTTTGGCATGAGGCCTTGGCTACGTGGTTAGGATAGAATGGCATTATGCAATCCATCATTATGAAAGTTGTTATTGATATTGCATGTGATTATTCGACTAGTAGAATAACCATGTGAATAAGTAAATGACATTATTTCATTTTATATTTTCAATATTACGCTTAATTTCAAGTTTAAATGTCTTTCTTCAGTTATACATTTCCTTAAATGTTTCTGTTTATTTTTGAAAGCTTCTGCAAAATTGTTATCCTTACTGAGCATCTGAGCTCACCCCTTTCAATGTTTTAATTTTTCCAGAATGTGAAAAAGTATTTTATGAATGACCTGAAGGGATAATATGAGGGGATATTAAGACAATATGTTTTCTTAGTTTTGTATTACTTTATGATGTAATGTAAAATAGATGAATGTATCTAGTGTTTCAATCCTACTAAACTAATCGGTCTTTCGAGACTTGATCTTTGTGATCATGCCAATGTTACGTAATAATGCACCGACTCTGGGTAACTGGGGTCAGGGTGTTACATATTATGTATCTATTTTTACTTAAAATAAATTTAAATAAAATAAATAATTATTTAAATAAAAATTTTGTTTTAAACTATAACTCAGTGTTTTTCACTTTTCATCAAAAATTTAATGTTTTCATAAAAATACCAAAAAATCACCCTAAGCTAATTTAGATATTCCGAATCCAAAAATAAAGGCCATATTGAAAGATAAAATTTATAAAATCTCAAATAGTTGGTATTATTATTCAGTACGACTAGTTTGATTGGTCGCAGTGTGTTAGAATCTCGAAGTTGCGTACAATGAAAGTTACTATATTATTCAAAGGGAAACATACCGTGGAAGAATAGGGTATTACAACTCCGAAGTACAAGTCATGTACTTATAAAATTTTCCCAATTACACATTTTTTCTCAAAAGACCTAAAATCATGATCTATACATGAAATGAAGATCCAGGTTATTATAATGATGGATTTTTAGGGATATTGGCTAGTGCATGGTTGGATCACCGTTTTTGAAATTCATTCCCAAGGCCATAGAAAATTCTACGAACCCAAATAGATGGTATTCAAATGGGTGGGACAAATTTTTTCAAAGTGTGGGCCTTATTAGATGAAACTTTTCTACTCCCCTTGAAGGGGCATGGGATTAGGAAAATGGTTTAAAAAACAATTCACCCCAAAACAGGAAATTGGGAAAAGGTTCTCAATTAACCTGGAAATTAGATTTAATATTTTGGAACCAACATATTGACCTCAATATGATCCAAGATCCACCATAAGCTATGTAACTCATTTTTTGAGTCTCGACAACATATTTTTAGTGCTCTTGACCTCTTTTCATGGTGAATCCACTTGTGGATTAAAGATATACACCTCCTCAGGTATTTGGATTCTTTTCAATTTTATCTTTCTCTCTGTCATTCTCATCCTCTTGAATAAAATCGTGATGCTTATCCAATATTGGTTCTAGATTTAGATCTACATTTTATTTATCTTGATTTGTTTAATCTTAGGATCTAGCACTCATAGCTAGATTCTATTCAGTTCCATGGGTTTGAACTATCTATTTAAAATTGGATATTTCTATTGGGTGATTTATCGTCAAAAAATTGTGGTAGGTGGACAATTATTCAAATATCACTTTCATAACAATAATTATATGTATTTAATTAAAGAAGATATCGAGTGTGTTTTGTTATTTAATTTCTATAAATTAATTTATTTCTCTATTGAATTAATTAATTAATTGATTGTGAAGGTTGATTAATTAATTATTGAATTAATTAATTGGATATTGGGAGTGTGAAATTGATTTTATTAACTTATAATTAAATTAATTAATGTGATATAAATATTTTAAAATTAATTATATTAAAAAGATGAATTAATTAATTATATGTAATGCTTTTTAATTTGAAGTTAAATAATTTGATGTTGAGATTGTGTAATTTTTTTGAATAAATAATTGTTCAAATAATTATTTGTATTTAAAGATTGTGAATTCTATTACTTAATTGTTTAATTAATTAATGATAACTGTTGTGATTATGAAATTTGTAACGCCCCGGCCCTAGTTACCCAGATTCGGTGCATTTTTACATAACCTTTTCATGATCACAAGAAAGATCAAATCTCGAAAGAGCGATTGGGTTAGTAGCCTTGGAAACACTAGATATATTCATAAGTCTTACATTACATCATAAAAATGAAAACTACAGCAACATATTTTCTTCATAGTCCACACTCTTATCCCCACATACTATCCCTGCAAGTAATTCATAAATTACTTCTTCACATCCTGGGAAAAATAAAACATTGAAATGGGTCAGCTCATATGCCCAGTAAGGATAACAATATAGAGGAAACTTTCATAAATAAGAATAAACATTTAAGGAAATGTATAACTAAAACAAAATCCTTTTAAACATGAACTTCAACATAGTATGTAAAAAAATAAAATGAAATAATTACATTTACTTATTCACATGGATATTATACTAATCGAATAATCACATGCAATATCAATAACCACTTTCACAATGATGGAATTCATAATGGCAGACTATCATAACCACATAGCCAAGGCCTCGTGCCAAGACTACAAATAAGATTTTTTCAAGGCCTTGTGCCAAGTAACTAGTTTGTCCCATGAGACCTACCGATTCATCGAGGAGCTATAGCGGGCTCCACCCGTCACTTATTAAGTCTAATTCCTTTCTCATATGAACAGGTTTAAACATAACATAAAAATTCTTATTAAAACTAGCATACAAAATGTCAATACATTCTCCATAAACCATGAATGGTATAAAAATAACACATCCACAGTCAACAACATCACAAAACCTTCAATACAATATAGAAGTTTTGTATCAAAATAAATAAACATCAAATAAGCTTAAAATCCATCAAAAGATGTTGACATAGATGAAATCAAACCTATTTGAGAGAAATATAACTTTTTTTTGAAATCATTTAAAAGTCACATAATTATGAAATAAAACATTTACTTTTAAAATATTATTATTAGCTTGTAAATGAAGCTTTGAAGATTTTATAACGGTGGAAAATATCCTCACCCGCCGTATAAGTTAAAAACAACATTCTTACCTTAATTCTGTCGAAAAGGTTAAAAATCACCTTGTTTTGAAAACTACGGAATGATTCCTTTATAAATTTATTATAAAAATTCAAACAAGGGTATAAATGACTTTAACCCATATTATAGTAAATAGTAAAAATGTTTTGAAATACATTTTTTAGAAACATGGATGTGGATGATAAAGAAATCTCAGTTGATTATTACGTATAAACAACCTCAGATAATGAAGAGATTGAAAAATAAACCATTACCTTGTACTTTTACTTGGTTGTGGGTAGGTTAACCTCCTGTATAATGGTGAAATAATTGTTATTAAATTACTCGAGAATAATATACATTAATATGATATCATATATGATCTTTTAACATTTCTTTGTTAATAATATATTAGAATTATCGTCGTTTCGGGTGTTAACTTACTCATTTACTTTTATATGTTTTGTTACGTAAGTCGTGTTTGTTATAGATAGTTTGTAACTTATTCATATCCAAAATGATATAAAGTCATTAAATACTATTATTAATCATAAAATGATAATTATATTTTAATGGATATGATGGATAATGAAACTCATCGCGTTAGTGGAGACGGTAGTCCGTACCTACGCACGAGCGACAATATCATTTGTTTGATATTAAAATAATATATAATTGGATGGTATATAATACATAAAGAATAATTATCATGTTATATTTATTATTTACATAAATTACACATCATTATTATAACCATCCAGATAATAATTTATTGAATAACAATTACACCACGACGTGGAGACGGTAAGCCATACGTAAGCACATATGGTGACATGTTATTCAAAGGATGGATAGAATATGGAAATATGGTTGTAAAATGTTTATAATAAAACCAAAGTATATATAACATACTGTATTTATTATTTTATAATGGTAATTACAAAGAAAGAAGAAGTGGAAGAAGAAAAAAACATGAAAAAGGGTGGTGAAATCATTACCTCTTCTTTGGATTCTTCCTTTTGATTTGATCAAAAGGCCTCTTTAAGTTGTCTTTATGACTAAAGTAAGGACTCTAGGATTAATTTAGTGAAGTTGAGAGAGTATTTTGGCATTGTTTTTCCGAACCAAAAGGATTTTAAGGTGTGAGTTAATGAGAAGGGAGAGTACCCTTTTATAAGAGGGGTGAGGGGCACCTTTGGAAAAGCTAGAAATATTATTTTATAATAAATTAATATTCGGTTTCTAATGGCTCCAAAGTGGATTATTTAAAGGTTAAGGTGGGTATAGGTCGAAAAACATTAAACCAATAAAATTTATACAGGTTTGGGTCATTATATTAACCTTATCTTTATGTTTTAACTCTTAGTTTATTAGTTTGACACTTACCATGTCACATTGTATTTTTATATTATATAGTTATTAAACATACTATATATGTCCAAGAGATCCCCAATTGGTCCATTAATGATACACCTATCATGAGATAAGTCTCTTTTCCAAACCATAGATTTTTAGAAATTTAATATCAATTTATAATATAATATTGGTTTTAAAAACTCTTTTATGGAAATTTTGACACTATTCAATAGTTGATTTTTTTAAAAATCATAACAGAATTATTACTTCAAAAAAACTTACTTATGACAATCCTATCATGTCATATTAAACTAAAAAATTAGTGTAATTCATAAAATGTCTCAAATTATATTTATTTGGGTATTTATAATATCAATAATTCTAATTTTTCATTAATTAAGTAATTACTGCATCATCATTGTGTCATAAATAAATTAAATTATTTAATGTCTAAAAATTAAAAATAAAATACTGTTATGTAGGAAATCCTTTTATATTTCTAATTAATATTTACAATTTAATTTATATTATGTATATCCCTATATTAAAAATGTTTTAGTAAATAAACTTTTATTTTAACTCTTTTAACTCTTCTTTGAATTAAATAATAATAAATGTCCTAATCTAATCCAAGTGGACCTAAATAATAAATATTTATTCCTAAGGTTTTTTTTTGTCGAAATAAACTTTTCCAATAGAATTAGGACATGTTTTAGGGTAATATTAATATCATTTTTACTCATAATTACCATATTTACTTTTAGCCGTGGTAAATAAAAGTAAAAAGTTACAATTCACCAGAAATTATTTTCATCTCATTGAATCACATTTTACTCATTTATATTAACCGTGTCTCTCAGATTTTTGAAATTCCAATCCCAGAAGTGGTAAAATTATGTTTTATGAAAAATTCAGTTTTTAACTACACTTAGTAGTTTCACTATTCATCAAAAATTGATGTTTTTCAGAACAATGCCAAGATTTCACCCTAAGATATAATTGATATTCCGAATTAAAAAATGATGTATATTTTAAAAAATTCCAAACATATAAGTTGCATTAATTAATTTTATATTTAATTTCCACTGTTACAACAAATAGCCTGTTTTTAAGAAAAAATATATATCAAAAGATTGACAATTGTTTATGTCCAAATATCAAAGCGAAATTAATTCTAATAAACACCATTGGATACAATGGTAAAAATATATTCTAATTATACTTTAAAAACACTAAATAATATAATTTATCACTATAAATTATTTTGATTAAAAAAGTTGTTTTTAAGTATTTTTCACTATTCATAAAAATTGGATGTTCTTAGAAAAATACCAAAAATTCAACTTAGGATAATTTCGATATTCTGAATCCCAAAATGAAGTCCTTTTTGAAATAAAAAATATTTATAATTTCAAAAAGTAGGTATTACTATTCATAAAGGCTAGTTTGATTGGTTTTTGGTGTGTTAGAGCTCGATGTTGCGTACAACACATGCTATCACATTATTCAAAGAGAAGTGTACCGTAGAAGCATGGGGTGTTACATTCTCCCCTCATTCAAATAATTTTGTCCCCGAAATTTATAGAATACTACCGCATGAAAAGACTCGGGTTGTTCTTTATCATAAATTCCTCGGGTTCCCATGTTGCGTCTTCCATCTTACGGTTTCTCCACAATACTTTTACCAGACGCGCCGTCCGATTTCTCAGCATTTGTTCTCTCATATCAAGAATCTTGACGGGCTCTTCGCAATAAGCTAGGTCGGGTTCCAGTTATAATTCCTCGTTGGTGAGTACATGTGTTGGGTCAGGAATGTATTTCATCAACAGAGATACGTGGAACACATCATGAACTTTGGAGAGATTTGGTGACATTTCCAATCGGTATGGTACAACCCCAATAATTTCATGAATTTTGAAAGGTCCAATGTACCCGAGACTCAATTTACCTTTCCTACAAAATCATATAACTCCCTTCCATGGAGATACCTTCTGGAAAACATGATCACCGACATGAAATTCAAAATCCTTCCTTCAATTATCGGCATAGCTCTTCTTCCTACTTTGATCTGCTTTGATGTGATTTTGGAATACCTTCACCTTTTCTATTGTTTCCTCCACCAGTTCTGGACCTACAAGTTTTCTTTCACCAATGTCATCCCAACAGGTTGGTGTGCGACATCTCTTTCCGTATAACGCTTCATATGGTGCCATCTGAATATTCGAATGGAAGCTATTGTTATAGTAAAATTCTACCAATGGTAAATATTGATCCCACATACCCTGAAAGTCAAGTGAGCAAGATCTCAACATGTCTTCTAAGGTTTTAATAGTTCGTTCTGATTGTCCGTCTGTCTGATGGTGGTATGCAGTACTCAAATGAAGTTCAGTATCCAATGATTTCTGAGGACACTTCCAGAATCATGAAGTAAAATGGGGATCACGATCTGAAACAATCGATAGGGGTACTCCATGAAGTCTCACAACTTCATTAACATATAGTCTTGCTAGACATTCATGTGGTAGATCTTCTCTTATAGCAAGAAAATGTGCTGACTTGGAAAGAAGATCAACAATAACCTATATTTCATCGTTCCTTATAGGATTCTTTGGTATCCCCATGACAAAGTCCATCCTAATATTGACCAATTTCCACTCCGGTATGGGAAGAGGTTGCAGGACTCCTCTAGGCTGTTGCCTTCTAGCTTTCACTTGGTGACAAATCATACATCATGACAAAAAATTAGAAATTTCCCTCTTCATGTTGTCCCAGAAAAAATGTTCCTCCAAATATCTATACATTTTTGTGCTCCCAGGGTGTATTGAGAAATTGTAACATTGAGCATCATCCAACAGTTCCCTTTTTAGATCAGGTATATCGGGAACACAAAGTCTCTACCCAAATTTCAAAATTCCTTCTTCATACACAAGTTCTCTCTATCTCCCATCCTTCACAGCATTAATCTTCTTTTGAAATTATTCACCATCTGTCTGAGAACTCTTAATCCTTTCTAGTAAAGATGGTTTGGAAACCATTTGAAAAAGCATTGATGTTTCACCTTCCCTGGTTATTCACATGTCCATATTCACTAGATCCATGAAAATTGGATCCCTTTCAATTCTCATATTGTCCAAAACTCCATGATCTTTTCTGCTCAAAGCATCTGCCACCTTGTTTTCTTCCCCCGGTGGTAGTGTATCGTACAATCATAATCCTTGAGTAATTCAAGCCATCTCCTTTGCCTCATGTTGAGTTATTTTTCTGAGAAAATATACTTCAAACTCTTGTGATTAGTATAAAACTCACATTTTTCACCATAGAGGTAGTGCCTCCATATCTCAAAGGAAAGATCATAGCTGATAACTCGATATCATGAGTAGGATAGTTTTTTTCATGAGTTTTCAACTGTCTTGATGCATAGGCAATATCCCTATCATTCTGCGTAAGGACACAACCAAGTCCTTTCTTCGATGAATCACTATAAATATTGAACCCATCATTCCCCCATAGTAGAGTCAATATAAGAGAATTGACTAGTCTTTTATTTTGTTCTTCGAAACATTCTTTACACTCTTTTGTCCAAAAAAATTTAACCCCTTTACGTGTGAGCTTCGTTAATGGGTTAGCCAATCAGACAAAATTCAGGAAAAACGTCGATAATAACCTGCTAAACCAATAAAACTATGTACCTCAGTTATAATCGTAGGTGTTGTCCATTCTTGAATTGCCTTGGTCTTAGAAGGATCAACATAGATTCCATCATTAGAGACAATATGGCCATGAAAAGAAATCTTCTGAATCCAAAATTCACACTTGCTAAACATCCCATATAATTCCTATCTTCTCAGAGTCTTCAGGATAATACACAAGTGATTTTCATGATCTTCGTAGATTTTGGAGTATATCATGATATCATCAATAAATACCACCAAAAATTCATCGAGATATTCCTTGAAAACTCTATTCATGAGATCCATGAATACAGAGGGTGCATTAGTCAATCCAAAAGGCATTACAGTAAACTCGTAATGCCCATGCCTGGTTCGAAATGCTGTCTTCGGAATGTCTTCCTTCTTCACACACAACTGATGGTATCCAAATCGAAGGTCAATCATTGAAAATTATTGAGCTCCATGCAGTTGGTCAAATAAATCATCATGCGCGGCAGGGGATACTTGTTCTTTATTTTTAAAGCATTGATCTCCCTATAGTCGATACATAATCACATAGATCCATCTTTCTTTTTAAAAAAAAAGAACAGGGGCTCCCCATGGAGAAACACTAGGGAGAATAAATCCTTTATTACTCAATTCCTCTTGTTGTTTCTTTCGTTTGACTAATTCTACAGTGGCCATCCTATAAAGGGTCTTCGATATAGGCCATGATCCAGGAATTAAATCAATAGAAAACTCAACTTCTCGTTCTGGAGGATGTCCAGGTAAATCGTCCAGAAATACATCTACATATTCATTCACAATAGGTACATCCTCTATTTGAACATTCCTTTCCTCACCCACAGTAATTTCTTTCTCTTCCTCCCTAATAATTGAATTTAGTTGAGCTACTGGGCATGGATCTAAATAAGAATTAGGTGGTGACGATTCTTCTCTAAAGATAAGGTGTTCCTTATCATCACCATAAAAAATCATAACCTCCTTCTTCTTACAATAAATATTCGAATCATAGTCTGAAAGCCAATCCATACTGAGGATTATATCAAACTCAATCATAGTTATGACGATGAGATCATCAGATAAAGAACATTTATGTGCTCTAATGGGGAATGATTCACAAAAATTTGTTACTATGATACTTCCCCTAGTAGTTTTAACTGAAAACTCCATTGTTAAATCAAATTGAAAATATATAACTTTCTTAGAAAACTGGGAATATTTGAAACAATGCGATGATCCAGAATCAAATAATGCATTTGCAAAAGTTGAGGAAAATATTAAATTACCTGCCACCATGTATTTTGGAGCTTCTACCTCAGCAGTAGTGATAGAATAAGTTTGGCCTTGATCCCTTGGCCTTTTCTAAGGTATGTTCCCCTAACGCTTAGGACATTCATTTTCATAATGTCCCATCTCCCTACAATTGTAGAACTGGACATTGGTATCTTCCTTCTTCCCTTTGCAATCACGAGCTTGGTGGACTTTTTCACCACACTTGTAACAGACCCCCATTCCCTTCATGAAAGTACTGGGGTTTTTCTTCCCACATTTTCCACATGATGGATATTTATCCTTTCTCTTCTTCCCCTTATTTCCATTCCCAGAATGATCAGCAGATCTCTTCTTCTCTTTACTTTCTTTAAAGTTGTAAGACATAGAGAATTACTTTTCGGTCTTGATAGCACATGAGACAATGTCTTCGTACGATGAAAAGGATTGTGAGACTAATGCTCAATGTAGAAATGGTTTTAACCCATCAATGAAACGATCAATATTACTTCTGGGGTTATGTATATAATCTCCAGCATACGTTCTATCCTTGTAAAGTTAGCCTCATACTTTGTGACATTCTCATCCTCCTTTTGTCTCAGACTCAGAAATTGCCTTCCCATATCTGCTCGGTGGTCGCGAGGAAAGTATTTTTCTAAAAACAGATCTTTGAACTCCCTCCATTACATATTTGATACTTTATCATCTTCCTTCTTGTTTTGAATCAATGACCACCATTTATTAGCATCTCCAGTGAGGCGGTAAACTGCCATAATAACATTTTCCCTTTCACTACTCCCCAAAGCCTGAAATATTTTCTCTAGGGACTTTATCCATTTCTCATCTACTGTGGGATTTATACTCCCATTGAAAATTGGTGGTTGTTGCCTCATGAATCGATCTAACATTGAATCTCTACGATGCAGATCAGGGTGCTCCATATGGGTAAGGTTATTATTCATAACCTGAGTGATTTGTCCCAGTATAGTGATTAGATGATCGGCACCAGTTGCATAACCAGCTCCACTATAATTATCTTGACTAGGAGGGAAATCCCTACATGGAGTGCATGCATTGATACAACTTCCATTTCATCCACTAGGTACCATTTCTTAACAATGGAAAAACTAGATCAGTTTATGAATAAAAATACATAATCCCATACTTATAAAACACTTAACATAAATAGAACTATTTATGGATATAATCCATAATCATAAAAATGTTTTCTTTGAGGAAGTATATATTCATAAACCCTTCATAATTATTTGTAATGAAAATGAGAGTTGTCCTAAGTATATCCCCCTAGAGTGTCGTAACCAAGAGTGCAGCAAGGCCCGTTGTCGTGAACCAGTTCCCGTTCGAGTCTAGCTCAAAGTGGTGTTTTTGGGTTTTACCCCTAGGTACATTTGTGACAGAGCTGCCTCTACCTTCTTTTATCTAGACAGGGATGCATTTCTTGGAAAACTCACAAATTATCTACAATACCAATATTCTAGGAAGTTCTTCTATACAAATCCTCAAAGTCCATCATAGTTCTATGTGCTCTAATCGGAGTTTATCTAAATCTAGCTTCCAAGGTTTGTACTAAACTTCCTCTGATACCAACTGTAACTCCCCGGACCATGTTACCCAGAGTCGGTGCATTATTACAAAACATTGGAATGGTCACAAGAAAGATCAAATCTCGAAAAACCGATTGGTTTAGTAAACTTGGAAACACTAGATATATTCATAAGTCTTACATTACATTATAAAACTGAAAACTATAACAACATATTTTTTCTTCATAGTCCACACTCATATACCCACATACTATCCCTGCATGTCATTTATAAATTACTTCTTCACATCCTGGAAAAAATAAATCATTTAAAGGGGTGAGCTCAAATGCCCAGTAAGGATAACAATATAGCAAAAACTTTCATAAATAATAATAAACTTTTAAGGCAATGTATAACTAAAACAAAAGCCTTTTAAACTTGAACTTCAACATAGTATGGAAAAAATAAAATTAAATAATGCCATTTACCTATTCCCATGGATATTATACTAATCGAATAATCACATGCAATATCAATAACAACTTTCATAATGATGGAATGCATAATTACAGACTATCATAATCACATAGCCAAGGCCTCGTGCCAAGACTACAAATAAGATTTTATCAAGGCCTTTTGCCAAGACACTAGTTTGTCTCATGAGACCTACCGATGCATCGAGGATCTATAGCAGGCTCTACCCGTCACTTATTAAGTCCAATGCATTCCACATATGAACAGGTTTAAACATAACATAAACATTCATATTAAAAGTAGCAAACTAAATGTAAATCATTTCACTATAAACCATGAATGGTATAAAAATAACACATCCACAGTCAAACATATCACAAAACCTTCAATACACTATGGAAGTTTTGTATCATAATAAAAAAACTTCAAATAAGATTAAAATCCATCAAAGGATGTTGACATAGATGAAATCAAATCTATTTGAGAAAAATATATCTTTTTTTAAATCATTTAAAAGTCACATAATTATGAAATAAAACATTTAATTTAAAAATATTCTTATAAGCTTTTAAAGTATGCTTTGAATATTTTATAACAGCAGAAAATATCCACACCCACCGTATAAGTTAACAAAACATTCTTACCTTAATTCTGTCAAAAAGGTTAAAAGCACCTTGTTTTGAAAACGATGGAAATATTCCTTTATAAACTTCTTATAAAAAGTCAAAAAAGGGTATAAATTACTTTAACCCATATTATAGTAAATATAAAAATGTTCTGAAATACATTTTTATGAAACATGGTTGTGGATGATAAAGAAATCTCAGTAGATTATTACGTATAAACAATCTCGGATAATGAATAGACTGTGAAATAAACCATTACCTTGTACTTTCCCTTTGTTGAGGGTAGGTTAACCTCCTGTACAATGGTTAGATAATTGTTATTAAATTATTCAAGAATCATATACATTAATATGATATCATATATGATCTTTTAACATTGCATTGTCAATAATATCTTAGAATTATCGTCGTTTCGGGTGTTAACTTACTCGTTTACTTTTATATGTTTTGTAACATAAGCCGTGTTTGTTATGGATAGGTTGTATCTTATTAATATCCAGAATTATATCAAGTACTTAAAAAATATTATCAATCATCAAATTAAAATTATACTTGAATGGATACGATGGAGAATGAATCTCATCGCGTTCGTGGAGACGGTAGTCCGTACGTACGCACGAGCGACACTATCATTCTTTTGATATTAAAATAATATATAATTGGATGGTATATCATATTTATAGAATCATTATCATGTTATATTTATTATTTACATGAATTACACATCATTATTATACCCATCCAAATAATAATTTATTGAATAACAATTACACCACGACATGGAGATGGTAAGTCTTACGTACGCACGTATGGTGACATGTTATTCAAAGGATTGATATAATAATGAAATATGGTTGTAAAATGTTTATAATAACATCAAAGTATATATAATATACTGGAGTTATTATTTTATAATGGTAATAACATAGAAAGAAGAAGTGGAAGAAGAAAGGAACTTGAAAAAGGTTGGTGAAATCATTCCTCTTCTTTGGGTTCGTCCTTTTGATTTGATCAAAATACCTCTTTAAGTTGGCTTTATGACTAAATTAATGCCTCTATGATGAATTTAGGGAAGTTGAGAGAGTATTTGGGATGAGTCTGTCCGAAACAAAAGTCTTTGAAGGTGTGTGTTAATGAGAAGGGTGAGTGCCCTTTTATAAGAGGGGTGAGGGGCACCTTTGGAAAATCTAGAAATATTATTTTATAATAAAATCATATTCGGTTTATAATGTCCCAAAAGTGTATTATTTAAATATTAAGGTGTTAATAGGTCGAAAAAAATTCAACCAATATAATTTAGACAGGTTTGGGTCATTATATTAACCATATATTTATGTTTTATCTCTTAGTTAATTAGTTTGACAGTTACCCTGTCACTTTGTATTTTTATATTATATAGTTAATAAACTTACTATATACATCTAAGGGACACCCAATTGGTCCATTAATGATACACATATCATGATATAAGTCTCTTGGCCGAACCTTATATTTTTACGAATTTAATATCAATTAATAATATAATATTTGTTTTAAAATTTTGACACTATTCAATAGTTGTTTTTTGTAAAACTCATAACAGAATGATTACATAGAAGAAGGTTAATTAAGTCAATTATAACATGTCTTATTAACCTAGAAAATTAGTTTAATTCATAAAATGCATTAAATTATATTTATTTGGGTATTTATAATATCAATTATTCTAATTTGTCATTAATTAGGTAATTACTACATCATCATTGTGTCATAAATAAATTAAATTATTTAATGTCTAAAAATTATAAAAAAGATAAAATTATGTAGGAAATAATTTTATCTTTCTAATTAATATTTAAAATAGAATTTATATTATGTATAACCCTATATTAAAAATGTGTTAGTAAATAAACTTTGATTTTAACTCTTTTAACTCTTCTTTGAATTAAATAATAATAAATGCCCTAATCTAATCCATGTGGACCTAAATAATAATATTTTATTCCTAAGGTTGTTTTTGGTCGAGATACACTTGTCAAATATAATTAGGACATGTGTTAGGGTAATATTAATTTCATTTTTACCCTCAATTACCCTATTTAGTTTTAACCGTGGTAAATAAAAGTAAAAAGTTAATATTCACCAAAAATTATTTTAATCTCATTAAACCAAATTTTACTCCTTGATATTAACTATGTCTCTCGGATTTTTGAAATTAAAATCATAGAAGTGGTGAAATTATGTTTTTTGAAAAATTCAGTTTTTTAACTACCACTTAGTAGTTTCACTATTCATCAAAAATTGTTGTTTTTCAGAATAGTGCAAAAATTTCACCCTAAGCTATAATTGATATTACGAATTCAAAATTGATATCTTTTTTAAAAAATTACAAAAATATAAGTTTCATTAATTAATTTTATAATTAATTCCCGTTGTTACAACACATAGCGTGTTTTTAAGAAACAATATATATTAAAAGATTGACAATTGTTCATGTCCAAATTTCAAAGTGAAATTAATTCTAATGAACACCATTGGATACAATGGTAAAAATATATTCTAATTATACTTTAAAAACAATTAATAATATAATTTTTCAATATAAATTATTTATATTAAAAAAGTTGTTTTTAAGTTTTTTTCACTATTCATTAAAATTGGATGTTCTCAGAAAAATACCAAAAATTCAACTTAGGATAATTTCAATATCCTGAATCCAAAAATGAAGTCCATTTTGAAATATAAAATATATATAGTTTCAAAAAGTAGGTATTACTATTCATAACAGCTTTTTGATTGGTTGTGGTGTGTTAGAACTCGATATTGCGTACAACACACGCTATCACATTATTCAAAGGGAAGCGTATTGTAGAAGCGTGGGGTGTTACAAAATTAGTAAAAATGGATAAATAATTTTTTGAAATAATTAATAAATTTCTTGATTTGAGAACGTGATAAGAAGGTTAATATTGATTAACCATTAATGATTTGAAATGTTAATAAGGGGGTTAATTTTTATAAGCCTTGTTGAATGTGATATATGTGATATATGTGTTGGATTGAGAAATTGGACGTGAGACTTGGAATGGAACTCAAAATACCCATGGGGGTCCTAGACATGGCTATCTAGGAAAAACAACATGCTTGAAAATATTAGTGTATGGGAAATGTACTAATGCTCGAAATACCCATAGGGTTTCGGATAGGGACAAATGAACTAAATACCCCTGAGGTGATTAACATTACGTTTTATGGCCATGATATTGGCATTGGACTATTGGTCCAATTTTCCATGATAATTAATTGAGGGAAAATGAATAATAAAATCCCATGTGTTATAATTAATTGTGAATTGAATATGTGATATGGTTCACACATCATCTCTGGGAAAACCATGTATAGTTTGGTTCATGTGTCCTTGCGAACCTAAGGGTTAGGTTGTTAGATAATGTCAAATTGAATAAATGTAAACAATTTAATTTATTATGTTTAGTTATTATTTATATAAATTCACTCAAATTTATTGATTGGGTTTTCTTTTAGATATATCCAGTGGTGGCCAACTTATTTGTACTCACACCCAACTCAATGTTTCAATTAAGTACCTGAATAGATATCATGGTTGGAAAACATGTTAAGGGAAAGGTCCCTATGTAATATGGCTGAGTCATGATGAAAAATGGATATCAAAACCAGATGTGGTTGAGACCCTCTTGAGATTTTTCAGTGTCTTTATTTATTTTCTTTTTTTATTCACACCTAACACTTATTGGAATTACATATGTAATATTTAGTATTAGATGTTTTATTTATCATTTTTATCATCATGTGATTTTGTAACTATTCTAGTTATGGGTTATATTATTTGGATGTTGTTCTATTTTTTTATATATGGATTAGTCTCCCTACGATCCATATTTGAGCTACATGTTGGTAGACTCTGGTGTACAAGGAAGTTTTCTTGAGGTCACGTAGCAAACAGGCTCGGGGCACCGATGTGTGAAACCCGGGTTATGACGTTACATTCAGGGATAGTTTCCAATGATTGTTCTTATGATTAAGGATTTCAACATATTTTTTCATCATAATAAAAAATAAATACTACACTTGTCTCTGATACCACACATGACATACTGTATTTTATTACACCTTAATTAATTAATTATTAAATAATGGTACACTTTATAAAAACCAAACTAAAAATGAGGTAAATTGTCTTTTGGAAATTATCTAAATAGAATATTAACATAATACTTGGCTAAAGAATCATTATTTAAAACACCAAACCTTGCACTGATATTCCTTGGATATTTTAAATTATCATGATATAACCTTAGGAAATACATAAGAAAGAGGTGAGCTACAAAGCCCGATAATGGAATAAAAACATATTATATGGTAATTTTGAGAATGTCATACAAGAAGCATATCAAGGTTAAATAATAGGGGAGAGAATAATAATCTTGAACAATTAGGTAGGATATAATATGATAACCAAATAAAAACATAATAATATGTAAATTTATATATAAATTGACTTAAAAATCTAGGATTAAAACCAGGAAGACAAAACATAGTGTTCCAATGATAACCTCCCATGAACCATAAACAGAATATCTTGAGTTAAAAATTATACCCTTTTCATTAGAGGGATATATAATTATAGGATAACCTATTACATTCATATCAAGTACAAGCGTAAGGGTTCTTTATATGTCATATAACATAAGAATTTCATTCATGAATTTTAATCCCATGATTATGAATTGAATGTTATATACATGAATGTCCCCAATAAATAAATGTTTTTTATATCTATGTGTACACCATAGAGTGGAAATGGGATGGGTATTCACTAAAGAAAATTTGTAATGGAAAATCACGAGATAAATTTGGAAGCAAAAGGGGGTATATATATATTCATGGAAGGGATTAATGATAGTGAAAGGGGACAATAATCACATGGAAATCCAAAAAATACTACAGTAGCTATGTATAAATTTATTCAAACATGACCAATTGGAAATATAGAGACATAATATAAAGAAGGTGTTTTAATTAATAAGAGAAATATAGGATCTCTTACATTTATAGGGTGCTTCTAAAATCATGATAGGTACTTCTTATGGGAATGGGGGAACCATTGGAGGGATATAGAGGGGAAATTATAGATAAAAATCATGTTATAAGCGTTTTTAGTGAATTGGGATGGGAGATAGGGTGGATTTATATCGAAAAAATGATAATTCTTTGTTAATCCCGAAACCTAGATTTTGGAGTCAGTATGATAGATTAATCCAAACCAAATATATTAATATGTTGTTTTCCCATAGTTATATCCAAATCAGAGTGGTGTTAACTACTTTATAATTCCAAAAAATAAAAAAAATAAAATAATTACCTTCATTATATGGATGTGATTCCGGTTTATAATGATTTCATTTTAAAACCTTAAAATATTATATAAGTTTTTTTGATTCATTAAGGGTTAAAAAATTTATTAAAATAGTTGTGAAAAAAATATTTTAATGTCTAATCATAATTCTGGTTGGGTATACTCTTAATAGTATTCATTACCACACTTTTTGGAATTAATGATGTCATAATCCATACTATATAATTGTACACATATTTATTATTCACATAAATATACTATTTTCAATGAAAATAATTATAACATCACCACTTGATACATGAATAAATTATATGAATAATATTATTTATTTTATTAAAATAATTCACAAAATATGATAATTTTATCTTTTAAATAAAATATCCAAATTAATTGGAAAATAGTGGGTTTTTAACAATAGCAGTTTTTGGACTCTTATAAAAATTACATTTGATTTCAAGAAAATATATTATCATTTATATTTAAAAATTATTATTCAATAATACTATTATATTATAATTATACTAAAAAATATAAATCCACCAAAAATAGTGTCATGATTAAAATAATTAATTTCATAAAAATAAAATTTATGTTTCGCCTATTAAAATTATTATTTTAATTAAACTCATCATCTAATCATGTAAAATTTAATATTGAAATGGTATAAATATAATCATTTATATATTATAAATATCATTTAAAAGTTCATACTGTTATGTTATAGATGAATATCCCGTTAATACGCATGTGTATTCACCAAGCGTACGATGTGTGATGGTGAGATTTTCATGTTGTGGTTTGATGAATGAGGTTTGGATTATGATCTCAAAGGGAGTGAACTCCTCAAATAAATGGTTTCAATCATGATTTAGTTATTGAATGTCATCTTGGTTATGATCACTAGAAAATCCCAGTGATGTTATCTACCAAAGAAGATTCAAACAAATGGGATTTATAGGGTACAATCCTATTGGTCGAGGCCCTCACTTTCATTGTCATTGTAAAATGGACTTTATCATAACCCTTAATAAGCTTATCAAAACAGTCACAATACAAGGTATTTCTAGATAGTGGTTTTCATTCTTAATATTCTAATAGATTTAATAGAAATTATTACAGTCTAAAACAACCACAAAAGGGAATGTTTTCCTATAAAATCATTTCTTAATTAGTATTTTCCTTATTTTAAAATAATAATTTCATCTATAAATTTTTGGATCATTATAACTATTTTTTCCCTATTGATCCCTGAGAAAATTTATATGTCACTCATGAGTATGCATGGATTCCCATATCTAGTATTGTAACATATATCATTTTTTGTAATCGTAATTCATGGCTGGTTTAAAAATTAAAATTCATGTATAAAAATTATAACAATTTCATCATTGTTATTCTGATGATATTGGAATAAGGACCCCTATTATCATAACTTCATAGATGAAGTAATTTTGGACATATGAACCAAATCCAATCAGTGTCATTATTGTGGACTAAATTGATTAACAATTAAATAGAAAATGTTATTAAACAAAATAAATGTATAATAAAGATGAAACGTTCATCATGAATTTAAATAAAAGAAATACATTTATTATTATGGATAATCAAGAACATAAGTGATCAGTCCGACATAAGACAATTGATCTCATTAAAATTACTTTTCGTTGAGTCATATTATATAATTATCCACCAATTTCATTTATATGGTATATATAATTTCCATTTTACTAGTTATAATATTAATCTATCATACATCATGGAATTTTATGTTTCAATCCAAATTAGTTTATAAAAGGAAATTTAACATGAATCTTACCAAGTTCTAAGGGGTTTCATAACACAATTTCTTTTCATTGGGTTATATTAATTCTTTATTGGTTACCTATGAAATGTATTTTGAAATTATTTTGTCTTGTTTACAATTTTTATGTGGATTTTTATAAAATACACATAATCAATTCGTTGATAAATTGTCACAAGAATTATATAAAATTTGAAGAGATTTTGTCTCAATTTCTTCTCCATTGAGACATATTTGGATTTTTTCACATATTTATGTGGTGTATCTACTTCCCATTAGATATTTTATGTCATTAATCTATTTATATTGATGGTATTTAATATTTCATCTAATGTTATTCAATTATCGAGATTCATATTCAAAACATTCATTATGGTAAGGCATAATCTTATCATTATTCAATAATGATTATGTTTAAGTATATGTTGGAAAAATTGGATTTTATATATATCTCAATAACAAAATATTTACTTCTCCATTTTAAATTTTTTATAATTATTATTATTTATTTAATTTTACTATTTAAAATACACAAAATATTATAATTTTTTTAGAAAAAAACTGATTATTTCTTCAATAGTATATAATCATTTTGATTACTGTAAATGTATTTTTAATATTATTAAATAATATTTTAATTTTTTTCTATGATTTTTTATTTTTTTTATCCCGGATATAATTTTAGAAAAACAATTAAAATAAATATTTTTATGTTTCCAGAATGACTTATTTATGGAATTTTTAATAAAAATTTGAAAGGAATTATAGTTTTTAAATACATGGAATCAAATAAATTTCAGGTCATAATGACCGCTCGATACATATTTCTCCCAATTAAATTTTCCAAAATTAATTTTAGAAAAAAAATCATAATATTATATTCATTTTTGGTTGTTAAATTTGAATTTCACATTGTAAAATATATTTCACAAAGAAATTTTTTTGATGACATATTTTAGGTATTTTTATTCATCAATGAAGAAATTATCTATTTTAATTATTCATCATGAGGTATATGTTTTAATGAAACAAATATTACAATTTTTTATGGTAAATGATTAGTTTTATGGGGGTAAAAATTATAATTTTGTAAGAGAGTTTTTTAATATGATTGTTTATATTGAGTATTGAATTTTATTGGTATTCTCCCCTTTCTTGTGATTATTTCATTGGACATAATGTGTGATAGGTGGGTCCAATATGGCCCCTCGATGCATTGGTAGGTCTCATAAGATAAACTAGTTTGGGTATATGGTCGAGGCCTAACCCATTTTGGTAAGATCTATTATCAAGAGTCCTGAGTGATATTTTTAGGATGAATGACATTATGAATTCCATCATTGTGAGATTAGTTTTGGATAACTATGTTATTATTTAAAATGTTTTTATATCCATGGATTTGTTTCAAGAACATGTGATTATTTAGATGGTATTACACGACCATCATTTTTCCCCACCATATAATTCTTCATTGTCATGTTATTTAATAAATATATTTTGTTTAATTTATTATCCTTCTTGTATTGATTATTACTCATTTAATCATGATATCTTCCATTAAACATAACCATTATTGGTATTTTTAACTCACCCCTGAATTCTCCACTTTCCCCTTGATTTGACGATGGAATAATTGAACAAATTTTGATATGTAGAAAATTACTTTCACTATATTGAATTTTTATGCTTTCAAATGTAATGTGAGATTCATGTATACATGTTTTCTTACCAATATAATTAAAATATTATATATTTTAGGATTTTTTACTTATATATTATTCCAATATAATTAGGTAACAAATGGATCATGTCCAAAAGGTTTTGGGTCTTTACAGTTGGTATTTTTGGATTTTTTTCTATAAATAATGAGAACTAGATAAGAAAAACATAGATTAGGGAACATAATCCAATGAAAGACATTTAAAGAATTCCCCAAATATTGTATCATTTTTATTTAGTTGAGTATAGTTTATGATTATTTGGAAAAATAATGTGTTTATATGACTTAGTATTATTATAATTCGTATACATTGTATAATTATTTTGAGTTATTATGTACGTTGAGTTTAACATGATAAAGGATATTTTTTGAGACTTTATTTGAAAACAACTATTTTGTATTGTTTGTGTTTTATAGATAAATATATATGATGAATAATGATTTTGTAGAAAATATTTTAAGGTTTTTTAGTCATTTGGGTTAATATAATTCTTGATGTTAATGTAATAATAGTCAATTATGTTTATTTGATTTTGTGAAGAAAAATTAATTATTGAGAAAGTCATTCAATATTAAATAATTTAATGAGTAAATTTATTTTTGAGGTTGTAATTAATAATTTTATGAATTTTATAAGAAATATAATAATATAATTTTATTAAAATTGAAACATATGTTTTGAGTGTAAACCCATCCCATCTGGAAAATCCATAAGGATTGTTTCCACAACTGAAGGGAGAAAAGTGTGAAATTCCTAATAGTAGCTTATAATATTTATTAGCTAATGTGAAATTATTATAATGGTTTTATTGATAAATATTTCGTTTATTTTGGGTATTAATTTATAAGATCAAAAAATTTGTAATTTTTATTGTTTTGAAGTGATTACTGATATTTTTGGAAAACTTTTATTATGGTAAGGTATATATAACAATTAGGTTAATGATAAAGGATTATTTGGGAAATAGTAATTCCATTTTAGTATATGTAATATGAATTCAACGAGATAACCTTTAAGGGTAAAACCTTTTTTAATGTTGTGGTTATTTTGGGTATAAGGTTCATTACTGATATAATGATCTATGAAAAATCGTTGGTTTTATTTTTGAATTTTATAGATTAATGTATTATTTATTCATGTAATGATTTATTAATTTAGGGTATTATAAAAAAAATTTATAACCATTTTTGTTTTAGGAAAGACAATAGAAATATCTACTTATTCATTTTCATATTCTTTTCTCTATTATAAGTCAATTTTAGTGCATCATACCAAAAAATCTATCTTCTATATTCCTTTCATGGAATAAGAAAGGAAGTTTTCTTATTAAATAAAAATATATAAAACATTTAAATTTTATAGTGTTTCATATATTGAATGTCAAATAATCCTGAAACATTATGAAACATATCCTTGAATAAAAATCTTACTCGTTTACCTTCACTTTTTTTGAATAAATGGTCTTTTCACCCATTAATTATTTATGGATTTATGGTCATTATAATTCACTTTTCATTAAAATTATTATGGTAAATAATCTCCATTAGTCTCCATAGTTATTTGGGAATCACAATTTTATTCCATGTCTATATATTATCACTAACTATTTCCTACATGGAAACCTACATATGTTTCCTTCAAGAGGACAATCTTAATTTTGTTATTGCCTTATCTGACAGATGTTTTATTTACACTTCTATGATGTGGTTTTTCAAAATAGTTATTTTAAAAAATATAAACATATATTTTATGATAATGTTAAAATTGGTAAGATACAGTTTATTTATGGTCTGTATAATGTACATTCCAATGATTTAATAGGAGATTATTATGTCCAATGGAGTATATTACATTCAACACTGAGCATAATCAAATAGATAAATATTATTATTTAACTATGATCATTATAACCTAGAAGATAAATTAGTGTGTATGAATAGAATTAACTAAATTAGGTAATATATATATAATTTCCTACTCAAAATATAAGAATTAATAAATTCTCATTAAATAGTAACTCAAAAATTATTAGTCATTTTATTATTCAAATACATGTTTCCAATAAAAATTATTTTATAAAATTTTTAGATTATATATTATAATTATGTTCGTGAAATTTTAGAAAAGGTATTTATTAAAAAAAACATATTTTTTACAAATAATCATATGAAAATTATATTAATGTGAGTTTTTTGGTACTTTTGGGAAAATCTTTTTTTTACAATTTATATTGAAAAGTGTTTTTCACTGGAAACTCTTTTTATATACCTAGTAAATTTCTATTTTAATTTATTAAAACAATATTTGATAATGAATAATTTAAATTATATTGAGATACTATATATCAAATAGAATGAATTTAAATATATATAATTATTATCACTAGTCACATTGTTATCTTATGATCATCTAATTATTGATAAATGCATTGATAGAAAACCCATTTTTTGGCACATTTTATAGGTTTATTTATATGTTTAATTCATCCACATCAGTAAATTTAAATTTAAAAAATGAATTACATATTTTTAATAATTAAAATTATGTAATCTTTTAATCTAGTTTTTGTGCATGATGAATAGTAAAAATATTAAAAATCTATTACCACAGTTTTGGGTAAAATAGGCATATTGGGGGGGAGTTAAACTAAAGATATTAGTCTTATAATGATCTAATATACTGTTTAATTTCTATTTATTACCCATATTTAAAACCAATATAATAAATGCGATTTAAATTTCCCATTTAGTATCGATATGGCCATAGTTATGAAAATTATAATAATTTATGTAATGAAAATGAAATATCACACTCCCTTAAATTAAAAAACAATATATTTGTTCACATAAGGAAATAATATTGGTATATTCAGTTTTGGAAATTTATTTTATGGATAAATAAATTCTAGTTATCATGGTAATTTATTTCTAATTGTTAGTGATTATGTGATTACCATAAATTCCTATATAATACCGATGCAGTAATTATTTTATTAAAATAAAAATAATTTAATTTTTTAAAAAAAATATGGAGATTAATATAATTTGATTAATTTTTAGTGTAATTCTAATATTACTATAAAAAATAAACTATTATTGACGATTTATTAAATTATATTAACATTATTTGGTTGTCATTTTTTAAAAGTCAAATTCATCGAATAGTTCCAGAATTAATATTTATGATATGTTAAAGTAAATAATATGTTATTAAATGGTTAAAAATTCTTCAAAAACACATAACATTACATGTTATTGGGATAGTTTTTATAATGTCATACAATATCTATTTATAGAAGTTTGGTTCCATTCATGGAACATTCTTGACCCGTAAAGTGTAAAAACATTAATACCACTATAATTGGGAAAAGGGATAATTCAAAATTTTATGGATAAAAACCAAATAAAAACTTGGAATTGTTTTTCATGATAGAGTTTCAACCCATAAGCATTATATAATTTAAATATATTATTTTAGAGACAATTTTCATGGATAAATAGTTTATATTATTTTAATTCTTTGAGAAATTCCAAAAGTGATCAACCCCTCACATATAAATGTGTATCTACTATCCTACATTATTCACTCAAAAAAACTTTTTTTAACCATTAATTTCCAAAAATCCATTCATCACATACCACCCCATTTTCAATAATCTATAGTTTGATCATAAAAATATCTTAGGGTGGATTTTGGGGTAATCAATAATCTGTTGTCTGAAAATGAGGAATTGTTCTTAATGAAGCTTTTTTCCTTCTTCTTCCAAATACATTTAATATAATTTAATTAAAATTATATAACTAAATAATTATCCAGTATTTATTAATAGTTTTTTATTTTAATTTCATACCATATATTCATCTCCTTTTTAACCAAATATGGCAGAGAATTGCCATTAGTGTTTACAATAGGATGCCTCCACTCAAAATGATGTAAATCATTTTCCATCACCACATCATAATTCTTTTTTCAATGATATATTTAATATAAATATATATATAATATTCAAAAAAATTATATTTATTAATATTTAATATATCAATTATTGTATTACATTTTATTACATTTAGAAATGATAATGTTGTTTGTGTGTACATGTCGACTACCACCTCCATGAATCGATGTGATTCATTCTGCATCACCACATCACATAGATGGTATATTTATAATATTAAAAGAAGTTATATGGTACATATGATATAATTATAATTAATGAAAAAAATAAAATTATTAATCTTATTTCAAAAATAATCATTGAAAAATTGAAATTCAGATCATGTGTAAATATTGCTTACCCTTTCCATAATTGTAATGTGGTCCATTATTCATAACAATGAATTTTGGTTTATTTTAAAAGTATAAATGTTATATAAAATTGGTTATTTTTATATTACTATTATTTTCTATATGTTATAATAAGGACCACTTTTTCATAATCAAACTACTGAAGTCATTTTAGGTATATAAACTGAATACCATCCCAATGTCTGACATAAATGTCATATATTAAGTAAATAAATATAACAAATTATTAAAAAATAAAATAAATTATAAATATTAAAATGATTCTTAAATAATTAAATAATTAACATATGGTTTTTATTAAGGAAGATAAAGAAAGTATTTGACAAGTCATACCTGAAGTATGTGATTCAATCACAATTTCCTGTTATTGGGTATTTTTTAATATTTGAAGCATTTTCTTTGTTTGATCAAAATTATAGACATTTTATATGTTTTATAATAGATACATCATAATCCATTTTTTTATGTACCATTTTTAATTATTTCATCTAAGTGCATTTAACATAAAATTTATCAAGTGGTAATTGGTTTTATAAATCGATTTCTTTTCATTATGATATATCACATCTTCATTGATTTTGTGTATAATGAATATTTACTATTTTATAGTGTGTTTATATATATATATATATATATTATACACAAAATGAATTCATTAATTATTCCCACATTAGTGGTAATATCTCTGTAAGAGATTTCATCCCAATTTCTACTCTATTGAGACATATTTGGTATTTTGAACCAATTTCTGAGGCGTATCTACTAACAAATTGATATTTTAAATCCTTAATATTTTAATAATAATTATATTTAATATTTCATTTTTATTTATATTTTCATGGAGATAAAGATTAACAAATAACCAATGTTGTATGATTTTATTTAACTATTTTATTACTATTTTCATGGTCTTGAAGTCAATGTATCGTTTCATTGAAAGGGTAGTTTTACTAAAGGTTTTTTATTTTAATTTTATAACACGCATATGATTATATAAATTATTTATTAACCAATAATTCTTCATAAAATTAAATGATGAAGGTTTTAATATCGATTGTTCTACATTTATCAACCATTATAACATGTTTGAGAAGAAAATAAATATGAAAAATAAATATTCCAAATAAAAATCATTATCCAATATATTTGATAACATATTTGGGTTTCCATAAAAACATCCTTTGTTGGAATATTTTAAAATAATAAAATCATATTTTTTAACTACCATAATCCAAAAAAATAATCCATATAATATATGGGTTTGAATACGTTTATTTGTTAAATACACAAAAATAAATAGAAATATGTGTTAATTTTTAACAAAAAAATATTTTTTCTACAAAATTATGATATTATGATGAGAGTAATATATTTAAGATTATAATGGGTATATTATTAGAAAACGTGAAGATAAATCATTACAAATAAAAGAATTTCGAGCCAAAAATAAAATTCAATGTTAGTTAGGATTATAAATTGGTTAGGGTATGTAATAAAAAAAATAATTTAGATAACATAAAGTAAATTATATGAAATTATATCCAAAATGTGTTAAGTAATTTTTGATACTAGAATAATGAAAATATTATCCTATTGCATGAAAAGTGAATATTAACATCATAACATTAAATTTTTTAATATAGAGAATTTTGGATAATATGTTCGATATTTGAATATTAGGAATGTAATACATAACTCATCATATAATTCAAACACAATAACATCCTTGATTTTATTCAATAAAGTGTTTAGTTTGGGATTATCGTTTAGTCACAATAATATATGTTTATAGTTATGTAAAGATTTAATGATGATAAAATCCCTAATGGTTAAATAAATCTAAGGCATCATTCATATCCTATCATATAGGATATAATGAGATAGTTGATTATGTATAGATTTTTTAATATTATTAATGAAAATTAATAATATTATATATATATTTTTATATAAAATTTAGTCTTAACTTTTTAATCAATTCATGTTGGATGTATATAGTTCATTGAGAAAGTTCATAATTAGCCTCTCCACACCAAAATTTTAGTCATAAAAAATATATGATTGTCATCGAGTAATATTTGATGAAATTTAATGTTATGGTCTATTTGAGTAGGATTTCATTTAGTGCTAGGAAAAATTATCAAGAGACACAAATTAAATTTTATGTGATGGATGATCTAGCAGGTACATAATCTGTAGTGACATATACTATATCATAATTATACTAGGGTTTCATAAATAATATTGGGATATCCTTATACCTAAGGATGATAATAACCAATTTATTATAGCATTAATACATTAATAACATTCCAAACAAATTCTGGAGGCTTGGATAATTTAAGGTTGGTCAATAATATTTCTTATCATGTCGTCTATTAGGGCTAAAACAAGATGAATTTTTAGTACATAGATGATGAGTAGGGAATGTGTGCCCCAAATTTAATTAGACAAATAGAGTGTATAAACATGACAAGATAATCCATGTTATATTCTGAAATATTTTATGAGTGTAATTTGATGTGCTCATAAATAATAGTGAATGAAATCAGAAGTATTTATTATATAGGATAGTCTATACTTGAGGTATCGAGAATGTATTATAATCTATACAGGATTGACATACTCCATGGGTTTTGTTTTATTAATATAATAATATAATGTATTATAATAATTTTATTAGTATATGATAAAGCTAGTGGACACAAGTATATATATATTCATATTTAAGATATATTATGTCATATACTTCTGTAGATTTAGTAGCAGTAATACTTTTTTGAGTATTCTCTTTTCATACATTAATGAATTATAGAATTCATTTTAGTTCTCAATGATATAAAATTTCATAGTTGTACATTTTCCAATTAATTAAATATTTATTAATTATTAATAATCATTGAAATATTCTCAAAAAAATTAGATTTTATCGAAATAGATTTTCAAATATATATTCAAACATTATTTCATATAATGTAATACATGGTGAAATTAAGAATTTATTTCTATAATTGTTTTGTAAGATATCTAAAAGGTGTTCTGTATATGGTTTAAAAGGTCATGATATAGGATTCAACACAAGTTTGAATGGACCAATTTCAATGAGTCTTTATTAAATGCGAGATATTGAAAGATAAATTCCACCAATGAAAATTTTTGTGCAACATGTATATAAGATATGAAATTATATAAAGTACTCCTTATAGAGATATTAAATATCATCAGACTGATTAGTTTTATATTATTATATTGAAACATTATAATATAATCAATTGTAAAATATGATTCAAAGAAACATCCTACAATGGATTATGCACCTAAATTGTTTTTTTAACAATCAAATAATCCCCCAGATAATGTATCATTTATATAAAACATTAAATATGATAAAATTTAATGTAAATTAAAATCCCTTAAATGTTATTTGTATATTATAAGTATTAAATTTTTTATAAATCTTGTAAATATATGAACAAAAAAATTACTATTAAATATTATACCTATCTAGGAAATGTCCTAAGGCTTATATAAAGAATATGATTCCATTGAGATATTTCTTGATCTCTTCTATGAATCTTCTAGATTATCAAATCAAAATGTCCCCATTTCATAATTTAATATTTGAGATACATGTATATCATATTACATATTAAGTTCATATCTGATTTATTGGTTGATTCAGATTATCAAGTGGATATAACACCAATGGAGAAAACTACTGGTTTCTCCTTAGTTTTTTTCAATATTCACTATTTAATGATAGTAGAATGATCCATCACCAACGTAAGCTATAACTTCTAAATTTTTTACATGGATTTAGTTTTTTATAGAGTATTGATATTAGTAATGAGTTTTTGAAAGAAAAATGCTTCCATAAACATGTTCTCATAAATTATAATAAAAACATTAATGAAACTATAGAATACATTATCTACCTATAAAAAAATATCACATCAAACTAGATGAATGAGGACTATAAAAAAAACAGTTACCATGAAATGGTTTACCATCAACACTAATGATGATATGGTATTTTTAATGAAATTACCCTATTTTAATATCCCCCCCAAAATCACTTTCAACAATTATTCATAAAAACATTATATTTCCTCTAATTTTTTATCAATAAAATTTGAATCATATACCACCTTTGTGTAAATAATAAATGTAAAATTACAAACCTTATATTGTATTACTAGTCATATTATGCAAAAAAATGTTAGGTTATCTAATACTCATTTAATATAGTGGTCATGGAATTGGATAGAATTTCATAAATAAACACTATGATAACCAAAAGTATAATTATTATACTAAATCACAAGAAACTAATGGAAAAATGTATACAAAAGAATATAATATAATAACTCTTTATAATACATATCTAAAATTTTACATCTCTTGATCATGTTAATATCCTGACCTCCAATGAAATACAATGAAAAACATTGAGCTACTCTATGTAAAATATCACTACCAGTATAATAAATTTCTCTTTGACCTCATGAAAAAATAGAAAGGTCATTTCAACTTCCTATATCCATTGATCAATTTCATTTTTAGATATTAATTAATTACCCTTATGTAAATTTTATAACAAAATATATAGTTACTGTGAAGACATCACATGAATTTTGTTCTAAAAACCAATGAATAAATCATTTGTTTCTTATAATCCCTACATATATTAAACAAAATTTTAATATATAATTTACATATATATATATATTTAAATATAATATTAATATTTTTTCTATGTAATTAATTTTTTTTCATTACTAAATAAATAAAATTATATAAATTGAATATGAAATCATCATGACCTAAAATTATATACCACATGAACGAACAAGTAGATAATTACCTTATGGTCAAAATACCTTTCCCATATATTTATTAATGGGTTCAGGGGTTCTAGATTAGAATTAAAGGGACCCTTTATTTTTATGGATTTTATTCAAATAATAATCCTCGTGGTTTTTACAAATAATAATATATCCTTTATAACTAAATTAAATAATCATGTGTTCCCAATCTAATATTAGTCAAGAAATTATCTTGGATGACGTTATATAACGAACTGGTTATTTTAGGACCCATACTATAATGGAAATGGATTTGAACATTTTATTTAAAGGCATCCTTCTATAGAATTTGGGATGGATATTAGAAAAAAGTGTATATACTCACTCTTATTAGAGTTTTTTAAAAAATTACTTATTTCTAACCCAAATCTAAAAACCATAATTTGGATGTAATCAAAATTTAATTTTTATAAATTACATTTTACTGGAGAGAAATGAAAATTCTGGAAATGTCACACAAAAGTCGACTTCAATTTTCATTCCTTAAAACAAAAAATATGTTACTATAATGTTGTAAAATATGCATAAAAACTCTTCCAATATCTATATTATAAAAGTATTTATAGGATATAGATGAGAATAATGAAATTTTACTTTCTGGATTAAATATATAAAAACAATATATAATTGTAGGACTTGAGTAAAGAGTATGTTGCTTCATTAACCACACTTTTTCTAAGAAAATATCGATAATAATATACATTCTAATGATATATATATATATATATTATAAAAAATTTATATATATAAAAACATATGATCGAGAAATAGTAAAATTCTTATAAACATCCACTACATATCATTTATCATTCATACTATCCATTCTCTTATAGATGTTTCCAATGTCACCCATTATAAACATCACAATAACCACCTCACATCAACTAGACCACCATTAAAATGATCCATAAAATCCATTGATTATTTTATACATAGTAATAATAGTTGTTTCCCGGAAGCATTTAACCGAAACCGCAATAATGATATTCAGGTAAAAAAGTTAAAATGAGAACTACAATTTTGTTTTCAATAAGGAATATAATATCCCCCATTAATGCATCATTTTCTAGGAATAAAATATTCATCCATCCCCCCCCATAATAATTAGATAATATAATAAATATATTATACTAAAAAGAACATAAATGTCAAGTAATGTATTAAGATTTATAAAATTACATTATCACTCAAACCAGTATACCATATTTCCTAACAAATCATTATACATAAAAAATTCATTTTTTAAAATAATTTTTGTATTATAAATAAATATGTACTAATTTTGGATATATTTTTTCTTGAATAATGTCTCCTCGATAATCTCATGATCTTAAGGAACCAATTTCAATGGAAAATTATTTATCGCTTATTTATATTTAGATTTCCCATTTAAATAAATTCAGTGAAAACATATATATTAATATTTACTAGAAAATATTCATTCAAAATTTTGATTCTCCGTTACATAATATATGTAATTATAGTAAACATAAAAAATAAACATAATATAAAATTTTAATTTAATCTTATTGAATAATTTCAAATTGTTTAACCATTTCAAGGCCAATCAATTTTCATAATTAATTATCTCGTAAATCCATAAAAAATCAAATAATTTTTTCAACCATAATGTATCATTATATAATACAATATGTAGTAGTATCAGTAATATTCAAATGTTATGTTTTAAAAAATATTTAATTTAAAATATCATTCAATTTTTATTTTTATCATCAGTTATAATTATAATTTTTTTAAAATTAAATATTATTAGAAATAACTTACTTTCCGCCAAACACTAAAATTAATGTGACTTCAAATGGAATAGAATGATATATGAAAGAATCCACTATCCTATAAATAACAAGGATATTCCATCTATAAAAATTCATTGATCTCATATTTAAATAATAAAACCCCATATTTATAATAAATAAATAAGTATACATGTATTTCCAAAATTACAAAATCTAATACTAGAAAAAATTTATATACTGAAGAGTTCGTCATGTAATCAAAAAATACCTACAGATGATTTTTAAATTTAATAAACGGTTATGTCTAGTCAATTCGTTGATTAAATCCTTCATGATATAGATAATAACCTAAAAATTCAACCACAATTTGGTATTTGGTTTTTCTACATCATTCAAGGGGATTTATTATGATTACATAGTGATATAGACAAATTTAGTAGTTGAATATGTAATTTTTTGTTTGTGTTGAAGAATTTTTTTAGTGGTTATTTAACTATATACCTAATCATTCTTTTTTAAATATATAAAAATTTAATAGATAAATTTTTATTATAAAATTTTTTATTTATCCAAATTGATTATCATGTGACACACATTTCCTAAAATTCCATAAATACATTGGAAGAACATGTATATTTATTGGTACATAAAAACTAGGAATCATTCCCTAAAACACTACAGATATTAATGAACTTCTTGGATTCTCAGTAAACTCATAACCAATGGAAAAATACCAATTACAAAAATATAACTATAATAAAAATATTATATTAATACCATTTAAAAATAATTTCACACATTTACCAGTAATAGTTAAATGATATATTTTCCATATCAATCAAGTAAATGAATTGAAATTTAACTTTTAAATAAATTATATGATCACAGGATATTAATAAAAAGACATACAATATATATAAATATATAAATACCATTTTTCACAAAAAAAACATAAGTTGAATAGTAAAAAAGATAGTGATCTTAGACATAAACCATCCATAAAATATTCTAACAAGTCATGGTATCGAAGAGAAGGGTGACCACATATTCTCACCCATAAATATATACTAGTTATAGATTATAAATTCAGGTGTAAATCATATCATATAATAATAATTATAATTACATGATTTTTTAACAACCCTTCAATATTTTTTTAATGCAATGAATTTCATATTTTTACATTCCCAAGATTTTTTAGTTGTAGAGTTTTGAGGAATTGAGGATAACATTACATAAAAATATTGACGCCTTCACATAGTAAACATTTATTCCAACAAAAAAAATATTCTTTAATATTATACACATATTTTATTCAAAAAATTATCTTTATCAAAGATGATACTAGATAATTCAAATATTAAATATGCTAAAATTTCAAATCAACCGTTGATTTGGAGAAAAAAATTCATACCATGGGTAGTGAAAACCAATTCTTATTATGGGATAATAATATTATATAAAATATATAATCGAATAACATGAAATACATGAGGAATTTTTCATTTATCATTATAATAAATTATATATATATAAATAAAATATTTTAACTTTTTAAAAATAAATTTAAGTTCAAAAAAACCCATGAAACCCATTAATAGGGACAATAAAAACCATGAATACATCCTAAGGCATGTAGGATCTCATTAAAACATTTCTTAAAAAACAAAATGTTAACCATTAAATATATATAAAAATTAATTTTCTAATGAAATGATACTTATTACATAAAACACTATTTAAAATGAATAATATTGGTATGTTGGAGCATTATCTCCATATCCCTTATTCACTCATCTTCCACCCATCATAGAAATACTGAAGTCGTGTCAATTCTATATCTATAAAAATCCTGGTTATCTTTCTCATTTCTCATAAAAAGACAACATTATTACCAAATACATTTGAAATTCATATCCAACTAAAAATTCACTATGAGAATTACAGTCTCACCTATCATCTACTAAAATGTACAAATTCATTTTTTGTTTTCACCAATTTTATCATAAAATCTTATTTCAACCCCTAAGAAAAACACTTTATGTTTTCAGAAAATCATATCGAGAAGTATCATATTACTTTATAAACACATAAAAGGGGTAAATCCTATATGATTGGGAATAAGATCTATATTGAACACCCTATTATATTTTATAGTAATCGTAAAAAGTATCTATAATGGTTGGAATATATGATCAATCCATATATGTTGAAAACTATTCATTTATTCTGATTTTTTTAAAAAGACATAAGTATCCCACATGGAAAACATTGAAAATATTCCTTTTAATCAATTGTAATGATATAATAATATTATGAAAAAATCATTACAAATTATTTAAGCATGAATGAATACATTATTAAAACATTTTAAATAATCCTGACATAGTATAATAGAGCTAAAAGGAAATCAAAAAATAATGATTATTAAAATAAATTACCTTATAATAAATTTCATTTAGCTTTATATGTTATATTTCTCACAAATAATAAAATTATATTAGTCATTTACTTTATTAATATCATTTTTCATGTTCCTTAAAATTTAATTACTCCATTTATTTCATTTATTACCATATGTTTTTATAAATTAAATGGTTATGTTATTTTGGTATATTTTGGATTCATTTGGTTTATTACATACAAATAACATTAGCAAAATAGACCATGTAAAAATGTTTCATTATTAAATTATATATTCAACCATAAAAATGTCATATTTATCATTTATATACATTAAATATACATTAATAATCATCCATGTAAGGAATTTGTGAAAAATGAAGCATATGGTTTTGTGGAGGTGCTAGTGTGTATGTACGCATGAATAAAACATTATTGTTTTAAAATAGGTGGACAATAAATAAATTATATAATATTTGACATCAGCAGAATAAAAAATATGCCATAAAAATAAAATTTATTCATCATTTCAATCCTTTTGAAATTTCTTGTAAGCCAAAAATGAAAAATAAATCTCTTTGTTTCGTGGATTTTGTAGTCCAAACATCCCCATGAAAAATTTTATTATTTTAAAACATATAGAAATGTATGAAGGTATGTAATATATTAGCTTTAAATAATCATATTTATGTCATAAATAAAATATATATTCATTTGATACATCATTTTATCCTTATATATAATCCATCCATGGAAAAAACACATCACCTCAGGGAGTTGGTAGTCTACATGTCTTTATAAGTTATGTTTCTAATTCCAATAGAATGGAAATAGTGAGGAATATGGTTATTAATTTGGAAGTATATCATCTGGAAGATTACATCCTACTTTTGTTTAACTAAATCCTTTGTGATACCCATTCATCATAATCTACGATTATATGCAGTAATATGGAAATATTCAAAACCCATTCCATGATAATATAAACATAAATTTCATTCTATTATAAGTTTCTTTTAAAATTTACCGAAATAGTAAAGGTATTTAAAACATTGCATGATACCAACTATAATGAACAACTACTTTGACAACCAATAAATATATTTTTAATTGGAATAATTTCAAAATTTTATATTCTACTGATCGTTTAGGTTTTTTGTTTTAACAAATTATGAAAAACATTACCTAATAATGTGGAAACATCAAAATATTTTAATTTTTTCACAGAAATAGTGATTTAATTTTTCACTTCATATTTCATTGATGACATGTCATATATTTGTTTAACATGAAAAACTATAGCCTAAATCGTGAAACTTATAAAATTTATAATCAACCTTAGAGTTTTTTAAAAGAATTTGAACTCATTGGATGATAAAAACATTAGTAAGATATATAAAAATAAAATAATATCATTAGTTGATTGAAAACAAGAATAAACATAAAGAATAATAAACTTTTAATGATAAATATTTCCGAACATAAATATAAAAATTATACATTTGAAAAAAAATCATTTCAAAAATAAAACCTTTTAAACACATTATAAAATAATGAAAAATACAAAAACGTGTCTTGATGCACCTTGGTAATCTTGATAAACTTTCATTTAAAGAAAAAAAATTCGTCATTAATTCATTATAAACATTACTTATAACATGAAATAAAAATATTTCCATAAATAATTTTTTTTCAATAAATATATATGTATCATGGATCAAAATTTTCATAACATGTTTTACCTTTTCATTAACACCAATCAGAAAAATGGAAGCCTTGTTCATTTTAATGGAGTTACTAACCTTGTTTTCTCTATCATTTTCATCTTTAGAGATAATATCATGTTTTTTTGTATTAGTAAAATATATAAGGATCACCCAAAATTATGAGCTATATTAGTCTAAATCATCACTATATATATTTATAAATTATAATATCCCGAATATAAAATTTTAAAGAATGTAAATTTTTATCATAAAATATAATTTCTACCACTAAAAAGGTATTCCATTTTCATACAATCATTAGTAAAAATATCCCTTTTCATTGAAATCCCATAAAAATGAATAATTATTTGATGTTTGAGAATGATATTTACTTTGAAAAAACATGTCAATTTTAAGAGGAATTTTGATAACGAATAATGGATATGATTAATGGAAAAGGAGGCCATGCCGTATTCAGAAAAAAATATTTACAAAATGTTTTAAAATTTAAAAAATGACCCATATAAGAAGTTATGGAAATATTATTTTAAAAAAAATTTAAATAGAGAAAAATATATTCAAAAACCATTAGACACCTTTGAGTATAAATAAGAAAAATAAAACAAAAATCATTAAAAACATCATCACAAGATAAAATAGTGGGAAGGAAAAGATTGAAACAATATTTTTAAAAGAAAATCCCTTTTTATATGTATGATATATATTTTTACAGCCTATATCTTGGAAATAATAAAATTATAATAGTTATTAAATTTCTTAATATACACTTATCATATTCATTCCATTTTATCATCCACACTTTTATAATGAAAATTGATTTTTAGCCTCATAATTATTTAACATGGTTCCAGGATGAGATGGTTTTTATTGTAAGCTTAAATATGGGTTAATGAATATCATGTTACACCACGTAAAGGTTCACACCATGGTGTAAGACATTTTATTCAAAGATAATGGCTCTATAAATCTAGAAATACCTACATCTCCACATTTTAGTGGGGTCCTGGGAATGTAGAATTGTGAGTACAATATGGACCATGTCTAGCATGGCCTCACTAAAACATTTTCAAAGGCTTGGTGTATCCAAATAAGGATAACTTTTAACACCATGACATAGTGGCTGTCCATGTTTGATTTCCAAGGTAGGTCATGTTTTAGGCCACTAGGATCATGGTGTGAAACACCAAGTCTTGTTCATAGATATTTCCTAATTTTAAATGGATTAAAGAACCATTAAAATTCTTGAAATCCAATTATTTCACATTGAAAAAACTTTTAATATTCATTATAGTATTTAGAATGGAATTTGACTCGGTTCTTACCACTATTACTCGATTATCCTTCCTTCTCATTCTAATTCCTCATATAAAAATAATTTCAATATTAATATAGGGTATACCTATAGATTATCCTAGTTCCATGAGATATAGACTAAGGTGGTATATTCTATCTCATGACTATGAACATTGATCTAATGTCATCAGACCTCACCTCAGTTCTCGTGTTGCTTTTTATGAAATCAATTAGGGTTTCTTCCTTTTGAAGGATTTAGAGTAACCATTGATGGATTTTGATGTTGGGTAAGTGATATTATTCTACCACCTTATCATGGTACCATTTGGGAATCCCTTTCTATAAAAATTATCATGTTGGTTTGGAGGTAGTTTTATGGAACAACTGACATGAGAGTGTTATCCAATTTGTCTGAAAGAATGGTTTTTAAGTTGTTCTTGATTAATCTTGACTTTGACATCGATGCGCTTGATTTATGATGACATATACATCATTTATCCCCTGTATATGGTATCATATTGGTATGGTGCTATATTTTTTTTTGAATTTGTGGATGTTTGATATTGATCATGTTTGACTGCAAGTGTAGCCACTAAGAAGTATATTTGACTATGATCACATTTTTCCTTGTGTGTGCGTGTCTGTCTATAGCCTATGAGGGCCATCTTTATGATCTATCACATGTTTTGTACATCCCTTGAGAAATCTAATTGGATGGATCAAGTGCGTGTGTGTGTGGATATTATAATCATGTTGGATATTCTATATTTTACCAATAAATGTATTTACCTATTGTGATTTAATTTTTATCAATTGGAGGTGTTTCCTCTAGTATCAAATGAATGGTAGATCATTTTGTCTTAGTTAAACCATAGTGGGTGATCATGTGACACTTGCGACAATGATAATAATGGACTAATTCATGGGTTAGGGGAAATTTACATCCATATTAATCTAATTTAGCATAGGTATATGATGTTTATATAGATTTACCCATAATAGAGAAGTGATAATATGAACATTTAGCATGAAATTTGGTGATGACAATACTCATTGGCCTTGTGGTCTAACCTGAGTCTCATTGAATATGTGGATACTCATTGTTATATTTTTGTCCTTTTAGTTGACCCATGATCATGAATTCTTCTATCACTATTTTTTGGTAAGAAGGAAAAGAATATATGGTTGAGTTTTTTGGTGGATTGGATAGTGCATGATCTCTCGAAAAAGGATTAACTATTACTTAATTTACAATTTACATGTTAACCTAAAAACAAATCGTATTCAATTTCACTAATGTTCAGGATGAATATGTGAGGTGTAATTGGGATTATACAAACACCCTGTATGGGAATCTTGATGTGTGTTCAAACATTATGTTCTGGGTTATAGTGAAGTTAATGGGCCCAGTGATATGGAGCTAAGTGGATGGTTCAGTGTAACAGAGGTGATACTCGAACCGACTCTATATAGTTTCTCTAACATTGGTATTTATTTTTCTTATTTTGTGGCTATACGTTGGTTAATGATCAACAATGTGGCTCCTTGTTTTATTTTATTTTATGGATATATGATACCTTGAATTCCCTATAATATAAAATTTACCATTTTTAACTCTATACAGTATTCTGAGATGTTGTATATAATTATCTATTATTTCTATGTATAGTTATTAATATAGAGGGAATATTCTCCCCACTAAATTTTTCAAACCCTAAATTCTAGTCAATAAACTCCGGGGTACGGGGTTTCATGCGTGACGTAATATGTCACTCATTCTTGGATCGAATAATTTGTATTTGGTTTCTAGAAAGTGGAATTAGAATGGTTTTCCATTTTATTTCATTTTAAAAAATTTATAGGAATGGTAAAAATGAGATATGTTGTGGGGAACATAAATTGGGTATATTAATAAGAGTATGTCAAACTATCATGTGATCAACCTTTGATTTACCAATGATGGGATTGTTGTTGTGGTGATGATTTTATTGATTCATACTAATCGTGATTATTTTATACTATTATAGTTTGTGGGATTTTGTTCGGTTGGTGCAATATGACTATAAAAATTTGATCACATGTCTCATATATATATATATTAATGAATTGTAGTTCATTTAATTAATGTTCTTGATTTCTCATTTTTCCTGCTGCGATTCACTATGTTGATGTTTAAAATATTCAAACATGAGCATGAATATATATATATATGTGACTACTCTAAAGGTATATTGAACTTGGATTAAGGCTCGTGTAGTACTTGTAGGGTCATGCATTATGTTTTTGGTGATCCTCCAAGGATATATATTCGATATAAATCCCTTCGGTTTGCCTATAAACTACAATTATTGATATCCCAATATCATATTATTGAATTGATTGAATTATTTTAAAAAAATATATATTTTAATTATGAATGAATCTAAGAGAACCATATTTCTAGTTGGTCAGAATGATCCTTCTATGGAATATATTCATATGCTTTCTATAGGGGATCAGGCAGTGGACCCACCACATCCTAGATTTATCCATATAGTGAATGTTTAGTGTAGATGATTTCCCAAGACAATGTTCATTAATTCTAAGGATATCTATCTCTATCACCATCCATCATTCCATGGAACAATAGGTATTCAGGATATTGAGGACTAGATTGGATTTATTGTCAATATCTTTAGTGTTCTCAAAGGAGTAGTGGATTGATTAAAAAAATAGCTACTGCAAGCATTCATGGGCACACTAGGAGGTGGTCAGGAGTCATTATCTATAAAGGAAGACATGTGGGTGTTACATGGGGGTATATAAAGGACAAAATCTCCATGTAATAATATTTATTTACACTAAATCCATACTATTCTCATGAATTTAGGGAGAGTTCGTCGGGTCCGACTGATGTCTCTTCTAAAAATCATTATTTCACAATGTTTTTCTTTTCACTCCTATATTGGTTATGTATGAGGTCAGGAAGGATCACAATTTCATTATTTTCCTCCCACAAGATGTTAGGTGTTTGGTACTGATCATTGACCTCACTATATGTCTATAGGAAAATAAAAAACCTAGATGACTATGAATGGTCAGGAGAAGGATAGAGTTTTATATCTCCATACATATATTGGTGGATCTACTAGAGGACATCCCATTTCTATAATGGGTGAATTTTGTAAGAAAAAGAATATAATGTCCAGGATTATTAATATAAGGGGTCTATACTTTTTTATTAGTAATATTACATCATTGTAAGAAGAAATGGATCTTTTATCTACCCCAATATTTCCCTTGTATTCATTCACCATATACTAAACTATTATTATGATTTATTCACAAATAGTTTCTTTGGAAATTATCCTTTTATAGGGATTTAAATTATGATCAATCTCATATTATGGGTGAACAACCTAAATCAATTACTCTATATAATATGGCACAAACAAGTTAATGGTACACATGGTGGAGCATGGTGATACGGTGGTGAAGGATTTTATCTATCTAAGAGAATCTCTCTAGGGTCCTATTATGTTTTTAAAAGAGAATAAATATGTTAATATATTGGTTTTTGTAGACCATAGAATGATATTGAAGGTGAATTTTAATAGTTGGTACTGATTTTTAAGGATTAGTGAGTTGTATGATCGGTGGTGGGGCGCTAGTTTTCTATATTATTAGCCTACAATGAGGCTTCCACCCACTTTAGGCCAGAAAGGAGGATATTCCCAATGTAGGATTCTAGAATATTATTGTACTGTATGAGTATTTGTTTCATTAATTTCAAGTTGAAAAACACCATAATTTTTCACGGATCTCATTGATATGATCTTCAATTCATATCTCAACTAATTAATTATTATATTAGAGGATGATATCCAAATATAATGAAATACATTAGAGATATACTCCAGAAATTGGATGTTCTCATTAACTAAAATTTGAGCACCTCAACTCTATGATAAGATCTCAAAGATTGACTTCAAGGTTTTAGATATACATTTCCATGGAAATGTGATCTTTGATGTGGTAATTTCTATGGAATTTGAAATGTTATGGGATTTAATGTCCTGGACAGAACTACAAATTTGTTTTAGATTAAGAGAACCCTTAGTTTGGTTGGGTGTTACAAATTGATCATATAAGACTTATTCTTCATAGAATTTCCTATGAAAAACCTTACCCTTAAGGGAGTAAAGATTGGGAGGATATCATTGTGTGAATATTTCTCCCTAAAGATGAAGATAATATTGATTATAGGTATGATCATGTTGTTTCTAGATCATGGGATTGGATATCTGGTTTAATGTGACGTTTCATGTGTTATATTAGGAGCTATATTGATTTAGAGGGATTAGTTAGTAGCTTATAAATCTTTCTATAAAATCCATCATTAGTATAACTACCCTATGCAAGGCATGGTGTTAGAATATGAAATCTATTATCTAAATAATTGGTTCTATTATATATTTGGTGAGAGTTATATTATTTATGTGGACCACAAGGGATTCTGTTATATATTATTCTTTTAAGAAATTAAACATTAGAATAGATAGTTTTGGTTCATTTACAAACACATGAAATTGATATTATTTATATTCCCAATAATGTTAATTTTGTTATAGATTATCTATATACGAATATGTGGGGGGAATAGATATAGATATTTATTGGATCTAATGATGTTTACATGTGTATTGAATACATGGTTGTATGATTCCTCTATGGAGTCTAGGGTGGTGAAATGTCCTTCCTTCATGATCTTATTGAATTTCGTGTAATATGTAAATCAAGGTATCACATATGGATTTTTAAGTGGTGATGGAGTGGTTTGAGAGAATGGAAAAATATTTAGGATGGTTGATGTATAGGGAGGACATAATATTTTTTCTATTGGAGAATTTTGGTAAGGTTCACTATAATGGAGTATTTAATGATGAAATCTCATTCTTCTCTATAGGCAGTTCATCTAGTTTCAATGAAGATGTGTCAGGATATCGTCTAGAACTTAAAGTAGTTGAGAATTAAGGGATAAATCATAATATTTTTATTTCGATACCTAAACTTTCAAAGGGTTATGAAGTAGACATAGATTCTAGTGGTTTTATATAATATAATTTACATTCCAATGTAAAAGTGTGGTTAGGCTACATTATACATGATGAAAGTGTTTCCAAGGACCATAAGGGATTGGGATTTCATTTGGTAGTAGTTGATGGAAGGATTAATTTACTAAAATTCAGGCCGATTTGAGGGATTCAATCCATTGATGAGTTTGGAAATTAATATTACTAATAGATTATATTATATCATGGATTACTGTACAATAGTATATTAGACCGATATCTTCCTTTTATTTCATCATTTTGGATGGGATTTCATAAGGAATTAGGGACATGGTTAAAAATGACTATGGTATATCATAAGAAAATTGATTTATAGTCAGAGAAGATAATCCAAATCATGGGTAATATATTTTTTAAATAATCCTAGAAATTAATGAAGCAAAATCATCCCAGAATTTTATGATGAAAAATATAATCATATAGAAATTATTGAGTAATCATATAATAATATTTTCCGAGATTCAATTTTGATGGAGCATATTGAGGATCTTTATGATCGGTTAGGTAGCTCATAGATGTGTTGGAAGGTGTTTTTGGGGAATTTATAATAGGGTCAGGTATAATACATGAGACCTTTGAGAGGGTGAAGTTGATCAGGAATCAGTTAGTTATTACTCATATTAGACAACAATCTTGTGCAGAACTGGGGAGATATCATTTGGAATTCATTATGGGAAAACATTTTTCTTATTGGGTGTCTCCTAATTTGGAACATCATCACCTAGGAAATAAGGGGATGTTCAAAATGTGTATTATAATTTCTTTTGATATCAATAAGTGTGTTGGTGTAGAAGATTACAACTAGAATATCCTCCACAAAATCTATTTATACATAACATATTCAATATCTCTCGTCTTTGGTTGGTTGATCTTGATCTGTCACATATGATCAACTATGAGCACAATAAGTTGTAAAAATAATAATATTTATGGATAATCCATGGTATATTATATACTGAAGTGGTATAGTTTTATAGGGGAATATGGTACCACTTCCCGGAGACCAACAAAATCATAGGATGGTCATTGAGGGGAATTTGGAGTGACAGTTTGATGCCTATTAGAAATGCATTTACATGTTAATGAAGACCTCTAGATACATATTTTGAGTATGATAAGTAATTATAGGATAATATTTTTAATATACTAAATTTTTTAATTACATGCCATTTTGATCCTTATAATCACTTAACAAGAATCTGGGATGAGTTGGAGGTTTTCATTATGATTACCGAGTACTCACACTCCCTGATCTGGTGATGAAATCATAAACATTTCATTTATAGATTTGGTAAAATTAGTTGTGACAACAAAATTTTACCATACAATCCATGAAACATAAAATGGAAATCATGATTACTTACACTCTCAAGAACCTTTTAGGTTTAGTGTTTTAACAAATTTGAAAAAATTCCTGCATAAAAATTACCCATTTAATAAAATGATAATTTTTAACATTTAACCTATATGTTAATATTTAACATTAATTAATCATAAAAATTTATATTAAATTCATTCTGAACATAAATCTTTTGACATAATTCCTAATAACCTAGTGGAATGGAAGCATATAACGGTTTAGATAAAATACTAAGTACTTGTAAAAAAATAAATTCATAATTAAATGTCATCAATGAGCATAATAACAACATAAAGTTATGATGAAATAATCAGAGTGGATGTGAGAATCATAAAATAATTCATACACATCTATGTGGGAAACATAAATCATTAAAAATGGTATAACTTTTTAACAACTTAATGATTCATAAAAATCAATAATCATGAGATATTAGATATTAACCGGGGTTAAAGTAAACCATAAAAAACCTTATTAGGAATAGATAAAATGTGTTTTTATCTTAGTATATTACCATCATATCACTCTTAAAAACCCATTTTAATTGGAATAAATATACTGATGACCCCCAATATAATTCTTTGGGGAACATAATCATTACCCAATGCAATGGTTCACTATATCAGTTCAAGAATGGTATACTTTAATAGGATAACTCAACACTATCAAGGCCTCCACATTATATAACATATATTAGGGTCACATGAGGATATCTATGATTATCCATTGAATAAGATGTTAAAGGCTCAACTGGTTTTATCTATGTTGTCTAATCGGATATATAGTAACTTAGAATCATAACTGAAATGATAAAAATAGAAAATAAATAAAAAAACTCATATAAATTTTTTTATAATACTATAACCTGATTAACACATTGATATGAAATATTTTTAATTCCAATATCTTTGAAAAATTATTATCTCGTGGAAAAAATGGTTCCATAACAATTTCTTTGAAACATTTTATCCCAAATAAAATAAATGGGTTCCATAAAAATATCTTTCAAACATGTTTATCCCATTGAAATGAAATGGGTTTCATAAAAATCCATTTCAAAGAGTCTTAATCCATATAGAGAAATAATAAGGATTATATTAGTATAACCTATTTCTATTTGAGTGATAATAAACATTAGTTTTTTCTTAAAAGGACAATTACATCAAATATCAAGGAAAATATACATTTAGATTTGAAAATATATATATTTTTTACAATAAAAGAATTAAATTATTTTTGAAAGTAATTTTTTTAAAAAAATATTTGAGTCTTATATAGGATGTTCTAAAACATTTGATATATTATAATGGTGGAACGTATGCTGATGTTGTACACTTTCAAACAAATATTCCTTTAATTTTCTCAGTAAAATCGAAACAAGGATTATTCATAAAATGAAAAAAAATTCATTTAAATAATTTTTTCCATAATAAAATTGTTATATTTTATTTAATAAATATTTTTTAAATATTTGAATACATTTTTGAAAAATTATCTTTTAAAACATTGTTTTTTATAAATTATATTTCCATTCAACTAGAGCAATGAATATAGATTTTAATAAAAATATTTTTATCAATTATTTTATCGTCCATAGAGTTTAAAATGGTTTTTTACATTAATATATAATGAATAAATACATTATAAGAAATTTCATGGGAATAATTTATAGGTAAATCATAATATTTGAATATTGGATACTTAATCATAATGAATCTTGAAAACTGATGAGATTGAAACATAAAACTTTTACCACATTAGTTACACTGAATCGTAAGCCGCATGAAAGAGAGATAGTCAAATGGGTAAAAAGATAATAATGATTTTAATTATAAAATTAATAAAATAAATTATTGGGTAGTAAATACAACACAGAAAATAGTAAGGTGGTGAATATGGAATGTGTATCACAAAAGTAAAAACGTGAGGCAGAAATCCCTTACATCAGGATTCCTTTTTGTTGTAAATGATTTATCCTAATATATAGTGGTTTAAAACATGTTATTGAAATATTTAAAAAATAAAATAAAATTTATAAAATCATATATTATTCCTTTACAAAATAATGTAACACATTCATTAATAATAATTCATTGTTTTCATTGTTTAATTGTTAATTACCTTGTTCTATCATTCATGCTAGGTTATAAATGACCCAGTTCGTGTACATAAAATATTGTTATATAATCTCCAGTATAATATTCCGGAAATTAAAATCATATTAATAAATAAATTATACAATTAATTCAAATTTTTAATGACGGATACTAAAAATGTTGTATGTTATGATCATGGAGTCAATAAGTCTTATTAATTTGTCCATTAAAAATAGGAAAAAAATATTTATTTAGGAAAAACTTTTCTGAAAATGATTTTTATTTTAAATAAATTTATTAATATTAAATTGATATTAAATATTTAATTCCTACAAAAAATAACAACACCTAATTATTAATTATATTTAATTTATAATTTGCCTAATTTTTATTTACACTTTCATGGGTAAGGTTAATATTTATAATGGTCACATTACTATTTACAAGGGTAAGATTACTAATCATAGGGGTATATTACTATTCATAAGTATCGATTTAATATTCACTAAAATGTTAGTAGATCCTATCCAACTCAATATATCTTACTGAATGCTACTATGTCTGTATGTTTTTGAAATTTAAATCATAGAAGTGGAAAAATTGTGTTTATCAGATATGTTATAAAAAAGTGTTATTTCATAGAGACTCAATGCTTCTTGAATTCGATGTTAAATTTATAAATAAATTATTGGGATGTTACTTTCTGCCCTCACAAAAATTTGTTCCTCAAAATTCTGGAATGTTACCTTATAAAAATATCTAGGCAGTTCTTCATCATAAATTCCTTAGGCTCCCATGTCACCACTTGAATTTTACAATTATTTCAAAGTACGATCACTTGTCAAGTTGTCTGATTCATCAGCACCTTTTCTTTAGTGTTCAGAATGCAAATAGGATCTTCACATTAAGATAGATCAAGTTCCAATTCAATACCATCAAGAGTGAGGACATGTGTTGGGTCTGGCATGTACTTTCTCAATAATGAGACATGGAACACATTGTGTTCATTAGACAAGAAAAGAGGAATTTCCAAACAGTAATACACTACTCCAAGTCTCTCTAAAATTTCAAAAGGTAAAATTCACCTTTCCCATATTTTCCCTTTCTTCCCAAATCTTATAACACCCTTACAGAGAGATACTTTAAAAAACACGATCTCTAACTTGAACAGAAATGTTCTTTTCGAAAAACATTTGTATTTGACATGAAACCATATTGTTAACAAGTATATCCCAAAAAAGAAAAGTAATGGAAATTGAAATTATTTTTTAGGCATAAATTTTTCCCCATGTAAGAGAAATCAATTAAAAATAGTTTTTAATGATGCTTTAGAAATAAAACCTTTTAGTGTGGTTTATGGAAAATAGTAAAGATATTATAAAGAGGAATGGAATGTTTATTTTCGAAAAAATATAAATTAACCAAGATAGTTTTTATGATAAAATTTATTATTTGAAGACAATAATTATGGATTAATATAGAATATATAGTGCACTTGAAATTTTGTAAGAACTCAAGAAGTTCCCTAGAATCAAGGCATGTTTATCAGGAAAAATTAAGAAAGGAACTATTTTAAAACTTATAATTCCCATAAATGAAAGTTTCAATTATCTGGATATATTATTTTGGAATAGGAAATATAATATATAATAATTTCACAAAAATAAATAAGTACTATATTTGGGTTAGGATTAAAAAGGAACAACCTGAAAGAAAGATGAAGGTTCATGTGGAATCCCTTATCACTTTGTAATCAATCGAATCATATGCCCCAATATTAATAATCAAGAAATGATACATTAAATAAAAGGAAAATAAATATATTCATTATATGATATATAAATGGGAAGTATACGTACACAATACACAATAAATAGTGGTACGTTATGAATATCTAAAAAAATGGTAGTGAGATGAGGAAATCCTTACCTTATGTCTGAATCTATTCTACTCATGGAATTAATGAAATAAATAAACAAATTAAATCATTTAATTAATTAATTAAGAACCTTATCTACATATATTTGATTAATTATAGTTTGGTTAATATCATTTATGTCCATATTTATATGGCATAAAAGTGAATTATGTCATTCAAGAGTGTTTGTTTTCATGGTTTTCATAACCTGTTTTCTTGTTTATATGTCATGGAGTTTATGTGGAATGGATATAATTATCCTGAATTTATTTTATATGATACTAATGAGAATTTATGAGAATTTATGAGATTATATGGTAATATTATTCATTATGTTATATGGTATGAGGATGAGTTATCAGATGAATCATTAATGAAGATCATTTTGGCGATATTTCGATTATTAAAAAATAGTTTTGTCATATGAATTAATATTATGTTCATACACTAGAAATAAAATATTGACAAGGTTATAATAAATATATTATATATTTCTTCAACTATTATAATGGTTTGGTGAACCTACATGAAGGAGGAAATGAACAATAACAGTTCAACATCAATGAAGGTTATACGTGGCACCTCCCAAACGATGATTTATTTTTAAAAATAAAAGAGAGAGTAATGATATTGATGAAGGATTTTCCATTAACATGATATAATTATAGTATATCGATGATATCAGAGTTATCATGATCATATGGATAGCTGATTAGATGAGATAATAATAAAACAAGGAACTTAAAATAAATTAAAAGGAAAAAGAAGAGGATTTTACCTCATGAGTAGTTCTCCTTGAGAATCTCCTTAAGGGAAGAGCATTTGTCCTTTTGTAAATACAAAGAGATCTTAGATGGGGGAGGGACTAGGGAAGATTATTTGGGAAAACATTGACAAGCTTCTAGAATTAGAGGAGTTAATAGAAGAGAGAGTGAGGGGTGGTATTTATAGTGAATGAGAGGGTTGAGTTTTGAATATCTTATTCATTATTTTAGTATCTTTCTCTAGACAAAAAATAGTGTTTAATAATATGAGAAAAAATTGTAATATGTGAATTTGAGTTCGAACCATGTGTGATTACATCATCCTTATATCCCCTATGTCTCAATAAATATTGTATTTTTCATTTGTCATAAATTAGCATATTTTTCAATTCACCAAAAAATTCACCCCAACCATTTTTGACATGTAGAAATCAAATTTGGACTCCTTTTTATCTGAAAAATTTCCTAAAATGTAAAATTAAATTTTTAAATAAAATCATCAATTACGTGAATAATATTGTTTCTAAAACTATAACTGATTTTATAAATCCCTAAAAAATTAACTACGACCTTATTAAATAAACCTAAAATCAAAGGACATAATTTTTTTATGAAGGCATTTTATGAAAACGAATTTTATTTTAAATAAATTTATTAATTTAAAATAATAAATTAATATTTATTACTTATAAATAAAATACATACACGTAATTATTAATTCTATTTCATTTATATGGTGCCTATATATTATTTATACTTTCATTGGTGAGGTTACTATTCATAATGGTCACATTACTCTTCATCATGGTAGCATTACTATTCATAAGGGTACATTACTATTCATAAGTGCGAAGTTACTATTCACAAAAAAAGATAGTTGATCCTATTAGACTCTGAATATTTTACTGAATGCAACATTGTATGTCATTTTTTCGAAATTAAAATCACAGAAGGGGAAAAACTATGTTTAATGGAAATTTTATTACAAGTTCTTATTACATAAAGACTAAGTGTTTCATGCATTATATGTTATATTTATTTGTAAATTCTTTGGGTTTTATAATGTTTGTTTTTCCTAAAACTCAAAATTTTAACTCTTGACTCCCTAAACAATATAGAATCTCAAAAGGGGATAATACTATATATATATATATATATAATCTCGAGGGAATCATAGTTCATCCCACCATGAAACATTCTTTACAAAGAAAGACTAAGGTTCAAGAAAAAAATAGATAAGTCCATTATTATATCATTAATTAAACACACTCCAATGTATCATATTTTTCCTTATCATATAATTTTCTAACATCAACCAATGAGGTCATCCTTTTATACAGAATCTTACCTTGTCACACACTATACAAATAATCCTTTTAAACACTGAGGAGTCAATTATAATTTCTACATTCTATGACTCATTTATTTGGTATAGTTAAATCTATTACTAATTCAGTTAGTGAATTTGAAACACATCATGGAAAGATGTCAAACAAGTAGGTAATTCTATTTTAAAAAATATCTTATTGAGTTTCCCTACATTGAAAAATTTTTAGTCACACCAAGTTGATAACTTATCTACTTTACCTAAATTCTTATATACTATCATAGGTGAAAAAATAGGAAAAAACAATCAATAACATCAAATTATAATTTTTTATGATGTCATTTTGTATCTGATCTCCAGAAACACTAATCTCTCACTTATATTCTACTGATCAATTTTTCAAAATCATTCATCGCCTGAATAATTATTATTCTATCTGTGGTTCATTCTCTCAACTATTCCCAATAAGAGGAAATATTCATGACCTTGGATATAATTATTCAAATGGTTATATATTAATCAATTACATATTATTATTATTATTATATAATAACTACACTATTGTTATATGTATCTCTAATGATCGATTAATGTCATTCATGAAATCTTGAACCCAGTATTCATGAATCAAGATGGCTCGCTCATCGTGGACATCAATCTGGGGATGGTTTTTCATCCTTAACTTCAACTACAAACTCATCAAGACCAATAATATTGTCCTAAAATTTCATTTGAAGAGAGGTAACCTATCTAAATTGATTATCTATGTCACACCATGGACTCTAACAGTCTTTTAACATACAAGTACCAATGATCCTCTATCATCATTTACTCCTTGATAAGTAGGAACTGCACTAATTTTTTGAATCGATCCAAACCAGCCATATCAAAACCTAACCTATAGATTTCTGTGACAGTTCCATTAATTATTCCATGTATTGATCAAAAAATCTACCTAATTGAATGGATAATTTTACAGAAAATCAACGGGAATTTAGGCTACTTCTTAACATTTCTATATTGTAGGGTGTAATGACATAAAGTATGTAACTGAAAAACTCATTTTATGTCTCTAACATTGATATCATGGATCATGAAACATCATAGTAACCCAAGAATGCATTAGCCAAATCATCATGTGTTCATGATCCACAAAATGCTAACTAAGATAAACTAGAATAGAAAAACTATCCTTAAAGATAAAAGGAACTAATGGGGAACCATAAATTGAAACTATAGGTCTCTCCACCATAAATGTAACACCATGAGATTTTATGAGAAATATATTTTTTAATTTAGTATGTTATACGCAAAGGAATATTTCACTACAAACAACACTAGCTTGGCTTGTGTTACATGAAATCACGACCGTACTCGATAGCGTGTGTAGTACGCAATACCGAGTTTCACTGGACAGTGATATATTATTACAATATTATAATCTAGCCGTTATTAATAGTATTATCCGAATTTTTAATTTTATAACATTATAATTCAGCTTAAAAATTTTCTAGAATGAGGTATGAATACAAAATCAGTTTTTTTTTCGGATAAAAGAAGTATTTTTCAAAAAATGCAGGTTTACCCCCTTTTGATGGAACATCCATTTTAAATATAATTTTTAACATGTTTATATGTTAAATTTGACAAAATAAAACTCCATTTTGGAATCACGATATAAAAATTTACTTCGGATAAATTTTTCTAATTTTTCTGAAAACATTCATATTTTAATGAATAGTAAAAGCACGGTATATTTTAATTAAAAAAAAATTTTTTCATTGTAATAATTTATACGGTTAAATTATAATGTTGAATGGTTTTAAAGTATACATAAAATATATTTTTACCATTTAATATAATATATGTCATTATCATTGATTTTACATTGAATTCATAGGTAAAATCATTTCAATCTTTGACAATGTTTTAACTTTTAAAACACGTTTTCTTAACAACGAGATTAATTATAAATTAATTACTGAAAATTCTGTGTCTTGAATTTTGAAAAATGGATTCCATATTTGGATTCAGTGGGTCCCAATTATGTTAATATGTTACTTTTGTTTTTTTTACATTATTAATAGTAAATACAGGAATTTTTATTTACTACAGTTAAAGGTAAATCGGTTAATTAATGGTGAAATTAAGATTATAAAATTACCCTAACACCTGAAAAAATCCTATTTGATGACTAAAAGTAGACCCATATCACATAAGGGTCGGATTGGATTCATTTAATGGACTTTTTTCCCTGAAAATAATTTAATTATTATTAAAACCAAAGAAAGTGACGACATGTCACTTGATTAAATCTTATAAGTATAATAATTTTAATTTAGTTATAAACGTAATTAATCCCCGAACATTAATAGTCTCCAGAAAGATAATAAATGTATCTACATCATGTCAGTTTATTTATAATTTTTAGGGATTTAATAATTATCATTAAAGGTGACACAATAGTGATGTTGAAATTATTTTATGGATTCAAATATCAAATAAATGGTTTTGAAAATATTAAAATTAATATTATATGAACTATTAAATGTTATCCACGAATTTAAATACTACTATGACATGTTAGAAAACTATTAAAACTTTTATTTCAAACATATCCTCTGTTTGGATTTTATTTAAATTCAAATAAATGAATAGTGTCAAAATTGACACTATTTTAATTTTATAAAAATAACATAATATAAAATTGTTTAATAATCACAAAAATATTAAAAAATTATAACTTAAAATTTATATAGTCGAAATTTTCATAATTTATCCAATTTTGAGAAATTCACAGTACATAAGTAATTATTTATAACAATTTAAAATTTCGAATCTTATTGCCACAGATAAAATTAAATAGATTAAGTATTGATAAATCCAGTTGATAATGATTAAAAGAAATCCCCAACCTCTCTAAATTTTATTGGTTGATGATATTACAACCGTAACTCATCTAATTTTAGAATATGAGTCATTTTGGATGTTTTTAAGAGGGGTTTGATTTATTATAAATTAATATTTTTGAGGTTTCCAAAGGTGCCCCTCTCCTCCCTTATAAAAGGGCACCTCCTCCCTCTCCTATTTACACAACTTTAAGACTTTAAGCTCAGACAACCCCTGCAAATTTTACTTCTCCACTTCCCTAGAAACATCCTAGAGGTCCTGGTCTTCTTCAAAAACCATCTTTATTGCCTTAAGAGGTGGTTAAGAAGAGGCGCGTCAAAGAAGAGGTAATATACTTTATAGATTCCTTCCAATTTATTTCTTCTTTTACTTCTTATCATTTATTTGTTTCATCATAAATTAATAACATCAGTATCACTCATATAATGATATGTTATTATAAATATGAAACAACCATACTTTACCTTCTATCCATCCTATGGAAAATGAAATCACCGCGTGTGCGTACGTACGAAATACTGTCTCCACGCTGTGGTGTAATCTGTTTTCCACCACCACCTTACTTGGATGGGTATAATGGTGTAGAAAATAATTATATTTGATTATTATAGCATGATACTAATTCTGATACATTTCATCATTCACACCAATACCATTCAAAAAATATGGGAACGATATCATCGCTCGTGCATACGTACGGACTACCGTCTCCACGATGTGATGCGACTCGTTATACATGAATTTCTTTGAATGATTATTATATAAATGAATTAAATTAATAAATATGTTAAATGTTACACTAATTGCATTATGTAAATAAGCTATTTATAACCTAAAAATAAGAATAATAATTTATTCAACAAAACATGCATAAGAACATAAATCAATAAACACCAGAATAAACCTAAAGCTATCGGCTTGTATGGTTTTGCACTTTTCCTCAAAAGTGCTTTTGGAAATAAAAAATTATTCTTAGTAGTTGTAGTATAAACACAAGAATAAGAAGTAGCAACGAAATATTATTAACACAATGATAAGAACATGACCATATATGATATCATAATAATGAATATGATTCTGTAACAAGAAAATGACATTATTTATATCTTTATACTGGAGGTTCAGACACGTACAAAGCTTATCAGACCTAAGGTAAGGGAAAATATCACAATATAATTTTTTTTATCCGATATTGTTTGTAATTTTGTATTTACTGGGGTTTATTTATCATCCACATCCATGCTTCCACAATATGTAATATTATTTCAATCCTCCTATAATTTTTTTAATCCAATTTTACCCTTCAGTATGTTTTTAGTAAATGATATGAAAGGAATTTTTTGTCATTTTTGTATGAGGTACTTTTTGACTTTTCCAGCCATTGTACGAGAAGATTGTTTTTTAACTTATACGGCATGAATGGATTTTTATGAATTCAAAGAACATTATTTCGATGAAGCTTCCATTACAAGTTTTCAAGATTATTTTTAATTAACATCATTATGTTTAAAATTATTTGACATGTTAAGAAAGGAAAAGTGTTTTTAAAGTTGAAAGGATATATTCCTCAAGAAATGGGTTCAATTTTTTTATCAAAATTATTTTCCATCTAATATAATATAGGGTTCTATTTATATCCTTATTATTACACTGATTTGATTATGTTATGATGGAGTTATTTTTATGATGTCCTTTACCTTATATGAATTTATTTATAATGTCAAGATGTTTAAGAATCCCATTTTTATTACATGGGTTATGAAATGATGTATGAATTATGATTTTGTGGAACGCATAATAATGGTTTAATTATGAGATTGGTGGAACCTATATATCCCTCCAATGCATTGGGTAATGATTTATATCCCATGAGATAGACATGGATGAAATAACAAGTTAAAACGGTTCAGTGATACATGACTGGAACGAGGAGTGAACTCAGTTTATAAATGGACTTTGTTCGGTAAGATAGTCCTGGAAATGAATCTTGACAAATAATAAATTATTTTCTCTGATTATGTGTGTATGTCAAAGAGTTTAATGTTTTATGTTATGATTTTTGGGATTGCAATTTCACTTCTATGATTTATCCCATGATAATATATTATGATCTATTTTTCAGGTTATGATTTTATAGAATGTTATGTTGTTATGAATATGATATGATTGATATTACCTTTATTTACCCTTATTGAGAATTTCATCTCACACATTTGTATGTTTTCTTTTCCCTAGGCCAGGAAGAAGGATATTAAGTAGGATATGCTTAAAGGGACTCTATATATGGTGATATAAATGAGAGACAATGTAGATGAATTATGAATTAGTTGACTATGTTTCCCAGTTTCTAAAGACACTATACTAATACGGTCCTATCATGATTTTGTTATATGTTGTTATAAGTATGCTTCAATTATGAATTAATAACAATGTATGTAAATTATGGGTCATTATAGTTCGTATCAGAGAGAGGTTATAGTCATCCTTTGGAAACTAGGATTTGAAAGCCTATGTAAGAACCCTAAGGATATGTCTAAGCATAGAACACAATATTACTGTTTTATAAAAGGACATGATTAACCTATGATAAGACATAAAGTGTGAAATTTTATTATTGATTTTGTTGTATTCTTGTTATAATTAGTGTTTCTAACACTATTATTCTTTGTTTTAGTCAATGGCTGGAACCTGAAGGAACCGTGTTAATGCGGAATGCGATGGGAAATGCAATGATTGTCCCCCTGAGAAACCAAACGTTATGGGAGTTAGAATGAAAAATCTTGTAGCCTTTCTTACACAACTTTCTCAAGCTATGAATCATGCCAGACTTCTAAAGGACAAAAGGAAGGATAAAAATTCTGTTGAATCCTTTATGATGCAGCGTCCACCCTCATTCAGCGGGTCTACTGATCCAATAGTAGCTGAATAATGGATCAGCACTACTGAAAAGATATTTTCAGTTCTCCAATGTTTTGAACAAGATAAATTCATCTTAGTTGATTATAGTTTGGAAGGTGAAACTGATCAATGGGGTAATCTTATCAATAATTAGAGGCAAAGAGACGAAATTGAGTCCATAGAATGGGATGAGTTCAAGAACATATTTTTCAATAAGTACTTCCCTCGTACTCTTCGATCAAAGATGGAGAAGGAGTTCCTTGAACTAAAGAAAAAGGATGATGAATATTTTCGTACCTATGAAGGATATTTTACAAGACTTTCAAGGTATGCTTCCAGAATTATTATCCAACCTGAGATTAAGATCGATCGATTCTTTAGTGGCTTAAAACCAAGTCTTCAATGGGCGTTAGCCATAAGGGACTCCAATAGCTATGAGGAAATTGTTCGATGTGCTATGAAGGTTGATATGGATATTGGAGTAACCCATCAGTCATATGGGTTTGATAAGAAGAGTAAAATGTAATTCAAAGGGAAATCTAAAGACCACACTGAAAAAAATATGGGTTTTCCCTTATGCTCAATGTGTGGAAAGAAACTTGGATGGAATTTTATTAAAGGTACAAGTAAATGTTTCAAATGTTGAAAGGAAGTTTATCAGGCATTTGAATGTTGCAATGATGGTAAAAATATGTCTAGTGATGTGAACAAAGAAAAGGCTACACAAAATGCACCTCCTACACTTCAATGTTACAGGTGCATGGAAATGGGGCATTATTCTAATCAATGCCATAATCCAAGGGTTGTTGATAATGATCGACATCAAAAAACTCTTAATGCCACATACAAAGGAATGTCACATGAAATTTCTATTGGCGTTGTGGAGTACGATAACGAAGTGGTGAAAGGTACACTTATCATCCACTCTAAAGTGGAAAATGTTTTATTTCATTCTAGATACACCCACTCTTTTATTTCTGAATAATGTTCTAAGGGAATCGCCATATTACTTCAACAATTAGATGTTGGTGAGCTGTGACAACTCCTAATGGCACAACAGTCGCAGCAGAAGTTTACAATGCTCCTCCGATTGACGATTGTGGGAAAGTGCTTCCATGAAATCATGTGATCCTTCCTATAGTGGAATTTTATGAGATTCTTGGCATGGATTGGCTTTTATTATATGGATCTCATATAAATTTCCAATGAAGGGAAATCACATTTAATTTTCCCGATCAATCTACTATCATCTATCGATGCATGGATGAATATAACCTTCCACTAGAAATTTCTTCCATCATATGGGTATTAATTCAGAAAAAATCAAGGTTATTTATCCAAAATGGTTTAAGAGAAACTCACGATTAAGATTATTCCCTTTTTACGGGAGGTTGGTGATGTCTTTCTAGAGGAATTTCCAGGTCTTCCACCAAATCGTTAAGTTGATTTTCCAGTAGAAATCATACCAGGTGATATGCCTATTTCAAAGACATCTTATAGAATGGCCGCAATTGAGTTGTTGGAATTGAAGAAGCAACTCCATGGGAATCTTGATAAGGTATTCATACGCCCTAGTGTGGCACCTTGGGGAGAACCTATTCTGTTTGTTAAGAAGAAATATTGATCAATGAGACTCTGCATTGATTATAGAGAACATAACAAGGTCACTATCAAGAACAAATATCCTCTCCCAGGCATTGATGACTTATTTGACCAACTACGTGGAGCTAAATTCTTTTCCAAGATTTATATTTGTTCAGGGTATCATCAATTAAGGGTCAAAAGGAATGATATAACAAAGACGGCTTTCCATACAAGGTATGGACACTATGAATTTATATTGATGCCATTTGGTATTACTAAAGCCCATTCTATCTTCATGGATCTGATTAATAGAGTCTTTAGAGACTATATTGATCAGTTTATGGTAGACTTTATAGATGATATTATTGTCTATTGAAAGAGCATGGAAGAACATGAAGATCAATAGAGAATTTTATTAAAGTCCCTGAGGATGGATAAGATTTATTCCATATTTACCAAGTGTGAATTTTGACTTCAAAAAGTTTCATTTTTTGGTCACATAATCTCAAAAGAGGGGATATATGTTGATCCAGAAAAACCGAGGTTATCGAAAGATGGTCGAGACAAAGAACAGTAACTGAGATCCGAATTTTTCTGGGTCTAGCTAAATATTTTCGACATTTTGTAAAAGATCATTCAAGGATATATAATCCAATCACCTGGTTGACTAGAAAAGGAGTTAAGTTCATTTGGACAGTGGAGTGTGAAGAGAATTTCAAGGAGTTGAAAATAAAGTTATCCAGTGAACCTGTGTTCACCCTGCCATGTAGTGGAGAAAGGTTTTTGATCTGTAGTGATGAATACAATAAGGGATTGGGGTGTGTTCTCATGAAAAATGATATGGTGATAGCTTATGCCTCACGACAGTTGAAAATCCATGAGGAAAATTACCCAACTCATGATTTGGAGTTAGCTGCGGTAATCTTTGCATTAAAGATTTGGAGGCATTATCTTTTTGGTGAAATGTGTGATATTTATACTGATCATAATAGTTTGAAGAATATTTTCACACAAAAGGAGATGAATATGCACCAAATAATATGGTTGGAGCTGATTAAATATTACAACTGGTCAATTCATTACCACCCTGGGAAAGCGAACAAGGTGGCCGAAGCATTAACTCAACAAGACCATGCTAGCTTATCCATGATGAGGATCTCAAAAGATCCAATATTTATTGATTTACAAAGGATGGATCTTGGAATTATAATGGAAGGGGGGAAATATTATCTTTTTCATATGAATGTTCAACCATCTATGCATGTGAAGATTAAAGAGGTGTAGAAAGAAGTTATAGAGTTACAAAAGAATGTGAGAAATGTTCCTGAATTATACATTTATTATGATTAAATAACAAGGTTTATGAATCAAGTTTGTGTTCCTTCCATCCCATAATTAAAGAATGAGCTACTGGATGAGGCTGATAGTTCTTCATTCTCTATTCATCCTGGAAGCACGAAGATGTATAGGGTCCTGAAAGAGTACCTCTGGTGGGATGGCATGAAAAGAGATGTTGCTGAATATGTCTCTCGATGCTTGGTGTTTCAGTAAGTTAAAGCTGAGAGATAGAAGTCTAAGGGGATGTTACAACCATTACCCATACCATAATGGAATTGGGAAAACATCACTATGGACATTTCCACTGGACTTCCCAATACATCCAAAGGCAATAATTCTATCTGGGTCTTATTTTATCGTCTTACAAAGTTGGAACACTTCATTACTATTAGAGAATATTTCTTTCTGGATTAGCTAGCTAGAATATATTTGAAGGAAGTGGTATGATTTCATGGAGTAGAATTTTCCATTACATCTAATTCAGATCTAAGGTTTACGTCGACGTTTTGGCAACGTCTTCGGTATACTCTAGATACAGAGTTGAGTTTCAACACTCATTATCATCCTCCGACAGACAGTCAATCTGAGGGGACATTTCCAAATCTAGAAGACATGTTGAGAGCATATTCTATGGATTTCAATGGTCTTTGGGATCAACACCTTCCTTTGGTGGGATTTCGTTATAATAATAGCTTTCACTCCAGTATTCATATTGCTCCTTATGAATCTCTCTATGGAAAGAAATATAGAACTCTAACTTGCTTGGATGAAGTTGGGGAAAGAAAGCTATTAGGACCTGATCTTGTTGGTGAGATGGAAAAAATGGTCTGATCTATTCACCAACACATAAGAGCGGCTCAGAGTCGACAAAACATTTATGCCGACAACCGAAGAAAAGACCTAGTGTTTGAAGTGGGTGATAAAGTATTTTTAAGAATATCTCCCTGGAAGAGAGTAATGAGATTTGGGAAGAAGTGATAGTTGAGCCCTAGGTATATCCGTCCTTTTGAAATATTGGATCATGTTGGGAAGGTTTCTTAACAGATTGGAACTTCCACCAAATCTCTCTCAAGTTCATGATGTTTTCCATGTATCTCTCCTGAGAAAGTACATACCTGATCCTTCACATGTACTAAGCTCAGAAGTTGTACCGCTGGAGAAAGATCTTTCTTATCAAGAACAGTCGATAGAGATTCGGGATAGTAGTAAAAAACTTCTACTGAACAAGACCACCCACTTGGTGAGAGTTTTATGTAGGAACCACCAATTAGAAGAAGCTACATGGGAGCTTGAGGATATGATGAGGGAGAGGTCTCCTCATCTGTTTGTTACGAAGTGATGAATTTCGAGGGTGAAATACAGTTTGAGGGGGGTAGAATGTAACAACTAGAGATTTTATGAGAAATATATTTTTTTATTTCATATGTTATACGAAAAGTAATCTTTCACTGCACACAACACTAGCTTGGCTTTCATTACACGCAATCACGACCTTCCTCAATAGCGTGTGGAGTACGCAATACTGAGTTTCACAAGCCAATTATATATTATTATAATATTATAAACTAGCCGTTATGAATATTATTAACTGAATTTTGAATTTTATAACATTATCATCTATCTTACATGTTTTCTAGAATGAGGTATGAAACCAAAATCCGTTTTTTCGGATAAAAGATGTATTTTTAAAGAAATGCAGGTTTACCGCCTTTTGATGGAGCACCCAATTTATATATAATTTCTGACATGTTTATAAGTTCAATTTGACAAAATAAAAATCGTCTTTAGAATCAGGATATAGAAAATTACTTTGGATAAAATTCTCTTATTATTCAGATAAGTTTCATATTTTAATGAATAGTAATAACACACTATATTTTAATTAAAAACAACTTTTTTCATTGTAATAATTAAAATGGTTAAATTATAATATTGAATTGTTTTAAATTATAAATACAATATATTTTTACCATTTAATATAAATTATGTCATTAACATTGATTTTACATTTAATTCATAGATAAAATCATTTCAATCTTGGACAATGTTTTAACTTTTAAAACCCATTTTCTTAACAACAAGATAAATTTTAAATTAATTACTGCAAATTCTGTGTCAGGAATTTTGAAAAATGGGTTCCATATTTGGATTCATTGGGTCCAAATTATGTTAATAGGTTACTTTTATTTTTTTGACATTATGAATAGTAACTACGGTAATTTTTATTTACTACAGTTAAAGGTAAATATGGTAATTATGGGTACAAATAAGATTATAAAATTACCCTAACACCTACCGAAACTCTATTATATGACTAAAAGATTACCCATATCACTGAAGGGTCGGATTGGATTCATTTAATGGAATTTTTCCCATGAAAATAATTTCATTATTATTAAAACAAAAGAAAGTGACAACATGTCACTTTCATAAATCTTATAAGTATAATAATTTTAATTTAGTGATGAACTTGATGAATCTTAGAAAATGAAAAGTATCCAAAAATCTAATAAAATTATGTTCATCATGTGTATTTATTTATAATTTTTATGGATTCAATAATTATCATTAAAGGTGACACAATAGTGATGTAGAAATTATTTATTGGATTGAAATATCAAATAAATGGTTTTAAAAATATAAAAATAAATATTTTATGAACTATTTAATATGATCCAAGATTTTTATTGATTAATATGACATGTTATGAAACTATTAAATCTTTTATTTAGAACATATATTCCCTCTGGATTTTATTTAAATTCAAATAAATGAATAGTTTCAAAATTGACACAATTGTTATTTGTATAAAAATAACATAATATAAAATTGTTTAAAAATAAAAAAAAATATTTAAAATTTATAAATTAAAATTTATATGGTCAAAAATCTCATAAGTTATCCAATTATAAACAATTCAAAATACATAAGTATTTATTTATGACAATTTAAAATTTGGAATCTTATTTCCACAAACAAAATTAAATAGATAAAATATGGATAAATCAAGTTGATAATGTTTAAAATAAATTCCAAACCATTCTAAATTTTATTGGTTAATTAGATTAAAACCCTATCTCATCTAATCTTGTAATATGTGTCATTTTTGGATGTTTTTATGTGAGGTTTTATTTATTATTAATTAATATTTTTGAGGTTCCAAAGGTTCCCCTATCCTCCCTTATAAAAGGGCACCTCTTCCCTCTCCTCTTTACAGAACATTGAGCCATTAAACTCGCCAAAACCCTACCAAATTCTATTCTCTGCCTCCATAGAAACATCCTAGAGGTCCTAGTCGTCTTCAAAAACCATCTTTAGTGCCCTAAGAGGAGGTTAACAAGAGTCGCGTCAAAGAAGAGGTAATTTACTTTACCGATTATTTACAATTTATTTCTTCTTCTAATTATTCTTATTTATTTGTTTCATCATAAATTAATAACACCAGTATCACTCATATACTGATATGTTATTATATATGTAAAACAACCATACTCTACCTTTTATCCATCCTACGTAAAATTAAATCATCATGCGTGCGTACGTACGGAATACCGTCTCCACGTCGTGCTGTAATCTTTTTTCCAACACCACCTTACATGGATTGGTATAATGGTGTATAGAATAACTATATATGATTATTATAGCATGATACTAATTCTGCGACATTCCATCATCCACTCCAATACCATTCAAAAAATATGTGAATGATATCATCGCTCATGCGTACGTACGGACTACCGTCTCCATGATGTGATGTGACTCATTCTACATGATCTTATTTGAATGATGATTATATAAATGAATTGAATGAATAAATATGTTATATATTACAATAATACCATTCTTTAAATAATTTATCTATATTCTAGAATGCGGAATAAGAATTTATTCGACAAAACATGCATATGAACATAAATCAATAAACACCCAAATAACAAGTAGAAATGAAATACTATTAATAAGAATATAGGAAAATGACCATATATTATATCATAACAATGAATATGATTCTGTAATAAGTCAATTACATTATTTAAATCATTATATAGCAGGTTCAGACATGTACAAAGTTTATCGGACATAAGGTAAGGGAAAATATCACAATCTCATTTTTATCCGAGATTGTTTATACTTTGGTATTTACTGGGGTGTATTTATCATCCACATACTTTTTTCCTCAATATGTAACATTATTTATATCCTCCTACAAGTTTTTAAATCCAATTTTACCCTTCGGTAAGTTTTTAGTAAAAGATACAAAAGGAATCTTTTGTTGTTTTTTGGTACAAGGTACTTTTTGACTTTTCCGGCCAAAGTACGAGAAGACTATTTTTTACCTTATACGGCATGAATGGATTTTTATGAACTCATAGAAAATTATATCCATCAATATTCCTTTATATGTTTTCAAGTTTATTTTTAATTATGTTCGTTTAGTTTAAAAGTATATGACATGTTAAGAAAGGAAAAATGTTTTTGAAATAGAAAGGATATTTTCCTCAAGAATGGAGTTCAGATGTTTTATCAAAATTATTTTCCATCTAAGATAATATAGGGTTATGATTTTATACATATTATTACAATAATTTGAATATGTTATTATGGAATTATTTTTATGAAGTCCTTTATCTTATATGAATTGATTTATGATGTCACGATGTTTATGAATCTTATTTTTATTAAATGGGTTGTGCTATGATGTATGGTTTATGATTTGGTGGCAAAGATAAAAATGGTTTCATTTTGAGATGGGTGAGACCTATATCTCCCTACAATTCATTGGCTAAAGATTTAAATCTCATGAGATAGACATGTTTGGAATGGCATGTCAAACTGGTTCAGTGATACAGGACTGGAACGAGGAGTGAACTCGGTTCAGAAATTGACTTTGTCCGTTAAGATTGTCTAGGAAATGAGTCTTGACTAATAAAAAATGATTTTCTTTTATTATGTGTGTATTCCACAAAAGTTTCATGTTTTATGTTATGATTATTGGGATTGCATTTTCACTTCAATGATTTATCCCATGATAATATATTATGATATCTTTTGTAGGTTAAGATTCTCAAAATGTTATGTTCTTATTAATATGATATTAATGATATTACCTTTATTTACCCTTACTAACCATTTGAGCTCACCCTTTTGTATTTTATCTTATCCCCAGGTCAGGAAGATGGATATTAAGTAGGATATTCTAAATGGGTCTCTACATTTGATGAAATAAATGGGAGACAATATAGATTCTTTATGAATCAGTTGTTTATGTTTCCCAATTTCTAAAGACACTATACCTATACGGTCCAATCATGGTTTTGTTATATGTTTTATTAAGTATGCTTCAATTATGAAGTAATAACAATGTATTTAAAGTATGGTTCGTTATAATAAAAGGGTTTATTAATACGTCGTTAACATACATTTGATTTTATAATGAGAAAAATATATTTTTTTTAAGGAAGAAACCTCTTATACAATAGTTGCGCATTAAAGAACATGAATGCCTCATTCAAAAAATGATAATTTTTGAAAGCATCTCACCAAAGGCCCATTCTCCTTTGATTCCAACACATTCTCTGTTGGTATTTCCCAACATAAGTTCATTGTACCCGAACCTCTTATACCAATAGTTTATATAATATAAATATCAAGAAGCTAAAAACAATGGTCCTTGAATTTTATAATTAAATGTGAACTTTTATCTTCTATGATTGAATTAAATTATAAACTTCACTCTAAAGGGTTACTGTCACAATGTTATCTGGGAATATATAACCAATATAATATCAAGTTCATAGTGAGATATATTATTTTTATATAGGATTAATTGATGAAATCCTTAATCCATCACCCTTTTTTACATCCAGATATATCCTAACACTTGGACATAGGATTCATAGTATTATTTTCATTACCCAACATGTATTAGCATGAATCTACGTTTGAACTAATATTATCCTCATTTATAAACATTAAAATGGATCATATGTTGTACATTATCCAAAAAAATATCAGATAAGAATAGATACCAAACATCGGTCTTCCCAGTATTTAGTTTTTATCTAAAATAGTAATACTATGTGTATTTGAGTCGCTATAATAGAGCACAAAAAATTTGACAGAGGTTTCACATTTCATTCCAAGGAAACCCCCAAGATATCCCAAGAATGATCGAAATATCCTTGGGTTGAATGACCCCATAGATTATTAGGATAAACCATGATATAAAAATATATCCTCCAAATATCCCATAACCAATTGGTGTTTCAATAGAATATATGCCTCGAGAAGAAACGACATGGATCTTATATTGGTTTATGACTCTTTATTTATCATAACATGAGAATAGAAATTAAACCATGATGTGTATCTTAATCCAACTGATAAAAACCCAGACTATGAGGGATTAATTAGATTGTCATGTAAACTATAACAATACTCAATCTATAAAAATAGACATTATATAAATTTTTCTGAATACTTAAAAATTATAAAAAAGACTCTGAAAGACCATAGTTTTTTTTATAGCCTTTGGAAACATGGAAACATAATCACTGGAACATAAGTGAGCTATATTATCTCCCACAATGTTCTTTACTAATCGCACCCTTCTTAGACACATCAAACATAATACATATCTTTATAACATAGGTAATGACACATAAAAGGGGTGTGCTCAAATTCATAGTAAGGGTAAATAAGGGAGACATATAAGAATAAACATGAGCATAAGGGTATGAGATCTTTATCATGAAAAATAAAGATCATACCCTTCATATCAAAAATCATATACAAGAATCATGGTATAAATCAAGGTTTTTAATAATGCATTAATAAAAAGGAATTAAAGTACATAATCCATGAAATCATAACATAGGATTAAGACATGGAATTTTCACAACTCATAAGAACACACTGATTTCCAATATAGCCATGAAATCAATGTCCGTGCCATATTAGTGGAAAAAGACCATTACTAAACCATGAAAACCCTATTCCAACCCTGTATTACTGTATCAAGTTAACCCTCATTCCATCAATTTATTACTGAACCAATTAAACATTCTATCCATCCATTTCTAACACATGAGATATAAACCATTACCCAATTCATTGGTTGGAGATATAGGTGCAAACCATCACATAATGAAATAATTCATACATATTCCATGAGATCAGAAAGAAACATATCATAACCTATGAAATGAAATGGGTATAATAAACATGTAAGTATATCAGTACAAGTGGAAAGAGACGACTTTAATAGAAATTTCATCACAAACATAACGCATTAAAATAAGGGTGTTTCAAAAGCATATAACCTGTGAAAGAGAAACAATCTTCATAAACATCATGCAAACAAAACATAATCCATTCTAAAACCAAATATGAATGTAGAAATTGAATAATTTTTCCAAAAAGTCATGATAAACACCAGTGGTTGTTATCATAGATGGGAAATAATTTTTAACTATCTTTTAAAAACATCTCTTGAGGAAAATATACTTTCATCTTCGAAAAAAATAATTTTTATAACATAAACCCTTTTGAAAACATTTTTATTTTAAAATAGCTTATAAAACATATAAAGGATGATTTGAAAACAATAAAATATTTTTAAAATCGATTTTATTTGAAAATAATCTTTAATTATATTTTGAAAACATTTTTAAAAACATTTTTTATGAATTTAAGGAATTTGCAACCAATGATATAGATGATCCAATTTTAATAAAAACATTCTATTAAGTAACAAAGAGTGGAAAAAATGTTAATAATTTTTTTGAAAATATTTATTAAACATAGGATAATTAATATCATTAATAATCTTGATATATTTCATCAATTTAAGTATAAACATAATCAATATAGAAGAAAAAACGATAATATTTTCTCAATAAAAATTTATAACATAGTAACATGGGATCATACTCTACATGTAAGAAAAGGAAATTATGTTAATAAAAATATATAATAAAAATAATTAGTTAATTATATAACATCTACAATGAATTTATATAAACCTTGAGGAATATTTTCAGTGTGTAACAAAACATGAGTATCAAAGAATGAAAATTGAGACAAAACTATTTTAAATATTTTGTAACTTTTGAATGTTAAACCCTACGAAAGAAGGAACATAGAATTGATATGTGAATACCCTTAAATATAGGTATAATATTCAAAGTATCAAATCATGGTAGTTTCAAACACTACACAAAATGAAATATTGGTGAACATTACATGAATATCACAAAAAAATAAATGTGAGATGAAATTCCCATTACCTGTCATCCTGACCCTCTCAATACTCGTAAAATTTTCTTGTATAAAAAATATAAGTTTATTATATATTTTTTATAGTATAATATTCAAATTAATAATACCATATATGGTTTTATTATGACCATGTATAACCCTCCTGGTAACAATCTTATGTTATGTTTTCACTTCGGGTAATATTTTCTTTTTTCATTGCATTTGTATTAATTTGTTATATCATTGTTCCTTATACATATATCATGATTAAAGAATGTAAATAATTATATAACTATCAATTATATCATTTATATTCATAGTATAATAATTCATATCATATATAACTATGAAATTAAATTCATCATTCGTTGAGATGGTAAGTCGTACGTACGCATGAACGTTGTTTCAGTTTTTATTGTCGTATTGATTTAATGTTTGTAAATGAAATATGTATTTTTATTTATGTATATATATAAATATATTTATTAATTCAAATATTATTACTATATCATATATATAATATATTTTCATTAAACCCATCCTCAATACATTCCATGTGGTGTGTGAACGAATCACATCGCTTTGAGGGGGCGATAGTCCACACTTCCTCAGACATAATTATCGTATTAACACCAAATGGAAGGTAAAAATGAGTGTGTTGTAAAATTAATATATAATATTAATGAAAAAAATATAATATATTACATATATAAATATATCTTCCATCCTAATGGCCACCATGATTAGTGTTAATAAAAATGAACAATCATTATTTCGTGAGGCAGTAGTTCCCCATACACAGAAAGAATATGTTCAAAATCCATTAGATATAGGTGTGTGTAAATATATTTCATAAACTTTTCATGAAAAAATCTTATTTTATGGAGTGTATTGGTTTTTTCACAGAGTATGGGAATAAAAGGAGTGGAGGGTTTGATAAGGAAAACAATGTAAATGAGATTGAGAGAAGATGTTACCTCTTAATAGGGTAACTCCTTTTGTTGTGTTCCAAAAGACATCCTTGAGAGGGTTTCTATAAAAACGGAGGATTAAATGTATATGTAAATATTTTTGGGAGGAAATTTGGTCATGGATTGTCCAATCATTAGAGAATTTATAGGTTTTAGGAATGATTAGTTGTGATGACCATTTACAGGTAGGGAAAAGGACTGACCTTGAATTTTTAGGAACAAATTAGGAGTGTATTTGTTCTTACCTAAAAAAGTATCAAAAAACCAAAAAAAATAACTAATAGAAGATTTATGGACAAAAAATATAAATATAATGGATTTTAGACAATTTTATAGGTCATTCGGGCCCTTGATTTTAATGTTCAGAACCCAAATAAGTTAATTTGGCCTTAATTGCTGTGATTTATTTTAGTCAGTTTTACTAAAAAAATTTGCCAAAAATTTACACTGTCTTCTTAGACTCTAAATTATTGACATTATACAATTGTTTATGTCATAGTTTTGAAATTCAAATCCCATTAGTGGAAAAATTAAGAATAGTGTTAATCCTACAGATGAGATGAAATAACAAGGTTTTAAAGAAGGAAAAAGTTCCAACGTTTCCCTATAAAGGAATGGGAAACACTAATGGATGATATGTTTGATGGGAAATAATTCTTAACAATATTTTGAAAACATTTATTGAGAAAAATATACTTTCTACTTTGAAAAATTATATTTATAACAAAAAACCTTTAGAGATTCTTTTTATTTAAAAATAGATTTGAAAACATATAAAGGAATCTTTGAAAACAATAAAACATTTTAAAAATAATTTTACCCTAAAAATTATCTTCCTGGATATTTTGAAAATATTTTCGAAAACATTTTTAAAACATCTTGGAAAACATGGTTTTTAAATACAATGGATTTCTGACCAAAGAGATAGAAAATTTGATTTAACAAAAAAATTTATCTTAATTACCAAAGAGAGTAAAAAATTGTTATGAAAAAATGATTATATCTTTAATAAAAATAGTATAAGGATACTCATTAATAATCATTAAATATTTCATCAAAGGAACCATAAACATAATCAATCTCTAAAAAATATATAAGATTACCTCAATAATATTTTATAACATGGTTACATGGGATCATACTAACCATATAGGAAAAAAATATTAAATAAAGAATAAAATATCATTAAAATAAATAGTCTTATTGTGTTACATGTAAAACGAAATTATATACACCTTGAAGATGATTTTTGGAGAAAATGAAAACATGACTCTCAAAGAAGGAAAATTGTGACAACACTATTTTACCGAATTTTAAATTTTGAAAGTTAAACCATGTGAAAGAATGATCATAGAATTGATATGTGAATACCCATAAATTTATTTATATGATAAATATAACTAAATAATATTAATTACAAACTCTATACGAAAGGAAGGATTAGAAAACATAAAATGAATTTCATAGATATTTAAAGTGAGATGAAATTCCTTTAACCTTGCATCGTCACTCTCCCCATACATGTACAAGAATATTTCATAATAAATATTACTTTATTATAAATATTTTAAAAAATATTATTCTTATATGTGATACCATTTATGGTTTTATTATTACCTTATATTACGTTCTTTTTAATGATCTTATGTTATGTTTTCACTTTGGGTAATATTTTCTTTCTTCTTCGTATTTGTTTTTATTTGTTACATCAGTAGACGTTGTAATTATATCATGATTCTATAATATTGGTCATGATATAAATATCATTTATTTCTATTATATTCATATTATAAAAATTTATATCATATATAAGTATGAAATGAAATAAATCGTTCCAGGAGACGGTAAGTCATACATACGCATGAACGTTGTTTCCTTATTTATTATCGTATTGAAAGAAATTATGTAAGTTATATATATATATATTATTTATATATGTATATATAATAATTTAAATATCGTTATTATTTAATATATATAATATATGTCCATTAAATCCATCCTTATTACATTTCATTTATTGTGTGAACGAATCACATTGCTTTGAGGGGGCGATAGTCTCCACTTCTTCAAACGAGATTTTCGTATTAACAACAAATGGAAGGTAAAAAGATGTGTGTTGTAAAATGAATACATAATCATAAGGAAATAATAAATATAACATATAACATATAATATTAAATTTTCCTTCCTAATAACCACCATGATACGTGGTAAAAGATAAATGAACAATCATTGTTTCCCGAGGCAGTAATTTTCCATACACAAAAACTGTATGTTCAAAATATATTAGATGGAGGTGTGTGTATTTGTGGACCATAAACATTTCTTTAAAAAAAATAATATTATATGGATTATAATGGTGTTTTCACAAAATATGAGAATAAATATAGAGGAGGGTTGGATAAGGAAAATAATGGAAAGGAGCTTGAGAGAAGACATTGCCTCCTAATCGGGTAACTCCTTTTGGTTTGTACCAAAATGATTTAATTGGAGGTTTTATACCAAAATGGAGCCTTTATGGTCTATGGGAATAATGTTGGTAGGAAATTGGGGTAGGTATTTTCCGATCATAAGAGTATTTAGAGGTGTGGGGAATGGATAGATGTGGTTTCCTTTTATAAGAAGGGAAAATGAATCACATGGAATTTTAGAAAAAAATTAGGTGTCTACATGTTCTTACCAAAGATAGTCTTATAAATAACGAATAACTCAATAATATAAGTTTTATGGCTGAAATATAGACATATAATGGGTTTTTTACAAGTTTATTTGTCATTTGGGACCTTAATTTTAAGGTTTAGTCCATAATTAAGCATAATTTGGCCTTAATTACTTTGATTGGTTTTTATCATTTTTACTAGTATTTTTTTGTCAAAAATTGACATTCTGTTATTAGAATCACAATATCATACTGAATTATATTTTGTGTGTCAGAGTTTGGAAATTAAAATAACAAAATTGGAAAAATTAAGATTAGTTCCAATCCAGCAGATGTGATAAAATAATGGGGTTTTAAAGTAGGAAAAAGTTCAAATGTTTGTTAAGATTTTATATTTTGTATCAAAGTGGAATAGATTCTAATGAATTTAATTGTATTTTCATATTTAATATTTTTCTAAAGTTACATTAAAAATAATTTGTGATATTATTTATCCTTAATAATTAATTAGACTAAAAAGGTAGTTTTTAACAAAATAATAGTATTGTTCACTATTCCAAAAAATATGAAGTTTCTTAGAAAATTCCCAAAAATTAACCCTAATATAATTTTATAATTTGTAATTCAAAAATATATTTTATATTATCATATCAGGTTCTAAATTTTTCATAGATTACTTTAATTATTAGAAGTAGTTCATTTGAGAGAACAATATTTTTAAACATAAATAGGACTTTTAAAAAATCAAATCATTTATTATCAATATGATTTATTTATATAAAACAATTATAAATTTTTTTAAAAGTAGTTATTACCATTCATATTACTAGGATTAACTACTATGTTATAATTATCTTATATAAATAATTAAAATGTTAAAAATATGTCTTTTTAGAAACACTGTGGTACATGTATCATACGCCAACTCAGTGTTATGTGCATCGTATGCCAAGTCAGTGTTGCATGGAAAATATTCCAAGTCATACGTAGAGTTAGTTCCATGTGACATAAATATTTGATATAGTTCATTATAATATATAAATTAAAATTTATAATTATTCAAAAAATTAAGTCCATTAAAATCGAGGGGTTACATTCTACCCCCTTATGTTGAATTTCTCCGTCAAAATTCGTCACTCAGGTAAAAACAAGTGAGGATAATTATGCTTCATCATATACTCATGTTCCCATGTAGCTTCCACTAACTAGTTATTTCTCCAAAGAAACATTGACTAGGTGACGGGTCTTGTTTCATAAAACATTCTATGATCAGTCCAAAATTTCATCATGTTTCTCCTCATAAGAAAGATCTAGCTCCAACGACATGATCTATGAATTCGGTACATGTGAATGGTCAAGTATTTACTTCCTCAGGAGAGGTGCATGGAACACATCATGAATGTGAGAGATATTTTTAGAAGGTTCCAAGTGATAGGTTGTTTTCCCAATAAGATCAATAATTTCAATGAGTCCAATATACCAATGGCTTTTTAACCTCTTTCTGAATCTCATATCTTTATTCCAGGCTAGGATTCATAAAAACCCATTTTTTGAAAAATTAAATTCAATGTCAAGATGGCCATTATCAGAATAACGTTTCTTCTATATTTAAGCTTCCTTGATATGTTGTTGAATGGTTCTAAACTTCAATACCATTTCTTCTATTGTATTAATCCCAAATAACTTTTATTCACTGAACTCATCCTAGATCCTTGGAGCTCTACATTTCGTTCCATATATAGATATATAAGGTTTTATATTTATTATTGAGTGAATGATATTTTTTAGGGAGACTCACCTAGAGGACGGTGGTGATCCCACCCACCTTTGAAATTTATAGAACAAGATCACAACATATCCTCTATGGTTTTAAATGATATTTCTGACTGACCATCTATTTGAGGATGATAAGAAGTACTGAAATTCATTTCTGTATCGAGTTCTTTCTAAATACTTCCTTAAATATTTTAGGTAAACCACATATCCCGATCTGATATAAAGGAATGTGGTACACCACGAACTATTACCACTTGTTTAATGTAGATCCTGGAATGATGTTCAAGAGAGAAATCTTCTTTGATAATAATGAAGTGTGTTGACTAATTAAGGAGTTCAACTACCACAAATATATCATTAAACACTTTAGTGGTTTTGGGTAGTACAATGACAAAATCAATAGTGATTTTCTCTAATTTCCATTCTAGATTGGGTAAAGGATGTAACATTCCTCTAGAAATCTGTATTTCAGCCTTAACATGTTCGCATACCAAACACAAAGATACAAACTCCACGATATCACTCATCATGACATCTCACCAGAATAATTCATTCAAGACCCTATACATATTCTTACTTCCAGGATGAATAGACAAAAAGGACTATGATCTTATTATAATATCTTCTTCTTCAAATATGGCTTGAAAAAAACCCACATATGGTTCCAGAACCATATCATTCCATCCAGATCAAGGTTAAACTCAGGAACATTGTGAACCTTCTTTTGCATCTCTTCAACTTCATCATGCCCCACCTTATTCATTACATGGATAGAGGGATGGGAATTCATTTGAGAAAGATAATATTTTTTCATTTCCTTTAGGATTTATAGATCCATACTTTGGAAATAAAGGAATATTGGATCTTCTGGGATCTTCATCAGGGATAATCTGGCAAGATAATTTGGACTCAACTCATCAACAACCTTGTTCTATTTCCCATGGTGGTAATGTATTGAGAAGTCATAATCTATTATTCAATCTCACCATCTTCTCTGTAGAATTTTCAACTTCTTCTGTGGGAATATATATTTCATACTTTTATGAGTAGTATATTTATTAGACTTGTCATCATAAAGGTAATGCATCCATATCTTTAATGCTAATATTACCACCACTATCTACAACATCCTGAGTTGGGTAATTTTACTCATGAATCTTATACTATCCTGAGGAATAGTCAGTAACCATGTTATTTTCTATAATAACACATCCCAATCACTTCTGTTATGCATTGATATAAATTAAAAACCCTTCTATACTATAGGGTAATGTAACCACATGTACACTAATGAAGCTTCCAAACAGTTACTTGAAATTTTCCTCACATTCGTATATCTAAATGATCTTCACACCCTTCCGAGTTATCTTTTTCAGAGTATTACATATTTTGGGGAATGTTTCTACAATCCCATGAAAATATCCATCTAAACCTAGAGAACTATGAATCTCAGTCACCAAGGTTGGTGTAGAAGCCTTAAATAGCCTCAATCTTTGATGGATCTACTATTATCAGATCTCTTGAGATTATGTGACCCAAAAAACAAACCTTTTGTAGCGAAAAATAATTATTTTTTATATTTTTCATATAACTGCTCCTTCTCTAGGGGTTTCAGTACAATTATAAGGAGATATTCATGCTATTCCTTTCTTATTTAATATATAAGAATATCATCGATAATGACTACAACAAAAAGGTCGAGGTAATCACTGAAGGATCTATTCATTAAATCCATGTAGATAGTAGGGTAATTTTTGAGACCAAATGGTGTCACTATATATTCATAGGGATCCTACCATGTACATAATCTCATCTTAGGTATATCCACCTTCATGACCCTCAATGGATGATATTCAGAACAAAGATCAGTCTTGGAAAACTATTGAGCTCCATGCAGTTGATAAAATAAGTCATCAGTATAGAGAAGAGGATACTTGTTCTTGAATGTGATCTTGTTCAACCATGATAATCCATGCAGAGTCTCATTGATACATCTTTTTTCTTCAGAAAAATAATTGGTGAACCCCATGGTGACACACATGGCCCAATGAATCCATTTTCAAGGTTTTTTGGAGCTTCTTCTTCAATTATCTCCACTCAATCGGTACCATTCAATAAGGAGTATTTGAAATTGGTGTGGAACTAGGTATAAGTTCAAAAAAAACTCAACTTCATGTTTTTGTGGAAGACTTGGATAATATACTATAAAGACATCAAAACAATATCAAAAAAATAAGTATATCATTGATGTTGACTTTCTCCCCAACCATTTGAGATAAAAAAAACCCTTCTGAATGTTGATTAAGACCAATACAATAGATGTAATCTCCACAAGATGTTCAAAATTATCATCACATAGATGGATTATCCTTATAGGAATTAAAATATCCAACATAACATCCCTTCCTTGTCAATTGTTGTAGGTTTTATGTAGATAAAGCCAATCCATGGCCAATATGGAATGAAATTAGACCAAAGAATGAATAAAAATAAATGTAGGAAGCACATTCCTGTAGACTTCAACTACTGAGGAATCATAAACATAATATGGTATCATATCACCATCATCTATTTTTTTTGGAAGAATATTTACAACGTTGGAAAATTTATTAGATATAAAAGAGTGGTTAGATCCAAAATCAAATATGACATTATCATTTCTAATGTGGATGGTAGGTGTACCTTTCATCCTGTCATTATCACACTCCTCATCAGATAGAGATTTCATGATATTTACACATATTTCTCATCTTAAGAGGCTATTGATTTCGATCATCATTACCAACCCTTGGGTTTGGTAATGTTTTATCATACTTCCCACTCTCAATACACATCAATAAATAAATAATTGGAGGTGAATTCCTTGCATAATTTTCTCCATTATCATTTTGAGAAAACATCTTCCCGTCACCTTGAAATTCAATTGTTCGTTGGCCTTCCCTTCACCACTTAAAACATTAGTTATACCCCTAAGGTAATTTCCACTATGATTCTTCTCACACATAGTTCCTAAATGAATGCTCAAATTATTTTATCCTTGGTTCATAGTTTTTCAATTGAACTATATCTTCCTCTTCTAGTCAAAGCTATGAGATTGTTACATGAATCCCACCGTCATTTCAACCATGATTGGTCAACAAAAAATCTCTTCGCCTATACTACTATCTCTTATGGAAAATTCCCTTCTGATACATGGGTTTAAACCCCCAAAGAAACTATCAGCTTTAATTATGGAATGGATGAAAATTCATGACACATACTTCACAATTCTACTCAAATTATCAATATAGAAATCCACAAACTCATTATCCATTTTCATCAACACAATGAAGTCTTTTTCTATATTGGTTTGAAGAATTTGAGTAATGTACTTGTTGAAAAATATGTTCCTCAAATTTTCCCAAATCATGGATTCAATCTCATCATACTGCCTCATGTTGAAGATTACATTCCCCCACGAATCTTCTTCACCTCCCAAGAGATAGACAACCAGAATGGATTTATCATGCTCCCAACACTGAAAAACAAAGAAATTATTTTCAGTTGTATTAATTCATTGATCAGAAACTAGTGTATAAAAAGACCCACTACAATAAGGTGGTCTTTTCCACATTAAAGACACCATAGAATGGTGTTCCCTCATTTTCTCATTTAGAATTCAATTGTGATTCATATCATTAGAAATATGTGTGAGCATAATAATGAGATTTTACATTCCATCTCCCATAGTATTCATTTTATCATGTGGAAAATCCATTCATTGTATGTCATAATCTCTTATAAAATGGATCCTTTAGGTTCTATCCATTGACTAAAACCAAAATCATTGAGTAAAAATAGTAATCATAACGAGGAACCACATAATCATGAAGAATCACACATAAGATGTTTAAATTATAACACATTCCATAATCTATGAAACCATATGATTATCCTAATTTACTTATAGACAACCTATATTTAATTCCTTTACAATAGTTCATGAAGAGTTTTTGAATCCCCAAATATTATCCCCTCATATTTTCAATCTAAGTGTGAAGTAAGGCCAGTTTTTGTGTACTAGATTACCCCAAGTCAAGATCGGAACATCTTGACAGACTTGTTACCACTTGGTACATCTATACCTGATCCACATCCACTTGGAGTATCCAGACAGGGAGGCATTTATAGGAAACCACTAACTCTATCCTTCACCAAAATCCCAAGACATTATCTTAATCTTGATGTAATCTATATACATATCCTTAAAAACATCCCTAGACATATCCCTAGAAATAATCCTTGGAATATCACTAAGGTTTTCTCATCCTATTTTCTAAAGGTTATCTATACATTTTTTCTGACACCGACATTTGGGAACCTCTCTTTATAAGAATATACATTACATAACATTTTTATAATACTTAAACATTATAAAAAGAGACACCCAATGATCATAGTTGGTATAGTTCAGTTGGAAACATGTAAATAAATATTGGTTTATAAGTTAGAAACATTTTATCCCTCTGAGTTCTCAGCAACTATCACCCTTTTTAGACACATAAAACATAATACATATCTTCATAACCAAGGGAAGGAAACCTAAAAAAGGGTTGAGCTCAAATTCTCAGTAAGGGTAAACAAGGGATATATGTGGGTATAAACATGATAATACGGGTATGAGAACATGATCATACCATGAATATTAAAGATCATATAAATGAATTAGGGAATAATTTTTTGAAGCTCATATGACAAGAATCAAATGGAAGTAAAGGATTTAAGCCATGAAATCATAACATAAGAGTAAGACATGGAATTGTGGTAACAAATAAGCATATACTAATTTCCAAGGTATCTAAGGAATCATAGACAAGATCATGTTTGTAGAAGAAGTCCTTTATTGAACTGGGTGAATCCATATTCCATCCATGTATTATTGAACCAACTAAACCCTCATTCTAGACATGTATTACTAAACCGACTAAACCCTCCTTCCAACCATGTATTACTGAACTGAGTAAACCCTCATTCCAGCCATGTCCATATTATAAGATATAAATCTTTACCCAATTCATTTGAGAGAGATATAGGTCCCAACCATCACATAATGAAATCATACATACATGTTCCAAACGTTCCTAAATGAACATATTATAACCCATGATATGAAATGGGTATCATAAAGATGTAAACATATCATAACCTATGGAAAGATACCAATTTCTTAATCATTTCATTGTAAACATAACCTTTGAAAAGAAGCAGGCTTCAAAATCATATAACCTATGAAAGAGAAACAGAATTCATAAACATCATTTAATCAAAACATAATCCATTTAGAGAAATAATATAAGTAGAAAAATCAAATAAATTCTCTATAAAGGAATGGGAAACACCAATGGATGTTATCATAAATGGGAATTAATTTTGAAAAGTATTTAAAAAAAGATCCTGAGGAAAATATCCTTTTTTCATTTTAAAATGAATTTTATAACATAAAATCTTTTGAAAGCATTTTTATTTGAAAATACCTTTTAAAAAATTTAATGGAATATATAAAACAATAAAAAAAATTAAAAATCCCTTTTAATTGAAAATTATCAATAATTATCTTTTGAAAACATTTTTTAAAATATTTTTAAAATATTTTTTAAAAGTTGTATTTTGAATACAATGGATTTCCGACCAAAGAGAGAGACAATAAAATTTTTCTAAAAACATTATCTTATATATCAATGAGTGGAAAAAATGGTATACAAAAATGATCATATGTTGAATAAAATGAGTAGATGGAAACTCATGAATGATCTTGACAGATTTTATCAATGGAAGCATTAATAAATGCAATCTCAAAAAAAGGATAAGATTGTTTCAGTACACTCTTATAACTTGGATACTCGGGATCATAATCTCCATGTAAGAAAAGGAAATTTATGGAAGCTTTATATATCATTAAAATAAGAATATTAATTATATAACAAATACAATTAATGTATATATACCTTAAAAAAGATTTTAGGTTCAAAATAATACATGAGTATCAATGAAAGAAAATTGAGACAATACTGTTTTTCTGATTTGGAATCATTAGAATGATAAACCCCATGAAAGAAGGATTGTAGAATTGATATGTGAATATCCATAAATTTAGGTAAAATATAAATATAATTCAATTGTGTTCAGTACATAAATCACACAAAAGTAATGAGGGGTGAACAAGACATGAATCTCAAAGAAATTAAAAGGGACACAAAATTCCCCTTACCTTGTGTCTTGAATCTCTCTATACTCGTACAATATTCCTACATAATAAATATAATTTTATTAATCATATTTTTTCAAAGAATATTATTATACATAAAATCATATATGTTTTTATTATGAACTTATATTACACACTTGTTAATGATCATATATTAGGTTTTCACTTTGGGAAATATTTTCTTTGTTCTTCGCATGTGTCTAAATTTATTATATCATTGGTCCTTGTACTTATATAATGATTCCTGAATATATATCATAATATAAATATCACTTATATAAATTATATTCTTATTATATTAATTCATATGCAATATAACTATGAAATGGAACACAATACACCGTTCATGGGGTTGGTAAGTCGTACGTATGCAAGAATGCTCTTTTTTTAATGTCGTATTAAAAGAAATTATGTAAATGAAATATGTATATAAATGTATATATATATATAATTATTATAGTTTCATTAATATATCATATAAATCATATAATTTCATTAAACACATCCTTCATACATTACAAGTTCTGTGTGAACGAATCACATCACCTTGAGGGGGTTGTAGTCCACACATCCTTAAACTGGATTAACATATTAACATCAAATGGAAGGTGAAAATATTTTTTTTGGGGGATGTAATAAATAATTTTGAGGAAATAATAAATATATAATATTACTTATATAATTAACTTTTCCATCACAATTTCTACCATGATTATTGGTAAAGGATAAATGATCTGTCATTGTTACGTGAGTTTGTAGTTCTCCGTACAAAGAAATAGTTTGTATCTCATCCATTAGATGGAGTTGTATTTTAGTTAAGGTCATAAACCATGAATTAAAACATACTCTTCTATTTAGGAATTCTTTTTCACACAATAAGTAAATTTAGTGAGTGGAGAAGTGGAAAATGAAAATAATGGAAAGGATCTTGAGAGAAGATGTTACCTCAAAATGGGGTAACTCCTTTTGGTTTGTGCAAAAGGGCTTCCATGAGAGGGTTTATTCTGAAAGTGGGGCCTAAAAGTAGAAGAGATGTTTTTTGGGACGACGTTTTTTAATTTCTTCATTGATCTTAAGAGGCTTGAGAGGTCTGAGTAATGGGTAGAGGTTGTAGCATTTTATAGTGAGGGAACAAGACTCACATGGATTTTTTAGAAACAAATTAGGTGTGCACATGATCATAACATAAAAAAGTCTATGAACCCAACATAAATCAATATTTGATGGTTTATGGCCCACATGTGGATAGACAAATGGGTATTGGACATGCCTCTAAGTCATTTGGGCCCTTAATTTTAAGGTTCAATCCCTAATTATGCTTAATTTGGCCTTAATTGTTATGATTAATTTTAATCACTTTCACTAATCATTTTGGTCAAAAATTAACATGTTATTACGTTAAAGTAAATATTATAATGAATACAGTGGTTTATTTAATATTTTTTAAATAACAATCATAGAATTAGAAAATTTATGATTAGTGCTAATCCCATAGACATGATGAAATAACGGGGTTTTATATTAGGAAAAAGATCAAATGTTTGTTAAAATTTTATATTCAGTATCAAAGTGGAATTGATTATAATTAAGTTTATTGTTTTATTAAATGTAATATTTATCTATTTTTACCATAAAACTAATCTATAATATCATTTATCATTAATAATAAATTATATAAAAAAGTTGTTTCTAATTAAAAAGAATCATTTTTCACTATTCAACCAAAATGAAGTCTCTTAGAAAAATCTGAAAAATTCACCCTAAGATAATTTCGACATTATGATTTCCAAAATGAAGTTTTTTTATAAATTTAAATTTATAAATGTGTCTAAAATTATATGAATTATTAGAATCAACTTATTCAAGAAAACGATGTTTTCAAATATAAAAAGGACATTACCAAAAATCATATCATTTATTATCAATATACATTATTTATTTAAAATAATTGTGAAGAAAATTTGAAAATTAGTTAAGACTATTAATAATACTAATATTAGCCTCTAGTTTATAATTCTATTATTTAAATAATTAAAATAATAAGAAGAGGTACATTGTAGAATCATAGTGTTGCATGTATCGTACGCCAACTTGGTGTTGCATGCATGGTATGCCAAGTTAGTGTTTCATGGAACCTATGCCAAGTCATATGCTCAGTCAGTTCATTGTGAACAGAATAAATGACCTATTTCATTCAATGACATAAATGAAAATTTAAATTTATTCATAAAAAACAGGTCCATAAAAACTCTGCGTGTTACATAAACAAACAAAAACTCGTTACCCAAGCACATACATGTGGATCAATATCTCTAGAACAATAAATAAATTATCTCATACTTTTTCCGCAATGTAACATCTATAAACAATATTTATATAGTTTAATAGTCAAATGGGGAATAAAGAAACTTGAACTTCCAAATTCACCCAAAATAATGTTCCAATTATTATGTAAAATATCCCACAAAAAAACATTATATCAAGACCAAAACCACTCTTAAACAATATATTGGGATCCTTGATGGATCAATATCCAAATAAAAGGATTCACTCAAAATTCCACTCCTCTTAAAGAACACTTAAAATCCATGATTTATGGTTCATATTGATTAAACATCTTAGTGAATCTAATACATTAATTTAGTCATGATAAAAATTAATATTTACATAGAATATAACACATTCCAATCCATTTAGTATATGAGAAAGACTAAAAAATTGAGTAAAATTACACTATCAAATAATTAATCTTATATAATATCATGACCATTATAGAAGAAACACTCATGATAAATGATAAGGGAACTCCATCTAGTGAGGTTCTTTATTGATCATCAGGTAACCCATTCCGAAAATAGAGGGTTAGAAAAAAAATACTAAAATAAATAAAATCAGAAAATAGTTCTAGATGAGGTTCCTATCAAACCCACATAATGGGAAGAAACATCTTTTGAAAAAATTCCATTATTAAAACCTATAATATCTATTTGAAAAGGATTTTAGAGACAACATGTTTCATAATTAGGAATAATCTATTATAGTATAGAATATACATAAATAAGCATTTTACAACTCCTCAATTTCAAGATGGAAACTATATACATTTAATCTAATGCATTAAAGAGGATTTATTTTCATCTTGAATAATATAATATATTTTTGAAATTATCCAAATGAATCCACAATTCAAACTCTCAACATCATCATGAACATTTCGATATATAAAATTGGATTCCCTCAAATATCAAATTAATATTTTAATTTATTATTATTCTTTCAAAGCCACATTGTTTTTTAAATTATAGAATGAAAAAAACAATGATATTTCCTGTAAAATCACCCTCATTACCATTTTAACTATATGATAAATAAATATTTATCTCAAAAAATATATGAATTATTGATGTAATTTTCAATGGTGTAAGACCATTACATGTAAATCATTTACTAGTTCGAAAATCAAAACATGTTACACAATTTTATCATCAAACTATAATTTCTCAAAATAGAATCAAGAATAAATGAATTATTATATGATAAAATATTAAAGAATCACCTTTCAATGTAAAATAATTTTATGTGAAATCCATTTTTCACACAATAAACTAGTTATGATAAACATGAACAAATAAAATCCTATCATAACTATCAATAAAACATATCAAAATTACATCCTATTCCATGAGATAGTGTGATTATTTTTTAATCATTTGTATTCGCTCAAGGAATCGAAGAATCATGGGTTCTGAATATATATATTTTTGGGGTCTTTCTCCACTTAGCCTTATGGTCAATCATCATGTCCCAAGTGTGAAAAACCCACCATAACATTTTCAAGGTCATGTATGTGATCACTATATGCATTTTATATCTATTAATGTCAGCCTCCAAAAATCACTCTTATTTCTGATTATAATCCATGTCTTGAAAAATGTAGAAATTAAATATCAGATTCCCTGGTAAATCATGTTCCATCACAAAATGTGGTGATCACGAAGATACTTGTAATGTACTCCTTCATCCAAAACATGGTGTAGCTCTAGAATGGAAAACATCAAACCAAATATAGGTGGATGCATCACACTATCAAGTGTAAGTCCTTCAATATCATTTTCAAATGAACCAACATAGATTGACCTGGAAATTAACCTAATATATCTCACAAGTTGTATCAAATATTGCTTTGGATCACCATGAGATAGTGAATGCACGTGGGTACCAACAAGTGATACATGTGAACAAATTTACCCTAAAACCATAGTAGAACATTTATCATGTAAAATATGATATGTGAAAAAATAAAATGAACAACAGAGAACAAAATTACACAACCATGAGAAGTAAAACCAATTCCAAAATACTATTTTTAAAAGAATAATATATCCAAAACCAAAAAGGTTTTCCAGTGTGGCTATTCCTTACCACCATCTCAATTCATTATAATTGTAATATCCACTGAGAGAAGTTATCATGACACATGACACCATTAAATTTTACTTGTATCCCATAAAACGAGGAATACAATCACTAAATGTATATTTTAATGTGTGATCACTAAATATATATAGGATACATCAATATAATTTATACAATGTTCATCCATATGCATTAATTAGTATTTTATGACATATCATACTAAAAAATTTCCAAAATAATTTATTTTGTCAAATTAAATCATCATTTTGTTTTCTTTTTAAAAACCATACATATTAAAATAAATAAAGCAATATAACATAAAATATATCCATGAACCATTATAAGATGAATAAAAATGTTTTTAGAATCAACGTCCATATCACTTTTAAAGATAATAATAAAAATGAACTCTCACGTAACGTATACAGAATGAACTAAAAGTGAAACCATTACATGGAGGTATACAAAACTCAAAAAAAAAGAATCACTAGCCAAAATAAGAGAATCCTAACTCCCTGAGCCTCAGTTCCCTGATAAAGGCAACCCAATAAATCTTTGGTATCATTATAACCATCTCTATTGATAGCTTACAGCAATAAGGAATGTGTATGAATATTTCTTCCCATGTACCCCAAATTATTCCAATGTAAAATATATTGTCATTATGGTTCATGAAAACAAATATAATATTTCATAAAATATTTTTTATATTAATTCAACACTACTGAAATTATTGAATAATTATTTCCAATTCAAATCACAATTTGAGTAATTTTATCAAACAAATAATGTTCAAAAAATGAATAATTCAGGGGATCCCATTATTAAAAAAGCATCAATTTCAATAGAAGGTCAATAGTTTGATTTCTTATATTTAAAGTAAATGAGATAACAATAATAACATAATAATTCCAACTTATAGATTGTACAATAGATATAGTTACCTTGTAAATGGAGGAAACATCAATTACTTTGATTTCAGGGATGGGATAAAAAGTTTTATAGTCCTCAAAAACCTAGATTTACATAGATAATCATTAATTCGCAATCAGACCATATAGATCGAAAATTATGGACACATTGGCATTCATTGGGTAAAGGGGAAAATATAATGAGGATTATTTTTTTTAAAATAGGAAAATGAAGAGGATCTTTATAAGTACCTTTATGAGGTCAAACCAATAAGATTGAAAATCACTATGGAACCAAGGATAGAAACATCTAAAGCTTCATAGATATGAAGCATTAGGCAAATGAGGAATTGGTAGGGATAAGATCTTATATTATTCAAAGGGAACAATGTTATATCTCCATTTTATGATGTTCATATTATATCGCATGGTTATTCTACATGGTTAAGAAAAACCAAGCACCGGCCATATAATGGAAACATTCACTTGAAAAAATGACACATTGTATCTGAGGAATAGCCAAATAGTTCCAAAAAACTATGTCGATTCCATGAAATATCCTCTGGAGCAAACTAAAAATATCACATAATTTTCATGGACACATACATGGTTCGAAATAATGTTATCTGAACTACGAAAATGGACACATGATCATAAAGACGAATTCCTTAATATTAAAAAAATGTTACCACACAGTTACCAGATAGTTACTATTAAATATGAACCAAATCTAGTTTCCAATATTATTTTCCCCAAAAACAATAAATAGTCAACACAAATTTCATAAAATCTTCTAGAACAAAAAAATAGATAAGAGATTATCTATACTAGAACATCATGTGACCCCGATTTAATCAAAATATCATTAATAAAATTACATGAATAAATTAATATAGAATCAGAGTGAATTGTATTCATATAATCAAATTTATACAAATGAAAATTATTAACATTTGATCCTCGAAATTGAAGAACACTTGATCACAAGAAATACTACAGTATCAAGATAATCCACATTGTATGACTATCTATCTGATGATGAAACAATATTAATTGGCATAGCAATATTCCAAAATCATGTTGTAGTGTCATCTACAAAAAATGATATAAATTTAATACCTTGATCAAAGATGAGAATCCCCATAAACCCATAATTTTTAACCACCTTATCTATATAAATAACCTAAAAATCATTTAGTTCACTCAAAAAATTTATTGATGAAAATTGAGTTTAGTTAGATATAAAATCCATAATCACATATATGGGTTTCCTCAACCCGATCATATAAGTATAATGTTAAAATAACTACTATTATATCGTGCCATTTAAACTCAAGAACATCCAATGGATTCTGTAAAAAAAATATGTTCTCAACATTCACCGAATGATAGACCAAACACTATGAGATAAATATAACCATCATAATTTTGAGAGTTTCCCATTAAAACTATCCTATTTATGAATGACACATCCATATGGTTTTAAAGGTATGTATGAAATATAAATCCAAATAGAAGGAATACTCCAATAAATGAAAATATACATATATTTATATAGATTTAAATAATGAAAAAATACATAAACTATACTCCTTTAATGGTCATATGTGCCCAAGAATTTCAAGAGCTTGATTGATATCACAAAAAAAAAAAGAATAAACTATTGAAATACACTCTCCATGGGTATCCACATATCATTGGAATCATTCAATAATTAATAAAGGCCAATCCTAACACTATGATATTCTAAAAATGTATTTAAATGAGGAATACAAATCATAATTCCATTAATTTAAAATTGATATGTTCTTACCATCACATCAAAATTCTTTCAGATTGAAAAAATTTATACTAGCCTCTAATAACCAAAAAATGGACCACGTATTGAATAATTTTTTTACCAAACATTAAAATGATTAATCTATTTTAAAAAATTTATATTAATCAATAAAATAATTTTTTAATGTTTATCCCCTCACATTATGAATATAACTTCTTTAAAATTTTCATTACATTAAAAAATGCATATGGAATCCATTAGATGTTTAATAGAACTGTTTATGAACATATTTTTATAAAATATGTGGAAATTTGTAATAAACCATGGTGTAATGTCATAAACCACATAATCATTGATTATGTATCTAAAAAATCATTGTTTTACCCACCACATATTAGTGTCATACTGAATATTCCAACAATCTCTCACATTAAGAGAATCCTAATAAAAACATTGCATTCACCTTGTGTTATATTCCACGCAATAACTTATGAAACATTATAGAAATAATATTTATATCATTTAAAACAAATTTTTGTAAATTGATCATAAAGTTTCACAAAATTAAATGTCTTTGGTATAATATTTTGAAAATACATCCAGGACATATTTAGTATATCCTCTAAAACACATTTAGGAATGCTTTCTGATTTTTATATTCACAATCCTTATTCAAAAAAAGTCTTGAAATTATTTGAATTTTTTTGATTAAAAATATTTTTTATTCCTCAAATTCATAAAATTTAGCAAATAATGGCCCCTAGAAAAGATGTAATGCCACTTAATCTATAAAGGCATCTATTCTGATCTCTATCAAACACCTGAATCTTTATTCATTTGTAGACATGTTTTATAATATACTACTACACATAATAAAATAATCTCTTTTTACATTTAGTTTCCATGGTATAGAGATTACATAAATCCCATATATGAAACACATACATTCATGGTTCAGTATATATACACTAAATATATTGATACTGATAAAGGACATTCATATACTAGAATGGGGACATTAAATTAACAACATCCATATAGAGTAAAACTTCATATTCATCATATCTTGGATGTATTATAAATTACATGACCCAACCATAAGATACCTAAATATTTTGTTATTTTATATAAATATTCATTGAATCTCATAATAATCGCACCCAAAAAACAATAAACAATGTGTCTTTCGAGAGTGGATACATAAATATATTATTTTAAATATATTATTCAATTAATCCCAAATTTATTAATCCCAAATTTATCCTTTCTAGAAAAATTATACATAATACTTTTCTTGATGACATAGGAAATGGAAGCATAAAATAGAGTGATCTCATATTCTCAGTATGAGGTGAACGAAAGAGATTATATCCAATGATCATAAGTGATCATAAAATCATAATTAGGGTATGATAACATAGGGAAGGTATATGATTACAATAACATAAAATAATACATATATAAAACATAGATCATAAATAATAATTCATCGCATAAAGATTTTTTATAATATAAAACATGATTCATAGGAGTGTGAAAAGAAGTGTCGATTATCCTAATCCATGAAAACCTATATTGAATATGTGACATGTATTTCAGATGTATCAAAAAAATATATCTTATACATAAGAAAATAAAAACATTCCTTATTTATAGGATCACTACCATAACTATAATAACATAGTAAATAATGTTCCATATGGGATTGGGTTTACTCACCAATCCCTTACATGTCAACTATTTTGATATATGGATTTAGAAAACTTGATTGAGGGAAATATAATTTTTGGACACATCATCAAAAAATATCTGTTTTGTTTTTTCTAATAACACAACTTTTAGGAAGAGTGTGAACTTTTACAAATCAAATAGTCAATCGATCCAAAACACATACCAATCCAAAAAACCACAGGCATTTGAACATAATTCAAAACTATCATCAATATCATTCAACTTCTAAATTTAAAATAAACTATGGTAATGACCACTAGGTGATGATCCACCACAAATACATGATACCAAATTTAAAATTCAAAACCAAAAATAAGAACCCACTAATTCAAGATGTCGCACCTTGATCCGAACAAACTGAAACTCCATTGCTGTCATTGACACATGAAACGCCAGTTGAGCATCCTTCTGGTTTCATCAGCATTCACATAACCAAATAAGAATCCACTGACCAAAAAAATAGAACAATTATAAAAAAACTCTTAAAGCATAACCATATCTTTTCTAGAATTCTAAGACGATAATGTTTAATCCCCTTTCAACCCCATCAATCGGTTGAAGATCACATTCCAAAAATTCATTGCAAACCATTACAATAGACTTCCTAGGATAGGTGCACCAGAATCAAAACCCATAGTGTATATGTAATAAAGAGAGTCCTCAATAATGATACAAAACATTCACCAATACTATAATTCTAAAAATTATATCCACATCAATCCTCAAAATAAGTGATAAATCCCCAGAATAAAAATGAAAAACTATTAACTATGACTACACCTTCAGTTCACCAAACTAGAGCCCTCACATACAATGAAAACATCACAAGAATGAAATCCCTCCCTAAAAACCAATGATTCCATGCACAAAATAGAAAAAATGATGACACCATCATCCCATTATGAATATTCATAAAACAATGAACATGACACCATGGATCAATTCTAGGATACACCACATATAACACTATCAATTGAATGAACAACATGTTTCAATGCGTCCTTATGATGACCATAGTATAAATACTATATGAGAAGTAGAGGAATAGGAATCTAGAAAATAATTTTATGTGGAAATGTCCTGAACAAAGAAAAATTCCCTCCAGGACCACCATCCTTTACAAAGGAATCCACATCTTATTGAAAATCTCACACAACTCGGATATCAAGAATATCATCAAGAAAACTAGCACACTTAACCAAAATAGGGTCAGAAACATGGTAAACAAATGTAAAGAGTAAAGGATGATCTGGAAAGGGATTTATAGGGAGATATTGATACCAATGTTAATTGAAGGGAGTTATGGAGTGGAAAAAAATATGAAAAAAAGAGATAAATTGGAGGGAAATTGTATGGGAAGGGAGAATTAGGGAAGGAATATGGAAGAATAAATGCCTATATGGGTATGATGAAAAAGAATTATCACACATTCCTCCATAATTTCCAACAACATTGATGTAACCCTAGATTGATATCATCAGGAGAGTGAATCCACTCTGAGGCCTCTTCAACCATTTCCACACACCTTGGGCATCATCATCAAATACTGGACATTGTCCCTTATAGGATTTACTTTTCTCATTATTCCCTTACATCTCATGAGATACAATTCGTTAACCAATGAATTATTGGGATGTATATTTTTCTATACCCATACTTATATAATGAAAAACTCTACATATTTGTGGCACATTAACAAAGAACCTTTCATAATTACAAATTATCTTAATTATTCAATGGAAATGAAATGGGTTTAATTAAAACATTCATAAAAGACAATGTAATACTCCCTCTGAATAATGAATGTTGATATTATCATTATATAATATCCCTATTGAATCATATGTATCATAAAATGTGTTTTTAATAGATAAAAAACAATTTTTAAGAGAATTATAATACTATTTAAAATTATAAGGATGAATTATCCTTTAACTTTTGATATTTTTCATTAACAAATAACAATTTTTTAAATCTTGTAAATTGAAATTACTCTACAAAACCAGTGAAACATGGTGAGAATATAATTTATAAAACACATAAGAGTATTTTGTGAAATTTATTAATTTTGAAAACATTAAAAAAATTGTTCATACTTCTTTAATGAAGTTAAAAAATAATAGAATACGATCAGTGTGGGAAATTTTAAAAATTATTCCCCAAACTATTTTTTAAATAAAATAAATTCAAATTTTTAATGTACTTATGAAATCATAAAATAATATGAAGAAAATTTATAAAAAAATAAAATTTATATTCACAAGGACGAGAAATATTCTCAACTAAAAAGATTAGATATGTTCAGATCCACATATAGGTAAACACTCCATTAAATTATGTTCCAAAAAGATGTGAAATGGAATAAAGAATATCACAACCCAAAAATAACTAGAGGAAAATAAAATTGATTAACATTTAAATAGATAGAATAATTATTTCCAAATATAAATTAAAACAATGATATTCTTGATTTTATAGTGATATATAAAAATAATCCCTTATAGATTTGGAAACATATGAATCCAAATACCATATAATATAGAACCTTATTTGGATTTTTAAATCATATAAATTAGAAAAAATATGATAAAATATATCAATCGATATTATATACACCAGCAAAAAAGAAATAATCAGTCAATATATAATATATATTCTTAAAGGGAACTTGTGGTGAGAAACCCTTCCTAGACGCTTCCAATTGGTCAGGGATGATCTAATGTTGTTAAAGACATGAATCTTCAATAAAAATGCCTATATGAAATGAGTTTTTAATGGATTTATATTGTGAATATAAGTTTCAAAAAAATATAATATGATTTTGGGGAGGGTATTTGTGTATATATTCATTATAAAACAAGTGATATAGTGGTTTATGAGAGTTAGAGCTTGGTACATATATATGTGAGTTTTGTGTGGAATTTTCACAAATACCCATTCAATAATGTATAATGCTGTTATTAAACTAGAATCTAGAAAAGGGAGATAAAATAAAGGATAATGTATGAGGGGTGGTTCATTATCCTCTCATCCATCCTTTTAAATATACGTTTGTATGATATTTTAGGTCATCTCCCCTTTATAAAACTTTCTTACATCATTTTACCTTTATAGTGGTAACTATATTTTTAACAACCTTACTTATTTTTATTCCTCAATATGAAATTCATCTTATTACAAAATTTTAATATGGTGATTCCAAATATAAAATCCATAATATTTAATTAAATATCTAAATGTGATATACTTTATTATTAAAATAAAAATAGTTTAAATCCTAAAAAATTATTTTTAGGAAATATTTTTTAATCTACAAAATATAATTATTATTATTCAATACAAAATATTACTAGTTATATGAATATGAATATATTTTATTATATATAAAATAATAAATTTCATTAAAACCATTATTTTTAGTGATCAATTTGATTTATTAATTAAATAATACGAAAAATAATGAAAAATATATCCATTAAATTTATAATTTTTTAAATCAATTTAATCACATCCCATTATTTTTCTTCAAACAAGTTTTCTTATCAGTTAACCTTTAATATAATAATTTTATGAATTTATCAATATATCAAATCAATTTCAATAATTTTAATATATAGTTAACAAATAATGAATATTTTTATAAATTATTCTAAATAATTTTTTACATTTTATTTCTACAAAAAATAAATTATTATATGTAATTATATACTTTTTATTTTAAAAAGTCACATATCAGTAATGTACCTATTAGTTACATGTATATAAAATGACTATATATTTAACTATCAGATATCAAATAGTTATATGTCCAATGACAATATGATTGCTGGTCACATTCAATTCCAATATATATTACTTCATAAGTTATTAAATCCATTTATAAATTTATAAATTTATTAAATTGCAATTTCTAACATAATTTCCTAATTTATTCAGTGCTATGATATTTATGGAAAACTAAAATAAAAAAATATTTCATGTTTGTCGTGATTTTTTTACAGTTGTCTTTATTAACCTTTTAGTTTTCTTAAGGATGTTTCATATTATATACTCATAATGTATAACATCTTATCTAACATTATAAAATTTTATCTTAGAAAAAATATAGTGGTTTATTTTAGTTAATGGTTCTTTATATTAGATGATTTAAAACATATCAAACTTATTTACTAGGAAATTCATTCAAAAATATGTAGGATTTACATTATACCCCCAAAAAATAATTTCACCATAGATATTTTGTTACCTTAATGAAAAAATGATGTCACTATGTCCTCAATCTTTATTTTGGTTTCCAAATTGATATTTTTAGTCTTTTTATTCCATTAGAGAACATTAAATATATGATTGTTCTGATTTCATACTACATTATCTCTATTATCCAATTTTTTTATTAGTTGTTCCTTATACGATTGATCACAATATAGTTTTATTGTCTCTAAGTTTAGTATATGCGGAATATCATATATATACTATAAAATCCCAAGTAAATAAAGAATAATACATTTTAATGCGTATTAATATTTGTGAATTAATTATTAACTTAACATTAAATGGGATGCTATGTTCGATAGCATACCCAATACGCAACAGCGGGTTTCTTGGAAATCATACATTGCACACTAATAATATAATATTATTAATTTAAATGATAGTTAATGCCTAGACATTGTATCGGGGGGAATGAATAGAACTATCTAAAATATAATTATTCATTTTTTTATATGTTTTAACATTTATCTAACAAAATATTGAGGCTTAAAATGTGAATGAGTCTAAGCACAAATACTCTAATATTTTTTTAAATGTTGATTTACCGCCTTTTGATGGTGAACACAATTTAAATATATTTTTGGTTAATTTTATATGTTATATTTGAAAAAATAAAATTAATCTTTAGATTTGGGACAAGAATATTTACTTTGGGTAAATTTTTGTTATTTTTCCGATAAAATTCATTTTTTTAATGAATAGTGAAAAAAACTGTATTTTATTTCAAAAGTGTCTTTTAATAAAATTTATTTATATGGTTATATTATCTTTTAAATTTGTTATAAAGTGTAAATAGAATATATTTTTACTATTTAATGAATTTTTGGACATTTTAATTAATTTCACTTCGAAATTGGATATATAAAAGTGTCAATATTTTGATAGTTATTATTTCATAAAAACACGCTTTTTGTTTTGACAACGGGAATTAATTTTAAATTAATTTATGACACTTATGTGTTTTTAATTTAGAAAAATGGAATCTATATTTGGATTCAGTTGGTCCAAATTTTTTTAAATAGGAATCTTTTACTTTTATACATTTTAAATATTTACTTCAGTAAATATTTTATTTACCATGATTAAAAGGTAAATACAGTAAATAAGGGTAAAATATAATATTATAATAATATTAAAATACCCTAAAATGTGTCATAATCCTATATTCAGACACAAATTCTACCATGGGAATCCATGTGTCGAATTTGGGACCCCATTGAGCCACATGGGAGTAATAATGACTCTTTATATTAATTAATTTAATGTAAAGACAAAATCAACATAAATAAATATCTTTTAGTAAATCAATTTTTTATGGAGATATATAAGTTATATTTTTTACTATAAATGTTATTTGGAAATATAAAAATATTCCCTACATCATGGAATATTTTTATAATCTTTTTAAATCAAATAAATTAAATTATTTATGAAACAATAATGATGAATTATTTACCTCATTAATATATTATTTAAAAAATAAGAATATAAATATTAAAAAAAATATCCAAAACCTGCCCATTTCTTATAGGATTTTTTATTTAGACCACGAGTCATCTTTAGTTTGACTTTAATGATTATTTTACCTTTTAAATATGAAGATGAGTTTATAATTAGATAATTGTTTCAAACTTTATTAAAGAGCCTCTCCTTACCCTTATAAAATTCAATCACTTTTTACCCATTTCACACACTTCTCAAGCCTTTGGACCGTACAAAATATTCTCCAATAATCTCCCAAGATCCCTTTATTCATCATATAAGCCTTAACATATGCATAAATCACTTCAAGAAAACCTTTTGGTTCAAACCAAAGATAGTAACTTGATTTAAAGGTAACGTCTTCTCTTAAGTTCTTTTGTTTTATTTTACTTCTCCAACCCCCTAAACTATTTTTATTCATTTATTTTATAACAACAAAAGTATCCTCATTATAATAGGATGTTTTTATTATAACTATTTGAACTACACTTACCCACGGCTCCATCTAATGGGTAATGAACATATTGTTTCTGTGAATGGAAAACTAACGCCTCATGAAGCAATAATTGTCCAATTATCTCCTACTGAATATCATGGTGTCCATTAAGATGGCACTGCTTTTATATATGATAAATATTATGTTTATAATTTCATTATTCTTCTGAATTTTTCATTTATTGCATACCTTTATGGTATCCATAGTGGGTAAACGTGATAATTTCATTTGAGGAAGTGCGGACCACCGCCCCCTCAAAGTGATATAAATCATTAATGCCATATGTGGGACATATAAAGGATAGATTTAATGGTATAATATATGATATTATACTATTTTTATAATATACCTATGTATCATTATGTTTTAATTACATTAAAGTACGAAATAGAAATTAAAGCAGCATCCATGCATATGTACTGCTTACCGTCTCCATGAATGTTGCATTTCATTACTTATCTCCAAATGTTATGTAATATTATAAATACATATATATATATATATACTGGAAATATATGATATATATGATATCTATATCATGAATATCATTCTGGAGATAGTGGATTATTGACGTCATGGACAACATGTAGTTATAAGGTGTTCATTTTTACTCAAGTGCCAAATATCGACAGAACAACTGTTAATAACATAAATGATTACATAATGTTTATAACATGGTAATAAGTGATATAAAAGGAATAATAGACTTGAAAAATGTTCTTAAGAGAGTATAAATTAACTCTAGATTATTATTCACGAGATTATAGAATGATCGGTCATGTCAGACATGAGGTAAGGGACTTCGTCTCAATCCCCATTCATTAAGGAATATTATGTATTATTTTCATCTTTATTTTATACGGTGTATAAATACCTTTGAATATTCATTTCAATCAAAGGGAATCTTTTCCTACGTGGAATTCTACTAAATGATAAAAAATAAAGTTTCTTTTTAATGTAAGTGGTGACAACGACCTTTTCTGCCGCCACAACTATTATTTGATCTTTGACGTCCTTAACAAGCCGAAATGTTTTTAAAAGGAAAAAAAATATAATATACTCTTTTATGTATTGTGGTATTGAAAATGGTTGTAATAATGGATTTGTTATGTCAATATATTTAAATAATATATTTTTATTATAATGTGGAAATGCTAACTTTACTTTATGTTTATTTTATTTGTTCTTGGGCATTGTTTACGTATACGGGTGGTTATGTGATAAAGCGAGCGCAGGTGAGCCCGATATAGTTCTTCAATGCATTGGGTAACATGATGGAGTTATACATGAATGTTTCTCCTAAAATATCTAGGTAATGTAATGTGATGGGTATTCCAAATTTAACTCCCTACATACCTTTGATAGCTATAATGTAAGTATGATAAGGTTTCTACAAGTTACCTTCACAATTTATGTTTTCTATGTGTTATTCATAAATCTTATGATTTCATTAGGTATGTTAATGAGCTTCTGTTATGTATGTAACAATGAAATAAGGTTTTCATTCTTTATTTTATAACCTTTACTGAGCTTTTTATGCTCATCCCATGTTTTGAAATGTTTTTCACGGGAAATAAAGATGAATAGGGACAAGGATGGGATCAAGGAAAAGTAATGTTGTCTAAAACATGGAACTAGAAATGAATCTTTTTTAGAAGTTTTTATTTTGTGAAAAATATGGAAACTGATTAGAAGTGACTACTTTGTATTCTTTTGATATGTAAAAGTTATGTCCAAATTCTCTAAAACTATAAACTTGAAAATATCCTCAATGTGAATTAATTATTTAATTCGGTATAATGTAATGTTTTAATGTTGGGTCCTTAATGTTCTTAGCAAATTTTAGTTTAGATAACTTTATGAGTCATGGTATTATTAAATAAAAATCCATAAATTAATTTATGTTAATATTGAAATAATATAGCATTTACAGATTACCATGTTGCATTGCCTACGATATTTCTGTGTTCAGAATAGTTTTCCATAGAGGAAACAGGGCAGCTATGTTGGGATGACATCTGGAGGAAGACAACCTTCAAAATCAGCAACCTGATATGGTCGTAATTGGAACTAAACAATTTCTTGTAGTGATGACACAGTTGACTCATGCTATAAATAGTTGTGGAATCCATGCACGAGAATAGCCAGATCAACCAGAGAGGAACATGTTAGTACTGTAGCATTTCATGTGTCAGCATACCCCATCATTAATAGAATCATCTGACCATGTGCTAGTAGAAGGGTGGATTAAATCACTGGAGAAAATTTTAAATGTCTTGGGTAATTCAGAACACCAAAAGGTTAGTCTTGTTGTCTACTGTTTTGAATGTGAAGTTGATCAGTGGTGGTCGGTGGTGACAAATATCAGGGATAGTGAGGAGATTTATTGACTTGATAGAGATGAATTCAAAGGTATGTTCCTTGAGAAATATTTTCCTAAAGTTGTTTAACATAGGATGGAAAATCCATTCCTATAATTGGGAATGGAGGATGACTTAGTGGCTACTTGTGAAGAAAAATTCACTCGAATAACAAGGTATGCTCTGAATTTCTTATGGGATCTTGATAGTAAAATCAACCATTTTTACTCAAGATTAAATCCAAATTATTGAAGGCATTTAGCTTATCATGAATTAAAAAGTTGTGAAAAACTTGTTAGTTGTGCGGAGAACATGGAAATAGAGTTTTTTGATGATCTAGTGTTCTTTGAAAAACAACATAATAAGAGGTTGAGGTGGTAGATAAAAGAGAAAAACTCTTCAAAAAATTCTGATGGTATGAAACTTAAGTTTATAGTTTTTGAAAATTGTGGTAAAAAGAATCCTGTAGAATGTCTTATGAATTCTGGTAAGTGCTACCAATGTGGTAAAATGAGACATAAGGCTCATAATTGCACTAAAAAAATATCAAGGTAATGGTAAGACGAAATATTATTTACAATCAGTAAAATGTTTCAAGTGAAATGAAATGGGTCATTATTCAAATGAGTGTCCAAAAAAGAACTCAAATGAGGGAAAGTAGCCAGAATACAAGCAGAAAGGGGTGGTGAAATCTTTTCCTACTACTTCATTAGATGTTGGGCCTTCGAATGATGTAGATTCAGGTACACTGTTGGTTTGTTCATATTATACCAATTAATTTTTTAATTTAGGGTCTACGCATTCGTTAATTTCTGAGAAAGAATCTAGTAAATTTGGAATTCTATCTCATGATATAAATATTGAACTTATGGAAAAAACAATTGTAGTAAATTTTTAGAAAAAATTAAATTATATGAACTTTCCTATCCTTGTGCATGGGAAGAATCTACATGTAAATCATAATTTTTTGCCTCTAGTGGAGTTTGATGTTATTTTGGGTATGGATTGGCTTTATGTTTATCATGCTAAGATTGAATATAGAGATAAGGATATTTCTTTTATGAAATATTTTTAGTTTTTATACATGAATGACCCCTTACTTTTGATAACATATTAGGAATATGAGAAACTATTAAAAGATGGAAATCAATGTTACCTTGTACATATTGTTGAAAATAAAGTAAGTGTTGAGATTAATTATGTGCCAGTTGTAAATTAGTACCTTTAGGTTTTTCCTAATGAGTTTCCTGGTATTATACCTGATCAAGAAGTTGACTTTACTGTTGACATAGTTCTTGATGCTAAACCAATTTCAAAACCCCCTTATCGAATGCCTCAAATTGAGCTATTAGAGATAAAGAAGCAATTGCAAGAGTTATTAAAAAAAGGTTTCATTTGACCTAGAACATCTCCATACAGTGCTCCTATCTTATTTATTAAAAAAAGATGGTTCATTGCGACTTTTCATTGATTTTAAAGAATTGAATAATATCACTATTATGGACAAGAATCCTATTCCACATATCAATGATTTTTTTGATCAGCTCGAGGGATCCCATTATTTTTTGAAGATTGATATGAGGTCGAGGTACCATCAGTTGAAAGTAATGGAAGAATACATTCTGAAGATAGTGTTTCAACTAGACATGGCCATTATGAATTTTTAGTTATGCCTTTTGGGTTAGCCAATGCACCTACTATATTCATGGATCTTGGGAATAGAATTTTCCATGAGTTCTTTGATAAGTTTTTTGTTTTGTTCATTGATGAAATTTTGGTTTTTTCTAAGAGTAAATAAGAGAATGAAAGTCATTTAAGGGTTGTCGTGAAAACCTTAAAATAAAAGATATTGTATGGGAAATTCAGAAAGTGTGAGTTTTGGTTTCAAAAAATTTCATTCATGGGTCACATTGTTTCAAAAAATTGCATAAATATTGATCCTGCTAAAAGAAAAGTTATTGAAGAATGTCCCAAACCCACAAATATAATCGAGATTCATAGTTTTCTTTGTTTTAACTGTAATTACAGAAGGATTGATAAAAAAGTCAGTGTTATCTAGTCCAATGACAATGTTAACACCAAAATGTGTTAAGTTCATCTAGACAATAGAATGTAATCATTGTTTTCATGATTTGAAATGAAGATTGGTGAATGCTCCAGTTTTGGCACTACCATACAGAAATAGTGAGTTTTTTATATACAGTGATGCTTCATTGAAAATATGTGGTTGTGTATTTATGAAGAATGATTGGTTAGTTGCTTATGCTTCACATCAGTTGAAACATCATGAGTTAAATTACCCTACATGTGATTTGGAATTAGCTATTATTTTTGCTTTAAAAATTTGGAGGCCTCATTTGTATGGAGTGAAATTTGAAATATATAATGACAATTAAATTTGATGTATATATTCAATCTAAAATAATTGAACATGAGACAGAGGAGGTGATTGGAATTAATCATTGATTATTATTGCACAATCCATTTCCATCGAGGAATGTAAAATAATGTGGATAATTCTTTGAGTCAAAATATAATGCATCACTAACCATTCTATGTTTGGATTGAGATCCTTTAATTTTTAATTTGATGAATTTTGGTAAAGAATTTCATGGTGTAGGAAATTATTTTGTTTTGTTTCAGGTGTCAGTGGAATCATCTATGTCAGACAGAATTAAGAGAGTGCCGAAAGAAGACAGTGAGTTAAAGAAAAAGGTAGAGTTGGCTCAGAAGGTTTTGTTTCCTGAATTTAACAATGATAATGATTGTGTTTTGAGGTTTTAGAAAATATTATGTGTGCCTTGTGATTCACAGTTTAAGAATTAGTTGTTATGTGAAGCCCGTAGTTCCATGTTTTCAGTTCATCCTGGAAGTACTATGATTTATAGAGATCTTCAGGATTATTACTGGAGGGATGGAATGAAAAGAGATCGTGCTGAATTTACTATGAGCTATTTGACTTGTCAGTAGGTTAATGCAGAGCTTTAGTTACAGAAAGGGATGCTTTAGTCTTTACCAGTTCTAGAGTGTAAATGGGAAAATATATCCATGCACTTCATTTGTGGGATTACCAAATACATCTAGTGGTAACAATGAAATCTAGGTTATTGCTGATCAATTGTCTAAATATGTTCATTTCCTTCATTTTCGAGATACATTTTCTCTAGATCAACTTTCTCGGTTGGATGTTAAAGATATAGTAAGGTTTCATGGTGTTCCCCGTTCCATTGTATCTAATTGTGATCATAGGTTTACTTCTACGTTCTGGAAAGGCTATCAGATGTCTGTGGGTACTGAATAAAATTTTAGTATAGATTTTCATCCTCAATCAGATGGGATGTCAGAATGAAAAACTAAATCCATGGAGGATATGCTATGAGCTGTTTCACTGGATTACCATTGAATTTGGGATGAACATATTTCTTTGGTTAAATTTTCATATAATAAACGTTTTCATTCTAGTATATTGATTGCTCCATTTGAGGCATTATATGGAAAGCGTTGTCAAACTCAAACTTTTTGGGATAAATTAGGTGAAAGAAAGAAAATGGGACTAGAATCAGTTGAAGAGATGGTAGAAAAGGATCTGTTGATTCAGAAGAACATGAGGCTAGCTTATAGAATGCAGAAAATCATTGCGGATAATTGGAGGAAGGATCAATCTTTCGAAATAGGTGATAATGTCTTTCTCAAATTTTCTCTGTGGAAAATAATGATGCATTTTGGTAAGAATGGAAAGTTAAGTCTGAGGTTCATTGGACCTTGTGAAATTTTAGTGAAATTTGGAGCAGTTGCATACAGAGTGGATTTACGCCCATGTTTTTCACAGGTACACAATGTTTTCATGTTTCAATGTTGAGAAAGTATATGCCAGACCCATCTCATGTTTTAAGCCCGTAGTTAGTTCAGTGGGAAGAGAATATCTCCTATGACGAACTACCAATCTAGATTCTTGACCATAGAGAGAATGTGTTGCAGAATAAGGTAATTTTTCAGGTAATGGTTTTGTGGAAACCCCATATGGTTGAAGAGGAAATGTGGGAATCTGACAATTTTATGCGATATAAACACCAACACTTATTTGATATGTGAATAAAAATTACGATGACAAAATTTCCAAAAGGGGGGAAGGATGTAACAACCAATGTAAATAAAGAATAATACATTTGATTTTTTTATTTGGTAATTAAATATTAATTTTATGTTAATGGAGATGCTATGTTCGATAGCGTACGAAATATGAAATACTGAGTTTCTTTGAAATCTTACGTTGTACACTAATAATATAATATTATTATTTTAAATGGTAGTTAACGCCTAGCCATTGTATCTGATGGAATGAATTGAAATAAATACAATATGATTATACCTGATTATCAAATGTTTTTACATGTGTCTAAAAAATGTTAGAGTCTTAAAATGTGAATGAATCTAAGCATAAATACTCTAATATTCTTTAAAAGATCGATTTACTGCCTCTTGATGGAGAAGCCACATTAAATATAGTTTTGGTCATTTTTATATATTCTATTTGAAAAAATGAAATTATTCTTTAGATTCTAGTCATCAAAATATACTTTGGTTAAATTTTTGGTATTGTTCTGATAAAATTCATTTTTTAATGAATAGTGAAAAATACAGTTTTTTAATTGAAAAGTTCATTTTAATATAATTTATTTATATTGTTATATTATCTTTTTAATTGGTTATAAAGTGTAATTAAAATATATATTTACTATTTCATCCATTTTTGGACATGGGAATTAATTTCACTTTGAAATTATACATAAACAAGTGTCAATCTTTTGATAGTTATTATTTCTTAAAAACACGCTTTTGTTTTGACGGAGAGAATTAATTCTAAATTAATTTCATCCAATTATATGTTTTGAATGTATAAAAATTGATTCCAAATTTTTAATTATTATGTACAAATTTCGTAAATAGGTCACTTTTATTTTTAGACATTTTAAATGTTCACTTCCGTAAATATTATATTTACTATGATTAAAAGGTAAATATAATAAATAAAGGTAAAATATAATATTATAATAATATAAAATTACACTAACATGAGTCCTAATCCTATTTTATGATACATAATCGTGCATGGGCATCCTTGGTTCGAATTTGGGACCCCATGGAGCAACATAGGAGTAATAATGACACTTTATATTAATTAATTTAAAGTAAAGACAAAAATGAGATAAACAAATATCTTTTAGTAAATCAATTTTTACACAGGGTTATGTAAGTTATCTTATCAAATATAAATACTATTAGGAAAGACTAAAATATTTCCTACATCATGGTAATTTTTTTATAATTTTGTACTTCAAATTAAATAAATTATTTATTACACAATAATGATGTAATATTTACCTCATTAACAAATGTTTTAAATAAATAAGATTATATATATTAAAACCGTATCCGAAACCTATCCAATTCTTATTGTATTATTTTATTTAGACCATGAGTCTTCTTAAGTTATACATTAATGATTATTTGACCTTTTGAAACTAAAGATGAGTTTATAATAAAATAATTATTTCAAACTTTCCTAATGATCCCCTCCACTCCCTTATAAAAAGCCCTCAATTCCTACCTGTTTCTCAGGCTTCTCAAAACATTGGATCGTAAAAACTATACTCCAATAATCTCCCAATATCCCTCTCTTAATACTAGAAGAATTACATTAGGTATAAAGAACTTCATGAATCCCTTTTGGTTCAAACCAAAGGGAGCTACCCGATTTAAAGGTTACGTCTTCTCTTATGTTCTTTTGTTATATTTTAATTACCCAACCCCTTAAACTCATTTTATTCCTTAATTTTATAACAACACCAGTATACTCAATATACTAGGTTGTTTTTAAGAGATTTAATAGAGCTCCACTTAGACACCTCCATCTAATGTTTGAAGAACATACTGTTTTTGTAAATGGAAAACTAACACCGCACGAAGCGATGATTGTTAAATTATCTCCTACCGCCTCTCATGGTGGCAATTAAGATGGAACATTATTTATATATGATATATATATGTTTATATTTTCTTTATGCATTAGTATTTTTCATTTATATCATACCTTTATGGTTTCCATAGTGGGTAAACATGATAATTTCATTTGAGGAAGTGCGGACTACCACCTCCTCAAAGTGATATGACTCATTAATTCCATATGTGGGATGTATAAAGGATATAATTAATGGTATTATATATGATATTATAATTGAATTATAATATACCTAGGTATAATTATTTTTTAATTCCATTAAAGTATGATATATAAATGAAATTAGCATCCATGCGTACGAACGTCTTATTGTCTCCATGAATGGTGCATTTCATTTATTATTTATAATTTTATGTACTCTTATAAATACATATATATACAGTATATATAAGATTTATATTATATCTAAATCATGAATATCATTATGTAGATAATGTATTTTTGATGACATGTACAATTTGTAATTATAAGGTGTTCATTTTTATTCAACTACCAAATATCGACGAAACAACCGTTAATAACATAAATGACTACGTAATGTTTATACCATGGTAATAAATGAGATACAAGTAATAATAAACTTGAAAATGGTTCTTAAAAAAGTATAAATTAACGTTAGTTTATTATTCAGGAGATTAATGATCAACTAGGTCACGTCAGACTCGAGGTAAGGGACTTCTCCTGAATCAACTTTCATTGATGCATATTTTGTTTTATTCTCAACTTACTTTTATAAGGTATATAAATAACATTTAATTTTCATTTCATTCAGATGGAATATTTTCCTATGAGTCATTTTACTAAATGACAAAAAAATAATGTTTCTTTTTTACTTAAGTAGTGACAATGACCTTTTCTGCCGCCACGAGTATTATTTGATCATTGGCTTCCTTAACAAACCATAATGTTTTTAGAAGGAAAAATAAAATACCATATACTCTTTTATGTATTTTGGTTTTGAATATGGTTCTGATAATTGTTTTTTATGTCATTATATTTAAATGATATATTTTTATCAGAATGTGGAAATTTTATCTTTCCTTTGTGTTTATTTTATGTGATCTTGGGCATTGTTTACGTATACGGGTGGTTCTGTGATAAACCGATGGCGGGTGAGCCTGGGACCGCTCTCCAATGCATTGGGTAACATGACATAGGTAAACATGAATGTTTATCCTAAGAGATTTAGGGAATAAACTATGGTGGGTATTAAAAATGTAACTCCATACATAGTTGTGATAAATACAATATAAGTATGATATGGATGCCACAAATTATCTTTATGATTTATTATTTCAACTTTTAATTCATAAACCTTATGATTTCATGAGGTATGTTAAAGAGGTTATGTTATTTACGTAATGATGAACAAATGTTTTCATTCTTTGTTTTATAACCCTTACTAAGCTTTTCATGCTCATCCCATGTTTTGAAATGTTTTACACAAGACTTAAAGATGAATAGGATCAAGGAAGGGATCAAGGAAAAGTCATGCTGTGTAAAACATGGTACTAGACATGACAATTTTTTTCAAGAGTTTTTATTATGTTAATAAAATGTAAACTGAGTATAATTTTCTACTTTTTGATATTTTGAGATGTAATAGTTATGTCCTAATTCTCTAAAACTCTAATCCTGAAAAGATCCTCAATGTGAATTATTCATTTAATTCAATATTATGACATGTTATAAAGCCTGGTCCTTATATATAATTCCTAAAAAGTTGTACATGCAAATCATCATATAAATGAAAGGGGTTGAATGGATGTATTAGATGAAAATCTATCATCCCCACCTGATTGTGGATTTTAAAGAGTGTAATATATCTAATTCCATGCTTTACTTTATACAATATCTCATAAACCCATTCCACCATGATATTTGATGATGTAACTTATCTCTAACTTAAGACTCTAATTTTCATTGATGGTTATCATCACACTTCTTCTATCTGATTTTTGTAATATTAATGTTTTTTATTGTATGAATATTTTCCAATATTATTGGAAAAATATCTTCTCCAGGATACTTATAGACTCTAAATTAATCATTACATGTGGGAGTGGATCATTTATACCAATAAATAGAAACATATGGTTCTATTCATATAATTTAATTGAAATTTTTGTTATATAAGATATTTTCTTGGGAAATATATTGATGTCAACCACCATTGAAATACATTGAATAGGTTCTAAAAATATCATCTATATTGTGACTAGTAATTTTAAAAAAATAATGATGATGATTAGAATTTATTAGGAACCTAGAAACATTCATTTTTTATTATGGAATCTAATGGAAATGGATGTTAACATTGAATATTGTATCGATGTAATTGAGAGTGTTACTCAAACAATCCATGCCACCTACTTTCTTTATAATATATCAACATTAATGAGTGAATAATATTCTTGGATATTAATTGAATTATTTTAATTAAATTGGTTATTAATTACAACATTTAATTAATTAGGACCTTTATAGGTCTTAGGGATTCCTACCAAGAAACTCATGGTGATGTTATCCCCTTTCCATAATGGTATGGGTAGTGGATCCATAGTCCACTTATACTTTATTCATTCTTAAAAAATTTATCATAAAATCAATAATTAATAAATATAATCTATAATCTCTCTATTTTTTTAAATAATACCATGAAAACACCTCTAGAACCTTATGCATCCTTGTAATTAAGTCATATATAGAGAATTGTGTTATATGATCATCATGTTATAGACCACTTTTCAATTATAGTATTAATGGGAAATATATCCACTTTCAAGTTCCTTACTCCACAAATCCATTAGAATTGCATTTATTTATATCATCATTAGGTATAAGGATTCATGATCCTTCCTAATAAGAGAAATATCCACCTTCTTTGCGTTATCATGTGGTAATATTTTGGGATGTCATACTCTATGTTTAACTCTAATTATCACATTTGGTGAATGTTTAACTATTCATGTGTGGATATATACATTATGATCTTTTCATCATCATATATTACTACTTTCACCATAGAGATAATGCATCAATATATGTTAATCAAAAATTTCTACAACATTTTCCATATAAAATATCGAGTAATTTTATTTATGATCCTTGAATTGATGTGAGAAATATGGTACCGACTTTTCATTTTGAGTGAGAAAAAATATGATCCAATTATTCAGTGCATTATTATATATCAGACACCCATATTAATTTTATGATAGTGTGAGTAACAGTTTAGTATCTAACCATAATATATTATCCATGAAACATTTTTCACATTAATCAAACAAAAAAACATCACTTCATTACTAATAGTGGACTTTAAAATTGTGAGTAATATATATCAAAGCATTGATAGTTTCCATCGAATATATGAAAACTATTGATCTCTATTACATTTTTTAGTCTTTTCTATTGATAAATCACCTCAATATTAAATGAAAACTAATTTATACTCTCTCTTGTGATAACATATTGAATGAATGAAACTTGTTTTAAGAGGAATTATCTTATACTAAAAAATTTTTGTTTTCCCCTATACTATTTTAAAGTATTAAAATAATCTCCATGGTGAACCTATATTTTAGAATGTATAAGAATATAATATATAAATACAATCACTAATTAATATTTTTGATATATTTATAGAAATTTTAATTGGGTAGATCCTATCCTTTCGCCCTAATTGAGTTATCTGGACCGAAGGTCAACCATTGAGATGTATTAATCTCCTCATGGTTTATCAAACAAGTTATCAGTATGGGTTAGAGATTAATTTTTCAGATTTTAAATTTATTTAAGTTAAAGTTAATTAACGTATAGAGGTTTTGACCTAGAAAATTCCTAAAAAATAATTGGTGTTCCCTACGATGAATCACCTTGGCATTATAAACCCTTATCCATATTCTCTTGGAGTTTATTCTTGAATTATTCCAAATAATTTAACAAAATTTTATATTGATCCTTTAATATTGGCATATCCTAAGGTTTTATTTCATTGGAAACCTCAAACTCTTCAATAGGAACAATACAATGAAAATATTAAGTAAAACAATTGTTGGATTGATTCGAATAAAGTACATCCTATGAAATATCGTAGGTAAATAAAGAATATGAAATTTTATTATTTATTAATATTTCTGAATAAAATATTAATTTTAATTTGAAGAGGATGTAATGTTTGATGGCATACCCAACACACAATAATGAGTTTCTTTGAAATCTTACGTAGCACACAACGTTGAGTTATAATGAAATATAATTTAAAAATATCATTATTTTAAAATGTAATTAACTCATAGTAGTTGTATTTAGAGGAACGAAAAGAACTAACAAAAATATGATTACACAGGTTTTTTAATTGTTAATACATTTATCCAATAAATGTTATAGGTGTAAAATGTCATTGAATCCAATTTTAATCATAAATAATCTAATATTCATTAAAAGTTCGATTTACCACCTTTTGATGGAACACCATTTTTAAATATCATTTTATCTCATTTATATGTTTTATTTTACAAGATAATATTCTTATTTATAATCATGACATCAAAATTTACTTTGGATGGATGTTTGGTATTTTTCTGATAATATTCATTTTTAATGAAAAGTGAAAAAAACTACATTTTAATTCAAAACATCTTTTTAATCTAATTTATCTATATCGTGACATTCTCTTATTAATATTTTTAATGTTTAGTTATATTATATTTTTACCATTTAATCCAATTTTTTTAATTGGATGTAATATCACTGTGAAATTGGACATAAACAAGTGTTAATCTTTTGATACTTATTATTTCTTAAAAACCCACATTTTGTTTTGACAATATAAATTAATTTTAAACTAATTTCTACCACATGTGTGTTTTGAATTTGTAAAAATGGATTATATATTTGAAATAATAAGATCAATATTTGTTAAATAGGAAAATTTTATTTTTAGACATTATTAACATTTACTTCAGAAAATCTTTTATTTTCAATGGTTAAAGGGTAGATCTGCTAAATAAGGGTAAACACATATTGTTATAATAATATTAAATTACCCAAACATGTTCCTTATTCCTATTTATTGATACATTTATGGCCATGTCCATACATGGGTAGATTTTGATACCCCATTGAACCACATGGGAGTGATAATGACATTGTATAATAATTAATTTAATGTAAGGACAAAAATAATATAAAAATATATCATTTAGTAAAACTATTTTATATGGGGTAATATAAGTGATATACTATACTATAAATATTTATTTTAATGATAAAAATATTTCATATATCATGGTATTTTATTTATAATTTTTAGTAATCAAAAAAATAAATTGATTTATGGCCCAATGATGATATAATGATTTCCTCAATAATGAATTTTTTAAATAAAGAAGATTATAAATGTTAAAATAAATTTATTTTGAAACTTTTTATGGAATCCAAGAATTTTTGGGATTAGTAAGAATTTTCATATTTGCATTATTGTATGTTTTTCTAAAGAATCATGTTTTATAGGTTTTTTAAATGTCTTGATATGAATAGTAATTAAATTTACATAAATGAGTTTTTAAATAAATATTTATTTTATTAATTGATATAATAATCCTAAAAATCTATGATTTGGTCAAATTACATAGATAAGGTTTCTAATTTCATTAATGATCTACTTTGGGTTCTATTTTCATTTATGGTAACTATATTAACCATATAGTATTAATATATAAGAGAACCTGGTAATGTTAAACAAGTTAACAAAGGGTTAAATAATAAAGATAAGGACTATAAATTATACAAAACATGTCCAATTCTAATTGTATTATTTTATTTAGACATAAATTCACATTATCTTCTAATTAAATATGATTGAACATTTTTTATCCAAAAATCAGTTTATAATAAAATAATATTTTCTAATAATTTAGAAGAGACCCTCCCCCTATTATAAAGGGTCACCACATAAAACCTATTACACACACCTCAAAAGCCCCATAGATCATCCAAACAATAATCTATGAATCTCGTAAAACATCACTATTCCCAATATAATCCTTAACATAGGCAGAAAGCTCTTCGAGAAAGACTTTTGGTAATAACCAAAAGGAGATACTCGATTTACAGGTAACATCTTCCATTATGTTGTCTTCTTTTATTTAAATTCTTAACTCCCTATGATATTTTTATTCATTTTTTACATAAAAACTCTATTATCCACAATAAAATATGTTTTTATGATAATTATTCTAACTAAACTTACACACACCACCATATAATGGTTATAGAACATAATGTTTCTCTAGACGATGAACTACCGCCTCACGAAATGACATTTGTTCAATCATCTCCTACCACCTATTATGGTGGCCATTTTGGTGACACTATAATTATAAAGGATATTATTTTATTTATTTTATCTCTATTGTTCTATAATTCTCCTCTATAACATACCATTATTCTTTTCATATTGTATATGTATGATATCTTCATTTGCAGATGTGCAAACTGACACCCCCTCAAAGTGATATGACTCATTCATATCACACGTGGAAAATATAAAGGATGCTGGTAATTAACATACATGACGTATGTAAAATATGATATTATATTGGAATAACAATATACCTATGTTTCATTTGGTTTTCAATCCTTTTAAACAGAATAAATGAAAACAAAGTAGTGTCCATCCATACATACGGCTTACAGTCTCTATGAACAGTGCATTTCATTATCATATATCCAAATGGAATTGACTATTCTAAATACATATATACTTTCTATATAAGATATATATGATATATAAATCATGAATATAATTCTAGAGATAATTTAATTTCGACTGCAAGGAGAATTTATATTTATCACACGTTTATTTTTATCTCAAGTTTTGAACATCGACAAATTGTCCGATATGAACTCAAATAATTAACTAATTTTAATATAAATGTAACAAGAGAACTAAGATGAATAATAATCATGAAAATGGTTCTTAATCAATTATTAATTAACTTATTTTTATTGATCAGCAAGTTAAATAACGAACAGGTCAATTCGTACATGAGGTATGGGACTTCGTCTCAATCTCCTTTCATTGAGGCATACTTTTTATGATAAAAACCTCCTTCTTTTATACAGTATATAATAAACCCCTTTGACTTTTAATTTCATTCAAAGGGAATCATTTTTCTATGAAGTGTTTTACTAAACAATAAAAAGGAATGTTATTAACGGTTCTGGCGATAATAACCTCTACCCCACCGTAATCGTTAGTTTGCTTCATGTATAAGACTTAATGATTTTATATTAAAAGAAATACCTTGTTCTTTTTTTGGGATTTTCGGTTATGAAAATGGTTTTTGAAATGGATTGATTATATCAATATCTTGAAATTATTTCTTGTGATTGAAAATGAAATTTTATTAGTGAAATGTTTATAATTACAATATTTTAAGTGTTGTGATTTTATAAAGGTACTTCAACATTTGATGGGTAGTTACATGGTAAACCAAATGACAGGTGGTGTCTTGATAAACCTGGAAGGTTGGTTACATTATAACCTTAAATGGATTTGGTATGAAATTTGACCGTATAGAAATTCCATTTAGTAATATGTGTGGAAGTTGACTGTATTATTATTCCATTTAAGTATGTTTATGTCCCATGTTACCATTATGTGTAATGTGTTATTTCTATGGGTTTTATTGTAATATTTTGGTTACAAAAGGGTAATCAAAGAGATTTTAATTAGTGAATATTATTTACTACTTCTTAAAGGATAAAATTACTACTTAAGATAAAGTATTCATGGTTTACTAGTTGCTTTGAATAAATAACAGTTTTCTTTCTTTGTGTATCACATTATGAGATTTTTATTCTCATCACATATTTTGTTTGAAATTTTATTCACAGGACATAAAGATGAATAGGTTCATTTATGGGATCATGGAAACGTCATGTTTTTTAAATTATGGAACTAGATATGACTCCCTTTTCACGAGTTCTTATTTTATTAAAAAAAATGGATACTGAGTAGAAGTGTCAACATGTAATATTCAAATTGTTATGTATATGTTATAACCAAATTCAATAAAGCTATAAACATGAAAATATCTTTAATGTGAATTATTAACATAATTCATGATTATGTTATGTATAAAGTCGAGTCCTTAATGTTAGTATCCCAGGTCGATTTAGATAACTTTAGGAGTTAGGATATTTGTTAAACTAATATCCATACATTAATTTATGTTATGATTAATATTATATAGAATTTATAGATTACAATGTCGCTTCGTCTAAGATGTGTTTGTTTAGAATGGTTTTTCACTGAGGAAAAAGGACACCTATGCTAGGAAGGCATACAGAGTGAAAGGACCTTCTAAATCAGCATCTTGATATGGTAAGAATCAGAATGGAATAGTTTATTTTAATGATGGATCAATTTAATCAATTGATAAATGGTGGTTGTCTTTATAGAAGATATTTTGTTTTATTGTAAAAGTAGTGATGGGAATGAAATTAATTTAAGGGTTGTCTTGAAAATCATAAAATACTAGAGACTTTATGGGATATTCATCATGTATGGGTTTTGTTTACGAAATATTTTGTTCCTTAGTCACGTTGTTTAAAAAAAATCATAATTATTGATCTTGAGAAAAAAATATTTTTGAAGAATGTCCAAGTCATACCAATATCACAAATATTAGTAGTTTTCTTGGTTTATTAGGTTATTACCGTATGTTTGTTGAAAATGTTTCACATTTATCTATCCCATTGAATATCTTAACTTTAAAATGTGTTAAGGTCATTTGGACAATAGAATGTGATGATTGTTTTCATGAATTGAAAATAATATTGATGACTGGTCCAGTTTTGGAACTCCCATACAAAAATGCCGAGTTTGATAGATACAGTGATTTTTCGTTGAAGGGACTTGGTTCTGTCATAATGAAGAATGACCAGGCAATTGCTTATGCTTCAAGTCTGTTGAATCCTTATTAGTTAAATTACCCTACAAATGATTTGGAATTAGTTGTTGTTCTATTTTCATAAAAAATTTGGAGGCATCATCTCTATAGAGTAAATTTTGAAATATATACTAACCAAAAAAGTATGAATTATATATTTATTCAGAAGGAATTAAACATGAGATAAAGGAGATGGTTAAAATTAATCAAGGGTTATGATTGCACAATTCATTACCATCCGAGAAAGGAAAATAAAGTGTTTGATGCTTTGAGTCAAAAGACTAATGTTACCTTAACCATGATATATTTGGAATGAGATCATTCGGTTATTGTTTTGATGAATTATGGATTGGAAGTGGTTGGTGTAAGGAATTCCTCTGTTTTGTTTTAGGTTTCAGTATAATATCCCCTAGTAGACAGAATTATGAATGTGCATAAAGATGATAGTGAGTTACAAAAACACTTTTAATTGGTTTGAAAGGGTAAGTTACATGAGTTTAATATTTATAGATACTATGTTTTGAGGTTTGAAAAGAGATTATATGTGCCTTGTGATTAACAATTGAAAAAGTAGTTGTTATGTGATGCTCATAGTTCTCTATTTTCAGTTCATCTGAGAAGTACTATGATGTATAGATATCATCATGAGTATTACTGGTGGGACAGAATAAAAAGAGATATTGCTGACTTTACTGTGAGGTGTTTTACATGTCAACAGGTTCAAGCAGAGCTGCAGTTACCGAAAGGGATGCTTCAGTCATTACCAGAGTGGAAATGGGAAAATATATCCATGGACATTGTTGTGTGATTACTAAATACTTCTCGATGTTACAATTATATATTTTTTATTATTGATCGATTGTGTAAATCTAAAAATTTCCTTTCTTTTCAAGGTACTTTGTCTCTAGATAATCTTTCTCAGTTTTATGTTCAGGAAATTGTCAGGTTTCATGGAGTTCCCCTCTCCATTGTATCTGATCATGATCCCAAGTTCTATTCTAACATTGGGAAAGGCCTTCCAAAGCCGTTGGGTACTGGATTAATTTTTAGTATAGATTTTCATCCACGGTCAGATTGGTAGTTAGAATGAAAAATTCAAAAATTTGAAGATATGATTCGTGTTTTCTTGACTGATTAACAGGGATGTTTAGACCAACATCATTCTTTGGTTTAATTTTCCTATAATAACTATTTTCATTCTACAGTACAGATGACACCATTTGAGGAATTGTATGGAAAGGGATGTCGATGTCCAAATTTTTGTGATGATGTTGTCGAAAAAAAACTAAAGGGACCACAATTGGTAGAAGAGATGGTAACGAATTTTTAGTTGATTCCAAAGAATATGAGAACATATCAGAGTAGGCAGAAAATTTATGTAGATAACCAGAGGAAGGATCCTTCTCTTGAGGTAGGTGATCATGTCTTTCTCAAAAATTTTACATGGAAAAGTGTGAAGTGTTTTGGCCAGAAGCGAAAGATTAGTACGAGGATCATTAGACCGTTTACCAACATAGAGAAAGTTGGATCAATTTCCTACAGAGAGGATTTACCTCTATGTTTATCCCATGTACACAATTTCTTTCATGTTTCTATATTGAGAAAATATTTTCCGGATCCATCTCCAGTTCTTAGCCCAGATGTAGTTAAGATGGAAGAGAATCTTTCTTATGATGAACAACCAGTAAAACTTCTTGACTGTGGAGAGAAAGTGAAGTAGATTATGGTAGTTCATCCGATGTTAGGTTTTTTGAAAAAACCATATGGTTGAAGAGGAAACGTGGGAATTTGAAAATTCTATTATGGGAAAATACCCCATTTATTTGATAAGTAAAAAAAATTGAGAGGACACAATTTCCAATAGGGTGAAGGATGTAAAATCCCTGGTAAATAAAAAAATAACTTTTTCATATTTATTAATATTTCTGAATTAAATATTAATTTTAATTTAAATGATATTCTATGTTTGATGGCGTACCCACAAAAAAATGGGTCTCTTTGAAATAATGTGTTGCAGACAACGTTGAGTTATACGGAAAAATAATATAAAAATATTATTATTTTAAATAGTATTTTTCTCATAGATGTTATATTGGTGAGAATGAACAGAATTGAATAAATAATGATTACAAATTTTTATTAAATGTTTTTATATTTATCCAACTAATGTTATAAGATTGAAATGTTAATGAATCCAATTTTAAGCATAAATACTATAATATTTTTATAAGCTCGATTTACCTGCTTTTGATGGTGAACACTTTTTAAATATACTTTTTTTCCCTTTTATATGTTCTATTTGACAAAATAATATTCTTAATTAGAATCGGGACATCAAAATTTACATTCCATGAAATTTTGGTATTTTTTTGATAATGTTTATTTTTTAATGAATAGGGAAAAATACTGCATTTTAATTCAAAACTACCATTTTATCTAATTTATTTATAAAGTTTTATTATCTTTTTAATTAGTTTTAAATTTTAATTACATTATATGTTTACCATTTTATCCAATGATATTCATTAGATGTAATTTTACTTTGAAATCTAACATAATCAAGGGTCAATATTTTGATAGTTATTATTTCATAAAAACAAGATTTTTGTTTTGACAAAGGGAATGAATTTTAAATTATTTTCTGCCACTTCTTTGTATTAATTTGGAAAACATGTTTCCATATTTAGAATCAGGAGGTACAAATTTTTTAATTAGGTAACTTTTATTTTTAGTCATTATGAATATTTACATCAGTATATATTTTATTGACCATGGTTGAAGGGTAAATCTAGTTAATAATGGAAAAACAATTTTGATATAATAATATTAAATTACCATAACATGTGTTCTATTCCTATTTTTTGATACATGTCCAACCATGGGCATCCTTTGTTTGATTTTGGGATCCCATGGAGCTACCTAGGAGTGATAATGACACTTTATATTAATTAATTTAAAGTAAGGACAAAAATAACATAAACATTTATCTTTTTGTAAAACTATTTTATTTGGTGTTATATAAGTGGTACCATCGATTATAAATATTAATTTTAAATCTAATTAATTTTTTAATATCATGGTACTTTATTTTTATTTTTTAAACATGATATATATAAATTAATTAATGACACAATGAAGATGTAATGATTACCTCATTAATGATTATTTTAAATAAATAATATAATAAATGTGGAAATAATATATTTTGAAACTTTTTATTCCATACAAGAATTTTATGGATGAGTATAAAATTTTATCATAAAATTATTGTTGGTTTTTCGAATGAATCAATTTTTTATAGATTTTTTAAATCTCTTGATATGAATAGTATTTAATTTGACATAAATGTGTTATAAAATGAATCAATATTTTATTAAATGATATAACAATCCAAAAAATATAATATTTGGGTATATTACTTATATAAGGTTTATAATGTCATTAATGAACAAATTATGGTTTTATTTTCATTTTATGGTAACTATATTAACAATATAGTATGAATATATAAGTGAACATGGTAAGGATAAATAATTTAACAAATGGTTAAATAAAACGACAAGGATTAAAAATAATCCAAAACATGTCCAATTTATATTCGATAATTTTATTTACACTTTTATTAAAATTATCTTAAAATTAAATAAGTTTTGGACCTTTTGAAACAGAAAATCAGTTTATAACAAAATAAGGCTTTCAAACTTTCATAAAGTGCCCCTCCTCCCTCTTATAAACGTTTACCACCTCAAACCTAGCACACACAACTATTAATCCCATTGGATCATCCAAAATATACAACAAGAATCCCTAAACATGCCTCTCTTCCTCATAGAATTCTTAACTTAAGCCTAACGAACTTCCAAAATGCCTTTGGGTTCAAACCAAAGGAAGTTACTTGATTTAAAGGTAATGTCTTCCCTCAAGTTCTCTTATTTTATTTTTCTTCTACACTCCCTATGCTTTTTTTATTATTTATTACATAAAAACCCAGTATAATAAATATACTCGGTTGTTTATATGATATTTATTCCAACTAAAATTACACACACCTCTATATAATTGTTATAGAACATAATGTTTCTGTGGATGGTGATCTACTGCCTCATTAAACGATGATTGTTCGATATTATCCTACTACCTCCTATGGTGTCCATTATGATGGAACTGAAATTATATATGATATATATGATATTTATTTTATCTCTATTCTTCTCTAATTCTCTTTTATAACATAACATTATACTTTTCATGTTGTATATATACGATAATTTCATTTGAGAAGTGCGGACTACTGTAACCTCAAAGTGATATGACTCGTTTATACCATACATAGAATGTATAAAGGATAGTGTTAATGAACATATGTAATGTATATTTAATTTGATATTATTCTAGAATAATAATATACCTATGTATCATTCAGTATTTTTTTTAAAATGAAAAAAAATAAACGGAAGTAGCATTCATGCGTATGTACGGCTTACCATCTCCAAGAACGGTTCATTTAATTTTCATATATCCAAATGATATGGACTTTTCTAAATACCTATATAAATGATATATATATAATATATAAATATATAATATATATGATATATAACATATATGATATATAAATATTGAATACCATTCTAGATATAATGGAATTTTGACCACATGAACAATTTATAATTATAACAAGTTCAATTTTAACTCAAGTTTCGAACATCGACAAAATGTATGATATAAACTCAAATAATTAACTAATTGATATAAAAAACTAATAAGTGATATAAAAAGAATAATAAAATTTAAAAGGGTTTAAATAACGTATAAATTAACCTATGTTTATTATTCAGTAAATTAAATAATGAATGAGTCAAGTCAGAAATAAGGTTAGGGACTTCGTCTCAATCTCCTTTCATCGAGGAATTTATTGATAATATACACCTTCTTCATATATACAATATATATTAAACTAATTTGTCTTTTAATTTCATTCAAAGAGATTCTTTTTTCTATGATTAATTTTATTTAAATAAAAAATGAATGTTTTTAATGTTTGCGGTGATAATGACCTCTCCTCCACTATAATCGTTAGTTGGCTTCCTCTATAAGACTTAATGTTTTTAAAAAGAATTGAAATTAATTATTCGGTTTTTGGGGGTTTTGGTATTGAATTTTGTTTCTGAAATGGATTGATTATATAAATATCGTGAAATGATTCCATATTCTTACAAAATAAATGAAATTAGTGAAATTCTTATATTCGAAATTCTTTATGTGTTATGGTATTATAATGGTACTTGGACATTTGATTGGTGGTTACATGATAAACCAAATGATGGGTGGTGCAATGAAAAACCATGATGGGTTTTTACATTATAACCTCTAGTTCATTGGGTGTGGAATTCAGTCGTATGGCTATTCCATTTAGTGATATGTGTGGAAGTAGATTGTATGGTTATTCCATCTATGTATGTTTGTGTGCCAAGATACCTTTATATGTTATATGTTCTTTATATGGTATTTAAGTAATATTTTGGTTAAAAAAGTGTAATCTATGTGAATTTATTTATTTAATAGTTTTTACTACTTCTTAAAGTTGAAAATTACTACTTATGAAAAAGTAATAGTGGACTACCAGTTGTTTTAAAAATCTAACAGTTCTCCTTCTTTGTGTGTCCCTTACTGAGATTTTTATGCGCATAAAATTTTTTTTTAAATTTTTTTCGCATGAATTAAAGAAGAGTCAGTTCAAGGATGGGATCTAGGAAAAGTCTTGATGGCTAATACATTGAACTAGACCAGACTCTTTTTCAAGGTGTTTTTATTTTATGAAAAAAATGGATATTGAGTATAATTGTCTACATGTAATATTAAAACTGTTATGTATATGTTATGACCTAATTTTATAAAACCGTAAAATTTAAAAGTTCCTCATTGTGAATTAATAACATAATTCAAGGTAAAATCACGTTTATGGTCAGGTCCTTAAATCATAGTTGTCGAGTTTCTCCCCATCTATTTGTATTAAAACTCCGTCATTATTTTGTATTAAGACCTAAATAGTAGATGTAATTTCTATTGGTAGTTTATGGAAATTATTGAACTAATATAAATTCAAGGGTTTATTAGGGATAATCAATTTGATTTCCCTATTACTGTAATTAATGTGGGATCAATATATAAAAATCTAATCTGGGAAAAAATCAAACAATTTTCAATAAAATGGATAATAATAATAATTGTTGGAGGAAAATTCCCACAAACATATATTTGAGAATATTTATAGTCTTTTGGATAAAATAATTTTACTATAAATAGTTATCTAATAAAATTAAATACCCATCAAATGGGGGTGTGAATTAAAATAATATGTATTTTTCATCATTTTATGTAATACATATAAATAGTCTCATGAAAATGATCTCATGATTTTTTACATCTATCAGCACACCAATTTAATGTATCTATATTTTTTGCCTTACTAAAACTAAAATTCTATGTCATAGTATCAAAATTTTAAAATTAATATATGTGAACATATGATAGGAGAAATCAATAAATTGACGTCAAACACTATGACATGATAATTTCATCCTATAGAATTTTAGGTATATCCTACATCACTTTTTTTTCACCATAGGTTTTTTTGTTTACATCCCTTTAATACACATAAACATATCCCTATAAATAACTAAATCATAATCTAATCCTTTATCAGATGAACCAACCATAAAGTACATAAAAAATAAAAAACTTACCTGAATATTCCATATATTTTAAAATAAATCACTATAAAAAATAAAAAGTATTAGTGTCTTTTGAGACTAGATATGGGATCAAAATATTTTAAAATCATTATTCAACATATCAATAGGATACTCTTCCTAAATGATACCTTTATAATCATATCACACATAATACTATTATTTATAACATTGGGAGTGAAGCCATTGAAATGTACAAGGTCAAATTCTTAGTAACGGGTGAACATAAGAGTTGACTATTATATATTATAAGTGTGCATAATATGAGTATATGGTAATGAGAAAATAATTAATGTGTAGGAATAAAAAATAATGGAATAATATCCAATAAAAACATGAAAATAAATTTATATTAATGAAATGTCACTTTTGGAATAACATAAGGCAAGACTCGTAGTAGTATAGTTGTAGGATACTATTATCACAATCTATAAAAACATAACATGCATATGTAACATGTCATATATATATAGAAAAATAATATAGAATATATAGAATCATTGAAAATGATTCGCTGTGTAAGGAATCACTACCAATACCATCATAACAAAGTGAAAATATCATTATGGTGAATAAGGTTTACTCGTCATTGCCTAACATATCAGCTCATTATATATAAGGATTTATTCAATTTATTAATGTTATATGATATTATAGTCCCACCCATCAAATAGAGGAAATAGTTCATTATAGATTTTGGTTTACCATTTGTTATATTACTTCTCATTATCGATAAATTTTCAGATAATTCCTAGGAGGTATATATAATTCATTTCCCACCTTTTTTGAAATGAAAAACAATATTTATGTGTGACACATGATCATTATAAATTTATTAATTTCAGCATAGTTTAATTTACCCATGATATATAAGTGGATTTCATAAAAACATCTATAACACATGTTCCTAAGCCATTCAATGAAAGAACATACAATGAATCATTACAAAATACATATAGTAAATAAATTAACATTGATGAATGGTGATATAGATTGAAAAAAATCATTATAAAGTATCTTTAAATAATTTGAATAATTTTCAATTACATTTTTCGAACTTTTATGCCGTAGAATATTGTTTCCAAAAGAATGGAATCAAACTTTACTTTATAATACCATGAAAACATAGAGATGGAGATTCATAAATTAATACATTGAAAGTATTTAGAAGATTAATTCTTCCGAAAAATAAAAAAAATATTCCATTATATATTTCTATATTAAGTTCAATGCTAATAGAAAATGAATCCTTCAGAAAACCACAAAACAGATTTAATTTATTAATTTTAAATGATATAAATAGAAAATTTAAAAACACCTTAATAAATAAATTATGAATATAAAATTACATTTAGAAAATAATATAGATATTTGGATAATTTTTCCAAACTGAAAATATGAGATAATGTTTGTTCAATTTATAGAATATATGGGAGTTAAACTGTACGACATTTGGAGGTGAAATGGTAAGAGGGAATGTAAATCCTAGAAATAACCCTATGACAGTAATATTATATTGACAACAAAAATTCATCTATAAATATTAAAAATTAAAAAAATAACATTCATTAGACAACATAATGATCCATTCTAGAACTGTAATGGTTTAGTGTCTTTTAAAATATTGATATATAAAGTAATAGTATATAAAATAACTACATCATTTCCCATTACTTTCTTCAAAAATATATCTATTCATATACATAGCATACATAAATTATTTCTTCACACCCTAGGGAATGGAAATATAATAAAGGTTGGGATCAGATTTCTAGTATGGGTAAACATATTAAATATCAATCAAAGATCATAATTTATCTGATTAACATATGTGTGTGAAAACAAGATAAAAAAAACAATAATATTTTACAATCAATGAATTATCATTATTCTTGAAACATATAATAATATTTTTTCAATAAATATACATAATACATAAGGTTATAGAGTCATCAATAATTAATCATGAGCCGTGAGAATATATCATAATCATAATACATGAGTTTGTGGAAATCGCATTGGGTTTTAAGATCACTTCCTTAGTCAATTTTCCCTTAGAAGACTCTAATTTTGGAAAACTTATGATATTATGAATGGCTACCAAACATTTTAAAATTTTCTCATAAGAGTAAATTTTAAATAGTAAAAACCATTTACCTTTGGATTTTATTAATTGCATCGTCTCATAGGTTTTTATTAAAAAAAATTTATTTTAGGAATTTCTAAACAATTTCATCATTTCCCAATGATTTATAAGTATATAGAAAACCAACCAATAGTAGGTCTATAACCTAACCTCTAATCCATCATTTACAATTGAACAAGCCATAAATTAATAATAAGTCAATCATACATATGTTAATAGATCATAAATATAATTATCATTACCTCAATTAGGAAACCATGGAATGAAAATGGGTTCTATACACATTTCAACATCATATATAAAAACAATATTGAGAAAGGACAAATTCGGTAAAATTGGTTAATATCCGTATTAAGCCTAAAGAATCATCAAATTACATTTTTTTGGATGAGAGGTAAACAGAAAATATCATTGGATCTTTTATTGAGGAAAATAAAATTTTCAATTTGAAATCAACTATTAAAAAAATTATTAAGGAATCATTTTCCTTGAAAATATGAAAGGAAAATAAAAAAGGATTATTCAATGAATATATTATTCATAATGTTGGGGTAATATTTTTAATCAGTGTACATCAAAAGAACTATTTTTAAATTTTCACTAAAATTAATGATGAACCATGTTTTTAAGATGATAATACAATTTTATTTAAATTTTTTTATAATGATTATATCATAGGAAGAAACGAATTTATTTATTATTATTATAATGTTAAAAACAATATTGAAATATTTTAAATAACATATGGGCTTGGGTAAATGGTTCCTAAATGAAGAGAGAAATTAATTTAGTTTTCCGTAAAATAATTCTACATCTTGATTACTAAAGGAGTTGTTAATTAAATAAAATAATGTTGTTGAGACCTCTGGAAGATTGCTCAATTCATTCCAATGATTGTTGTTTTAATAATCACAAATCATTATTACATAATCCGGTTGGATTTCTCATAAACTTAATCACAATATATTAGTGAATCTATTATCATGTTTGTATCTATGTTTTTATTGATTTACAAGTCTTTTGGAAGTCTTTTGGATCAAATAGCCAATGGTCACACCGATCCAATATCAAGAAAATGGTCACACTGATCCATATCAGAGGACAATGGTCGCACTGATCCATATTAGAGGAAAACGGTCGCACTGATCCAATATCAAGACAATGGTCTCACCAATCCATATCAGTGGACAACGGTCGCACCGATCCATATCAGAGGACAATGGTCGCACTGATCCAATATCAAGACAACGGTATCACCGATCCATATCAGAGGACAACGGTCGCACCGATCCAATATGAAGACAACGGTCACACCGATCCAATATCAAGACAACAGACTGATACCAAAGAAAATTACTCACCGATGCTGATCAATATGAGTCACTGATGCTGATCAATCTGAGTCACCGATGCTGATCAATCTGAGTCACCGATGCTGATCAAATGACTCACCGATGCAAATGAGTCACCGATCAATATGAGTCACCAATTCTGATCAATCTGAGTCACTGATGCTGATCAATCTGAGTCACCGATGCTGATCAAATGACTCACCGATGAGAATGAGTCACCGATAAATATGAGTCACCGATACCGATCAATAAGACTCACCGATGCTGATCATCTGAGTCACCGGTCAGGACACACTGATGTCTATCCACCAGTGCTGATGCTGATGACCTACCGATCACGTTAACTCATCGATAGTCATAAATAAGGGTTTTAATTTCTTTATCTTTATCTTTATTTAATCTAACCAATGGCCATATCAGGAATATTTTAATGCTCTGTCAATTAATTAATAAATGTTGTCAGATGTCAGGAAACCGTACCTCGTACTTGTGGAAAGGAAACCTTTTCTGTCTTCCAAAGCATGTGACATAAATATAAGAAGACTCTGCTGCTGAAAGAAGAGAAGAAGAAAGACATTAGAGAACACACGAAATACAACAAGAAAGAGGAGTAAGAACCAAGAAGAACAAAAGATACATATCAAGAGATTACACAGATCCTCATACACAATCAAGCCTACTCGAGAAGACTTCTGTGCATATAAAAGAACATTGAAGAACTTCATCGACTACATCTCACTGCCTATGAACCTGAAGCATACGACACTCTGCTTCTAAAACAGAAACGAGAAGAGGACTCAGAATTACTTCTGATCAAATCCAAAAAGAGTCCATAGCTACACTGAAATCACCAGAGCCATTTCTAAACTCTACATCTCTGCTCTGTGATTCATTTATTCTACATTTTGAGCAGTGGGTGTTATCTACTGTATTAAACACACACACTGACTCATGTACTTTAACTGGAGGATCTGTAAATCCTCAGCAAATCTTTTTATACTTCATTTACTAGTGTGGATAGTGGTAGAGGTTGTGTGTGACCTGGACTGTTGGTTGATGTTGTTTTGTTTCCCACGAATAATAGTGGTAGAGGTCTTGGACCTGGACAGTTGTAAACTTTTGAACCCCGAACCAGGGTGTGGATCATCTTTATAAACTTTTGAGAAGACTAAGTCTCGGCTTGAGACTGAACCTCTTGGTTAACTCCTCTATGTTTTTAGTTAAATTTTATATCCATACTATATATATTTATTTCATATTCCACTGCTATTACTTTGAAATATAATTTATTTTCAAAGCTACTTTGATAGTTAAACTCGCAAGTGTTTATATTTATTGTAAACTAGTAAGTTAGTTTCAAAAGCTAATTTAATCATAAGATTAAGTTAACTGAGATCTAATCAATCTTTGAGAAACTAATTGTAACTTTATAATCTGTATAAATTCACTATAGTTTAATTTGTTTTTGAAATTGGGGGATTTTAATAGAAAATCTTTTTAACAGAAATTTTAATTGGATCTCAATTTACCCCTCTCTTGAGTATCCACTCTGACCAACATTTGGTATCAAAAGTTGGAAAATATTTTCTAAAGTAATCTGCTTTTCAACTGTGATTTTAGTTGTATTTTAATGTTCTTAAAATTTCTGTTATTTCTAAAAAATTTTCTCTTTAAAATTCTTTTTGTGATATCATGGATAATAGACTTGAGGGTGATGCTACTAACTGGCCACCTTTTTTCAATGGAAACAACTATGCTCAGTGGAAACTCAAAATGAAAATTCATCTTGAAATCATAGGTTTTGATATTTGGACTACTATTGAATCTGAATATAAAATTCTCATTAATGCTAGATCTACTTCGGATGAACCTACAAAGACTGCTTACAATAATAATTGTAAATCTATGAATGCCATGTACTGTGCTCTAGGAGATGATGAGTTTAATATAATTTCTTCTTGTAAAATTGCATATGAAATTTGGGATACCTTTGCTGTTTCTCATGAAGGAACAACAAATGATAAGGAGATGAAATTGAATACCTATACTATTAAGTATTATAATTTTAAAATGAAGCCTGATGAACCCATTTCTGATATGTATCTCAGGTTCAATGAAATTTTCAACACAATGACCTCTCTGGGAAAGGATGTTCCAGCAAAGGAACAAATCATGAGAATTTTGAGATGTCTACCAGAAAGATGGAGAGGAACCTCTATCTCCATTAGAGAATCGTGTGACATTGGAGAACTGCCAGTCAATGAAATAATTGGAAAACTGATGATGTATGAAGAGGAACACAAGGTGAATAAAGAAGAAGACGATGAATCTAGAAGAAAGTTTGTTGCCTTCAAAACTAAAAACTCAAAGAACAAGTATAAGGAAACAATTCAAGCAATAAACGAAAGCTCAAGCTGTGAAGATAGTGAGAGTGACTCTGACAGTGATGCTGAGATGGCTCACATTGCCAGAAGATTTAAAATGTTTTATAGGAAGAATAAGTTTTTCAGAAAGTCAAACTACCAAGGTAAGTATAATAACAAGGGATATTGGAAAAAGGACTGGAAGAAATCTGATAAATTAGATGAAGTTGTCTGTTATGAGTGTAAAAGGAAAGGACACATAAAAGATGACTATCCAAAGCTGAAATACAGGAAGATGTATGAATACCAGGAAAATAAGTTTAAAAAGTCCATGAAGGATACTTGGAGTGCTTATGAGGGTAGTTCTAGTGAATCTGAAGTTTCTTAAACAGAACACAGAAATAAAGCAAACATTTGTTTTATGACAAACACTTGTGAGGTAACTTCAAAAACTCCTGCTTCTAATTCATATTATTCTAGAGATGATTCTGAATGTGATAACATGTCTAAATCTGAATTGTTTTAATATTGTGATATGTTAGAAGAGACATGCAATGAACTTAAGGATAAATACAAATCATTAAAGAAACTTCATGCTCTCACCACTATAGTTAAAACTGAACTCATTATTGAAAAGGAGAAAAATGCTAAACTGCTAAAGGAGAACACTGAATTGAAATTATCTAATGAGAAACTCATAAAGGATTTAGAGAAATTTATCAATGGTAAGGAAAATCTAACTAAAATGCTAGGAAAACAAGTTGCACCAAAATACACTACTGGAATAGGTTACAAACCTGGACAGAGAAAGCTGACCAAGAATAGATTTATTCCTAAATCGGGACAGAATATTACTAGCTCTGGAACTTCATATGCCACAACTAGTTATATTCATAGTTATGGATCTAATAAGGTTATCTTTCAATGTATGGTGATTCTACAAATTATATAAGACCCATTAGACAAATATGGGTACGTAATGTATTATTGGCTTACCTGTCTGGACCCAAGAAAATCTGGGTACCAAAATCATTTCCTGTTTAAATCTGTTTTGTAGGAAACCTGCTTAAAGAGATCCTGTAGAAAGACCTGTTACTTGGACAGTGGATGTTCAACACATATGTCAGGAGACTTTTCATGCTTTAAAATCTTAGTCAGAGTTGATGGAGGTTTTTATACCTTTGGTGACAAGTCTAAAGGGAAAATCATCGGGTTAGGCCAAATTGGTAACCTTAACTCAGTATTGATTTCTAAAGTTTTATTTGTTGATGGCCTTAAATACAACTTATTAAGTATGTCTCAGTTATGTGATGATGGATTTTATGTAAAATTTGAAAATGATTCTTGCAATGTTTTTAATTCTAAAAATACTTTAGTGTTTTCTGCTTTAAGAAATGAAAACGTTTATGCTGTCGACATAAATTCCTTGGCTAAACAAAACATTACTTGTTTAAATGATTTTCATAAATATTCTTGGCTGTGGCACAGAAGATTAGGATACTGCAATTTCCATTCACTTAGAAAACTTTCTAGGAAGAACTTAGTAAGAGACCTACCCAAACTTGAATTTCCAGCAGACAAAGTTTGTAATCCATGTCAAAAGGGAAAGCAACATAAAGTTTCTTTCAAATCAAAGAAAGAAGATTCAACTTCTCAACCTCTCGAGTTGGTTCACATGGATTTATTTGGACCTTCTAGATTTTCTTGTTTAAATGGGAAGCACTATGTCTATGTTCTTGTAGATGACTTTTCTAGATATACTTGGGTATATTTTCTAGCTCACAAAAGTGAAGCTTGTTCTTACTTTGTTAAATATTACAAGTCTGTAGAGAACCTTAGTGGACTTAAGATTAAGACCATGAGAAGTGATCATGGACGTGAGTTTGAAAATCATGAGTTTGAATCTTACTGCTCACACAGTGGCTATAGTCACAATTTCTCTGCCCCTCGGGAACCTCAACGGAATAGTGTAGTAGAAAGAAGGAATATAACCCTACAAGAAATTTCTATGACTATGCTCAATGAGTATGACCTACCTAATTATTTTTGGGCTGAAGCTGTCAATATCGCTTGCTATGTTATTAATAGAGTCGTGATTAGACCTATTCTTAAGAGGACCCCTTATGAGTTATGGAAACAGAGGAAACCTAAAGTTAACTACTTCAAAGTTTTTGGTTGCAAAGTCATTATTCATAATACTAAAAAAAATATTGACAAGTTTGCATCCAAGAATGATGAAGGAATTTTCCTAGGTTATTCTACTTCTTGTAAAGCCTATAGAGTTTTCAATAAAAGAACCAAATGTGTGGAAGAATCTGTTCATATCAAATTTGATGAAACTAATCCACATGAACCTAAGACCTCTCTTGAAAATTTTTAAGATGATCTCTTTGGTTTGAACCTTAATGATAAAAATAGTGGACCAGAAGTTAAAACATCCAACTCTGGAAATTTTCTAGACCCTGCTTCTGTTGAACCTCAACATGTAGATGAACCTGAAATCTCGAGTCCTACCTTTTCTAGATCATCTAGGATTCTGAGGAATCATCCCTTAGATGCTTTTGTAGGAGATCTTGATAGAGGGACACAGACTAGAGCTTCTCTTAGAAATCATGTTGAACATCAAGCCTTCTTATCAGAGCTAGAACCTACGAATATCAATGATGCCATCATTGATGAATTTTGGGTAATAGCTATGCAATAAGAACTAAATCAATTTGAAAGAAACAAAGTCTGGAAATTAGTAGAAAGACCTAAGGACACTATAACCATAGGCACAAAATGGGTGTTTAGAAACAAAGTAGATGAATCTGGAAACATCATTAGAAACAAAGCTAGGCTAGTTGTACAAGGATACAATCAAGAAGAAGGAATTGACTATGAGGAAACCTTTGCACCTGTAGCCAGATTAGAGGCAATTAGGCTCTTACATGCTTACGCATCACATCTAAATTTCATGTTATATCAAATGGATGTGAAAATTTCTTTTTTAAATGGTTATATTGTTTAAGATGTTTTTGTAGAACAACAACCTGGTTTCACAAATCCTAATTTTCAAAATCATGTTTTTAAACATTCTAGATCCTTATATGGTTTAAAACAATCTCCAAGAGCTTGGTATGAAATAATTTCAATCTTTCTTATTTGAAAAGGATTTAAAAAAGGAATAGCTGATCCCACCCTATTTATAAAATGGTTTTCAAAAGATGTTTTAATAGTACAAATCTATGTTGATGATATTATTTTCGGATCTTCTAAAAATTATTTATTTACTGATTTTTCAAAGGTTATGAAAAATAAATTTGAAAAGAGCTTAATGGGAGAGCTTAAGTACTTTCGTGGATTTCAAATCTTTCAAACTATAGACGGTATTATTCTAAATCAATGTAAATATACTAAGGATTTGTTAAAACGTTTTGGTTTGGATAGTATTAAGGAAAGTGATATACCCATGAGTACTACCTGCAAATTGGATGTTGATGAAACTGGGAAACCAGTTGATCAAACCAATTACAGAGGTATGATTGGGAGCTTACTTTATCTTACTGCTAGTTGACCAGATATTATGTTTAGTGTGTGTATGTGTGCTAGATTTCAAGCTAATCCTAAAGAGTCACACTTACTTGCTGTTAAAAGGATTTTTAAATATCTTAAGTATACTGTAAATTTAGGTTTGTTTTATCCAAAAGGACAATCTTTTGACCTAACTAGTTATTCAGATGCTGACTTTGCTGGATGAAAGTTAGATAGGAAAAGAACATCTGGAACAAGTCACTTGCGTGGAAAATCGATAGTATCATGGTGTAGTAAGAAACAAAACTCAATTGCATTATCTACTGCTGAAGAAGAATACATCGCTGCTAGTAGTTGTTGTGCACATATTCTGTGGATGAAACACACTTTATTATACTATGGATTTGATTTTAAACATTTTTCAATTAACTGTGACAATACTAGTGCAATTAACATATCTAAGAATCATGTGCCTCACTATAGGACTAAGCACATTGATGTCAGACATCACTTTCTAAGAGATCATTATCAGAAAGGTGATATCTCTCTAAAATTTATTAACTCTGAACATCAATTAGCTGATATCTTTACAAAGCCTTTATGCTCTGAAAGAATGATGTTTATTAAACAAGAATTGTGTATGATCGATCTGTGAAACTGATCTATGAAACCGATCAGTGAAACCCATCTGTCACACAGGTCTGTCAAACCGATTCTTTGTATTACTTTTTATTATGTTGTAATTAATTAATTAATTTCTTTTATCCTTTTTATGGGAACCCTAAATGATAAAATAAATTATACGCGGCTATTTCTCTTCCCTAAACCATTGACCTTTCATTTCCCGCCGAACCCATCAACTTCACTTCTCCTCTACCACGAACCTTTGAACTCTTGATTTCCCAAAAATCTTCAAATTGATAAGAAAAAGAGACTGAGCAAAGGATCAGACAGTCCTTTACCTCCAAAGCGTGATTGAGGCGAGTCGAGTAGTGCCTCTCAACGATCAATAAATCCGAACCTGGAAACTCGGATTGTTGCTGTAGAAAGAGAAGTCAGTTCTGCCTGGATTTTATCAAGTAAGTCACTGTTGCTGCATGTTCTTGAATCGCAAGGATGGATAGACTGGTTTTCAGAAAACTCAGGAGTAGACTACCCGAAGATGGTACATGAGTTTTATATGAATCTGAAAATCACTCAAGATGGTGTGGAGGCTGCCCGGATGTCATCTGAAGTGAAAGGAATGAAAATATCATTTTCATCTAAACAGTGGGAAGAGTGCTTAAATATACCCCATGAGGGTCGGTATGAGGATTATGATGGAAATATTCCTCCAATCACTGATTACTTCTCTTATGAATTAGCTCTAGAGCTTCTGACTGGAAACAAAGAGTCGAGGAGAATCACGTCCTCAGAGTTGGATGGTGAATGCAGAATTCTTTTAAAGTTTATTCAGCACCATCTTTGCCCTAGGAGAGGATATTTTGCTGCTGTAAAGTACCAGGATGTTTTTCAATTGTTTCTTCTGAAAACCCATGAGAAGATAAACTTGTGTAGATATGTTATGGTGCACATAGCTGGAATGATGAAACCGTCCAAGAAAGACACTACCTTATTTTAATCCAAGATGATCTCTACCATGCTCAAGAATATATAATGTGTTGATGAAGATGATGAAGTAGCTGAAACATATCATACTTTCTGTCCCAACAAAGAGATCTGCAAGAGGATGAAAATCAATTGGAATGCATGGAAGAAGTGTTGGGTTGCTGATGAAGTCAAGCTGTATGAAGCCGACAATCCCACAGATCATGGAAAGAGGCCTAAGGGTTTGAGAGACCCTGGTTTGAAAGCAAATGAGGAACCGGTTTATTCTGATGATGAGGAAGAGGATGAAAGAAATGAAGCTATCAAAGGTCACAGAATGGAAGAATTTGAGAATGAATATGGAAGTGTGTCACCTCATGATGATAGGAGTGATCCTGATACTGCTAGCCCTAAAAGAAGAATAGATTTTGGACCTGCTAGTTCACCTCAAGCCCTACCTGAGTCAGAACCAATTCTTAGTGATGGAGAAGATTCTGACACTGAAGAATATGACAGTGAAGCCTCTGATAAGAGTGATAATGAGCAAGGTGGTGATGGTGATGATGATGGTGATGGTGATGATGATGATGGTGTTAACTGACCTGTAGATGGTCCTGTTGTACCTCCAACAGAAACACATCATACTGTACCAGAAATAGATGCCACTGGAAAGAGAGAATCACTAGAAATCAGTGGAACAACATGTTATGAGAAACCAAAATATACCTTGTGGGCAGCTGTCTGGGATGACTACCCTGGTTTTGCTGTTTTGGGCTTAGATTATTCTGAAGAAGAAGAGGAAATGTCAGAATATACTATAGTTGTGAAGAATAGCCTCCCAAGTGAAGCAAGATCTGCTCCTTTTGTTGATTCTACAGGTGTTCATCTGCCTAATTTTGTAATCTCTCAATCTGATTTTGATAAGTTTAAGACTGAATTGCTGGCTTCTGTGAGAGATACAGTCAGAGATGAAATTTCCAATGCCCTTACTCAAGTGTCTCTGCAAGTTTCCGAAGCATCGTTGGAAGCATTCTCAAAAAGCGTATCGAATGCTGTGAAGCCAGACCTGTCCAATACTGGTGAGCTTATTTGCAGGCACATAGCCTCTATGAACCAGACTATGAAGGATCTCCACACTGGCTTAGTATCTTTATCAAGCGAATTTAGATCATCCATCTCTGGTATGACGGATGTTTTGAGGAATTTAATTGAACATCTCAACAAGTCTGATTTGAGAAGATTGAAATCTGAGATAACTCAAATAGATATCCAAGCCAGTACTGCCAAAGTAACCAAAATCACTACCTATGAGCTGGAGGCTCTAAGGGAGGTTGTGCATGATGAGTTAGTAGCTGTTAGGCAAGTTCTTGATCTGGATTCTTTAAAGAAAATAAAGGAGCACTGTGATCACAGTCATGAAATGGCAACCGTATATTCAGCAGATGCCAAAAAGGCTCTAAAAGAGATCAAGGAAAAGGTTGATCATTACTTTTCAAAGATTTATACAAAGCATGAGATGGCTGCAAATTTCAAGGTATTGGCAGAAAATCTGATACTACCTCCAGTAACTCAAGCTTTCAAGGCTCAAGTTCATCAGTTGCAAGATTTTACTCCTACTTTGGCACAGTTCATGGAGAACAAAGATGATTTCAAAAAGGCTATGCAGTATGGTGCAGAAGTTATTCAGAATTTCATAAATCTATTGAAGCCTTATCTGAATGCCCAAGTCACTGCCATTGTGCTTCCTACTGCTGACCCTCTCCCTGCCTCTGATGTAGCTCCAAATAAGCTCTCTGTTGCTCAGGCACTCTCTCAACTACGGACAGTTCCTCAGACATCTTCTCAACCAGCTACTGTTGAAACTCAACAACAAACCTCTGTGGCACTCTCTCCTCCAACTTCCAGAGTCATTTTACCACCTCTGCAAATTCTCCCAGTTCCTCCTACCTCCAAGCCTTCCAACTTACCCAATATTGCTCCTAACGACAAAGGAAAAGCCCCTTTGTATCCCCAGAAATAGTTGTGTACTGTTTTTGATAGGGTGAACTATGTGTTGCTTGTAATCTTCTGTACTTTCTAAAATATTTTTTTTCTCTCTCTCTATTCTCAATGCTGCCTTCTTTTTTACTCTCTTATTTGTATGTTTTCCCTCCTTTTTTATTATCCCAAAGGGGGAGAATGATGAATATATATGGGGGAGATCAACATCTAAGGGGGAGATCAATCTCTAAGGTGGAGATTAATATTTATGAGGTAGATTTAATTTCAGGGGGAGATTAATATTTATGAGGGAGATTTAATTTCAGGGGGAGATTTATATATCATTATGTTTTTATTATTGATATTTTTTTTAGATTTGTGATTATCAAAAAGGGGTAAATTTTTGAGCCCTTTAAAAGATTGATGAATTCATTCCTATGATTGTTGTTTTAATAATCACAAATCGTTATTACTTAATCTGGTTGGATTTCTCATAAACATAATCACAATATATTAGTGACTCTGTTATCATGTTTTTATCTATGTTTTTATTGATTTACAAGTATTTTTGAAGTCTTCTGGATCAAACAGACAACGGTCGCACCGATCCAATATCAAGATAACAGTCACACCGATCCATATCAGAGGATAATGGTCGCACCGATCCAATATCAAGAAAACGGTCTCACCGATCCATATTAGAGGATAACGGTCGCACTGATCCATATCAGAGGACAACAGTCGCACCGATCCAATATCAAGACAACGGTCTCACCGATCCATATTAGAGGACAATGGTCGCACCGATCCAATATCAAGACAACGGTCACACCGATCCAATATCAAGACAACAGACCGATACCGATGCAAATGACTCACCGATTCTGATCAATATGAGTCACCGATGCTGATCAATCTGAGTCAGCAATGCTGATCAATCTGAGTCATCGATGCTGATCAAATGACTCACCGATGCAAATGAGTCACCGGTCAATATGAGTCACCGATGCTGATCAATCTGAGTCACCGATGATGATCAATCTCAGTCACCGATGCTGATCAAATGAATCACCGATGAAAATGAGTCACCGATCAATATGACTCACTGATACCGATCAATATAACTCACCGATGCTGATCATCTGAGTCACCGATCAGGACACACCGATGTCTTGCCACCAGTGCTGATGCTGATGACCTACCGATCACTTGAACTCATCGATAGTCATAAACAACTATTTTAATTTATTTATCTTTATCTTTATTTAATCTAACCAATGGTCATATTAGGTACATTTTAATACTCTGTCAATTAACCTATAAAGGTTTTCGGATGTCAGGAAACCGTACCTCGTACCTGCGGAAAAGAAAACCTTTTCTGTCTTCCAAAGCACGTGACATAAATACAAGAAGACTCTGCTGCTGAAAGAAGATAAGAAGAAAGACATTAGAGAACACGAGAAAAACAAGAAGAAAGAGGAGGAAGAGCCAAGAAGAACAAAAGATATATATCAAGATATTACACAGATCCTCATACACAATCAAGCCTACTCGAGAAGAGTTCTGTGCATACAAAATAACATTGAAGAACTTAATCGACTACATCTCACTGCCTATAAACTTGAAGCATACGACATTATGCTTCTAAAAAAACGAGATGAGGACTTAGAATTACATCTGATCAAATCCAAAAAGAGTCTAGAGCTAAACTGAAATCACCAGAGCCATTTCTAAACTCTATATCTCTGCTCTTTGATTCATTTATTATACATTTTGAGCAGTGGGTGTTACACACACACTGAATCCTGTACTTTAACTGGAGGATCTGTAAATCCTCAACAAACCTTTTTATACGTCATTTCCCACTGTGGATAGTGGTAGAGGTCGTGTGTGACCTGGACAGCTGGTTGTTGTTGTTTTGTTTCCCACGAATAACAGTGGTAGAGGTCTTGGACCTGGACAGTTGTAAACTGTTGAACCCCGATCTAGGGTGTGTATCATCTTTATAATCTTTTGAGAGGACTAAGTCTCGGCTTGATACTGAACCTCTTGGTTAACTCCTCTGTGTTTTTAGTTAAATTTTATATCCATAATATATATATTTATTTCTTATTCCGCTGCTATTACTTTGAAATATAATTTATTTTCAAAGCTATTTTGATAGTTAAACTCGCAAGTGTTTATATTTATTGTAAACCAGTAAGTTAGTTTCAAAATCTAATTTAATCATAAGATTAAGTTAACTGAGAACTAATCAATCATTGAGAAACTAATTGCACCTTTATAATCTGTATAAATTCACTACAGTTTAATTAAGAATTATACTTGGTATAACAGGTAATAGTATCATTATATACATCACATATATATAAATAAGTGAATAATATCAATCTTGTTTCAACAAAACTAAATTGAGATAATGAACCTTTATGAATTTTGTAAAATTTTAATCAAAATTTATTAGAATATTGAAAATAATATTTCTTTAGAAATCCCATGGATTAAATAATAATATTATTCTGAAATATATTACTAGTGATTAAATTAACCATATAAATAATAAATTGGTGTGTAATATTAAAACTTGTCTTAGTTAATGGAAATCAAGATAAAACCCATACATTATATCTGACATGATTTTTAGTCACTATAACTGAAAATATATAAAAAAAATTATTATAATTCTATACCAAAATAATTTTCATATATAAAATATCATATATGACCCACTTATATCATTTAATAAATCCTTTTCAGCAATTTTCTATTAATGCTACAATTTATGGTGTTAAATACTTCATATTTCATGTCTACATTAGTTCGGTTGTTGTGGTACTTGTCCTAAAACATGGTTATTCCATATAAATAATTTTAATAATGATAAAATATCATATTTAATCAATATAAAAATAATTATAACCCATTATATTAATTGGTGATGAAAAATTATTTTCATCACATCATGTTGATGGCAATTCATCTGTACACATGAGTGTTATTCCCACATTTTTATGGATTGAATGAATTCAATTTAAATGATAATTAACCATTAAAGGATAATTATAATTCCATATACATCATATTTCTTCATTAAATATATCATAACTACTTTCCTTGTAAAGAATAAATGATAAAAAAATCACATATCTTTAGAGTGGTGGTAGCCTACCAATGGATTGGAAGGTAACATGGTATATAAGATATAATAATTAAATAATTATATGTATTTTATTATTATAATATATAGATATTAAATCCATAATTATAGAAACCCATTAAATATGGTGATGTAAAATGATTCATATCACCACCTAGAGGTGGTAGTCCACTCCTACGCAAGTGTAATACTTTTATTTTCCATTTGATGGTGATGGGATGGAAATTAGTTATTCCATACTCATAATAACATCTCAATATATATTTGATTATGGATTCATAATTTTTTATGGATATAAAATATTTATAATTTTTATAAGAGGAAATAAAATTGAAATACATTGGATTGGATTTATACTTATTCATTGACATGCCTCATGTGGCTTACACATTAATCCATGAATGATTGGTCATAAGAGAACATGATAAGCTATATATTGAAGAGAATGAATATAGTATTTTTTTGGAGTAGGAATTTTCTAATATATAAATTTATAATCATGTCAATAATGTATGGGTTCAGGTTACATTTTATAAATAAGGGAAGGGACAGACACGAAATTTCATAAAACATTTCAATGAAATAAGGTCACTATCATGTGAAAGTCACTCAAAATAGATAATTATAATACATTAAGATATTGTATGGTAGATATAGAATTAATAAATTATTATTTACAATGTTTTCATGGAAAGCATACCCTTTTATCTTTTTTTTAACCACTGGTAATCCCATTTGAACTTAATCGTGGTAATAATATTTTTCTATTTTTGGTATACTATATGAAAAATAATAATTTTACCGTATTAAGTTATATTCATTAATTTTATTTAAAAAATAATAATCCTTTTTACCAGATTCCATTGCATTATATGGACAAATTTAATTTTATTTAAGTGCACAAACTACAACGAAATCTCATCTTAGAAATATGTTTTAAGTAATAAAAAAGAATCTACATCCATTATATACAATGTAAAAAAATAAAGTGAATTATAGAATACACTATTTAATATATATAATGTAATTAATCAATATAGAATAATTTATTTTTTTATGATAAAAAAAATTTCACTCATAAAAATGGATTTTAGAAAAATAAGTTTTATGTCCACAAATAAACTTATAACAAAACCATGTATTGTATTGATTCATATATAATTAATTATATTATTATATTTAAATCATAAATATTTTATTTTAAGGTATAATTCAAAAAATAAGGATACTTTTTTCATGAAAAAAATTATAGTTTTTACAAATAATGGTATTTTTCACTATTCGTTGAAAAATACATCTCATTAAAAAAATCATACAAATTCCCCCAAATATAATATTGAAATAATGATTTTAAAAATGATATTCATCTTATAATTTATTTTTCTAAAATTTGTATATGTTTATTGTAATTTTGTTGTGTGAAAAAATGATATAAACTATTTTTAAATAATACGTATTTTAATGCATAAAAAGGCATTAGTGAAAATTGAGTAATTATTTATAACACATTAATCAATTCATTTTAATTATTTAAATTTTTTTATTAATATTCCTACCTACTAATTTATTTTCTAGGATATAATAGTTTACTATTTCATAGTTCATATAGACTTGGTTTTGTCTGTAATGAATGATATTAAAAACATTCATTTTATTTAAATAATTTTTTTTCTAAAATCAATGGTTGTTACATCATGTCCCCTTAAATAAATTTTGACCACAATGTTTCATTTCATACCTAAAAATCTATATGGTTATCTAAAAGGTATAAATAGCTTGGAGGATTTATCTGTACTGACAAAGGGAAGCTTAATAATCTCACATATAAGAATATTTCCATATTGAGATTCCTTCCAAACATTTTAGGGGAAACAACAACTAATATTGGGTTTCATGACCGATTATATTTTTCCATGATTCTATAGTAATACATAGAGTGATATATTATATAAGGAATGTATGATATATGATTTCCTATTTATGATGTTTTTATTCATGAAAAATCATTGACATATCACACATATCCATCTCTTATACCCACACTTCTTCAAACATGGTATTTTAGTGGGGAAATTGAGGTTGAATGACAAATTTGATGAAGAATAATCCTCCTTATAAAGCCTATAAATATCCTTATTTAGACCCATTTCAATCCAAGTTGAATTATATATCATTATAGTACTAATATGCACACTATATAAAATATCCATCTCCTATGTTTCTAGCCTAAAAAATAGCCACCCATATCTTCTCTTACTTGTTTTTCAAATCTAGATTATTCTCTATTTATGAATACACCCCTGATGAACATTGGTGTGTGAGGGATTCCCCTCCACGTATTACCTAGGTGGAATTTCATATTCCCACAGAAGGCCTTCCATGACCTAAATTGTTTCTCATACATGTTGAATGGACTCGTGTACACTGGGGAAGTAAATGTGATTCTAAAAATGTATCTCATCCCAGGAGTCAAAGATTTTCCTCACCCTTTACCATCTCAATATATTGTCTCATTACATTTGTCATGGTTAATGGAGGTTATATTCAAGTTCCACCATTTTAATGGTGCTTTTAACTTATCTGTACTCCTTAAGGATTTTTTATAGGTGTTATTATGATAAATGATAATGAAAATTATCCATTAATGTATTCTAATATTTTTTATGAAATTCTGATATCTCACCATTGGATTCTAGTTACGATCTCCTCCCTCGTCCATTTTTCAATAATGAGGATGTTCATGGTAATCTAGTATGGATTCAATTGATGTGATGTCGTGTTGATAATGTTAATCCATTATGAGAAACACATAAATTCCATATAGTAATTCAAATGTTGGATTCATATCCACTACATCTACTAAACATGGTTGTCTCTATGCCTATGTGTCAACTCCACATTGCACCACGTCACCCAATTTTCCAATCCATTTACCAAATCTCCCTCCACAATCCAATTGAACCCCCGCAATACCGATCACAAATCGACTCCCACCGACACATCACTGCGATTCATCTTTGACATTATGGTTCCTCGCTTCCGGCTTCTTCGGCCCGAGTCCACTCGCGTTGCACCTATCCTCTCAGTATCCCGAGGCTTCCCGTCCTCGCTTCCAGCTTCTTCCTCCTGCATCCACTCACACTGCACTTATCCTATCAGTATGCCTAGGGTTCCTGATATGGTTACCCATCCCGATCCTGCTTCGACTCCGACCAACACATCACCACGACCCATCTCCGACATTACGGTTAATTCCTTCTAGGTTCTTCCTCCCACGTCCACTCGCATTGCACCTATCTTATTAGTATCCCTAGGGTTCCCGATATGGGTACCCATCTCATTCCTACTTCTACTCCTGCAATCCAGCGACCGCATCTGTTGAAAAGGTAATAGTTCTTCTAAATTGTCTAAACCTAGACGCATTGAAAATTCACCTACATATTATTATTAGTTTTCCATATATATATATGGTAATCATATTTTCTACTGCTACAACCACCTTCGGCTCGTGATTACTTCACATTATATTTCACGTTTATCTTCTTTGCATAGATGCACTGCTCACCACGTTATAGTTCCGAGGAGGCCTTCTGTTCCCATGTCAAGTACACTTTGCTTCGCCAGTATATCTATATATTCCTTAAACAATTTTTGATTGTGTTATGATTTATATTTTTTTGCAGTGAATTGCATCTTTAGCTATTTCTGTGAATCATTTCTTATACAATCTTTTCCCACCGTCACTCCTTGGTTCCATCGCCTCTGCCTACTGTTTCTTCAACTACACCTGCTCCGCCTTCGCCTCCAAGAATTCATGGAACCACTGCCTGAGCCTAAGCCATCATCCTTGCATCAAGACATCAATTCCTTAAAACCCAATCCCACGTCAGTGCTTCATGATATCCATGCTTGATTCTTCGAGAAACATCTGGTATGTCTAACTGTCTAATTTTCTTCTTCATAATCACATAGTTAGATTCATATTTCCATAGTTATGAAACTAATTTGGGTTGTAAGAATCTATGATTATAATCTGTGTTAAGTTATTTTTTGGTTCAGGTATGTTTCATTGCAAACTTCTTCATCAAGCATTGGTTCTCCTGGTTAATTATAACTCCATACACCCATTTTAGGTATGTTTCATTTTAATCGCTTGTGTACTGGAGACTATTATCATCTGTTCGTTTCCGGGTTTGAATAATTCATTTGCGTGCTCATGTGATCAAATTAATGGAAGTAATTGTTTTCCCTATTGACTACACTGTGTTTTATTTATGCACTAAAAGCATACGAACTGAATGAATATTAAATTTCCCACATTTTTTCCATGCAGGTATAGGTTACTAGGATGCTGATATAGATATGTTCTCGGATATGATCGAGCTCAATAAAGAACAACACTGGAAAATGTTGCCTTCAGTTTTTTTTGGAGCTCAAAAAGGATAACTTCACTCTTCAACAGATTGGTATGTTATCTAAATGTTATATGAAAATCGGGAGTTCACTTAAAGAGTTAGATGTTTCATATGTAGTTTGTGGATTTCATATTTATTTTTTCAAATTAATTACTTCTGTAATTCTGTATTGATCTATCTTCAAGATTATTTTTTTATACTTGTTGTTCACGAACATATTCATTAGATAGAGGATTGTAAATAGTAATGTATGATGGTATCCTATGAGACCATTAAAATATTACTTGTATGGGAGACTCAGAACAAAAATGCATTCCTTTACGTGTTAGTAAAGTAAACAAAGAAACCAGCTATATATGTATTTATGTTTTCTTTATTTTGGGTTGTAATCTGGGGGAAATCGTAGGGTATTCTTACATCTTCTTGGTGGGTAGTGTTTGGGAATTTGATGTTTTTTCCAAAACACTATTCATTCTATAATTGTTATGTCGTTATGTGCATTTTCATCATTCTCTAACTTGCAGTTCATTTCGATGAATACTCAATTGAAGTATATGAAGTCTTAGCCACCTGGATATTTGTAAAATATTCCTTTCTTGACACAACCACCGGCTGTTACCAAAATATTTCACACCACCAAAAAGGTAATTACAGACATTATTAATTCTCTTTTGATTAAGTGTGAGTTATTATTTTTGTAGTTTTAATTATAATAAAATATTAATTCTATTTTTGGTTTTCCTTTTCTATTGAAAATATATTTCTATTTTTTTATAAACAGTTCCAATTTTACATATTTTCATATTAATGATGTTATTATATATAGATAATAGAACATGTGTTCTATTGCAGTCTGTTTAGTTCATATACCAATCATGTTCTCAATTTTGATTTATTTGTTTCCAAATAAAATTTCAATTGTAACTATTGAATAATAGTTCATGTATGGAGATATGTTAATTACATGGAAAATTTATGGTCAACTGTGCATGGATGTGACTGCACCCAACATGAAAATCCAAGAAAATAACTTTTATGTTGTCATCTGTTCAATGCAAATCAATATGTTTTTGACACATTCTTGGACTGTGGTTTTAGGTTTTTAGTAGGAAAAAAGGGAATGGACCTATCTTCAGTAGTCCTACGGATCCATGTCAAACCTCTGGCTGACTCTAATTCCCTATTTTTTAGGATTCGGTATCAAAGGTAGGATATCCCAATTCAATAAATATGGGCATTTGTACTAATTTTCGTGGGTATATCGTGTCTTCCAAGGACATGTCTGTTCATAAGAACCAACCATGTTGTGTTTTGGTTGTGTTCAACATAGGTTTTTAGGTAGTTTAAATTATTTTAATCATACCTTGTCTTCGAAATCATTTATTAATTTCAGTTTTGGTAAGTCGGTCTACCTTTACTTTCCATCATCCAGTGATATTAAGAATAATCATCCAAAATTCTCAAAACAGCTCATTTTGTTCTGTTTCACATCAATTTGGAAGACATATTGAAGAATGTGATCAGAAATGAGTTTGCATTTTCAGTTATCGGTGGATCATTTTGTTCTGTTTTATTATCTTATTATTTTTTAGAATTCAATAATGATTTACTTTATTATTTACTTCTACCAATAGGATTTCACACATTTGTATATATCATATCCAGTACATCCGTTATCTATACCCATTATATAGAATATTAGTCTCTTTCCATTTATTTTTCTGGGTCATCTATAAATAACCCTTTGCATTAGCTTGATCTTTGTGATGAATTTTTCTTATGCTTTTGTCAATCAATGTTATAATCAATAGTTATTTTATTTCTATTCGTATTTCTTGTGTGCATCTATCAATGGACTGTTATGAGATTCCCTAGAGATATTATGTTTTTCATCCTATAAATTTTCAATCTATAACATTTGATGAGTAATTATTTACACGTAGAAAATTATTTTTCCTATTTAATCTAGGGATCATAAATTTTTTTATGTATTGATTTTGGGATACATGTACTTCCATGCGTATCATCATTATTTCCATGATGGTTTTGGTTGCACCATTTCTATGTAGTGAAATGTTTTCAACAGATACTACTAGCCTCATTTCTAAGACTTGTGTTTAATGATCGATATATATACTCTAATTGATGGTTATTTTTGTAGGTGTAGTTGGAAAATAAGACAATTATTATTTCTTCTTAATTTCATAGACTGTTGAGAATACAATTGGGTATCATTAGATGCAATGAAAGATTAATTTTTCTTAAAATATGTTGAATTTCTGTAACTTTTTTCCTATAAATGTAGCTTTTAACATTTCTTTTTTCCCACCTTCATTTCCATCATATATTATTTGATCTTTCTTTTTGATAGAAATAGCAGTATAATCGCCTATAAACTTATTGAGTCTTGTGTTCTCTAGCAAGGACAACTTTCCTCTTGAACTATGAGCATGCATCTCTGAATGCTTAATTTTTTACTTTCAATTGTGAATCAATTGGATCTTTTTCACAGTGAATCCCATGATCAAGGACCATCCTTTCTTCATGAAGGTATAGGTTTCCAGGATGCTGACAAAAGGATGTTCTCGTACAAGAACGAGATGGCGAATGAATAACACTTGCTAAGGTTGCCTTCAGTATTATTTAGAGCTCTAAAAGGAAATCATTCCTCTTAAACTGTGAGAATGCATCTCTGAATGCTTGATTTTTGTTTCAATTATGAATTAATTGAATCTTTCTTAACATAAAACCATTTGTAAGGACCTGTCGTTATTTTTACTTCCAAATATGGAAAAAGGATGGACACAAAAAAGCATTTCGGATAGTTTCAGATTTTGGGATTAATTAGCTCTGGTCTAATTGACTGATAAATTCTTATTTTATAATATTCTATCCATGATTAACCATTGATTTATACAGTGTTCTATAATATGAAATTATAGTATTATATAAAATATATGTGTAACATTTTTCAATATCTTGAATATGGATGAAATTATAAAATTTGTATTGTAATCAAACATGTTTCTTGTGAACTGATAATGTTCAAAGAGAGTTTATTTTTTCATTGGTGTGGGTGGTGATTATTTCAATATTTCATTGTTTTTTAGAGTAGTGGAATATGTTTTTTATTTGACCAGTGGCTCATGCATTTTTTTACTTCTCTTTATCAATTTTTGATGACGTGAAATTGGTAGCGAAACTAATACTGAAATATGATGCTCGGTATATAAAAAATGTGGAAAAGGTAACTTTATGAGTCAAATGTGCCATGCAGAAAAACATTATTAATTTTTCTGATCCCACTCGATCAGTTCATTTGTTATTTTAACTATTATAGGGAATGATTTTACTGTCATCTTACATCCAGAAGTGTAGGTCCACTGTAGTAACGAATCAATACTCTACTGGCAGTTGATAACAAACGAGAAATGATTAATGGGGTATGGCTCCAAATGGCACACCATCTTCTCTTAAAAACAGTAGTCTCTTTTACAGTTTTCACCCTTTTTTGGTAATGTAAACTTTATGTTCTGTTTCCTTTATTTCAATTCAAGATCTATTCTAATTTTTTTGGAAATTTAAAACTGCATGTTTCACTGTTTTTGTTAAATGTTCTTATTTTAAATGTATGATACTTTATGTTTTTTATTTTTCCATATTTATAACAAATTTTCATTAATTTTCAATTATAATTTGTTCTAACTTCGATTATGAAGAAGTCTGAGAAAATTCTGCCGCTATTCCAGATGGAATAAGTGCAAAGGTGGTCATCAGGAGTCATTTGCACACTTCCTTGTAGAAATATAAATGTCACATGGGATTTGGAATGGGTTTGGTGGGTTCACAGGTCTCCAATATTATAAGCAGCGGGGCCCCCAGTGTTTTAACTGTTGGTTTTAAGGGTCCAATAGTAATAGCTTTGAAAGTTATATGACAGTGTTCATTTTAATGGTCGGTTGTTGGTGTATCTTCATGGAAATGAAGAAGGATCTCTTAAATGGTTTGTGAGAGTGTTCATCTTTATGTAGCATGACATATCACTGAAATATTCTCCTAATTGTGTACTGTTATATTCATATTCATAAATTTCCCATCCATATATAATCATATTGATGCAGTGATTTTCAACCTACAGGTTTAGTTGACATTATTTGGAAGAATAGATGAGAAATGAACATATACTCTATCCTACTCATCCATCTTTATGCAAATGGTATACTGAAATGTTGAAATTCCACATTTGATGGAATGTGTAGATTCAAGAATTTTTATTTTTTGCTGATTTATATATTTTACTATTTCTGTATGTATGGGTTGCTCTAGAACCAAAAAAATTTCTATCATGGGATGATTCAAATACTACCTTGTCCCATAATCACCCTAATCATACCATGGTATCTTCAATTTGCACCACATATGAAAATATGGGAGATAGTATTACCATATCTCATGATGTTCCAAAAAAATCTACTATAGAAGGGCCATCTTCAGCTGCTAGCACGAATGTAAATCTATCTATTGATGAATTTTAAAATTAGAATAAATATTTACAAATGAAGAAGGAATTCATTGAGAATATGAAGAAACTTCTAGTGGTGTGTGTTCCCTTTTAAATCGTTATATGATCTTTGAGTGAAACTTTTAATTCATTCTTTTTATATGTATGTTATGCCCTCTGTTTGGGGGTAAAATGATTTCTACTATGTTATTTGTTGATACTGCACTCTCTTGGGTCACTTTATTTCTTGTACTCAGTTCTATTTGTTTTAACCAGGGGAAAGTATTCTCATTTAATGCCTTGTACTGTAAGGGGTTAGGCCTAAAACACTTCGTCCGACATCTCCACCTATTATGGTACTTTGCTACATTTTAGTGATATGTACTTGATAATAGGCCATTCATCTTTCTATGGGGGTTTTATGAGCATGAATTTTATGGTCTCCACTTGGTAATGCACCCAATTCTCAGGCCCCTGAAGCCATGAGTACCGGTTCCTGGTCACCTGCTAGTATGGATTCATCTCCTCAGAATGTCATACAGGTACCCAAACCAACTGATTGTGTTTTAATTTTAATTTCATTGTTGGAAATTTCAGCTCCCCACATGGGTCAAGCAGCTCCAGGACACAACACCATGGGAATGAAGTTTGGCAAGAGCTCTGGCACAGGTTTACAGAAGGATGGAAAACCAGGAGTGGCAGTGACATCAGCTTATATTTTCATATGAATATTGTACTAAAACACTATTTCATACTGCATTGGGATGGTGCTTCTATTATGCATTGGTTATAACCCACCAGCAACTGGGTTTGCTGATTTATGAATCCAAAAGAATGATTTAATTGCATGGTAAGTGATAATCAAGCATTATTCAGTTATTTTCAACATTGTTTATTAATTTTCCTTTCCTATATAGTTTATACTGTTAATATATTATGTAGATATTCTTAACACGTTTTATTCACATTTTTTATGAAATTGTTGTTCCTTTCAATGAATTATTTCCACTAAATTTAGGTTACTAATTACTAGCCATTGTACATTTAACAATTTTCCCAGTTTCTTTTATTTTTCAAAAATATTGTATTGCCTCTATAAAATTATTGAACCATATCATCATGAGAATGCATGAACTAAGAATTTTGTTTTATCACCGTTCAAATTCACGGGCGAGTACTATTTTATCTAAAAACAATCATGGGGTATAATAATCATGTTACTATAAGATTCCATTGATAAACAAATCATATGTGTAGTGATTATAATACACATTAAAAGCTTATTTGGTACAGAAGTGTGGTTATAATTGGAATCTAATAAGACATCCATATGTCTTGAGATGAAAATAATTTTACCCTGTTCCCCTCATTTTCAGGACCAACCACCTATAGTAGAAGTAGAAATGGATTCCCCATGTTTGCTTTTATTAGAGGATACTAGTTTTTATCATAATTCTTAATTATCAATTATTTTAATTAAAAATATCTCATTCTTGTTTATACCTTGTATAAATAGGGTTGTGTTCTATTAGGATCATTAACATAATCAAAAAAATAGTAATCCCAAATTACCAAGAAACTTTCTTAAAATATTCTGAATCCAATATTTATGTAAGAAATCCACAATTTTTCCAAAAAATAACATAATGTTAATCCTTAAACAATATAAAGTATCTATTAATTTCTTATAATAATCCTGATAATACATTGATAGAGTATTATTTTAAATCATGTTAATATCCTGAATTTCCACAAAACATCAATAAAACATATATTCTTGTAAAACCCCAAAGAAAAACTATTATGAAATAGTCCGTATAAGATTCGTCATTCTTATAACAATAATATCATTGAAAAAAACACTTACAGAATATAATTCTAAAATAACAATACATAAATACTTCAATAATTATTCTTAAATAACTGGAATGAAAAAAATCCCTTTTTTAGTCTAGGATTTTTCCTCTTTTTAGAGAATTGGATAGGATAATTCCCAATTTCCCAACACAAAATAAACTAAAAAACCAATACCTTAAGATGTACATTATTTCCATCACTTAAACACATCATTTTTTCTTTGAATTAAAATTAAATTATTCATCATTCTTCCATCATAAAATATCTTCCCATTCCTTTGATATACATCTCAGTGAAAATTTTCAGCATTCTCAACAAGCAAGAAAATAAATATTATTCCCCCCATAATCTTCTTGAAACTCTATTTTAAATATTTGAATCAATTATAGATTTACATTTGTTCAGGATATTAATCATATAATGAGATTTTTGGTACGGAATAATCACAAGCATGTTCATTCCATATCCCATATCATTTTGAAAATCATATGGAAATTATTGCATCATCTATCGTATTTAGCGTTTTAATAATTCCATGTTGTCCTACCCATTAACTAAATGAAAAGGCATAGTATGATAAATAATAATGACTAATCATATAATATTGAAAAATATTAATATAGTGTCGATGCCATGAATCATTATTTTAATTATATTACACCATAAGCATAACCTAGGTCACCCATGGTCATTATTTATAGCAAACACTAACCCCAGCATCTTAGGACTAGTGGTGAATATAATTTCATTAGAATATGATACAATGAAGTCACATACCAATAAACCAAATAGGTTAGTATCCTGTTTAATAAGCCCCATACAAGATCATTTTATTACAATGTAATACAAAAATAAATTAATAATAAATTTTTTGAGAATATCATTATTTCATCTTGTATATCTCTACATAAAAATCAATGTAAACATAATAGAATCTATGGGCAAGGGAAAAAATAAGGGTGACCTAAAATTCTGAATAAGGGTTGAGTACAATAGAAGAAACAACAAATCAATGAGTATAAGAAAAATATCTAGGAAAATGACTGAAACACACCCCATTTAACAAATAATTTGAGCATAATATAGATAGACTAAATAGTGATTGAATAATTATATAAAACTAATCACATGAGCCTGAAAGATAACCAAGGATATTCAAACTAAATGAAAAATCCCATTGAATATCAATAATTGAATTCATTATTATAAAATTCATAATGATGGATATCTAAAACATTTTATTGAGAAATCATTCAAATAAATATAATATCATAGAGGATTCATTCGAAGACATCTAATACCATCTTCACATCCTTCTAATATATCTAATAAATTGTTAAGGCCTCAGGTGAAACCATATCAAGTTTGTCTCATGGAACATACCAATGCATAATGGGACTATAGATGTCCCCACCTATCACATAAAAAATCTAATTTACTCTACATATGATAGGTGTGAAACATAATTTATATAAATATTCACATTAAAACTGTCATAGGAAATGTAAATTCTTTCGTGAAAAAATAGACTCAATCATAGAACATCCTGTGTAATATGAATGGAATACAAATAGTACATACTCAAATAAATTGGATAAAAAAACAACCTAGTGAAATAATAAGCATGATATAACTAAAACATAATCCTTTCAGAGTAGGTTTAAATAGTTGTTGTTGATGAATATAAATACCATAAAAACTTCTTTGAAATCATTAATGAAAAAAATATAATTTTCATTTTGAAAAAAAAGTGAAAGGGAAATATGTTTATAAATCACATTTAAAAACATTTACTTCAAATATATCATCAGAAAAATGGAAAGGAAGCATCAAATAAATGGAATTCTTGTCAGTGATTAGTTATGTACATGCCTTAAATAAAATTATTTTTTATAGTAAAAAGGTTAGAAAAGTTCCTTCGTTGGAATTTTACAAGAATTTTCCTTTTCAAATAAATTATTAAACAAATTATTTTGATGAATAATTTTTAAAAAGATAATGAAATAAATTTTCAAGATATTTTTAGAAAATATGGTTTTATAAGAAAACTGATTTCCCACCGTTGAGAGAAATAAAGTCAAAATTTATGAAAATATTCTATAAATGATTTTAAGTACACAATAGAGGAAAAATTTTAATATTACATGAAAATATCATGAATAACCAGAGGATAAGAAAGTATATTTTCTTTAAAATTTAAATATCAAATAATTCCCCCATGACAGATGTAAACATAAACCATCTCAAATAACGATGAGATTGTGAATTATACTCTTACAATATTAGTAAATTTCTTATTACATGCCCCAAAATAGAAAAAAATTAAAATTAATCATTAAATGTCATTATGATAATTTAATTAATGGAATATATAATAAAAAAAGGTAAATATATACACCACAAAAATTAAATATGTGGTGAATATGGCATATGTCACACGTATGTAAATGTGAAATGAGAAACACTTACCTCACACTTCCTTTTGATAGAACAATATATAACCTCATGTATAGAAGTATTAGACATGTTATTATCTTATAAAGTGAAAAAAATAATATATATAATATTACATATTTTTCCTTTTATAACATCTTATTAACCATTTGTTAATAATCTTTCATTATTTTCATGGTTTTAAGTGTTTATTGCCTAGTTTTTTTAGTACATTTTGACTAGTTATTTTTTGATCCTCTTACATAGATAATTATATAATCATATAAATAATTTAATACATTATCTAAATATCATATATATTCATTTAATATGTTTTTATCATAATCTGTAAAATTTGGTGATGGGAAATTGAATACACAGTTCATTGAGATGGTAGGTCGTATGTATGCCTGAACAATGATTCCATTTTCCCATCATCATGAAAAAAAAATAATGAAATGATATATATATATATATTATCATTAAAATGTAATTATTATCTAATATATATCATATATATTAATTAAGATAATCTTTAATACATTCCATGTAATGCGTTAATGAATCGCACCACTGCATTATGCAATATTCTACTGTACAGACGAGTAACATTGTCGTATTCCCACAAAATGGAAAGAGTGAAATTATATGTGATATAATAATTCCCAAAGAATAGTAAAATCATAAAAATATTTTATATAATATATAAATTATACATCCATCGTTATTCCAAACCTTGAATGGTGGTAATGGAAAATTTAATGACATTAGTTCATGAGGCAGTTGTCCTCCACACAGATAAATACCAATTTCATATCCCATTTCATGGAAGTATAAGAATTTTAAGATTTTAAACACAACACAAAAAACTCCATATATGAACAATTCTATTGTTATGATATAATCATTGTATAATAATAATTTATATATGTGGATATGTAAATAAAATAAAAATTCTTTTAGAATATCATTATCTCTTCTTCGAGTATCCTCCTTCAGTTTTCACTAAATTCTTAAAATTAAGGATTGATTCCCAAAATAATTTTTCTAGAATAAGAATAGGGAATTTTGGGACTTATTTTTCTAGGTATTTCTCAATCCAATTTAATATTAATATTTGAATAGAGGAGGATAGGGGGTGGACTTTTATAAGTGGGTCAAGTGGAACTCTTGTGATATTTGAAAAGGGTGGATTCGAATGAAATTTTTTCCTTGTTATGATTCTCCAATAATGATTTAATATATATTATATAAGGAAATATATTTAATATTTCCATTTAATATTTTTTGGAAATGTTTAATTTTTATCATTCCCCTTATGTTTATGGTTTAGTCCCTCAGTAAAGTTGTTTTTCACTAAATTTTGGTGATTAATTATAATTTTTTCGCTAAGGATTATTATAAAAATTAATTTGAACCAATTAAACAAAATAAATTATTCTGATTACAAATATGGAATCCATTTTGGACAATTCTAATTACATATTTGGAAAAAAATAATTTAAAATTAATCCCACAAACTGATCAAAAAGTGGGTTTTAAAGGTCAAATGTCTAAAGTTTAATATATTTTTATATCTATATTATATATATAAGGTATTAAAGTTAACTAAATTGGATTAATATATGTATAATTATTTAATTTTTAGGTAAAAAAAATTTAAAATTCAATTTATCATTATAAAAAATTTATATGAAAAATGATTTTTCAATTAAAATACGATATTTGTCACCATTTTTCATAGAAATTGAAACATCACCAAAAAATAACAAAAATTAAACCTAAGATAATTTTGTAATTTCTTTTTCAAATATTAATTTTATTTGTTTAGATAATTCTTATGAATGTTTAAAATGATAGTTCTAAAACAAGGTCACTATTAAAAGGTTGAAAAATAACTTTTAGAAAAATATAGCTTTAATGAGTAAAATTAGATTTCTTTTCTTATCTTATTCCTATAAAATATATTATATGTCTATAAAAATATATTATTGAATATATAATATATAAATTTCATTGATATTATTCCCTAATATTAATTAATTTAATTTTTTAATATAATCTCATTTGGCACCAATAATAGTTTTTTATAAAAAGTGTTCATTTTTAATTATTTAGAAACCAATGAATTCCACTATATATTTTCATAAGATTGTTAATAATATTAATTCCCATACATCCAATTTCTCTGTGATAGAGGTCATATTATATAATAATATTAATAGTATATTGTTGTTCGGAAAAAACAAGTTCCTTTATGTAACACAAGCTATTGAAAAAACTCATTGTTGTGTAAAATGAATGATAAATATATATTATATGAATTGAAATATATATAATATATTTATAATAGTAAATATATCATAAATTATCATTTTATAATATTCCTTTATACTCTTAGTGTTGTGTTTCATGTATGTTATTGAATATGATGTTCATATATTAATTTTTCAGGGTGTTACATGCTCCACACATTAAATAAATTATGTCCTTACAATTTGAGAGTTATCTTGGAAATTAAGGGTTTAAAATTTGGAAAACCCATTGTTGAAAAACCCACATCATAAAAGGGTTAAAAATATCTTCTAAATAATTGAGAAGAAGAATTAAAAAAATCATATGGAATAACACACAACTAGGTTCCCACGTAGAATAATATTTGTTTAATGTGGAGATATATACATAGAGGATAAGAATCAATAATTATAAAGAGTGAGTGAGGTCATTGATCAAAATTATATTAATTATCAATGTAATGTTAAGGGCCTCAAAACCAAAAATTTGGGTTGCTCTAAATGAAAAAATGATTCTTTGTTTATGATTTTAATAGGATAACTATTTTTTTCTAGACCATTTTTTTAATAATGAAAAATTATATTAAATACTACAAATGTAATGAAATATAGTAACTTGATGTGTTTCAATTTCAAAAGTGCACTTTAATCAATTATTTATTCTTCGATCAATTTATTATTCATCACTTACTCCAATAATAATTAATATCCAGAAATGAATTTCACTATTTTTCGTAGAGCACTAAAATATTGTTTAAATTGATTGTAAGGTCCAGAAAAGAGTGAAAAGTATTTTTGTTTGTCTCTAAATATTTTCCAGAACAAATATGGATAGCACAAGTTATGCAATATAATCAATTAATCTCTAAAAACTCATTGAAAATTCAACATAAACAATTTCATAAATTGGTAACCTTATGATCATTCAAAAATATTAAGATTCAAAACATTAAAAATAAGGTCACTGAATTTATAAAATGAACTTTCATTAATATCGTCCATGGTTATTTGTACAACCCAATTAACTTTATCCATACCAATCATTTCCTTATCCTGAGAAAATTCCTTCCAAAAAGGAAACATATTAAGGGTTATTTTTTCCTCAATCACGTGTTTTCAATTAAATTTTACTTTCCACTGAATCATATTTCTTTCTCATCAGTATCATTCAACATATGATTTCAAATCAATAATGAAAATTACAATTGTATAATCATTATAAATTTCATAATATTTAGAAAATTATTTATTAATACTCTCTTATAACATAATTCATGAATCAAAACGGAATAAAAAAAACCATTCAACATCATTAGTTGAAATAACTTAAGCATTACCTTGACCCCATATCTCATTATGAAGTATATTACCTTGTAAATTGTTTAATACATTTTAATAGTTCTTCAAATACTTATAGTTGGAGAATTGAACATTGGAAAATTATTACTTCCCTTTCAATCCTTAACATTGTGGTAGTTCTCTCCACACATGAAGAAAATTAAATTTCCTTTAAATCTTGTACCAATGTGTTTCCTTTAATATGTATCACATGTTTGAAAATTATTCATTCAATTCTTCCCTCTATCCACATTTTCAATATGATTCCATTAGTATCTTTCTTCTCATTGATTCTATAAGACATGGAGATTTTTTATATCATATATATTCATTTAATATGTTTTTATCATAATCTATAAAATTTGGTGATGGGAAATTGAATACATAGTTCAATGAGATGGTAGGTCTTATGTATGCCTGAACAATGATTCCATTTTCCCATCATCATGAAAAAAATATAATGAAATGATATATATATATATATATATATTATCATTAAAGTGTAATTATTATCTAATATATATCATATATATTAATTAAGATAATCTTTAATACATTCCATGTAATGCGTTAATGAATCACACCACTGCATTATGCAATATTCTACTGTACAGACGAGTGACATTGTCGTATTCCCACAAAATGGAAAGAGTGAAATTATATGTGATATAATAATTCCCAAAGAATAATAAAATCATAAAAATAATTTATATAATATATAAATTATACATCCATCATTATTCCAAACCTTGAATGGTGGTAATGGAAAATTTAATGACATCGGTTCATGAGGCAGTTGTCCTCCACACAGATAAATATCAATTTCATATCCCATTTCTTGGAAGTATTAGAAATTTATGATTTTAAACATAACAAAAAAAAACTCCATATATGAACAATACTATGGTTATGATATAATCATTGTATAATAACAATTTATATATGTGGATAAGTAAATAAAATAAAAATGCTTTTAGAATATCATTATCTCTTCTTCGAGTATCCTCCTTCGGTTTTCACTAAATCCTTAAAATTAAGGATTGATTCCGAAAATAATTTTTCTAGAATAAGAATAGGGAATTTTGGGACTTATTTTTCTAGGTATTTCTCAATCCAATTTAATATTAATATTTGAATAGAGGAGGATAGGGGGTGTACTTTTATAAGTGGGTCAAGTGGAACTCTTGTGATATTTGAAAAGGGTGGATTCGAATGAAATTTTTTCCTGGTTATGATTCACCAATAATGATTTAATATATATTATATAAGGAAATATATTTAATATTTACATTGAATATATTTTTTAAATGTTTAATTTTTATCATTCCCCTTATGTTTATGGTTTAGTCCCCCAGTAAAGTTGTTTTTCACTAAATTTTGGTGATTAATTATAATTTTTTCACTAAGGATTATTGTAAAAATTAATTTGAACCAATTAAACAAAATAAATTATTCTGATTAAAAATATGGAATCCATTTTTTCAAATTCTAATTACATATGTGGAAAAAAATAATTTAAAATTAATCCCACAAACTGATCAAAAAGTGGGTTTTAAAGGTCAAATGTTTAAAGTTTAATATATTTTTATATCTAAATTATATATATAAGTTATTAAAGTTAACTAAATTGGATTAATATATGTATAATTCTTTAATTTTTATGTAAAAAAAATTAAAATTCATTTTATCATTATAAAAAATTTATATGAAAAATGATTTTTCAATTAAAATACAATATTTGTCACTATTTTTCATAGAAATTGAAACATCACCAAAAAATAACAAAAATCAAACCTAAGATAATTTTTTAATTTCTATGTCAAATATTAATTTTATTTTTTTAGATAAAACTTATGAATGTTTAAAATGATAGTTCTAAAACAAGGTCACTATTAATAGGTTGAAAAATAACTTTTAGAAAAATATAGCTTTAATGAGTAAAATTAGATTTTTTTTTCTTATCTTATTCCTATAAAATATATTATATATATATAAAAATATATTATTGAATATATAATATAGAAATTTCATTGATATTATTCACTAATATTAATTAATTTAATTTTTTAATATAATCTCATTTGGCACCAATAATAGTTTTTTATAAAAAAGTGTTCATTTTTAATTATTTTGAAACCAATGAATTCTACAATATATTTACATAAGATTGTTAATAATATTAATTCCCATACATCCAATTTCTCTGTGATAGTGGTTCTATTATATAATAATATTAATAGTATATTGTTGTTCGGAAAAACAAGTTCCTTTATGTAACACAAGCTATTGAAAAAACTCATTGTTGTGTAAAATGAATGATAAATATATATTATATGAATTTAAATATATATAATATATTTATAATAGTAAATATATCATAAATTATCAGTTTATAATATTCTTTTCTACTCTTAGAGTTGTGTTTCATGTATGTTATTGAATATGATGTTCATATGTTAATTTTTCAGGGTGTTACATGCTCCACAGATTAAATAAATTATGTCCTTACAATTTGAGAGTGATCCTGGAAATTAAGGGTTTAAATTTTGGAAAAAACATTGTTGAAAAACCCACATCATAAAAGGGTTTAAAATATCTTCTCAATAATTGAGAAGAAGAATTAAAAAATTCATATGGAATAACACACAACTAGGTTCCCATGTAGAACAATATTTGTTTAATGTGGAGATATATACATAGAGGATAAGAATCAATAATTATAAAGAGTGAGTGAGGTCATTGATCAAAATTATATTAATTATCAATGTAATGTTAAGGGCCTCAAAACCAAAAATTTGGGTTGCTCTAAATGAAAAAAATGATTCTTTGTTTATGATTTTAATAAGATAACTATTTGTTTCTAGACCATTTTTTAATAATGAAAAATTATATTAAATACTACAAATGTAATGAAATATAGTAACTTGATGTGTTTCAATTTCATAAGTGCACTTTCATCATTTTATTATTCGTCGATCAATTTATTATTTATCACATACTCCAATAATTATTAATATCCAGAAATGAATTTCACTATTTTTCGTAGAGCACTAAAATATTGTTTAAATTGATTGTAAGGTCCAGAAAAGAGTGAAAAGTATTTTTGTTTGTCTCTAAATATTTTCCAGAACAAATATGGATAGCACACGTTATGCAATATAATCAATTAATATCTAAAAACTCATTGAAAATTCAACATAAACAATTTCATAAATTGGTAACCTTATGATCATTCAAAAATATTAGGATTCAAAACATTAAAAAGAAGGTCTCTGAATTTATAAAATGAACTTTCATTAATATATTCCATGGTTATTAGTACAACCCAATTAACGTTGTCCATACCAATCATTTCCTTATCCTGCGAAAATTCCTTCCAAAAAGGAAACATATTAAGGGTTCTTTTTTCCTCAATCATGTGTTTTTAATTAAATTTTACTTTCCACTAAATCATATTTCATTCTCATCAGTATCATTAAACATATGATTTCAAATCCATAATGAAAATTTCAATTGTATAATCATTATAAATTTCATAATATTTAGAATATTATTTATTAATACTCTCTTATAACATAATTCATGAATCAAAACTGAATAAAAAAACCATTCCACTTCATTAGTTTAAATAACGTAAGCATTACCTTGACCCCATTACACATGAAAGAATATTTTTCCAAGAAGACTACCTTCAAATCCTTCCACTCTAGGATTGTTATTTCTTCCTGGTCTTTATTATTTTGAATCATTCAAATAGTTGATCTAAATATCTAGATAGAAAATGAACTACCATGATAATAATCCCTCTATCATGACTTCCCAGTGTATGAAATATCATCTCTAAGAAACATATCTATTGTTCACCTAAAAATGGATTTATAGTCCCATTGAATAATGGAGGTAGCTAATTTATAAAGCGATCAAATATTTTTATACCATGTGGCAGATCAGTAGGATTATCTATAAGGGAAATTTTATTACACATAATCTGAGTCACCATCCCCAATACGGTTATAATTTGAATAGTTCAAGGTGTAACTCCTTCTTTAGCTTAATTGTCAAACAATTGATGGAAATCCCAACATGGGGTACGTGCATTGATAAGATTATCATTACTTATATTTGGTAAAAATTCTAAAAAATAGTATTCACTAGATTAGATAATAAAATTATGAAATATAATGTATAATCCAAAAACAAGTGAAATAGTTAGCACATATAATATCAAAATTATAAAAAAATGATTTGGGAATATTCTTATTTCCAACTCCTTCATAATGTTTTTTAAATAAAAAATTAATTAGCTTAATCATATCCCCTAGGAGTGTCAAAAAATGTTCCTAGTAAGGCCTGTTTTAATGTGCTAGGTAATGCTTGAGTCAATCCTAATGCTCCTTTTTGAGGTATTAACCATAGGAACCTCAATTCTAGAAACACTTCCACATTTAGTTTTCGAATGGGGATGTATTTCAACGAGCATACCACATAATCTCTATATTACCAAAATAGTATGATGTTCTACAATACTCATCCTCAAATTATACATTATATTTATGTTCCTAAATATATGTTTTCCTAAATATAACACCCAATGTTTTTGGTAAAATTTAAATGATACGAACTATAGTGACCCCGACACTAGAAGCCTAGGGTCGGTTCCTACTTACATTACATTGTCATAAGATAAAATCAAATTTCATCCAACATGACCAACTAGTACAATATATTTGTTAAAATAGATATATACATCAGTTTTGAATTGTAATTGAATTAAAAAAAATTAAAAATAATTGTTTTTTTAGAATAATTAAATTTCATCTAGAATATCCTTACATATTAGAAATATTAAAGATAATGTAATCCTAGAGGAAGGAAAAAAATAAGGGTGTATAACATGACTAGTAAGGGCTAAGTACATTTATGAAATAATGGATTAATGCGAATAAGTAATATAGAATGGTAAATAATGGATACCCAGTCCATTTAATCAATAACATGAGAAAAACATGGATGTAATAAATGTTTATTAAATAATTCCTTATAACTAATCACATGATAATGTAACTTAACCATGGACATTGTAATTGATAGAATAATCAAATTTAATATCAACAACTAAATTCAGAATAAGGAATAGATAATGATGTATTTCATCCATGACATCTAATACTATTGAGGCTTCATCCCAGGACATCTAATACATTTAAGGCCTCTTTTCATGAAATTTGATAAATGTTTAAGTCCTCATCCAATACTATATCCGGTTTTCCTTGTGAAACCATCCAATGCATAGAGGGGTAATAGAGGTCCTCACATATCACATACAAAATATAGTGCATTCCTCATATTAAAGGGATGAATCATACATAACATAAACATTCAGATTAAATATATCATACGAAATGTATATACATTCCCCACCCAATAAACATAATCCTAGAACGTCCGAAGTAAATTGAATGGTATCAAAATATTACATCCCATGGTAAATTGATAAACAAATATCATTAAAAATAGTAATGATGATATCATTATAATATATACCCATTCGAGTAAGGGTGAACAGTCATTCTCATTGATAAATATAATTAATATAAAAATATATTTATGAACATTATTGGGGAAAATATATTTTCATTTTAAAAAATAAAATAATTTTAATTTAATGTTATGTTAAAAAATATTCTTCAAAAATATCCTCATAAACATTCAATGGAATATTACATTAAATAATTGTCATGTCTATGTGTAATTTCACACATTCCATAAAGAACAATCATTTTTCTCCGTAAAAAATCGATGAAAAATAACTTGTTTCGAAATTGAAAATAATATTCCTTTGAATGAATTTATTAAATAGAAAAAATGGGTGAAATTGTATTTTAATAAATCATTTTTAGAAATATTATGTAAACATTTTAAACTAGTACTATAAAACATTGGTGTGTAATAAAAAAGATTCTTGACCAAAGATAGAATTGATGTCAGGATTTTTAAAACATTTTCGCAATTATTTTAATTAAAATATATTGAAAAAACGTAAAATTACTTAAAAGTATAATGAATAACTAAAAGATCAGAAAATATATTGATTTTGAGATGGAAATACCAAATAATTCCCTCATGGGAGACATAAACAAAAACTATCTTGGATAATAATGAGATTGGCAATTAAACACTTACCACTTTGGTAAAATTTTTATTCAAATACCTATAAAATATAGAAATTAATTTGAAACATTAAATATCATGATGATAAACTAATTCATGACATAACTTTAAATGAACGAAATGTATATCCAGAACAAAAATAAAAGAGTGGTGAATATGGCATATAAATCATAGAAGAAAAAGTGTGATGAGTAATCATTACCACCTTATTCATTATGATTGAACATAATTTAACAACATTAATTGTAGTGTTAAAAAAGTAATTGACTTATAATTGATTAATATATATTTTTATGATATCATATATAAATCTTTTATAACATCATATCACTTACTTTTTAGTAATTTTTCATTATTTTATGTATTTCGATAGTTAATTTCCTTGTTCATAAAGTATGTTTTGACTTATTAATTGATGTACCTCTTAATTTTATCATGATTTAATCATATAAATATTTTATACCATGAATTAAATATCATTTATATTCAATATATATGTATTTATAGCAAACAATTATATATGGTGATACGAAATTAAATACTTATTTCATGGAGACGGTAGGTTGTACGTAAGTGTGGTCATTGTTTTCATTTTATCATCATATTGAATGAAATAAAAGTAAATGATATATCTATATATATATATTCAGATTATATTATCAATATTATGATATATATATCATATATTTTTATTAAAACCATCCAGAAAACCTTCCATGTAATGAGTGAATGAATCATATTGATTAATGAGGCATTAGTCCCGCATACACATGAGGGATCTGATCGTATTGCCAAAAAATAGAATTCAAGAAGGAATGAATTACTTAATAATAATTTTATAATAATTATGACATTATAAATATATTATAAGAATATAAGAATATAAATAAATCACTGTTTCCATCCTTGAAAGGTGGAAATGTAAAAATTATCGACATATGATAGTGAGGATGTAGTCCATCATAAACATAAAATATGATTTGGTTAACCATTTTATGGATGTGTATGAAATTTTAGGCCACACACATAGAATAATAATATAACAATATGTGAAGATACTATGATTTTTATATAATCCTAGTATAGTAACAATTTAATGAGGTAGAGAACTAAATTAAGATAACATTTTTAGAAGATCATTATATATTTCTTGGGTATCCTTCTTAGGTTTTCACTAAATCCATCAAAGGATGGATTTCAAGAAAAAAAATATGGTTTCTATGATGATGGGAGGGAATATGGGTTGTGATTTGGAATGGTATTGGCCAAACCAATGTGGTTTTAATGTGTGAATAGTTGATAAAATGAGAGGAATTTTTAATTGTGCTGAGTGGAACTCTTTTAATTTTTGAATATAGAGAATTCCACCCACATTTTTTCCTTTTCATGTTTCACGAACTGACCCTAACCTGGGATCAATCCTCAAATACCCCAATCCATCCTGTATTGTAAAGAGGGTTTATAAGGCCCCAGCCTTAAACCTTACTTAATCTTGAGTTATTACAAGATTACACATTGAGGATCTTTTCAGGTTTAGAGTTTTAGATAATTAGATCATGAAACTTGCATTACATTCCACATTTAAACAAAGTGGTTACATAAAAGACAGTATTCATTCTTCCCATCAACGAGAACATATTTAAAATATAACACGGATTCTTTCTTGACACATCCTTGACACTATCATCACATCATGTACCTTTCCCTTGACCTGTGAAAAACATATCAAAAACTTGGGATGAGCATAAAAATCTCAGTAAGGCTTATAAAAATATAGAAAGGAAACATGAGTTCATATATACAGAAGAATGAAATCATACTTTACCCATAAAACATAGGCACTTTAACATACCTCATCAAACCATGAATAAATCATATAAATCATAAGACATAAAGGTAACTTGAGGAATTCATAACATTCTTACGTAGGGAGTAACCCTCTTGGTTACGTTTGGAATACCCATCACAGTATATTCCCTAAATCTCTTCGGAGAAACCTTAACGTTTCACTCCTTCGCGTTACCCAATGAATTGGAGAGCTATAACAGGCTCACCTGCCCTTAGTTTATCACGGAACCACCCGTTCTTCATAACAATGCCCAAGAACCATAACATAATCGTATCACATAAAAAATGAATAAAGGAAACATAACATTTCCACATTTCAATCACAATATAACATTTTAGGATATTGAAATAATGAATCCATTCAAAAAGAAACCATTTCCAAAACCATTTAAAACATTTAATAAAGATATTTTTGAATCAAAGTGTCTCATACCACCTTGAAGCTTTTAACATTTTAAACCATTAATATCCATATAAATAAATCCTTAAAACCATTTTGAAAACATGGATATTAATAAGAACAAATAATTAAAACATTTAAAACGATATTTTGGTTAAAGGGGTTTTACCAAAATTAGAGACACTTGAATACAATAATAAAGGAATAACATTTAGTCAGAACTTTATAATATCATGAGAATAAAAGGATTCATGATATAATACTCCAAAGGACAGTATATACACCATATAAGAGTGAATTGGTGCATAACAACAATGAACCCTCAATAGAAATGTCAAATGTGATGAAATCCCTTATAAAGAAGGTATCCTTAAATTATGGAAAAATCAATCTCAAAATATGTGTGAAAAATATAAATACACCCAATATAAGTGGATATTAAGTGTAAAACAATAAAAGGTCATTCACACATATTCAATGGATGACATATTCAATGACTACATGTTGAACCCAAAGAAATCGAAATTGGGTTAAAAAGTTCCCTTGACAGCCTAACGACATCACATAAAAATGAGTTGATGAGAGATAAAAAGTGTATCTCATCACTTCGACATAAAATTTACATCAATAAGGATATATGAGAACATATCCCAACATAAAAATATGTAAATTAAAAGACCCAACAAAAGAAGTCTTTTAAAAAAAGAGGAGGGTGAAAGGTTCCCTTACAGACTTGGGTATCTTTCAAAACATACACCCCATGAAAGAAGGACAATAGATCATTGATGTAAAAACTCATAAATGAATGTATATTACACAAAAAGTATAATAATGGGCAGTAAATACACCACTCAATGGAATTTGTGGCAAATGTAGCATAAATCTCACGAGAATAAAAGTGAGATGAAAAATCCCTTACGAAAACTCGGCAGCCTAACGGCGCCACATAAAATTTCTGAATATGGATTGATGAGATAAAATAGGGTATCTCATCACATTACAATAAAATTTACCGCAATAGGAATATAAATGAACATCCCCCAACATTACAAAGAGGAGCTTAAGAGAAGTGACATAAAGGAGAGTACTTAAAAAGAAAGAGAGAGGTTAGATCTTTTACGAAAGTTCGGCAGCCTAGCGGCGCCACTCAAAACTTCCAAAATGGATTGATGAGAGAGAATAGGGTCTCTCATCACATGAACATAAAAATTACAGTATGTTTAATATAAAAGATCACCCCAATAACAAGAAAGATGAGCTTTAAAAGGAATGACATAAAAGAGTGTACTTAAAAAGAAAGAGAGGAGTAAGATCCCTTACCTCGGGTCCGACTTGACTCAATCGTTCATTAATCTCCTGAATAATAAACTTGAGTTAATTTATACTTCCTTAATAACCTTTTTCAAGTTCATTATTCCTTTTATAACACTTATTACCATGTCACAAACATTATGTAATCATTTAAGTTAATAATATTTGTTTTGTCGATATTTGGTTCTTATGTCGAAAGTGGTCTTCTTACAATTACTTGTTGTTCGTGTGGCCAAATGTTTATTATATCCAGAATTGTATTAATTATGTAGATATCATATATGTCATATATATCCAGTACATGCATGCATTTATAACATTACATAATCATTTAGAGGTAAGAAATGAAATGCACCGTTCATGGAGACGGTAAGCCGTACGTACGCATGAACGCTACTTTCATTTCTATTTCGTATTTTATAGAATTGAATAATAATGATATAAAGGTATTTTATAATTCCAGTATAATATCATATATAATATCATAGTTCCATCCTTTATACGTCCCACATATGGTATTTAACGAATCAAATCACTTTGAGGGGGCGGTAGTCCGCATTTCCTTAAATGAAGATATCACATTTACCCATAATGGAAACCATAAAGGTATGCCCAAAATAAAAACACAGAAGCTTAAGGAAAACATAAACATATTATATATCATATATAAAAATAGTGACATCATAATGGCCACCTTTGAAGGTGTTAGATGAGTATTGAACAATCATCGTTTCGGGAGGCAGAATTTCCCCATCCACGGAAACCGTATGTTCTTTAACCATTTGATGTAGTTGTGTGAGAGTGTAGCTCGAATAAATCTTATAACAACATACTAGTATATTGAAGATACTGGTTTTGTTACAAAAGAATTAAATAAAAAGAGTTTAGGGGGTTGGAGAAGCAAAATAAAACAAATGAACATGAGAGAGTGAATTACCTTTAAAAGTGTAACTCCTTTTGATTTGAGCCTAAAGGCTTACTTTGAAAGGGTTCTGCCCAAAGGTAATCCTCTAGGATGAGGAGAGGGATGTGGAGAGAGTAAATGGTCAGGGGTTGGCCGAGCCAAAGGCTTGATGAGTGTGTGAAAAGAGGTAGAGGTGGGGGCCTTTTATAAGAGGAGGGGAGGGGCACTTTTGGAACGTAAAGAAATATTACTTTATTTGAAAATGTGTTTCGGTTTCAAAAGGTCCCACATTGCTATAATTCGTGGATAAGGTGATAAGTATTCGAAATCCACTCATCCAATAAGTTTTGGACATGTTTAGTTCATATATTATACATTATCTTTCCATTTTATTTAAATCGTCAAATAATGATGTCATCGCTGCATCATTATTATGTCATAAATAATTTATTTTATTTAATGTCTAAAAATTATAAAAAATATACTATGATGTAGGAAATCGTTTTATCTTTCCAATGACTATTTATAATCAAAATTTAAACCTGTGTACCCCTACTTAAAAATTGTTTTAGTAAAACAACTCATGTTTGTGTCAATTTAATTTTAACATTAAATAAAAATTTATTTATGTCATTTCCCAACCAAAGTGTCTCCATGGGGTCCCCAAGTTGGCCCATGGCTTGTATTGGTCGGCCATGACTCACTCAATAGGTGTAGGAAAAGTGTCATGGTGTTTTCACATTCTTATAATATCATTTTTCCTTAAATTACACTAATTACCTCTAATCGCGATTAAGAACTTAATAAGTTACTATTCACCAAAAAATTATTATAATCTCATTGAACCACATTTTACTTCTTAATGACAACCATGTATGTCGGATTTTTGAAAATCAAAACACAATGATGGCAAAATTTCATTTAAACGGAAAATCAGTTTTTATAAGTACCACTTAGTGGTTTCACTATTCATCAAAAATTGAAGTTTTTCAGAAAAATCCCAAAAATTCACCCTAAGCTATATTTGATATTCTGAATTCAAAAATGAAGTCCGTTTTACAAAATTCAGAACATATTAGTCACATTAATTAATTTAATAATTAATTCCCGCTGTTAGAGCAAATAGCGTGTTTTTATAAAACAATAAGTATCAAAAGATTGACACTAGTTTAAGTCTGATTTCAAAGTGAAATTAATTCCAACGACCACTATTGGATTTAATGGTAAAAATATTTTCTAATTTCACTTTAAAACCAATTCAAAATATAATCTAATCATATAAATAAATTAGATTAAAAAGAGGTTTTGAATTAAAATACAACATTTTACACTATTCATTAAAACTAATGAACTTTATCAGAAAAATACCAAAAAATTACACAAAGTAAAATTTGATGTCCCGATTCTTAATAAGAGTTTTATTTGGTCCAAAATAATGTTTAAGAGTGAAAAAAACTATATTTAATGACAGTTCTCCATTAAAAGGCGATAAGTGAACCTTTAGTGAAAACTAGGGCATATACGCCTAAAATTGAATTCTTTCCGTATTTTAAGCCTTTAGCTTTTATTGGATAAATGTAAAAACGTTTAAAAACATATATAATCATATTTTAGTTATTTGTATCCATTCCCGCCAATACAACGGCTACATGTTAACTACCATTTAAAATAATATTATTTTATTATTAGAGTGCAACGTAAGATTCCCAAGAAACTCGTTGTTGCGTGTTGGGTAAGCCATCGAGCATAGCGTCCCCTTTAAAGTCATTTAAATATTTTATTCACAAATATGGATAAATATAAAATGTCATATTCTTTATTTACCTGGGGTGTTACATCCTTCCCCCCTTTTGGGAATTGCGTCCTCGCAATTTTAAAATTGCGCTTGGAAACATCCTTGAAAGTCCCACATCGGAACAAAAGTCGGTAAAACAAACACTTTATAATAAAGAAAGATAAGTACAAAGGTCACCCGAGTTAACCCATACTAGGATTCCAAGTATGAAAATATGGACATGGAGGAAAAAAAGGTTCATGTTCTCATGGAGAGTGATAGAAAACATGTTTAGGAGAAAGTTAACCATGAGAAAATCACAAACTTGTGATGGGTTAAACGGTATTCGATTCCCCGGTAGGAAAAGTTAATAGGAAACATTTTTGTTTTAAGTTACTTTTTATTGAGGAATTTATTCATAAGGAAGCATAATCACTTATCATGTTGACTTTCAACTTTTACTAGATTCCTTAGTCAAACTCATATTTTTTCCAAAAGACGAGTATTTAGGGAGACTTGTTCGCATCAAGAGTACTATAATCAACTTCTAGAGAATCACCTAATCCCAAAAAGAGAACTATATACATCCCATGTATGTAGGCTTTAACCAAAACCAAAACCAAAAAGGTTAGTATATGATCAGATAATCCAGAAAAGGATAACCCCTTATAAAAAATAAAATCTATTCTTAATCTCCAAAATTTGTCTAACAAAACCCAAAGTTCAACGAGGACCATCCGATAAACAATTTGTCCATAAAATTCTTCAAAGTAAACCAATATAAGATTGAAACCCAAATATTTGAAGGATTTGGTCACATAGTATTCCATGTTAAATCGTAACATTTATCTCCAAACAACATTAGTCGCTCCTAAAGCCTCACATTGAAAAGTAATTATCCTAATCACATATCTTCCAAAATCAACTTACTCTTAATTCATAAAATGATATAACTAAAAATAATCAGTCAAAATTACCAGGGACTTCACGTAGTCCAGTGGTAGGCGATAAATATCAGTCGCACATTGGTTGTGGGTTCGATTCCCGCAGCTTTGTCCGACGCGACGGGATGTCACACGGTCTGCGTGTTGTCCTTTTTCCAAAACTATATAATTCTTAAAACATTCCCCAAAATGAGATAAAATCTTCAAATATGATGATAACATATTTTAACCTCAAGTTTATCTCATGCCTTTCATTTTCCATCAGAACATATAATAACCCATAATTACCTCAAAAGTAAGGATCATATAAACCCTAATGGTTACCGTAATAATTATTACCTGAATTTCCACATCGAGTTGGCCATCTCGTACATGATGCACTAGAGAACTCACCAAGGTTTAAGTGGTTTATCATGACTCCTTGATAGTTGGTTTAGAACAACCATGAGTTTCCTCATTGAATCCACTATTTTACCTAGTGTCTTAATCATAGATCCACCACAGTTTCCTTCAATCCAATTGTCACTTTGGTGCCTGCGAGATCCATCCATTCACTAAAAACAGAAATGTCAGTGTGAGTATATCAACAAAACCATCATGTACTAATGAGTAAGACAGACAATAAGATATACTTACTCATTCACTTTATCTAAAACTAAGACTCTTTCTGAAATCCTAACCATTATGGTAATTGTCAATTATGCTTAAAGAATACCCTAACCTCTAAAGTTATCTAAACTGACCTTTGATACCAACTATAAGGCCCCAGCCTTAAACCTTACTTAATCTTGAGTTATTACAAGATTACACATTGAGGATCTTTTCAGGTTTAGAGTTTTAGAGAATTAGATCATGAAACTTGCATTACATTCCACATTTAAACAAAGTGGTTACAGAAAAGATAGTATTCATTCTTCCCATCAACGGGAACATATTTAAAATATAACACGGATTCTTTCTTGACACATCCTTGACACTATTATCACATCATGTACCTTTCCCTTGACCTGTGAAAAACATTTCAAAAACTTGGGATGAGCATAAAAAGCTCAGTAAGGCCTATAAAAATATGGAAAGGAAACATGAGTTCATATATACATAAGAATGAAATCATACTTTACCCATAAAACATAGGCACTTTAACATACCTCATCAAACCATGAATAAATCATAGAAATCATAAGACATAAAGGTAACTTGAGGCATTCATAACATTATTACGTAGGGAGTAACCCTCTTGGTTACGTTTGGAATACCCATCACATTATATTCCCTAAATCTCTTCGGAGAAACCTTAACGTTTCACTCCTTCGCGTTACCCAATGCATTGGAGAGCTATAACGGGATCACCCGCCCTTAGTTTATCACGGAACCACCCGTTCTTCATAACAATGCCCAAGAACCATAACATAATCGTATCACATAAAACATGAATAAAGGAAACATAACATTTCCACATTTCAATCACAATATAACATTTTAGGATATTGAAATAATGAATCCAATCAAAAAGAAACCATTTCCAAAACAATTTAAAACATTTAATAAAGAGATTTTTGAATCAAAGTGTCTCATACCACCTTGAAGCTTTTAACATTTTAAACCATTAATATCCATATAAATAAATCCTTAAAACCATTTTGAAAACATCGATATTAATAAGAACAAATAATTAAAACATTTAAAACGATATTTTGGTTAAAGGGGTTTTACCAAAATTAGAGACACTTGAATACAATAATCGAGGAATAACATTTAGTCAGAACATTATAATATCATGAGAATAAAAGGATTCATGATATAATACTCCAAAGGACAGTATATACACCATATAAGAGTGAATTTGTGCATAACAACAATGAACCCTCAATAGAAATGTCAAATGTGATGAAATCCCTTATAAAGAAGGTATCCTTAAATTAAGGACAAATCAATCTCAAAATATGTGTGACAAATATAAATACACCCAATATAAGTGGATATTAAGTGTAAAACAATAAAAGTTCATTCACACATATTCAATGGATGACATATTCAATGACTACATGTTGAACCCAAAGAAATCGAAATTGGGTTAAAAAGTTCCCTTGACAGCCTAAAAGCATCACATCAAAATGAGTTGATGAGAGATAAAAAGTGTATATCATCACTTCGACATAAAATTTACATCAATAAGGATATATGAGAACATATCCCAACATAACAATATGTAAATTAAAAGACCCAACAAAATAAGTCTTTTAAAAAAAGAGGAGGGTGAAAGGTTCCCTTACCGACTGGGGTATCATTCAAAACATACACCCCATGAAAGAAGGACAGTAGATCATTGATGTAAAAACTCATAAATTAATGTATATTACACAAACAGTAGAATAATGGGAAGTAAATACACCACTCAATGGAATTTGTGGCAAATGTAGCATAAATCTCACGAGAATAAAAGTGAGATGAAAAATCCCTTACGAAAACTCGGCAGCCTAACGGCGCCACATAAAACTTCTGAATATGGATTGATGAGATAAAATAGGGTATCTCATCACATTACAATAAAATTTACCGCAATAGGAATATAAAATAACATCCCCCAACATTACAAAGAGGAGCTTAAGAGAAGTGACATAAAGGAGAGTACTTAAAAAGAAAGAGAAATGTTAGATCTTTTACGAAAGTTCGGCATCTTAGCGGCGCCACTCAAAACATCCAAAATGGATTGATGAGAGAGAATAGGGTCTCACATCACATGAACATAAAAATTACAGTATGTTTAATATAAAATATCACCCCAATAACATGAAATATGAGCTTTAAAAGGAATGACATAAATGAGTGTACTTAAAAAGAAAGAGAGGAGTAAGATCCCTTACCTCGGGTCCGACTTGACTCGATCGTTCTTTAATCTCCTGAATAATAAACGTGATTTAATTTCTAATTCCTTAAGAACCTTTTTCAAGTTCATTATTCCTTTTATATCACTTATTACCATGTCACAAACATTATGTAATCATTTAAGTTAATAATATTTGTTTTGCCGATATTTGGTTCTTAAGTCGAAAGTGGTCTTCTTACAATTACATGTTGTTCGTGCGGCCAAATGTTTATTATATCCAGAATTGTATTCATTATGTAGATATCATATATGTAATATATATCCAGTACATGCATGCATTTATAACATTACATAATCATTTAGAGGTAAGAAATCAAATGCACCGTTCATGGAGACGGTAAGCCGTACGTACGCATGAACGCTACTTTCATTACTATTTCGTATTTTATAGAATGGAATAATAATTATATAAAGGTATATTATAATTCCAGTATAATATCATATATAATATCATAGTTCCATCCTTTATACGTCCCATATATGGTATTTAACTAATCAAATCACTTTGAGGGGGCGGTAGTCCGCACTTCCTTAAATGAAGATATCACGTTTACCCATAATGGAAACCATAAAGGTATGACCAAAATGAAAAAACAGAAGCTTAAAGAAAACATAAACATATTATATATCATATATAAAAATAGTGACATCATAATGGCCACCTTTGAAGGTGTTAGATGAGTATTGAACAATCATCGTTTCGGGAGGCAGAATTTCGCCATCCACGGAAACCGTATGTTCTGTAACAATTTGATGTAGTTGTGTGAGTGTGTAGCTCGAATAAATCTTATAACAACATCATAGTATATTGAAGATACTGGTGTTGTTACAAAAGAAGTAAATAAAAAGAGTTTTGGGGGTTGGAGAAGCAAAATAAAACAAATGAACATGAGAGAGTGAATTACCTTTAAAAGTGTAACTCCTTTTGATTTGAGCCTAAAGGCTTCCTTTGAAAGGATTCTTCCCAAAGGGAATCCTCTAGGATGAGGAGAGGGATGTGGAGAGAGTAAATGGCAGGGGTTGGCCGAGCCAAAGGCTTGATGAGTGTGTGAAAAGAGGTAGAGGTGGGGGCCTTTTATAAGAAGAGGGGAGAGGCACTTTTGGAAAGTAAAGAAATATTACTTTATTTGAAAATGTGTTTCTGTTTCAAAAGGTCCCACATTGCTATAATTAGTGGATAAGGTGATAAGTATTTGAAATCCACTCATCCAATAAGTTTTGGACATGTGTAGTTCATAGATTTTACATTATCTTTCCATTTTATTTAAATCATCAAATAATGATGTCATCGCTGCATCATTATTATGTCATAAATAATTTATTTTATTTAATGTCTAAAAATTATAAAAAAATTACTATGATGTAGGAAATCTTTTTATCATTCCAATTACTATTTATAATCAAAATTTGGACCTTTTTAACCCTACTTAAAATTTTTTTTAGTAAAACAACTCATGTTTGTGTCAATTTAATTTTAACATTAAATAAAAAGTTATTCATGTCATTTCCCAACCAAAGTGTCTCCATGGGGTCCCCATGTTGGCCCATGGCTTGTCTTGGTCGGCCATGACTCACCCAATAGGTGTAGGACAAATGTCATGGTGTTTTCACATTCTTATAATATCATTTTTACCTTAAATTACACTAATTACCTCTAATCGCGATTAAGAACTTAATAAGTTACTATTCACCAAAAATTATTATAATCTCATTGAACCACATTTTACTTCTTAATGACAACCATGTATGTCGGATTTTTGAAAATCAAAACACAATGATGGCAAAATTTCATTTAAACGGAAAATCAGTTTTCATAAGTACCACTTAGTGGTTTCACTATTCATCAAAAATTGAAGTTTTTCAGAAAAATCCCAAAAATTCACCCTAAGATATATTTGATATTCTGAATTCAAAAATGAAGTCCGTTTTACAAAATTCAGAACATATTAGTGATATTAATTAATTTAATAATTAATTCCCGCTGTTAGAGAAAATAGCGTGTTTTTATAAAACAATTAGTATCAAAAGATTGACACTAGTTTAAGTCTGATTTCAAAGTGAAATTAATTCCAACGACCACTATTGGATTTAATGGTAAAAATATTTTCTAATTTCACTTTAAAACCAATTCAAAATATAATCTATTCATATAAATAAATTAGATTAAAAAGTGGTTTTGAATTAAAATACAACATTTTACACTATTCATTAAAAAAAATGAACTTTATCGGAAAAATACCAAAAAATTACACAATGTAAAATTTGATGTACCGATTCTTAATAAGAGTTTTATTTGGTCCAAAATAATGTTTAAGAGTGAAAAAAACTATATTTAATGACAGTTCTCCATTAAAAGGCGATAAGTGAACCTTTAGTGAAAACTAGGGCATATACGCCTAAAATTGAATTCTTTCCGTATTTTAAGCCTTTAGCTTTTATTGGATAAATGTAAAAACATTTAAAAACATATATAATCATATTTTAGTTATTTGTATCCATTCTCGCCAATACAACGGCTACATGTTAACTACTATTTAAAATAATATTATTTTATTATTAGAGTGCAACGTAAGATTCCCAAGAAACTCGTTGTTGCGAGTTGGTTAAGCCATCGAGCATAGAGTCCCCTTTAAAGTCATTTAAATATTTTATTCACAAATATGGATAAATATAAAATGTCATATTCTTTATTTGCCTGGGGTGTTACAGGGTTATGTCAATATCTAGAAAAGAATATACTAAATAGGAGTATTTTTCTAATGTGTCAGTTTGCACACACCTGACCATATCAATGAAAAATTTGCGAAGAATAATAATAAAAAGATGAAACATATAGATTGAATCCCATGAATGAAAAAAAACCTCTTGGTTGTAAAAGACAATGATATTGAAAACTAAAATGTATTGGAAAAAATACATGATGAACTAGAAATTTCTCACAAACTGAAAAATTGGAATGTAAACTACTAGTAAAGCCCATCTCTTGGTCTCCAGGTTCTGACCACTGAACATAGTCCCAAGAACCCTATATCCCTAAGCTTCTCATAATTCATCGTTTACCTTTCCATTATTTTCATATGATATGAAATTTGTGGGAAATACCATGGAGGGGTGGGTATATACATAACTAGTAGGACTCCCTAAAAGATTAAGGTGTATTTAGTGATTCTATCGAAAATGAAAGACGGTAGATAAAAAAGCCACAACACAACCTCAAGAATGTGAAAGAGTAACATTTTCAAAGCACAAGGGGAATGACATGGTGTGTAGGTGGCTACATATATATTGTTTTCTACCCATTGTTGGAGAGTAAAATCATCCAACCATGAGATGTTAAACATGGAATTCTCATGGAAATCCCAGTACGTCTCCGGAGCCCATGGTAGGAGTGTAACCAATTAAAAGGTATGGATAGTGATTTGTGTGTGTTTGTGTGTGTGTGTGTGTGTATTCTCAACAAAAGAATCCTAAATAATAGAGAAAGGGGATCTTCATCTCATTTCTTGACCTAGGAAAATTCACGGATAATTCCCAAAGTCCAACAATGATGCCCAGTATCTCACACATCTAACAAGTAGAAACCGTCAAATTCATGACATTGCTAATTAACATTCCACAATTTATAGTGGAAAAATATCTAGTTATAATATTCATTCTCTCATACAATATGAGGGTTCCACTCAGTGGATAGATAGAGGTAAATATCATTTTCCAACAGGAGGGTTCCACTCCAAATGTTGAAATATGACTCATGAACTACATAGAAGCTGGGTTAAAATCTTGTGGAAGATAAACCCTGACTATCCCATTATATGGTATAACACTTGTGGTAGAGACACATTCTCATCCTAGCTATAGGGTTCCACTCTAGGAGTCGTTAGGGGACCCATTTCCTATCCAACAGTAGGGTTCCACTATGATTGTAGATGAATCTTGCCCAAAACAACTGGAGGGTTTCACTGGATGATCTTGTAGAGGAAAAATACCCAGCCTAGCTAGAGGGTTCCACTCTAGTCATCATGGACCCATGCCCAGCCTAGCATGAGGGTTCCTCTCAAAATACCTTTTGTGATCCTACTCAATCACTTACATTGTCAAGAATCAACTAAATAAGAGACATGGAATATCACATCATTTACCAAAGTCAATATTTGACTGAGTTTCCTTTTTCTGTATGAAAAAACTGTTAGGTTGATCTACTCACATGCCAAAATCTGAGTCTATATGATGGAGATGAAAGTGTTTAAAATTTCCTCAAAAGGAACTAAGGTATACACTACATTTGAGGGGGCCCACACGATGTGTGGTCCCACTCCATCACATGACTATTTACCTGGAAGTATATGTATCTCCAACAATGTATGTTTACAAGGAATTATGGGAATAGACATGTAATACATATACCACTCGGGGGGTCCCACCCATGTTATATGGTGTGTCCATGTTAATTACCCCATGTCCATGTACTTTGGTACATAGCCAACTACCTTTCCATGTACTCCCACACAGTATCCTTCAAGTGTTATCTTCCACATGGTTTGTATACCCAGAAATGAAATACGTGGTGTTTATGGGGTCTACACATCATTACATCCTTATAAACTTCCAAAATCTTACTTTACTTAGACTAGGTCTGACATGCCGTGTGTCATTCGTGCGACACAACGTGCACTCAGGATTTTTTCATAAATCGAGATATATTTTATTGTCATCAAATTTGACTGTTCTAATTTAGATCTCACCTATGCACTATCCAAAATAGTTGGACATTGTCTAGATCTATTGTTGCCATCCATCCAGTGGCTGAAAATCGGTCCCAACTAACATCAACAGGTTATCACACATCCTCCACACATATGACCCTTCCCCAACTGATAGAATGATCATTGACCATCATAATGATCATATTTGTTTGTTAAAAATCCATGTTTTATCCAGGATTCATCAATATATCCCTTTCACATCGTTTCATTGTGATCATGGGGATCTTATAAGACTTCGTACCACCCGACAATGTCAAACCAGGACCACGGGGGTCTAACCAGTGATGAAAGCGAGTCAATTTAGGGTGAAACACATTAGATAGAAATATAAATTCTTCCAATGTTATTGGAAAAATATCAACAAATGGGATATCCTATGTAATAAAAACCAAACATAATTAAATATCTAGTACACAGGATCATGCAAAGACCGTAATTGGTGTTTATAAATGAGGGGATTGATCATACTAACCAGTTTAAGAAAAATTGGTGAAAACATAAATTTAATGATTTATATAGTATATTGGATCATTTTTCATTGAATAAAATTCTCCTTAATTATTGAAATATTTCATTTCATTCCCATTTATCTAATCTTCTCTAATCCAGAGTTAAACAAAATCAAATGTGATTCGTTAATGAAAGGAGGGGAAGATTCTCTAGAATCCTCTTAGGGTTTATATGGATGACAATAGAGGATTATATATGGTGATTTATCTTTAGGACAAAACAATTTACATAAAATTAAATAATCCACTAAACATATATCCAATGTCCATTTTTTCTGAATGCCCCACGACAACCTATTTTAGGTCATGCCAAGGATAAAAAACACATCACAAAATCAATTGTGGTTTCTTATTTCTGATATATGAACCCATTAAAGAGTTATGTGATTTTTATTATGAATATACTTGTCTGTAATATAAAACAAATTTACAATTTTTATAGAATTAAATTGGGACACACCGGCCTCAGAATTGCATGATGTCTTCATGAATGGCTCTGGAAAAATGTTTATAAATATTTATAACTCTTACAGGAAAAAAATCAGGTCCTTGAATCCATTCATCATTCAATATTTTATTCGCTAAAAATAAAAACCAAATAAGAATCTTGGGATATGGATCCCTCACTTGTCTCTCCCAATCATAAGATATCTTCATTACATTCTCATACTGCAAGGACATATAAAACAATGGGATGGTCTACCCATGTAGCATCCTCTATTATCAATACTAGATCTCCAATGGGGGTTACCCAAAGTTGGATTAATCCTTAATTTCCATCTCCCTACATTAGATGAGATACGAAGGGTCATGCATGTATCTCCTCAGCCACAACTTAATGAAGATTTAGGGCACCCCCTCATGCTGTGGATGTAGGTTGAGGGAGTAAAATACCTTGAAAACACTCCACAAGATCCTAAAAGGCTCGATGAACTTTGCGAATACCTCTCCACTATGGAAATACTTACTCAATCCATATCATGGAGAGACTCTTAGGATAACTTATACTCCTTCCTCAAACACCATAGCCCTATGATGGTAATCCTCATAAGAATTTCGCCAACTCTGGGTTATCCCCATCTGACGATGAATGACCTAGATAGTCTATATCATCGCATGCACCATCTATGGGACCAAAAGATATGTCTATTAGATCGATATCAAAAACAATTGTGACTCGCATTATTTAATACACAAGGAATAAAAAGGTTCAATGTCGATGTAGAGTTGTAGGAGTTGTGGTATGAAATATTTACTGATAAAAATTGATAATCCAAACTCTATCCAATGTCTGACACATAATCCATTTTCATATCTTCCAACCCCAGGATAGTGAGATTGGTCTAACCATAGGTCAGGGGGTGAAAGGTTGTACTAATCCTCATCGATGTATTTAAAGCATCTTATGGGCCTCTCCACAATTGTGAAATAAACTGTTTGTCAGGATCAGAGATAATTTTCGAAGGGACCCAATGGAGGGGAACAATACCCAGTATGTACAAACTCCCCAAACTCTCCATCAAACACTACTCCCAGATAGCAAGGAAGTATTCCAAATTCATGAGTCAGTTAACTATCACCTAGATGGCATCATTGTCATTCATTGCCCATAGAATACCTATAAAAAAGTTTATGGAGTGATTATCCAACTTCAACAACAGGATCATAATGGGCTGCAAAAAACCTATTGGACCATGGTGATCAACATTCACCTACTGATAGTTGAGGCAATAATATATGAACATTGAAACACTATGTATCATTTCAGACTATAGAAAATTTTACATAAGGTCTATGTACATCTTCCCCATGATGGGATATACAACTCTGGGAGATGAGTGGAACTCTCCCATCACCTCCTCCCACATCAAGTCTAGAACCACCGACTATCCCTATAAAATGATGATGTGATTCCCTCCTCCTTAATATTCTTAGGGTGAATCCATTATGCATATATGGTCATGTAAGACCTCATAGTCCATGTATCCCATCTTGAACTCACTCATATGATCGAGAAGAAGAGGATTCAACACCACCAATTGAGGAAAAGTTGTAGCCTTCTTCTCTTCCATGGTAAAATTCTGTGAAAAAATTGATCTGAATCATCATTCACCAATAAATATTTGGAATCATTATTATGGGAATATGTTACTAAATTTCACATCCCTAGTGTATAAACAATGTCAAATTCATATTCCTACAAGAACTCTAACCACTTCTATTGTCTCAAGCTCAATTATCTCTATGGCAAGATGTACTTGAGACTCTTACAATTTGAGTAAATTAGAAAATGCTCCCACATAATGTATTTCCTTCACATCCTTAGGGAATAGACTACTGCTTCCATATCAAGGTCATGACTTGAATTGTTCTTCTCATGGAGTATCAATTTCCTCTACCTATATGCGATAATTACCTATAGCAACTTCAACATGGAATTAAACCCAACTCTTAAGACATAAAAATAAACTACATACACCAAACCCTCATCTAGTAGTCTCAATAAATGATCACATGATCATATTAATCCAAAACACCTCAAATAACCTCTCACACTTCTCAATCTTTGTTAACATATTCCCATTCTACATTAGGGAGAACAAAGAGTTTACAATCCAAGATAATTATACCTCAAACCACCTAGAGTACCCAACCAATAAAAGAAATATATGCTCCTATAACACACTCTTGGGTGGATCCAAATAAATAAATCCATAAAGCATTAATTTTTATACATATATACCATTCTATAAAATTACACACCACAAAAAATTGAATCTCTTGAATCCTTAAAATGGTATTCAAGATCGTCCCATAAATCTATAGATCTTGAAGAAAATATACAACCATCCTCCAGTGATGTGAATTATCCTGTTCTGATTTATAGTAGATGGTTATTTAGTCCATGAAGATGGCCATATACTGGTCCGAGAAGGGCTATGAGATATATTTTATCAAATCCATAAACATATAGGTGAATTTATAAGACTAAAGGGTATCATAAAGAACTCATTTTTTCTATAGAAAAAAAATCGATAGATTTGGAATATTAGCAGCGCGAACCCTCATATGGTGGAAGTCGGACTGGAGATTGATCTTCAATAACCATAATACACATAGAACCTATTCAAAGAGGTACTCAATCCTCATAAAATGAAAATTATTCTATATTATTTTTGGTCTAGAAAATTTTATATATCTACATGCTCCCATCTTCATTTTTCAGAAACAAATCTAGAGTTTCACATGGGGACACAAAATTCCTGGTGAAACCCTTATCTTGAAGGTCCTCACACTATATCTGAATATCCCAGAGCACATTGCAAGATATATAAAATTCCAAAGAAGATAACAGTGTGGTATTGAGATACAATTTGATATAAGAATTCATCTCCCACATCAGATGTATTCTTGGAACATCTTCTGCGAATGGATTAATATAATCCTCCTCAACTAAAGGAATCTATATTTATGAAGAGCCTAATGCACCATGGGATACACTCTCCAACTGATGGGTGATATGAAGGAACCTATAGGTCTCAAAACTCACTCGTCATGTTAGGATACATCTCTGTCCCATAAAAGTGGATCTCATCCCCTAAGTGGGAAATCCTAAAATTTGACTATGGGGATAGTCAATTTGTCATAGGGACATGGAAATCAAATACATACCCAAGATGATTTCATCGGGTTCCATACTGATGACCAAAAGATACCTTGTGAAGCTCTCTCTCATAAGAGATAACTCACATTTCCTTTAGATAAAACATACAGAAGAAGTGTTCCTTATAGAAACATCAATACAATTATATTAGGATATAACCTCAACAAGGGGATCCAATTCTCCCACTAGAAGAATAGAGATGAAGTAATGGATATAACATGTGCCTAAAAATATTAAAAAAAATTAAAAAATACATAGATCATGCCACTAATCATTTAGTGCATTGTGGGGTCATATAGCTCCAAAGCCTGCAGTTGTCCGCAACCCTGGACACCAACTCCCTGATCCAGATGTCGGATTCGTAGTGATGGTGGTGAAAGGATCTCATATCAACATTCAACACCCACAAAATCTCTTCCTCCCCTTTAGGCACCACCTCACTAGGGGCCTCCCTTCACTCTACTAGGTCATCCCTGATCACGACGATGTCTCTCTCATGGACATCCATCATCGATCTTATTATTCTCCTCTGTTGGTTTGATTGGGAATCATTGTGAAATGGTACCTCTCCTATCAAAAAAAAATTACCTCTCCTCTCTGGGATACCCTATTGTTCTATTTTTTCCCTAATCTATATGACCATTTTTTGAGTCAGTTCATGGTTGGATATCATGTGATAAGATCCTATCGATTTTCCCATTATATCTTATAAAAATGACTCATCTCTGGGAGGGAAATTACATTCTATAGTTCCCTATAATCCTTTCGACATAGATATCTCTATCACCGAATCCCTCTCCATATCATCAACATAGGTGTTAATACACAAAGGAACCACACTGGAACAGATCTTTCAATTGAGTCCCTATTTAAATATCTATTCTCAGATGTAGTCATCTAAGATCATGTCAAGGGACTACTAGGTAAGTTTTTTGAACCTCATTACATACTACTCCATAATCATCCCACCATGTTGTATCTCTATAATCTCATAAGTATGAACTGATCACAAATAGGATGGGTATTACTCCTCATGGAACAATATCTGGATGTTGGGCATTGAGAGTGTCGACTCCTTATGACTTTGAGTAGCAAGACTCCACCAAAACCTAAATGATCTACAAAATGGAATATATTTCAATTTAAGCACCTGATTCATCATGATCAGAGTAATAATAATGATAAGGACCACTGACTCTAGTCATTCCTCTACTGCCTAAGGATCTATCTCATGATGGATCCTCAGTGGACTTTAGCGCTAGAACTTGTGAATTTTTCTATTCTTCCATACATCATCTGCCTACTTTTCATTGATGAATTACTGCTCAAATGGTTGAGTTAATACTATATTTCCACCTAGTGGAAGATGCGCATGGTAATGATCCTGAACCGAGTCTTCATCACTGATTGTATCATCAATACAATCCTAAATTGGGACCCTAGTTTTCTGTCATCATAGAGGTATTCTAAAAGTTATCACGACGTACAACTCTCAGATGATAATATATATATATATATAAATGGTGAGAATAATTAATAATAAATCAAAATACTCAATAATATTTGATTTATTTAATATTGATCCACAAAAACAATTTCCCACGGTGCCAAGATGGTAATAAAGTAGAAATGGTCTTGGCGAATGAATTTGTCAATTGTTCATGCAATTATAGGTTTCTCTAGCTTTATAGCCACAGTTGAGACACCTTGATATTGATGAAATAATCCCAACTAAATACTTATAAGGGAGATACTCCAAGAAATGTCAAATGTAATGAGCCACTATGATACCAATCTGTCACAACCCGACCCTAACCATGACATTATCTGTAACCATGCCAATCCTACCTCTATATGACAGGGGGGATAAAATCATCTAAATGCTTTTCTTAAATAAGAGGCCACTATTAAATGTACCTACACACACAAACACCCACTAAAATCAATTCATAATTGCAGAGGAATAATAATAAAAAAAATGAAATAGCTATAAAGAACCCCAAGAATGAAAAACCACTAGGGTGTACAAGAGAACGGTAGTGAAAAATGAAATGTAATGTGAAAAAATACATGTCCCACCATAAATATTTCACCACCTAAAAATAGGATAGGAGACTATTGAGAGATCCTGCATCCTCATCTCAATGACATAAAAACCTAGAATAGTCCCAAGCACCCATAATCCTGAATATCTATTGAATTCACTATCGACATATCCATTATCTATATAACACATGAAACATGTAGTAAAAAATCAGGAACAGATGTGTTTATACATAACTATTTGGATTCCATGAATTTTTCGGGGAAAGTATTAGATATAATAATAAAATAAATACTATAGATAGAAAATAGGATATAGATTAACCTAAATAAATATAAATAGAGACCTTATACAAGCACAGGGGGATCAATGTGGGGTGTAAATTGTCTACATGTTGAGTCTTTTCAACCCATAGAAGGGGAGTAAACTCACCCAACCACAAGAATACAATAATAGAAATTAGGTTCCATACATAGATAATCTTCAAAACCCATGGTACGAGTGTAAAAATTCCAATGGTATGGATACATCTGTATATATACGTATATATATTCTAAATAAATGAATCCCAAATGAGAGATAAATTGGATCTCCATCGCACATATTGGCCTAAGAAAATAGTCTCCAACTAATCCAGGATACCAAAAATAATGACCAACATCTCAGAGGTCTACCCACTATAATTCATCCAAATCAAGATATTACATGTAACGATTCTTCACAATATATGGGACACTATCACTAGTCAGATGACCCATGCCTTGTTATAATAAGAGGGTTCTACTAAGTATACATATTGGGGTACCAAACCCTATTCCAATAAGAGATTTTCACACTAATAGAAAATAGATGAGCCATTATTGCTAGCACGCGGGTTCCACTATTATGTTATAGGACCCATGCCCAGCCCTACTAGAGGATCTCTCACGTTAGATGACCCATGCCCATCCAACAAAGAGGGTTCCACTTTATTAGACTATAGAGGAACCACTCATAGTCTAACAGAAGGGTTCCACTCTGATGGTAGCGGACCCCTGACTATCCCATCTAGATGGTTATACTCTTGGAGACTCTATAGGACCCATACCCATTCTGGTTAGAGTGTTTAACTCTAGTCATCAAGGACCCATTCCTAGCCATACTGGAGGGTTACACTCAGAATGACATTGGTGATCCAATCTAATCACTGACATCATAATGTGTCCTTTAACTTGAACCATTCCATAAATATTCTCACATTATACCCAAAATTACAACAATTATGGAACCATCATGTTTTACGCTGAAAAAAAAACATGATAGGATACTCGTGGGCCAAATTTTTATTCCAAATAAAGGAGATACAAGTTGAAGATTCCTCAAAAGGAACTAAGTATTACATGTCAATAGAGGCCCCCCCCCATAGAATGTGGTCCCACTAAATCCCTTATTCATCAACCTTGATGTAAACATATCTCCATCCATGTAAGTATATATGGCATATAGTGGTTATACATGGTGTGCCCACTCCACATAGGTTCCCACCCGTGTGCTTGGTTGTGTCTGCGTATCCACCCCGTGTAGGTGTACTTTACCCCAAGGCTATGTTTTTAATTACATGGCCATGTTCTAGGCTATGTTCTCCCACATGGGATCTCTCATGTGTGCTCCACTACATGGTTCATTCACCAGGGGAAGTGACACATGGCGTGCAAGGAGTCTACATGACGTGTAACGACCCAAACATTTATCAATGAAAATTTTCCATTCATATAATTATGTTATTTGGTAAAAACACATAAATAGAATATATATCCAAACAAAAAATAATACTTATAAATTAATATTAAAATAATTAATATTTAATGAAATTACTGAATTTATCCTGATATAATAGTAACCTGACCATTGGAATAATAGCATGACCATTAAGAATAGTTATCCACCCTATAGAATAGTAACCTCATCTATTAAAGTATAAATCAAATTTATACATATTATAAATGATAATATAATATAATTGTTTTATTGTATAAGAAAAAACTATTTAAAAATTATTAATTAAGTTGTGATATTTTTATAAAAATTAATAGTTTGTTGATAAATTATTTATTAATATAAATTTTTAGAAGAAAATTTATTTTCACAAAATATATTCATAAATTAATATTTTTTATTATTATTATAATTAAATTCAATGAGGCCTTACTTTTTGTTTCTATGGGAAAAAAATTTAGTTATAATTTAAAATTCGGTATTTTCTAAATCAATGGTGATTTTAATTAAAAATTAAATGTCACTAGTTTAGAAAATTATTTTAATAAAAAGGAGTTACATTTGATTTCTCTTCATATAAATTATTTTTGATGAATTTTTGATATTTTTCTAAAATAGTTTAATTTTTTTTGAAAAACAAAATATGATAATTTAGGTTATTTAAAAAATACATGAATTATTTAGTCATAGATGATGTATATATGATGTAAGTCAATAATATCTGACAATCCTTCTCCATTTATGTTTTTTTGTCATCAGAATAAAAATAATTCCTAATCCCAAGCAAAGATGATCAACTAATTAATAAAATAATAAAAAAAACACCCATTCCCACCACTATAAATACCACCCCTCACCACCTCTCCTCCTCACTACTTCTAAGAATTGAATATTTACTAATTTTTTGGAAATAGTCTTTAACAGTATATAATAAAAATCCAAAATACTTTGGTCATAACAAGAGACAAAATCAAATTTAATAAAGACGTTTTTCCAGGAGAATATGTTCAAGAAGTAAAATCCTCTTTCATTCTATTTTTAATTTCATTTTATATCCTTTTATTTTATTTCTCACTCCTTATCTACCCTTATACAAATAAAAAGATAAATATAATATATTATATATACTATAATGATATTATTATATTGTAATAATCCATCACCAACCCTCTTCTCTTCTCCCTTATATTATAAAAATTAAAATTGCGTCTGTCGGGTGTTGAATTATAACTTTTCAGGATGATACATTTTAATTTTATTTTACCACCTTCAAGGATGGTCATAAATACATTGTAATGGCTGAAAAATAATGTATTTAATAACATTTTATATGTTCCTGAACTAATATAAATACATAATATTAAATTAAAAACAAAACAAGTTCATTACGATACGAAACCACCAAAATTAATCTAAACTATTATCATTAATGTTTTGTCTCATGAATCATCCTAATATATAGAAAGAAAAAAAAATATAAGACTTATTAGACATATGGAGTTTCATTACTAAAATTTAATTCCAATTATTTATAATTACTCCATTTTACATGATCATCCATACAAGAATTCCAATGAACCGATCATGAAAACCAAGAAAATGAACACTCATGAAAGACGAAATTGAACACTATAAGTCATCATATTGGTCATAAAAGAATTGAATAAAATTATAATAAATAAAATTCATGAATAAGAGGTTTTTGAATTATTTATAAATGATTATTATTTTATTATTGATGATATTAGTGTGAAAAATAATTCCAGCGTAAGTTAAGGGGATGATCAATCCCAATTTCCATTTATTGGGTTATTCCTCCTTCATGAAAAATTTTAGTAAGGATTTTCATTTAAAATTACTAAATTATAATTTCTTTATTCTTAAATATTATTTTCTATGATATAAATTTTTCTAATCTAATTTTTGGGATAAATTAAACAAATCGTTTAGAATAATTACTCTTTCTAAAAAAATCCTTTACTTATTTTGATATTATTTCTTTTTCACTGAAGATTGAAAATTATTATACAAAGTATGTTATTAACTATTAATTTTTGGAACCGTAAGTTTTATTCATTAATGTTTACTTTATAACATTCTAATGAAACTTATTTACTCTATAGGGGTTGTTTTGTGTCTAAAATTATTATATTTTCTATCTGACATGAATGATTATGTAAATGATATGATGTGACAGTTGTACTTGAATTATATAGTTCTCATATTCATTGGGTAATGAGATTTATATCATTAAATAATGTGAAATATTCTGGAATATGATTCAAAAATTTTTCACAATGTTTATTTCATGGTTATTAACATATGTTATTCATTAACATGATACATGGTTTGTTCATTAATATGTGTGGTATTTGACCACTAAGACATCATGTTTAATTGTTATGATTTTTTCTATTCAATTCCTTTATCTTATTATTACACTCATAGTTAAGATGATTATACCATTATTATGTTACGATGATTATTCTTATTCACACCCATGCTATACTGATTCATGATTATATCTATCCGCTTACTTGTATTTTTGATCACCCTATTCTATGATGTATATCCTTAGATAACTAAATATACTAATGAGTACCGGATGACCACTAAGAAGGTAGTGTATAAATAATTACATAATTTATATATTAAATTATTTAAAATCTAAATATCTTAATAATTATCTTAATAAACTAAATCATTTATAATGGATTTGTAACAATATTATGGTTATCAGTAAAATGGTGTGATATTCTTGTAAGAAACATTGGGTTCAATATAGATTGTATCATATCATGTTTTAGTAAATTTAGATATTAGGATTAGAGAATATTAGTGAAATCTGTTAAGTATGAGGCTAAGAATATGAAATCACCCAATATTATTTGTTTATGAAAAATGGTAATCAAAATAACCACATATGATATTCTTTTAGAAGTTAATTTCATAATGAAATAAATTTTTTATTCAGGTCTTGTTGAATTATATTTTGTTCAACCAATTTCTATTTTAGTAAATGGTGGGAACCAAGAGAAACTAGGCTAATAACCCATGTGAGGTTCAATTCACTAAATTCCTAGATGACATCCCCATTACTAATGGATTTTCAATTAAAAATATCATTGAAATTCTTACACAGTAGTGTCAGGATATAAACAATAACCTAAATAATATCGAATGTCTACCTTCCCTATAGATGGAGAAACAAGATATTGATTATTTTATGTGTCAATAGCCACTAAATTTTAGTAGATCCTATGATACACTAGTCATGGAATTGTGGGTAAACTCAATAGAGAAGATATTCTCTAGGATTTGATTTTAGGAGATGGAGATGGTCACTCTATACATTTATTATTTTCATGGAGAGGACAATCAATGGCGAATATTTATTAAGAGAACCAAGACGAAGGATTGAATTTAAGAGATAGAGTTTTAATACATGAACAAAAATATGTATTAATATGTATTTCTCCCAAAAATTGCATAAAAATATATAGTGAGTTAAGAGAGAAGAAGAAAAAGTAAAATGATTATACCACAAATTATAAATAAAATTTCACAAATATTTAATGGTAAACCTCAGGTTTTGTTATCAAAAATGAAAAAAATAGTAATATTCATTAGTGGTTTAAATCCACACCTTCTAAAATATCTAAAAATTCAGGACATTAGGAGTTATGAAGACGTTCTTCTTGATTCTCTAAAAGATGGGATAATGTTTAAATAATTATCCCATGTATATGGAGATAAAAAATTAAAGATGGAGTTTCAAGCTGGAGAATATAACGAATAGGGTGGAAATAAATCTCAACCACTCACATGTCGAAAATTTGGGAAAAAGCATCATGGGAATTTCCTCAAATGGGTAGGGAAATGGTTCATGTCGGGGAAAGAAGGCCTTCCAGCTCATGAATGACAATGATATATGAGGAAGTTAGACTATATAGTGGAGGGAAGGAGATCACCACACATGTTTCAACACTTCAACTGTTGGAAGCATGGGAACTACAGAATCATGTTAACTAAACAACGAATCATTGAGGTTAATCAATGTTAGTAGCCACCCAATCCAAATGATAAAGTGAAATTTTATGACATTACTACTGCTGAGGTGGATCCTGAAAACGATGTGGTGATTGGTACACTAGTTTTTTATACAATTACATATAATTTACTATTTTTATTCTAGCTATATCAATTCATTTATATCTTTCATGTTTAGTTGAACAATTCAACCACCACCTCAAAATATGGAAGTTATGTTATCTATGAGAATAGAAAATGGGAAAATTATTGCATCTAAAGTTAGTAACTCCTCCATGGTTAACATTTTTGGACTGAACCTACCCTAAAATATTAGCATAATTCATTTGGTTTTGTTTGATACTATATTAGGATTGGATTGGATATCTTGATACAAATCCAACATCAACTATCTAGAAAAAGATGTTACTAGTCCAATATAAAGGAATCCTCCAATAATTTAAATGTGTTAGTGGGGAATGAACCTTTTTTAGAATAATAATATCAATTTTGGATATTATCAACTTATGATCCAGCTGATATTTATCAAATTATTAATACAAAGGATATAATCATGCTCTAGGATATTCCCATTGTGATGGAGTAAACTGACGTGTTTGCTGAATAATTGCATGGTCTTCTTCCTGGATGAGAGGTTGATTTCATATTAGAACATATTCTTGTATCAATACCTATATCTAATACGCCTTATATAATGTCAATTATTAAGATGGAGGAACAGAATCGGAATTTATAAGATAATCAAGATGGGGTTTTTTTAAACCTATGTGCACCACCATGGGTTGCACCAATCCTCTTCATCAAGAAGAATGATGGATCAATGCACCTCTTCATTGATTATCGTGAGCATAAAATATCCTGATAATGAAAAAGTATCCTCTTCCTAGGATAATTGAAATTTATGATCATCAACATGGGGCTAAGAATTTCTCTAAGGTGGACCTTTAGTCGGGATATAACCAATTAAAGGTGAGGAAGAAAGATATTCACAAAATAGCATATATATTGAGCTATGGACACTGTGAGTTCATAGTTATGCCTTATATACTCACTAATTATCCAAAAATAATCATGGACTTAATGAATAGAGTCTTTATATATTACCCTAAAAAAATTCTTAGTCATTATTCTTGGTATTTTGATATACTCCAAAATAAAGGTGTAACTTGAGAAGTATTTGAATACTTTTCTAATAGCATTGAAAAGGGTGAAGAATTATGGAAATTATAGTAAATGTGATTTCTAGATGGACGAAATAAAATTCTTAGGGCATTTCGACACCTACAAATGAATCTTTAGGATGCTACCAAGACAAAAGTAATCGAAGAGTGGCTCATGCCAACATTTGTAACAGAGATATGTGTTTCCCTCGGTCTAGCTAGGAATTATTGGTGATTTTTGAATAAATTATCATGATTGTTGAACCCACAAACTATGATGACTCATGAAGGTGAAAATTGTTTTTGGACTACTGAATATGAAAACTCCTCAAAGAGTAAAAAAATATGCTTATCATTACGCCACTACTCACACTTCTAAAACGTGCAGAACTCTTTATGGTATATAGTAATTCATAAAAAAGAGAATAGGTTCTTAGAATATGATAATTGAAAATTTGATAGCCTACACATAATGTTAGTTGAAAATTCAGGATAAAAACTATCCCATTCATGATCTGGAGTTGGTAGTTATGATCTTCACATTGAAAATATGGTGGAATTATCTCTATGGGGATAATTGTTAAATATATTCTGAGCACAAGAGCATCAAATATATATTCACATATTAGAAGATTAATATGATCCGTCAAATATGGTTATAGTTCATCATTGACTATGAAGGATCAATCTAATAAAATCCTATGAAATCTAAAAGAGTGAAGAATACACTAAGTATAAAGGATCATGAAATATTATCAGTAATAAGAAAAAAAAAGGGTCCAATATTCTTATATTTGAAAAGGATTTATATTGGGATCCTTAAAGAAGGAGCATCATCAATCCATTCTGAAATTATTTCTCAACCATACTCATAAAATAATGGATTCTAAAAGAAATGATGTGGAAATTCGGAAGAATTTGGAATCTATGATTAAAGGGAAATCCTAATATTTCAAAATTCATGGGGAAGAAGTTGAAATATTTGAGTCATGATTTTATGTATCATAAAATCCATAGATAAAAATAGATCTCATGAGTGATGAACATATCCCAAATATATTTATTCACCATAGGGATCATAAAGACATATTGAGATCTCTGAGAGAACTATTTCTTTGATATTATGAAGAATGAGATCGCTGAATATATGTCATTTTGCTTTGTATTTGAGAAAGTAAAGGATGAAAGAAAAAATTATAAGAGGGTAGTATAACCATTACCCATACCAACATGGAAATGGGAAAACAACCCAATGGAATTTGTCACCAGGGTTATAAATAAATCTAGAAGAATAAATTCTATATTGGTAGTTATGGATTATCTCACAATGATTTCTCGACTTATTTCTATCCAAGAAGAAAAACCACCAGATCAAATCTCATATATATACATTAAATATATCGAATGGATGAATGGAGTGCCACTATCGATTGTATCCAATAGAGATCATTGATTCACGTCCATGTTCTAGGAATGTCTCCAACATTATCTAATCACATAGCTAAATTTCAGTGTGTCTTATCATACATAAATAGATGGATAATTTGAGAGAACTATTTAGACATAGGGAGACATGTTGAGATCATGTTCAGTATACTTTAAAGAAGGATTGGAACAACATATTCCTCGGAATGAGTTCTCTTATAACAACAGTTTCAACTCAAGCATCCAAATAGTACCATATGATGACCTATATGGGGAAAGATATAGGACATTGGCTTACTTGGATGATGCCATTGAACATAAGATTCTAGGACATAAAATGGTTGAATAAATAGTGGTTGTGTTTTAAAACATTAAGAATCACATCAAGGAATCCCAATGATGACTAATGAAATATGAAAATAATAATCGATGAGACATAGAGTTTGAGGTCAAAGACATGGTATTCCATTTCATATCTTCATGGAAGAGGATTGTGAGATTTTGGAAGAAAGGAAAGTTAAGTCCCAAGTATATCTACCCCTTTTAGATTCATTATTGTGTTATAACCACGTCCTATCAACAAGCACTTCCACCAAACATGTCACAAGCACACTATATATTTCACCTATCCCTCCTGAGGAAGATCTTACCAGATCTCTCACACATACTAAATTCAATGGCTATACAGTTTGAAATTGATCTCTCTTACGAGGAGCACACGATGAATATATTGGAATATAGAGGTAATGTTCTAAGAAACAAGAATACTCACCTGGTTAAAGTACTATTGTAGAACCATATGTTCTGAGATGAAACATGGGAATCATAAGAATAGATGAAGGTCAAATACCGTCACCTATTTAGGTAAAATGAATTTCAAGGGTAAAATTTCAAATGGGTTGAATAATGTAATGACCCAAAATTTTTATCAATGAACATTTTACCTTCTTATAATTATGTTATATGGTATAGAAATCATTTATATCAAGGAGAGTCTAATAAAAAAACCATTATAATAAAATAAGATTGAAATAAGTAATATTTATAAAAATTAAGAAACATATCCATATGGAAAAATAACCTGACCCTTATAATATTAAAATGACCATTAATAAAAGTAATTAAACCAACAAAATTCATACCTCATCTATGAAGGTATAAATAAAATTTATCAATTTTATAAATTATAATATGGTCTAATTATATTATCGGATAAGTAAATAAATGTTATAAAAATAATTATTTATGTGTTGGTATTTTTTAAAATACATAAATCATTACATTCAATTTTATAATTAATAAAATAATTTAAAAGAAAATTATTTTTCAAAAAATATACTCCTAAAATAATTTTGTTTTCTTATGATTATAAAAACACATTATGAGACCTTACATTGTTTTTCCAATGATCGTAAAATCAGTTATAATTTTAAAAACATTATTATCTGAATAAAGGATTATTTTAATTTATAATTTAATAAACTATATTTATAAAAATATTATTTTAAAATTTATTTCATTTTTTAATTCTAAAAGTCAATAAATGGGTAGAGTAAATTTTTGGGATTTTTCTAAAATAGTAAAATTTTATGTGAATAGTGAAATACTACAATTTACTATAGTAAACAAATACATGAATTATTGAGTCATAGACTATGTATATATTTTATGAGACCATAATATTGTACAATTATTCTCCCTTGACTATATTTAGTTATATTAATCAAAACAATTCAAAATTTTTAGCCAAAATAATAAACTACTGAATACCGTAATAAAAAAACACACATCTCCTCCCCTGTAGATACTATCCCCACTACCTCTTCTCCTCAAAACATTAAAGCATTATTCTTTTCCAATTTTTTCCAATTACTATTTCAATATTTCTTCCCCATGTCAAAAATCCATTGGCCTCAACAACGGATCAAACCCAATTTCCCAATGGTGGTTCTCTAGGGAACAAAGTTCAAGAGGTAAAATCCTCATCTATTTTTATTTAGTTTCATTTTATTTTAATTTCATCTTATTCCCTCCTTACCTACCCTTTTAAATGTATCACTATAATACATTATATTTTATATAATTTAATATTAATATGTTAATAGAAAATTCCATCATCAAAACTCTTCTCCTCTCCAATTTATTATTAAAATGAAAGCGTCATCCTATAGTTGTTGATTTATCACCTTTTTGGATGAAAAGATTTATTTTACATTACTTCCTTAATGGATGTTAAAAAACGATTATAATGGTTGAAAAATACTTTAAAATTTATTTTATACCCCTTTTTATGTGTTGGAACTAACATATAAAAATAAAATTTTATATTAAAACCAAATGAGTATATTCTGATCAAACACTGCCAAAATTAATTTAAATAGCTATCATTCATATTTTATATATAAAATAATACTAATATACAGAATTATAATAATATATAAGACCATTTAGAGTTATATATTTTTATTAATGAAATATAATTTAAATTCTATATAATTACCCCCATTTTACATGATCTTCCCAATAGATATACAAGTGAACTGCTCATGAAAATCAAGAAAAAGAACACACTAGAAAGATGAAATTGGACTATATAACTCATAATAATGTACATGAAGAAGTCAATAGAATTATACTAAATTATTTACACGTATAATATGTTCTATATTTATTAATTAATTGAACTATTTTTATTATTTGGAATATTAAAGCGAAGAAAGAATTTCGACACAAGGTATGGGGGTTATCAATAATAATTATATTTCTATGGGTTATTCCTCATTCATTCCATATTTCAGTGTAGATGATATTATAATATTAATAAATTTTAATTTATTTTTTTCACCTTTACATTTTTGGGATACGCATGGTTCTATACTAATTTTGTGAAAAATGAAACAAAAATCCAAAAAAATTATTACATATTGAAACACATCTTTTAATTCTCTTGAGATTTTTTATTCTTCACTCAAGAATGATGATTAATATATAATTTCTATTTATTTCTTATTAGTTTGGGTACCAATAGGTTTGTTCCTGAATGTATGCTTTATGAAATTCTCATGAAACCCATTTTATTCTTAATGGGATATTTTATTTGTAATATTGTTATACATTCTATATGGATTGAATGATTATGTAAATATTATGATGTGGAAAGTATGAATTGAACTATATATAACTTCAATTAATTGGTTAATTTGATGTTTTTCATGAGATAATGTGTAAAATTAATGTACTTGATAATATCATTATTTACAATGACGATGATATGGTTATGGACATATGTTATGTGTGAAAATAAAGAATATTTTTTTAACAACTATGGGTGGTATTAGAACACTAAGACATTTTGTTTAATTTTTATGAATTTATACATTCCATGAAATTATATAATAGTTCCTCTCATGATTATAATAATGATCCCCATATTATGTTATGATTATTATTATTATTCTCACCCATGTTATATTGATTCACAATCTTATTTATCCTCTTCCTAGGATTTTATCTCTCCCCTATGATTGATGTATAACCATAGGTTACTACACATAATATAGAGTAAAATAGGGACACTAATAATATTGAGAAGAATATATTAGATAATGTTTATGTTTTGTTATGTAAAGTTTGTATATGGACCTCATTTTCTAAGGACACTAAACCATTTGACCTTGGATTTTTAACACTATAATTTTTTATCTCTAAACAGAGGTAATAGTTATGTAGAAAATTAGGGTGTCTATAAAAAGATCAATTATTATAAAGTTACTAAACCCTAGTCATTGTATACCGAGATTGACACGTTGAATGTTCTTTGAATTACACAAAATGTAGTTGGTATTTTTCTTGAAATCCATATTCATTCCCAGTGATTTTAATCCATTAATTCCTATGAAGATCTCACATACACACAATCTAAACTAGATGAATCTAGTCTGGATCTATTGTTTCATTCTATCTGGTGGTCGTAAATCGGTCTCATCATTCCTCGGATGGTCATCACAATCCCCACATGCCTCCCATCCTTCAACCATTAATGGTTTGATCTATGAGGGTCAAAATGATAATCAACCTTCCACAAACATTCTATATTGATCCAGGATTCAACTATCTGTCACTCACACATCATTTTATCATCCATTCAGGGGTTGGATCAGGCATGGTACCACCTGGCAATGTCAAACTGGGAAGGAAGTGTCCAATTGATGAAGAACACTGCGGAATTTAGGGGGAAAGGCATAATAGAAAATTATCATCAATCAATTTCTAGAGTTATAGTTCAAAGATCAATATTTGGGATATCTAGGGGTTATAAAAACCAATTAAAAACAAAATATATGGTAAAGGGAATATGAAAGTGCCTTAATTGGCACAGATTAAGAAGGTGTTTGATCAGCTCAATCAGTTTTATCCAAATCCGAATAAATCAAAATATTTGAGTGTACTACATAGTTTTTGGATCGTTCGTATTCAAAGAAAAAACCCACAAACTGTATGAAGAATTTTTTTTCACAATAATGTGTTCAGGTCTAATCAAGAAATTCATCGTCGTTGATAGTGATTCCCTAATAAAAGGAGGGGAATAAGCTCTCAAATCCCCCCATGAATTAAGTGGAGAAACCTAGAGGATTCAACATCGTTAATTATTTATAATAAAACAATTGTGTAAAAATATTTAATTAATTAATCTTCTTAATGTACCTAAAATTTCTATTTCATCTGATCATTGTGTGTGGACCATATTTCGAATGCGCCTCAGGTTAAAAATGTGTTCCATAATCAACCATGGTCTTAGATTTCTAATCCAAGATTACATTTAAGAGTTATCCAATTTTCTTTAATAATTTTTTTAAAAATATAAAATATTTTTAATATTTTTATAAAATTAATTTTCGGTACATCGGGCCATGGAATCGCATGCAATCTCACCACATTGATCAGAAATATTTTTAGTCATATTTCAAAGTATTACATTAAAAAAACTAGGTCTTTACAGTGAAGTGGATATAATAATCGACATCTATCTATAAAATATTCTATAATATCATAATATACCCAGCCAATTGGACTTTTACATGTTTCTCGATCATTTTTTCCCATTCCCTTAATGTTTTCTCCATTTTTAAACTCATTTTTCTCCTAATCAGGTTGGTAAATTTAATTTTTTTTACTAATAATTTTGGTCAAAAATTAAGTTGAATCTATTATAAATTATAAATTATTCTTAGTCAAAATATTTAATTCTATTTTACCATTGTCAATTCTCATAATTGGTAATAATTAATTTAAAATCATTCCCACATAAAGAACAGAAAAACAGTGTTTTAAAGTGAAAATGTAGAAATGTTTTCTTATTTTTTAACATAATTCAATATAAAAATTAATTAAATTATATAATTTTTTTAAATAGATGTATAATTGAAAAAAACAACATTTTAACCCATTTATAATATAATTTATCATTATAATTTATTTAGATGAATATTCTGTCTTCAATTAAAATTCATTAATTTACACTATTAATCAAAATTTTATAATTCTCGGAAAAATTACAAAAAAATCACTATAAGATAATTTTTATATTCCATTTTGAAAATTTTATTTTATTATTTCATATAAAATTTAAAAAATATTCAAAATTTATTTTTAAAACAACTATTCAATTATACAGCAGTAAAACTACCTTTATAAAAAACCACTTCTAATGATTAAAATTGAATTGTTTTTATCTTATGCCTATAAAATATATTTGATTAATCTAAATAAATTTATTTTAAATATGATATATAAATATAATTTTGATTATTCATTAATATTATGTAATTTAATTTTTTATGATGAAACAACTCTTGGGCATAATAATTGTTTATTAATGAAAACATTTCCATTATATTCAATTGGTTATTATATTCATTTTTAACTAATTAGTAAATAATTAATTAAACCATATGTTTTCATAGTTATTTTAATCCCATACAAACCATTAATTCTAATGGCTACGTGACTCTTATTTTATTAAATAATAATATTAAATGTATATTGGTGTTTGGTAAAACACGGTCTTGTGTGTAATGGAAGTTGTTGAAGATGGTTATTGATTCATTAAATAAAAAATAAATCATAATTATTTGCATTTTAAGATTTATAATATATTGAAAATATTAAATATATCCTACTATCTTAGGATGTTATGTCTTTTTATTCTTTCTATTATTTTTCATACAAGCTATAGAATATGATGTTCATATTTAAATGTTTCAGTTCGTTAAATTATATATTCAATCATTTATAATGGTTCATGAAGAAAATGTGATGTAACCCAAAAATATTCTCCTTGGAGTTTCAAAATTGGTGTTTTTAGGGTCTCATGACATTTTCACAACAATAATAATCGATATATAATCGACCAACTATTTTCATGGTTATTACCCCTAGATTCATTTGCGAAAATTGATGTTCACATATTGTATCTTGAAAATGATGAATTTCAAGTAAAACTACACTCATTTATTTTCAATAACATTGGACTGTCTACAATATAATGTCTTATACTAAGGCTTTTCACTAAAGTTATATTACCCTAGTTTCAAAAAGATATTAAACCCTGCTCTGATACAAACTATAGTGGCCATGAATATTAACAATGAAATGTTATATATTAATATTTTAATATTATGATTGTATTCCACGTTACTTAGCCTCTGAGCGGCGTCGCCTCCCCTTTCATGGTGTCTTGGGTTTCCTCTCTTCCCACGATCATTCCCTCTCCGACCTTCTCCTCTTGAGTCCCCTTTCGGCGAAATTATCGGCTCGGCGTGTCATTCGTCTCGGTCTGCAGGTGGTCGAGGCTTGTTTCCATTGAAGGTCGACGACGGATCTAGAGCGTCTCAGGGAGGGAAGGCCTTGTTTCATTTTCTTTATGTTGTTTTTTCAATGGTGAAGGCTTTCTTTTGGGGGTAATCATTCGTGTTTGAAGGGATTGCTATGATAAGGTTCATCCTGTTTTCGTCCCCTCCATGTGGTTGTCTTCTTAGATGCCTCTGGTGCCTCTGCGGTGGTTGCGCTGCTCCTCCAGTGGTGATCCGCTACGGGCTTCTGCGGCGCTGCTGGTCGGATCTAGGGTGTAAGACCGTTTCCACCGGCATACTCTCCGGAGCGTTCTGTGTTCTTCTCGGTAGCGCGCGACGTCCTGTGGTGAGTCTCACGGGTCGCCTTCTATGGAGGTTGTGTTCTTGATGTTTAGTTTTGGCCTTATTCGGCGGTAGGTGTGGTGGCAATGGATGTTTACCGGGTTTATTTCCTATTCTCTGCTGAAGATCATTTCATTTTTCTGGATTATTTCCATTTTTCTGCTCGATTTCTTTGTGTTGCTGGATGATTTCGGCCTAGTTGTTCGTGGACCATGGCAGATGGTTCTGCTGGCGTCATCCTCTGAAAGGTGGCGCGTGGATGGATGGCTGGTGGGTCGACGGTCACCGGTGATGCTCACTGATGAGTTTGTGTGATATTGATTGGTCTGGACAGTCCTGCGAGTCTCTTCGGTGGCATGATTAGTGGCAAGGATGGTTTCGCAGTTTGAGGTGTCATGCCGCTCGAGGCTGGTGACACGTGCAGATGGGTGCGCGGGTCCAAGTGAGACACGTGATGATGGGAGCAGCTCGGTGGAGCATTTTTTGTTTAAATTTTGAATCTTGAATTTCGATGAATTCTATATGAAGATGGGATGTTTTATACAGTGTCTGGTTTTCCTTAAACTGGTTTCGGGTACCGGTTCCCTAATACCGACTTCAGAAAATGAAAAAAATGATTTGCGGAAATATTAATTACACAACATCGTGATCAATGCCATATCTGTAATTTTTTTGATTCATTGGAAACTGATATACACAAATAATTAGTACATAAAATATTTACATCATCTATAAGTGTGTTATTTAATACTAGAATCCTTTTAAAAAATCATATATAAAAACATTTTTTATTATTTGGGTAATGGAAATATAAGTAAGGGTTATCTTATACTCTCTATAAGGGTGAACATAAAATATATAAATGAACAATCTTAAGTGATAATAAGATAATCTAAAGGGTATGAAAACATAATCAAAACATACAATAATCATATCTAATCATTCATGTTTCAATAATAAAGAATCGTGACATAAAATTTTTTCAATCAATGTTTAGAAGGCATATGTGTGTGGAATCCAAAATAATAAATAGTGGTCTATGATAAAATATCATAATAATAACACATATTTTTTTAGAGTTCAATTAAGTATATAAAATTACATCCCTACTCAAGGTTTAATCCCAATACTATAATTCTAGAAAAAGTACCAAAATGAGAATTCAAGCCCAGTCATTTCCAACATTATCATAGAAATAACTTATATCTAGATAACATTTTAATCTCATAAAAGTTAATTAAATTCATCATCTATTGAGATTATCATAACATTATAGTATCTTGGGATCTTTTCAAATCTTTTATAGTTAACTAATACATTGGAGGGCTACAATAGAACCCCCCAACCTTCATTCTTAACATCACCATCTGTAATTTGTTAATAATAATACCACTCATCATATAATGATAATATTTATGTATTCATGTTACAATATCATGATTACATTTTTCATTATATAAAATCTAAAACCCTTAAATGAAAATGGGTGTTGTAAACATTTCTTCATCATAACAATAATTCATCTAGAGAAATAATAAAATGATAATATTGGATCATATCAACAGTAAAGAATAATAGTCATCACGTAGTATTGTTAATAATATAAAATACCTTTAAAATATCCTTGGAAATTCTATAAAGGAAAATACATTTTTCATTTTTTAATATCATATTTAAAATATAAAAATATCAAACATATTATGTAAATAACGTACTTTTAAAAGTGCAATGGAAACATATAAAATATTGAACAAGGAAAAGAGTATTAATGCTGATAGGGAATGTCATTCATATGGTGTATGATAAAAAATATTATTCTCATATTTTTGACAAAAATAAAAAACTATGATGTTTTAAAAAATATAATAAAAAATCATTTAAATTTAATTTATAGTAATTAAAACAGGGTAAAAATAACTTCTTAAATCATTGGAACACTGTGAAAACATTAATGAAAACATTATACCAGAAAACCTCAGCCAGAGATAGAGTCTCTGACCATTTATTAGAAGAAAGGAATAGTTAAGTAGTGAGGCATAACAAAAAGAGCATACAGTTACATGTCATAGAACCCATACCCATCACCATACCCATCACCATATCCATGATCGATTTCCACATCTACAGTATCCAACTCCCATTCCGAGCTTTCATATTGCTTCAGAATATTCGCATACTTTCATGTGAGATTTAATTTCTCCAAATACAAAAACTCGTCAAAAGAATTCATCCCTTTTCATTTGCTGGTAGAAGATCTGGTAGACATCAGCTTTGGCATAGATGGGTTGTATTTCCACTGCCTTCTTCTTGGTGGGGCAGTCATAACACCCTCATTCCCAACCATAACCTTCTTTCCATACTGAAAAAAATCACAAAAATTGGTTCATACTCGACCATCATTCTCCTTCTCACTGTCACATTTGTCCCCCCATTTCCCAGGGGAAGACACCATCTTGTAGTAGTTAATGACACCTTGCTCCTACTCAATGTGACTGTTAATGTTAATCAGTGTTAAACACTGTTGTTGCACTATAGGTTCATGATCCCCAAGCACCCTGGTCTGCAAAATTCCTTCTCCAGAAACAACATCTTGAGAAATAAACCCAACCTAGATGTTACTGCCATCAATCCTTGGAGAATACTCACCATCATGAGAGGTTCCCCCATTATCCAATTCCTTAAAACAATGGAAGGATCCCTCCCCCTGCACCAGCTCATTCTTGCTACCATTTTGATAACAAATCAGTCCCAGACCCCACGCCCCACTGCCATGCAACTCAACATCTTCAATAGACATCCATCTAGGTGACAACTCAGAAGCAATATGATTTTGACCCATTTCCAGTTCTTCATTCACCAGACTATCAAAGCAATTACTTACTTTAATACTCTCCAAATGCTGCACATGATGTGTCTTCAGCCTAGTTGAGACCCTCACCCAACCACCAGTATAATCTGTAGAAGCCCATGCCTTTGTGTTCATAACAGATCCATCAATTCCCTCTATACCCCCTACTGTTACCATTTCATGGAAACGTGGCTCCCTAGAAAAATGGACCGCCCGCTTCACAACATTCTTAAAACCTCCTACCTGAGTCACCCCAAGATCTCTCTGAAGTATTCTAAACACCTCATCAACCCTTGGATTCATATAATCATTTTTTACCACATTCATCTTCCATTCAGTGTACTGGAGCTCACAGGACAAGGTTCTTTCTGAATTCCATTACCCGGATCCTTCTTCCCTTGCTGAGGTGTGAATTCCACCACCTCTACAACATTTGGAGCCAAAACGGCCTGTGTAACCACCCTCCTACCTCTGATATCCTCTCTAAAATGCCTGAATTTAAGACACTGAGACCAGTAGTCAAACCAGGATTCAAAAACAACAAACTATTTACATCTAAATTCCTCACTCACAACAATGAACATCGACATAACCAACAGTTTCAATAGGTCAACTTCAACACAAATTCTCAGTGAAATCGGGGGTCAAACAGACCTAGTTCTACTGTCCGAGAATAGATAATGACCAAAAAGTTTTACCAGCATACTAATGATGTAAGGGTTCTGAAATGGAAGCGGTAATTCTGTAAATCTTACCCATATTATCATGGTTGAGGAGTCATGCTTCATGTAGTGAGTATAGGACCATCGGAAGAGAAGTAAGCAAAAGACATCACTGGTATGTGGGGTAGAGGACCAGGCCAGGATCAAATATTCCTATGATTCAAAAAGAACCATTTTGTGTTTTAAATCAAGAAGACCCATAGTGGTGTTCTCCTATGGATTCTAAGAACTGAAGATAAATCGATCAAAGCAATCTATAGGTGAACATCGTTGATTGAAGCGAGCTATCAAAGTCAGACTTAGCAGGGATGAAGCATCAATGAACTCTTGAGCCGTGACCGAAAGCTGTAGAATCCCTTCTTGTATCTCAGGACATTTGTGGAGAGAAAAATTTCAAGGAACAAAGGAAAGAGGTCAGGTATTATATATAATATATGGACATTGAATAAAATATTCATGATTGAGGAGAGAAATAATGTTTGTTTTCCTTAAAAACAATCATTCATTATCCAGAGAATATAAAGAGATAATAAATGAAAGGAAAACATGTAATATATTTAATTAACATGTTTATAATAAACAATTATATTTTGGAGAGATGGATCATATAATTTCATCATCATAAAATTTAAGAATAATAAATCCTCTTAATAAATAGATTGTAACATAAAATATTTACATCTTTGATTACAATTCCCATGGAATGAAGAATATAAAATGAAACATTAATTAAAATTAATATTATAAAATTATTTATATAACATATCAATGGATATTTAAATAAATCCCATTAATGAAATAATTTTTGAATATATTACATCTCCCTTGGAAACAATAATGGGAAAAGATACCCTACCATCCTGGGTAACATTTGAATAAAAAACTATGGATGAAATAATTTAAATTATAACTTTATATACCTTGAATTAGGATGGATTCATGGATTAAAATTTAAATTGATCTTAATATACTCAAAATAACATAAATATGTGCATAACATCAATGCGTATCTATGATACAAAATTGAGATAAAGAACCATTATGACATTAGTAATTGGATTTCCAAAATTCAATTGAAGTTTGAAAAGATAAGATTCTATAATTAATTTTAATTAAATTATGTATTTTCATAAAATAAATTTGTTAGTAGTAGATACACCATATAAATAGTAAAATTTGGGCATAAAAATAAATAATTTCTCAATGAATATAATTCCACATGAAAACCATTGATTATATCGGACTTGATTCTAAAGAACTGTAACCTCCTGTATAAAATATTTAGGTTTAATATAATTATATTACTGAAACATATTCATACATATGATTTCATATATTATCTAGTTATATCATATCAATACATTTTTATTAGGAAGTATCTATTAATGTCACAATTCCAGTTATTAATTGCTCGGTTTATTAGGTAAGTTTTAGTTCAGAAATTAACATCCCTGAAATTTCATCATGCTCTTAAATTCTCCATAAAATTAATCAATATATAAATATCATATATAATAATTATATAAATAAATATTAAAATTCATATTTTGTGTGGTTTAAAACTAAATAGCATCACTTTAGGGAGATAGTAATCAGTGTGTATACATGAGGGATGTTTCAACATTTTGATGGATGGAAAGAAAAAATATAAATGATAATTCACCTATCTATAATAATTATAATATCATAAATATCATAGATTTTTTAAAAATGACCTTTTTATTATCCATATAAATGGGAAATGATATGAAGATCACATCACTCCATTGAGGTGGTAGTCAACACATACACATGAGGGACGCTATAATTTATTAATCGATTGAAAGGTAAGAAGGTAGATAGTATATTTTAATTATAGAAGCATAATAATTAAATAAATATAATATATAAATATTAAATAAATTATTATAACCACATATGAAATAAGTTTATGGAAAAGCTATCATATCGCAATGTTGATGCGGTCGTCCACATGTATGTGTGAGAAATACTTGTATTTCCAATTTGATTGATAAGGGGATAAAAATGGTTGCTCAATAATCGTAATAACATACAAGTATATTTAGGATAAATTTTTTATCATGATTTTATGGATAAAAAAAATTATATAAGGTGAATGAACAAATAAAATTGAACAATATTTGTTAGGACTTTAATATGTTATTTTAGTGTTCTCTTTTGGATTAGACATTAAGCCTTGAATAAATGGTCTTAATAGAGGACCAGAAGAAATAGGCTAAAAGGAATGAATCATGTAAGGTTTTGAGGATGGTATTTTCTAATATATTAGGCTAATTGTTTTTAATATATTAGGAGAAGAGGTTCTATTTAATATGTGAGGGAAGGGATGAACATGGAAATTCATAATAGTTTTTGATGAGATAAGGTAAATTTCATCAGAAATTTCATAAAAAATGGAAAAATATTATATTTTATAATATTATAATTTTTAAATATAATAAAATAATTAATAATTATACAATTTTGTATTGAAATTATTCCCTTATCTCTTAGTTTGACTCTCTGGTAAACCAGTTTTATCTGTAACGATGGTAACAAAATTTTGTTGTTTTTATTATTCATTATAACCAAAATTAATGATGGCCTTATTAAATTATATTAATAATGATATTTAAAAAATATTAAATCCATTTTAACAAATTAAATATATCTAATTGACTTAATTCAATTTTAATTAAGTTCTCATATCATAAAGATGTATAATTTAAATGAAAAACTAAGAACAATTCTGAAATTTTATCTACTACATAACATGTAAGAAAGAATGAAAGAATATAATATTGAATATAAAATCTATTAAGTTTCTTTAAACCATTAATCAATATAGATTAATTTAATTTATTATGATAAAAATGCATTATGAAAATAAAAAACGTTTCCAGAAACGCTGTTTATAAGCCTAAATATTAACTTCTTCCAAAATCAAGATTAAAAGAATTCATATTTAATTAACTATATAATTTATAAATAAAGGAGTATTATGATAAATTAAGATAAAATATAAATCATTATAGGACATTACTTGAATATAAATTATGTTTTTATAAAAATCGAAATTTTTTAATATTGACTGATTAATACATCTTCTATAAAAAACAAAAAAAACACCATATGATAATATTAACATATAGATTTATAAAATGGAATTAATTATCTAAAAAATAGTAAAATTTATAATTTAATTATAACATTTCGGTGAAAATAATATGATAAATATATTTTTAAAGAAAACATGTTTTTTAAGAATAAAATAACATTTCATAAAATTTATTACATATTAATTTTACATTGATCAAAACATTTTCACTATTTTAAGCCACTATAAAAATTTATGATAATGTGGTCTTTAAAATTAATACCTACTAATTAAATAGAAAGCTCATAAACTTTTATTGTTTCACAAATCATATATCCCTGGGGTTTCATGTTAGGAAAGCTATCTAACAAATTAAATTTATTAAAATAATGAAATATTCCAAAATACTAAGGGATAAAAAAATATAGGGTGTTTATAGATAAAAATCACTATGAATGAATTCCAGAGTAGAAACACATTATTTTATTGTTATATTTGAAAAGAAATTATTACATCTTTTGTAAAATTTGAATCAAAATTCTTTGATAGTGTCAAACTGTGAATGATTTGAAAATAGATTTGATAAAATTAAAATTATGATTAGAGTTATTAATAGGTAGTATATATACCACATAAAAAAATTTGGTGATTAATATTAAGGATAACGTAATACTAGTAAATTGATATGAGAAACCATTATATTGGAATTTCATTTTGTAGCATGGTCCCTAATTTCTTTGATTAATTAATAAACTTCCAGAGAAACCCTTTTAAATGATTGGTTTTGGATAACTTTTTGTGACTATAGGTTTCCAAACATGTAAAAAGTCTATTGAAGCATTTATTTGGGTATGTATTAAGGATAATATTATATGAAAAAATGGGAATTTTTTATAAACGGTCAATTTGTAGTTTAATTTTGAGTTTAATTTTCTTGAATAATCATTTATTAATGAATAATATTATCATTTTAAAAAATGATAGTTGGAAAAATATTAATAATAATGGATAAAATGGAATGATAGGTTTATAATTCCATCATATACTTATTTTAGGATATGTTTTTATGATATTTTACGCCATCATCCCTTTATTGTAACATTTTGTCATGACCCATCCACCACGGCCTATGCTGTGAGAACTCCAAGCCCTCCCCCCATTGGTCAGGGGTTGGAGAATGGAATTTTAGTCATTATCCCATGAGTGTGAGGCATTTTCTTCAGTACCTTTACAAACGAATACACACAGCCATGTACTAAAATGTGGGAAAGAAAAACATGCATTGCACTAAACAACCACTGAGTAAAGGTACAAGCTATAAGACAAATGGTCCAGAATAAAAACCCAAAAAAAGGAAAACTGAAAAAAAAATTCCTACAGATATCTGAAAACTCATCCACATGAGAACACCACCTGAAGGGTATGCATGGAGTGGCTGTCTGAAGAGGTAGAAATATGTACTGCATTTTGTATCTCATCGGGCACTACCTAGTCCTGGGCCCCCAAGGTCATTGTTGAAGCACCTTTCATCTACACTTGACCTGACACATGTGACCAGAGCTCGTTTAAGAGTGAGTAACATATTACTCAATAAGGATCTTGAAACAAAACGGAAAGACCAAAAATGAAGGTACACATAATGTACTGTCAGCTCATTTTGTTATAATATAAATTATGGAAAGCAAGTCTATCAATTGTAACAATGAACCCCAAGGAAAATTGAGGTACTCATCCCTGATGAGTATTGAGGGTCACATTGGTCACACAGAGCCACTCACCACCATGAGTTTTCTGGGTCACATAGAATTTCTCCCAACATAGGCCATCATAGTTGGTCCACACCTGGCCACCTATAACTGTTCCACACCGGGCTTCTTATAGCAGGTTCACCCAGATCCATTTGTATAAGGTTCACATAGAGCTTCTTTTAGTTGTTCCACACTGGGCCTCTTATCATCTAGCCATGCAAGATCACATAGACCAACTCTTCATTAGTGTTTGGGTTTTATCTAGAAACAAGATTATCGTACATAGCACACTTGATTCCGGTAGAATCCGGTCCTCAAGCCATTATTAATATCTCAACTTCCATGAAAGTATTAGTAAGACATTTCAAATGATCTTCCTCATCGTTAGGGTTCCAATGCATCAAACGGCTCGTCCATCAGGCCTACTGTTTGGGTGTTATAACTGTTTTTTTTTCTGAAAAGGGGTTGGTCGGGTTCGGGTTTGGCCAGACCCATTTGGACCGTCCCGACCCTACCCATCCCAGGTTCCATTCTTCAAGGGTTTTTTCACCACTTTCTAATTCACTGACATTCTTCTTTGTATAGTATTCATTCATTGTTTATCAGAGGAATTCCATATTCTATATTTGTTTCTCCAATCCTCATTATCTCATTAAAAGAGAAACACATCACAAATTGTTTGTTATTCTTAGTCGTTATGTCGTAATTCAATTTCATTTATATACTGGAACACTCAGATCATCACTAAATTACATTGATTTTTTTTGAATAAAATTATCTTTTTTATGTTTATATTTTTTTCTAAACACTTCTTAAAACTATCTCCCTTCCTCGACCCTTTGCGGTTGAGGTTAAGATCTTCCAAAAGGAAAAACGCCCTTATAGGCTCAGTATTACTGTAGAGACCCGTAGCTTGACGTAAATGGACATTTCATTACTTTTGCAGAATACTCAATACATAACAATAAACTGACACACAAGGACCGTAATAGTTTAGTGTCTTTGGAAACTTGGAACGTAATCTTCTAATCATGGTGAAAGATATTCAATATCTCTCATAAGATCTTCCCCATTTTGTTTTCTTACCTAAAACCTTTCTTTTAATCCTGGGGAAAATAAAACATATAAAGGGTGAGATCTAATGCTCAGTAAGGGTAAACAAATGAAATATCAATCACATCATATACATAAGAACATATCTTTTGGAAATCTTAACCTGCAAAAGAGATCATAATTTCATAACATGGGATAAAACATAGAAGTGAAATGTAATCCCAATAATTATAACATAAAACATGAAACTTTGTGGAATACACACATAATCATAGAAAATCATTTCTTATTAGTCAAGACTCATTTCCAAGACTATCTTAGTGGACAAAGTCCATTTCTGAACTGAGTTGACTCCTCGTTTCAGTCCTATTTCACTGAACTGGTTTAACCTGCCATTCCAGCCATGTCAATATCATGAGATATAAAATCTTTACCCAATTAATTGGAGGAAGATATAGGTCCCACCCATCTCATAATGATACCATTCTTATGTGTGCCACAAAATCATAAACCATACATCATAGCATAACCCATGTAATAAAAATGGGAATCTTAAACATCTTGATATCATAAAACAATTCATATAAGATAATGTAATTCATAAAAATATTTCCATCACAATATAATCAAATCAATGTAATAATAGGGATATAAATAGAACCCTTTATTATCTTAGATGGAAAATAATTTTGATAAAACACTTGAACTCCATTCTTGAGGAAAATATCCATTCTACTTTAAAAAAAACACTTTTCGTTTCTCAAAATGTCATGCAATTATAAAGTAAAAGAAGTTGATTAAAAATAATCTTGAATACTTGTAAAGGAATATTCTTTAAAATAATGTTTTAAAAATCCATTCATGCCTTATAAGTTAAAAAAACATTTTTTTCATAATTTTGTCGGAACAATCAAAAAGTACCTCGTACGAAAAAAGACAAAAGATTTCTTTCATATATTTTAATAAAAACTCACCGAAGGGTAAACATGGACTTAAAAAATTGTAGGTTGATAGAAATAGAATTACATATTTAGGAAACATGGATGTGGATGATAAAATACACCATAGTAAATACCAAAGTATAAACAATCTCGGATAAAATGATATTGTGATATTTTCCCTTACCTTAGGTCAGATTTTCTCCGTAAGTGTCTGAACCTCCTGTATAATGATTTAAATAATGTTATTGACTTATTATAGAATCATAATTTTTTATGATATCATATATGGTCATATTATTAGCTTCTTATTATTAATACTTCATTAATACTTATTATTCGGGTGTTTATTACTTTTTGTTCCTATGCGTGTTTTGTCGAATAAATTCTTATTTTTATTTTTAGGATATAGATACCTAATTTCTAGAATGGTATTAGTGTAATAAATATCATATTCATTCATTCAAATCATTTATATAATCATTATGCAATGAAGATCGTGTAGAACGAGTCGCATCACATTGTGGAGACGGTATTCCGTACGTACTCACGAGCTATGATATCATTACAATGATCGTGGAATTGTATTGGCGTGTATTTATACTATTTCAGAATCAACATCACTTTACAATAATCATATTTAGTCATTATTTACACCATTATACCCATCCAAGTAATGTGGTGGTGGAAAACAGATTACACCACGGCGTGGAGACGGTATTCCGTACGTACGCACGTGTGGTAATTTCGTTTTCCATAGGATGGATAGATGTTTAAATAGGGTTGTTTGATACATATAATAACATATCAGTATATTAGTGATACAGATGTTATTACTTCATAATAAAACAACTAAAGAAGAAGTAGTGGAAGAAGAAATAAAGTTGAAAGAATCGGTAACAGACATTACCTATTCTTTGAAGAGCCTCTTTGAGACCTCCTCTTAGGGAAATAAAATTGGTCTTTGAAGAATACCAGGACCTCTAGGATGTTCTTAGGGAAATTGAGAAGAGAATTTTACAGGGTTTGGCCGAGATTGAAGGCTAAAAGTGGTGTGAGGTAGAGAGGGAGGAGGTTCCCTTTTATAAGGGAGGAGAGGGGCACCTTTGGAATATCTACAAATATTATTTTATTGTAAAGTCATATTCTTTTATTAATAGCTCAAAATTTATTTATTTTGAATATAAGGTGGGTATGGGTCGAAATCCTCTCACCCAATAGAATTTAGACAAGTTTAGATTTCAATTATAACCTTATCATTTAGATTTAAATTTAAGTTAGATAATTTAACTTTTACTATGTCTTCTTGTTTTCCTACACTATAAGGTTAATAAAGACACTATATCAAGACAAAAAAGACCCCAAGTTGTTTATTATTAATATATATAACCTTTTCTAATTCATTTGGCCAATCCATTGATTTTTAGGAATAAAATAACAATTAATAATAAAATATTTGTTTTAAAAACAATTTTATGTAAATTTTGACACTATTTGGTAATTAATTTTTGTGAAAATCATAACAGAATGATTAGTTCGAAAATATTTAATTAAATATAGAATAACATTTCATATTAACATATAAAAATTTTTAATTCATAAAAAGTCTCAAATTACATTTATTTGGGTATTTATAACATCAGTTATGTCAGTATTTCATTAATAAGATAATTACTGTATAATCATTGTGTTATAAATAAATTAAATTATTTAATTTCTAAAAATTATGAATAAAATACCATTATGTAGGGAATCATTTTATATTTCTAATTAATATTTATAGTCGAATTTATCATATGTATAACCCTATATTAAAAATGCCTTAGTTATTAAACTTTGATTTTAACTATTTTAACCCTTCTTTAAATAAATTAATAATAAATGTCCTAATCTAATACAAGTGGGCCTAAATGGTCATATTGTATTCCTAAGGTTGTTTTTGGCCGAATTACACTTATCCAATAGAATTAGGACATGTTTTAGGGTAATAATAATATCATTTTTACCCTTAATTACACTATTTACATTGAACTGTGGTAAAAAAAGTAAAAAGTTACTATTCAACAAAAACTATTTTAATCTCAATGAACCAAATTTTAGTCCTTGATATTAACCGTGTCTTTCAGATTTTTGAAATTCCACTCACATAAGCAGTAAAATTAAGTTTTATGAAAAATTTAGTTTTTTAACTACCACTTAGTGGTTTTACTATTTATCGAAAAATGAATGTTTCCTGAAAAATACCAAAAATTACGCCTAAGCTATATTTTATATTTTGAATTCAAAAATGATGTCTATTTTACCAAATTCAAAACATATCAGTTACATTAACTAATTTGAAAATTTATTCCCGTCGTCAAAATAAATATCTTGTTTTTTCAAAAGATATAATTATCAAAAGATTGACACTTGTTTATGTTTGGTTTAAATGTGAAAATACATCCAATGACCAAAATTGTACTAAATTGTAAAAATATATTCTAAATATACTTTTAAACCACTAAAATTAATAATTTATCACTATTAATTATTTCGATTAAAAAAGTTGTTTTTAATAAATATTTAGTAATTTTCACTATTCATCAGAATATGTAAGTAATCTGAAAAGTACCAAAATTTCACCCAAAGCTAATTTCGATATCCAAAAAATTGAAGTCCATTTTGAAAGATAAAATTGATAAAATTTCAAAAAGTGGGTATTATAATTCATAACAGCTACTTCATAATAATATTATAATAATATCTCATTTAGTGAAACACGGTATTGCGTACTACACACGCTATCGAGGAAGGTCGCGATTGCGTGAAATGCAAGGAAAGTCAGGGATGAGTGTTGTGAAAGCTCCTTTTGGTGTAGCATACAACAAAAGACATTAATGACATTAAAAATAATATACATATTATTTTTCATAAAATCTCGAGGTGTTACATTCTACCCCCCTTTAAATGAATTTCTACCTCGAAATTCGTCAGGGTTATAAATGGTTTACTACTCAAAAGTTTCTTTAATAGAAACCCACATTGTAAAAAAGAATACAAAAACTTGGATTTAAAAATTAATGTATGAAACGTAACGGTTACACAAATTATCTCATCATTGGGTTACCACGTAAGAGAACATAGGTGAAAATATGGATATGGAAGAAAAATCTAACCGTCAAGTTCTGATGTAGAGTGTTAGAGAACATGGCTATGAAAAATCCAACAATCACAAAGCCATAAATTTGTGACGATCTAAGGTACCACCTGATTCATCGGATATAAGGGCACTAGGACAACATTTTTGGTTTTCAAGATCATTTCCCTAAATTTGAAGAATTTGTATTAGAATAAATACTTACTTTATTTTGGTACAATCTCACTATTGTTTGTGCCTTTAAAGATTCCCACTTCATCTCTTAAAGAAATGATTTTGAATTTGTTATTCGTGAAGTGTTATAAGATCATGTGATAGAATGACAGGCCATTCCATTTGTCTCAAACAAAAGGTTAGAAAAAGTTTTTAAATATACATAAGTCGATCTACAGTGAGATTAATCATATATGGTTCCTAAAATGGACTTATACTTCATATAGAATACTGCTTAATAAAGTAAAACTAGTTTCTACTAAACAGGGACTTCCTGTAGGCCAGTTTTAGGCGATAAAGCCAAGTCGCACTTCGATTGTGGGTTCAATTCCCACAGCCTTGTCCGATGCGATGGGTTGTCGCTCATCCTGCATGTTGTCCTTTTTCTAAAACTACATTAATATAACATCCCATCAATAATATCGAAAAAAGTTCTATCCTTAAATAATACTAACTTATGTCCATTATAATCCTTTCCCATCTTTAGGCTTATCCAAAATACTATTGTCCAATCTCATATTATAGTGAAAATGATTACCAAAGAGTTCATATAACAAGCTTGTTAATACCATCGTTGATCCCCTTATATCATGAGATATGTCTTTTTGGTCACATTCCAATAATTTCAAGGCCTTAATCATGTATTCTCTTGAAAAATGAATACCCATTGAATCTTAGTGAAAACATGAGTGCTGTCAAAATTTAACTCTCTTCACATACCAAAACCTCAAACCATGATATAAATATTTCCTTATATCAGACATGAGCTCATGAATACTGTCAGACATTTCATTTTCTCCTTATCCCTTCATTATGCGCATATCATCTTTTTTCAAAAAATATCTCAGTCACTTTCCATGGTTACCGGTATCATAAAATTATTGATAACCACTATAGACCAATATATAAATATTCCAATATTCCAGGATACTATATACAACATTATTTTGGAATCCCATTACATAAACACTTAATTATTCCACCACATCGTTTTCATATTCAACATCGCCAATAGTGATCGCATGTGACTTCCCTTTGTCCTTTTCTTAAGTGATTTCTCATGTCGATCATCACTAACTCTTGGATTAGGGAATTTATTAGCATAATGCCCCATTTCCTTGAACATGAAGCATTGAAGTGTCGGTGGTGCGTTCTCTGAAGTATTTTATTTATTCACATCATTAGAAAACCTTTTTCCATTACTTCGACACTCATCTTCTCGACGACCTTCTTTTCCACACATAAAGAATTTTCTAGTCCCATTAAGAAAATCTCCGCCATGGTTCTTTCCACACATTGATCATAAAGAAACATTCATCTTCCTTTCACCATTATTCTGATATTTCTCCATGAACTCCATCATTCGTTTCTTGTCAAAACTATGAGATGGATAAGTAACAACAACTTCCATTTCTACCTTGATAGCACAACACACAATTTCTTCATAGCTACTGAAGTCTCTTATAGCTAATTCCCTTCGAAGATTTGGTTTTAAGCCACTGAAGAATCGATCAAGTTTACTTTCAGTTTGGATGATAAAGCCAGATATATACCTTGCAAGCCTTGTAAAATTTGCTTCGTATACACCAACAGATTCATCATCTTTTTGCTTTAGTTCAAGAAACTCCTCCATCTTTGTTCGAAGAATAAGAGAGAAGTACATATTGAAAAATTATTTCTTGAACTCTTCCGATTCCATGTACTCAATTCCATCCCTTGGCCTCGTATTCTTGATAAGATTATACCATTGATTAGATTCACCTTCCAAACGATATACTACTAAGATGACTTTATAATGTTCTGAACATTGAAGAAATTAAAATATCTTTTCAGTGGTACTAATCCATTGTTCAGAAACAAGTGGATCAAAAGACCCACTGAAAAGAAGGTGGACGTTGCCTCATGAAGGAATCAATATAATATTGTTCCCTTCTCTGCTCATTTGGAATTCCAGATTGATTCATAGCTTGTGTAAGTATAGCAATAAGATTTTTCACTCCATCTCCCATAACATTTGTTTGTTCAGCAGTACAATCCTTGCATTGTCCATTTCATTGATCAACATGGTTCCTTCGGGTTCCAGCCATTGTCTAAAACCCTAAAAGAATAGTGTGAGTGGAAAAAAATCATGCTAGGGAAAAAAACATAATAAAGGGGGAGTACCATCAATATCTAAAATCTTAGGTTTAATTATAAGATCGTTACTGTAATTATAAGACTATAACCTATACTTATACTTATCCTTAGGGACCTCCCTAGACATACCTTAGAAATATCTCTAGGGATCTCACTAAAGTTCTCGCATCCTAGTTTCCAAAGGTTGACTAAACCTTTCCTCTAATACCAACTATAGAGACCCGTAGCTTGACGTACATGAAAATTACATTACATTTGCAGAATACATAATACATAACAAAAAACAGACACAAAAGGACTGTAATAGTTTAGTGTCTCTCGAAACATGGAACGTAATCTTCTAATCATGGTGAAAGATCTTCAACATCTCCCATAAGATCTTCCCCTTTTTGTTTTATTACCTAAAACCTTTCTTTAAATCCTGGGGAAAAGAAAACAAATAATGGGTGAGCTCAAATTCTCAGTAAGGGTAATCAAAAGAAATATTAATCAAATCATATACATAAGAACATAACTTTTGGAAATCTTAGCCTGCAAAAGAGATCATAATTTCATAAAATGGGATAAATCATAGTTGTAAAATGTAATCCCAATAATCATAACATAAACCATGAAACTTTGTGTCATACATACGTAATCATATAGAATCATTTCTTATTAGTCAAGACTCATTTCCAATACTATCTTAGTGGACAACGTCCATTTCTGAACTGAGTTCACTCTTCGTTTCAGTCCTGTTTCACTGAACCGGTTTAACCTGCCGTTCCAGCCATGTCTATCTCATGAGATATAAACTCTTTAACCAATGCATTGGAGGGAGATATAGGTCACACCCATATCACAATGATACCATTCTTATGTGTGACATAAAATCATAAACCATACATCATAGCATAACCCATGTAATAAAAATGGGAATCATAAACATCATGACATCATAAAACAATTCATATAAGATAAAGGAATTCATAAATATATTTCCACCACAACATAATAAAATCAATGTAATAATTGGGATAGAAATTTAACCCTTTATTATCTTAGATGGAAAATATTTTTGATAAAACACTTGAAATCCATTCTTGAGGAAAATATCATTTCAACTTCAAAAAAACACTTTTCCTTTCATAACATGTCATACAATTATAAACTAAAAGAAGTTGATTAAAAATAAACTTGAAAACTTGTAAATAAATCTTCTTGGAAATTATGTTTTAAAAATCCATTCATGTCGTATAAGATAAAAAAACATTTTTCTCGTACTTTTGTCAGAAAAGTCAAAAATTACCTCATACGAAAAATGAAAAAAGATTCCTTTCATATCTTTTACTAAAAACTCACTGAAGGTTAATATTGGATTTAAACAATTGTAGGTAGATAGAACTAACAATAAATATTGAAGAAACATGGATGTGGATGATAAAATACACCCCAGTAAATACCAAAGTATAAACAATCTCAGATAAAATGAGATTTTGATATTTTCCCTTACCTTAGGTCTGATTTGCTTCGTAAGTGTCTCAACCTCCTGTATAATGATTTAAATAATGTTATTGACTTATTCCATAATCATAATTATTTTTATGATATCATATATGGTCATATTATTAGTTTATTATTAGTAATATTTCATTACTACTTATTATTCGGGTGTTTATTAATTTTTGATCTTATGCGTGTTTTGTCGAATAAATTCTTAATTTTATTTTCAGGTTATAGATACCTCATATCATGAATGTTATTAGTGTAATATATATCATATTCATTCATTCAATTCATTTATATAATCCTTATACAATGATGATCATGTAGAACGAGTCGCATCACATCGTGGAGACGGTATTCCGTACTTATGCACGAGCGATGATATCGTTCCCATGATCGTGGAATTTTATTAGAGTGTATTTATGCTATTTCAGAATCAATATCACTTTAAAATAATCATATATAGTCATTATTTACACCATTATACCAATCCAAGTAAGGTGGTGGTGGAAAATAGATTACACCACAGCGTGGAGACGATATTCCCTACGTACGCACGCACAATGATTTCGTTTTCCGTAGGATGGATAGATAGTGAAATAGGGTTGTTTCATACTTATAATAACATATCAGTATATTATTGATACAGATATTATTACATCATAATGAAACAACTAAATAAGAATATGTGGAAGACGAAATAAAGTTGAAATAATCGGTAACAGACATTACCTCTTCTTTGAAGCGCCTCTTTGAGACCTCATCTTTGGGAAATAAAATTGGTCTTTCAAGAAGACCAGGACCTATAGGCTGTTTCTAGGGAAGTGGAGAAGATATTTTGTCAGGGTTTGGCCGAGATTGAAGGCTCAAAGTGATGTGAGTAAGAGAGGGAGTAGGTTCCCTTTTATAAGGGAGGAGAAAGGCACCTTTGGAATAACTAAAAATATTATTTTATTGTAATGTCATATTCGGTTTTTAATAGCTCCAAATTGATTTATTTCGAAGATAAGGTGGGGATGGGTCGAAATACTCTCATCCAATAGAATTTAGACAAGTTTAGGTATCAATTTTAACCTTATCATTTAGATATAACTTTAATTTGGATAATTTAACTTTTACCGTGTCTTCTTGTTTTCATACAATATAAGGTTAATAAACATACTATATCAAGCCAAACGAACCCCAGGTTTTTTATTATTAATTTATATAACCTTATTTAATTCAATAGGCCGAACCATAGATTTTAAGAATAAAATAACAATTAATAATATAATATTTTTTAAAAACAATTTTATGTCAATTTTGACACTATTTGGTAATTGATTTTTGTGAAAATCATAACAGAATGATTAGTTCAAAAAAATTCAGTTAAAGCAAGAAAAACATGTCATATTAACATATAAAATTATTTGAACTCAAAAAAAATCACAAATTACATTTATTTGGTTATTTATAACATCAATTATGTCAATATTTCATTAATAAGATAATTAATGTATCATCATTGTGTTATAAGTAAATTAAATTAATTAATGTCTAAAAATTATAAATAAAATACCATTATGTAGGAAATCGTTTTAGATTTTAAATGAATATTTATAGGCTAATTTATCTTTTGTATAACCCTATATTAAAAATGCTTTAGTTATTAAACATTGATTTTAACTATTTTAACACTTCCTTAAATAAATTAATAATAAATGTCCTAATCTAATCCAAGTGGGCCTAAATGGTCATATTTTATTACAAGGATTGTGTTTGGTCGAATTACATTTGTCCAATAAGATTATGACATGTTTTATGGTAATAATATCATTTTTACCCTTAATTACCCTATTTACTTTTAACCGTGGTAAAAAATTAAAAAGTTACTATTCACCAAAGATTGTTTTCATCTTATTGAACCAAATTTTAGTCCTTGATATTAAGCGTGTAACTCGGATTTTCAAAATTACACTCACAGAAGCGGTAAAATTAAGTTTTATGAAAAAAAAATTTTAACTACCAACTAGTGGTTTCACTATTCATCAAAAAATGAATGTTTCCAGAAAAATACCAAAAATTAGGCCTAAGATATATTTGATATTATGAATTCAAAAATGATGTCTATTTTACCAAATTCTAAACATATTAGTTACATTAACTAATTTAAAAATTTATTCCCGTCGTCAAAACAAATAGCATGTTTTTTCAAGAGAAATAACTTTCAAACGATTGACACTTGTTTATGTCTGGTTTAAATGTGAAATTACATCCAATGACCAACATTGTATTAAATTGTAAAAATATATTCTAAATATACTTTAAAACCACTCAAATTAATAATTTATCCCTATTAATTATTTATATTAAAAAAATTTGTTTTTAATTAAAATTTAGTAATTTTCACTATTCATCAGAATGTGAAAGTTATCCAAAAAGTACCAAAATTTCACTCAAAGATAATTTCGATATCCAAAAAATTAATGTCCATTTTGAAAGATAAAATTTATAAAATTTCAAAAAGTTGGTATTACTATTCATAACGGCTAGTTCATAATAATACTATAATAATTTCTCGTTTAGTGAAACTGGGTATTGCGTACTACACATGCTATCGAGGAAGGTCGTGATTGCGTGTAATGCAAGGAAAGTCAGGGATGCGTGTTGTGAAAGCACCTTTTGGTGTATCTTACAACACAAGACATTAATGAAATTAAAAATAATATATTTTTTTTCATATAATCACGGGGTGTTACAATTACCCTCATATTTCCAATATGAATTTTCATTTTGGACGCACATGGATTTTTAAAATAAAATAATTGTTGCTCAATAATTTTATTTATGGCCAAAAACTACATTCCAATATTGTCCTGCTCCAACCACCGTTTTTCCCTTTATAGGCGAATCCCGACAGTTTGAGTTCAATAGTGCTCTCAGATTTTAGATCTGATCACTAGTTTAAAAGTTATAAAACCATGCTCTCATATTTATTTAATAATTCTTAAAATAGTTCTAAAAAGTGTTCCACCCACTCTAGTCCTCGTAATTACATGTTGTCTCAGAGCATGGTCTTGAAATAATATAATTTAATTTTTTAAATAAAATTTATGGAATTTAAGGGTATTACCCCTTTTACATCATTTCCGCCTTACTAGGGTAACTCAATATTATCATGGTAAATTATTTTTATAAATAAAACATAAATTAACCTTATTAACCATTTTTTATATTTGGATTCTAAATATGTAATCCATTTTATTTCATTCATTTTATAAAAGAAAAAAAAGTTAAAAAAATTATTACGAAATATAAAAACTATATGTAAACAAATAAATTTTCAATCTTAATAAATATTTTTTATTAGTCCCCAAAAAATAAAAAAAATTATATAAATGATCATTTTTTGTTATATATAAAAATAATTAATTTAACTAAAATAAAACACTAATAATGATCGATTTAATTTATTTCTACAAAAATATAAAAATTATAAAAATAAAATCATTATAAAATTTCACAATTTAAATAAATATTATCATATATCTTTGTTTAAAATTAAAAAATTATATTTTATCATCTCAAAAATATTATTACATTGCATTGAAATTTATAAACACGTAAATTAATTTTTAATAATACTAAAAACATATAACGAATAAATATTTTCATAATTATAAATCATTCTTATTAATTACTCTGTTCATTTTTATTTCTAGAATTATTTATTATGTGTAAATAATATTATTGTTCATTTACTAACAATTAAACAATCCTTAATATATCATTTTTTAAAATTATACACAACTAACATATATCAAATAGTCATATATCAAACAATAAAATATCTAACAACCTTATGTATAATAGTCACATGATGTTACTATATATATCCTCAGGTAAATATATAAAATAATTTATATAATTAACATAATTATTTTGAAAAAAATATAGTATTTCTAGTGTTTTTCCATCATTCAATATTTATAATTATAGGTATGATCTTCAAGGAAAATCATGAGGATAAATATTTCATGTTTGTGGCCTTTTTATTAATTTATATTCTCATTATAATTGTAGGTTTCTTAATGATGATTAATATTTCATTAGTATAATTTATTATGTTTTATTTTCCCTACAATATTTTATCTCAATAAAATATATTATTGTTATTTTTAGTTATGAATTTCTTGTATTGAAATCTCTTAAACACATAGAAAATATTTAAATGGAATATGAACCAAAATATTAGTGTTTAATAATAAACATACTCATTTTATCTCAATTGATGTTCTATATGAGATACTCTTCATATGATATCACAATTTATATCCTTTTTAATCCTTCAATTATGATAATATTATCAACATAACAAACCATTCTCTATTCACATAATCTACAAGTACGGCCTATGAAATATATCAATATTTAAAGATTATCATGTTATGTATCTTTCCAAACTCATATATAGGGATTATTTATGAAACATTAGCCACATGTACACAAAAGATATAATGTTTAACACTCTATGTGGTATATTGTGTAGGTTTTATTGTGAATAAACTCAAATAGATATACATTATTACATTTATATATCAATAAAAAATACATCAAATGTTAACCATAACAATTTTTTATAACTTGTTTTACTATATTACATACATCATTTAGAGATCACTCAAATTCAGTCAGTTTAATGTCCATTATCATATAAATCATGCAATACATACAACCACTATGAAAGTATGAAAAATTTTAAACTACATTTTTTTAACCTAAAACATTTTATATCCATAGACACAAACAATAATAATTTACTTGAAAAAATATAAGAACCCATATCCTCATATCCCATGCGATAGATATCCATATTGGCCTATGTTTTTCTTAATGTTTAGGGTTTTGCATACTCATTACATATCAATGTCACTCCTGTACATCTCTATGTGACCATATAACATACCCAAATGGTTTATGATTAATATTATTATTTTTTATTATTTTAAAAAAAATATGTTAACGAGGGTTAAATTCAATATGTTTTATATAATGATTAAGAGCCTAATAAATGCTGTATTTTCATTGAAAACAGATGCACCTTGATGTTCTAAGGTTATTAATATGTGTTTTTTCATAATTCATTTTTATATAGATCTCTTTATATCTTGTAAATATTAAAAATGATCTTTTTACATTTAATGATACTAGAAAATACCTTCTAATTCAAGAATATCATGTGTAAAACAAATTCAATGAATCGGTAGAGGACATCAAATGATTATATATATGAACATTATCTATACTAGTGACATGTATATTTAGATGAAGAGATAACTATATACAACATGATAATAAAAAGTTTTAGGTGATATTATTGTTGGATAATAATCAATGAACACTATGTTTGGGAAAATTCATTCATTGAATATCAATAATGGAGGATAATATAATAAATTTTAAATATTTTGTAGATGGTTCTTAGAGATGTCTATTTTTAAATAAAATATGAGATGTGGTAGTGGAATTGTATTGGAACACTCAGTGATACATTATCATATACTACATGATTCTTTGGGAGTTGTTAAAATTAAATTAGATAAGACTTTTATTTAATTACTAAATTAATTTAAACTATATTTAGATAACATTCACCGATTGAAGAATCGTATCAAATATTTGAATAATTTCAGATCCCTTTAATTGTTCAGGATGTTTAGTGTTATAAATTATTCAAAAAATTAACAATGTAATATTTACATAAGGTTAATTAGTAATCTATATTCATAATATAGGAATCAACCTTAATTTTACCAAATAACACAATAGTATCTCTATAATACAAAAGAATAAATAATATTTTAATGGGAGGTATGTACTTTAAAGGCATTAAGTATGGGTTATTAGGAATTTGTACTTTGGATGTTTTAAAGGTTTGGAGTCACAATTTGATACAAAAAAATCTATTTCCTAATGTATATGGATCCTCATAGTTTATATGATGATAAATTTGAGTTCATAAAAGCTATAACATTTGAAAAGGTACTAATGTCACACTAAACCATTTACGAATCCTCCAAAACCTATATTATAATTTAATGTTTTTAAATTAGTTTTTTATAAATATTAATCACTTCCACATCCCCAAAAGAATTATTTTAATGTTAATGGTTCATCTAATTATAAAATAATTTATAAAATTCATATTTTTACGAAAACATTTAAAAAACATGTATCATTTCATGGTTTTGATTATTTTATTTTACAGTGTCTGAAACTTATGTTTGGAAAATAATAATGAAATCCCCAATATATACCTATATACACACACATAAAAACCATTTATATTCACCCAAAAACCATGTATAATGACTATAATCTTCCCTTTCCCCACTATATCTCTCCTGTGGTGCCCCCGTGCTCTCACAAACACCCTCCTATGGTTTTTGGGACACCATCTCAAGGTAAGGGATCTCCATCTCTTCTTTTCCATTCAAGAACCTTCATTGTATTTGGTTATTTGAAACTCAATTGGTTATATTGTTATTAATTTATAAAAAAAATCATTTTTTTAGATTTATTTTAAAATAATGAAAGTTAATTTATCCCATCTATTTATGACCCTTACCTCTGCCGTTACCACGCTGAGTGAAAGGGATCTTATCCTTCTCCTCTTTATTCAAGATTATCCTTCGTGTTATGGATTTTTTCCATTCATTCATATTGTGTATGTCCTTTAATAACCCTATAAATGAAATTATGATTTCCATGTGAAGATATACTCTTTTAATCTCGTTAATCCCTCTAATGATTCATTATTTACACCCATTATGCCCCAGAAATTATCCAATGATTTTTCAATGCCAAACCTTTTTATAGTGAATATCATCTCCATTTCCACTGAAGGGTAATCACATAGAAATACCAATCCATATTTGATTTGGAACATCCATGTATTTATTCAAAACTATATAATAATGTGATTAAATTTAATGAAATATAACCCTATATTGAATTATCTATGTGTCACACTGGTGCCTATATATGATATGAAAGAGACATGTGCATCAGGAAGTACGTGGACAACTAATTATTTGGGTAATTCTTTCGTCTCATGGGAAATCATGTATGTGATTATGGAGTAAATATTATCAATAATGGGAATTTATTCACCATGTTATTATTCCTTTGATGTTATCCTTTACCTAGGTTTATGATTACATGGTTAATATAATTACAACATTCCCATATTGCCTTTATGTTATCATCGTATATCGTGATTGGATGTTTATGTTTATTATTCTCACTAATGGGATGTAGCGTTTAAATTGTTAATGACAAACATGTTATAATTTTATTATGTTTGTATTTTTTTATTCCCTTATATGGCTTTATAGATCAACCCATTCATATGAAATTCATGAGGTTATCCCATGAATTTTTAAATGTGAAATGGAATATTAGCATGTTAAGAAATATTTCATTAATTTTTTTTATCCAAATATAAAGTTGACATTAAATGTACATAATTTCCCAACTAAACATGGATTATCAATATTTTGTATACTAAATGTTATTTTATGTAATAATTTAGGAAATAATTTGTATTAAAAATATGTATTTTCATTGTTAATATCAATGAAAGGTCTAGTTATTTATTGGATTATTATTATATGACATTGATGAAATAATATTGGATAATTATAATCAAAGGAATACTTCGCTAAATTTTTTTAAAATTTAAATTAAGTATTTTCCAAGAAAATATATCCATTCATAGAAACCATGAGTGTATTTGGACCTAGACGAGATGTACTAAGAGGTAATAGCCCCAAAATCATTGAATTGTGTTAGACTCAATTGGGATCTAATTTAAGAAATTGGTCCTTTATATATAACTGGTATGAAACTCTAGAGGGATATTATTTGGTAAAATAAAAAGTATTATTATAAACCATTGTTTTTGGTAAATGTATTCCAATAATATTATATGTTATGAAATAGATCATTTATAACATATATTGAAATCCAGTAAATTCATAGATCAAATAATACTTGTCATTTATGAGTAATCCCAATAGTTTTCACAATCTTCCTTTAATGTATTTGAGAATTTTTAACATATCATACTTAATTTTAAATTTATTAAAGTCAATGGACAGAAATATGTGGAACCATGTCGACAATCAATGTGAGGGGTGATGTGATGACATCCCAAATGAGATTCTGAAACTGATGGTAGTATGAATCAAAAACACTGTAACTATAATTTCTCAATTGAATCATTTTTTAACCAAAAAAATAAATAGAAGTAAAACCCCCAATTAGAAATAAAAATTTTCAATTGAGACCATTATATAAAAATGTCCTTTGAAAATTATTTGATATTTTAGTCCCTCAATTGTGGAATAATTGATCAGATCTATGGAAAGTATTTTCTCTTTCATTCAATGAAAATATCAAGAGAATTTCATTTTAGATGATTATCATATGGATTTAAAATTATATCAATGGTTGTTTTTTGTCAATAATTCGAATCGTGATGAGTGATCAATGTTATGGAGAGAAAGTAATTATGGAAAAGAAATTGATAAATATTTTCCTTTCACACATCATCTTAGAATGGATAGGGACTTCTTAAGCCTCAATAAAAAGGATGAACAATATATTGGTGTGTATAAAGAAAACTTCATAAGACTTGTGTTATATGCCTTCATATTTCCCCCTCTAAATTTAATGATTAACACTTCCTTGGTGGATGAAATCTGAACCTACAAAAAGTATTAAACATTTGAAACAATGATGGTTATGATTAAATTTTCTAATGTTCCCTCATAGTTGAAATGGAGATTTTAGAATCAAAAAGGTTTCATGGGGATAAGAATAGGAAAGTGGAGTTTAATTATGATATTGTAATGGGTAAATATTATGTTATATAGAGCTAATTTGAACTTGTCTAGACCTTTAGTTGCTAGTATCTTCACTGAAGTTTATATTTCGCGCGAATTTCCTTCTTTATTCTGGATCTAGAATAGTGATCATGGTTTTATTCAGGAGGTGGATTTTTGAAAATTTCCATATCTTTTGCAAGGAATGCTTCAAAATTGTTCATCTCACCATGGAATGTGATAAATTTAAGGAACCAGCCCCTACGGTTAAGTCAATTTGGGTCCAAAAGGAAATATCAAAAAAGAATTCCAATGATCCTACAACTAAACCTGGTGACATCTTGGACTCCTCACGTCAAAGTGATGTTCCTGTTTCTTCCAAGTAACAATCATCCTCTAAATCTCCAGATAATCATATTAATGATTATATTAATGGTGTTATGGTTGCTAATGACAATGTTGTTGCTTATAAGGAGGTTTCCTCTATAGAAGAGGGAGGGAATCTCTTAGAATCCTTTAAGACTACTCTGGATATTTCACCTGCTTTATATACAGCTCAGGAGGATCACATCAATGATACATGTGGCTTGGTTGAGGATGATTTCATTGAGGATGATATTCAGACTCATCAGATTGAGGAAGAGTACCTGAGGTCAATGGCTAAGAAGGGTAAGAATCCCATGGTTGATACAGATGGATTTATCACACCAAATCCTAAGAAAACTGGAAAAAAGAAGTACTATTCACAGATACAGAGAACTATGGAGACACTCTCATTTAGTGTGTCCAAAGATAATGTTGAACCTGTTGAAAACATAGTAGTTGAAAACTCAAATGATGAATCCCTGAAATGCTTAGAAGAGAATCAGGTTGAACCAATGCTATCTGAACTAGAAAAATATAACATGGAAACATTTCCTACGTATAGAGATGCTTATCAGCTTCTGAGAAGGATGAAATCAGTGATGATTTTTCAGCTTGGATGGAGGATTAGGATGTAATTGTATATAAGAAATATCTTATTCATCATATTTCTGCTGACACATATCTTGATATTAGAAAACGTATGTTCATACGAACGGTTGATGAATACAAAAAGAATCCCAACATTATATTTAGGGATATTCCTTGAGATTAATCCTTATGAATTCTATTGATTCTACAATGCTCCTCATTTTAAGATAAGTTAATATTGGATTTATTGACTGGATAAGCATGTCACAGGCCTGTGTGGTCGACCTCTTTGCATCAGTGAAACAGTATGGGATTTCTACTAGTCGATGGAGATTTCTATCTCCTATACTTGTGATGCTGCTACATGTGTGACTGTCTTAACTCCCTGATATGAGATATCTATTAATATTTCCTTAATTTTAGCTTTCTTGGAGTGTTTTTAGCTCAATGACATGCGGTCATACTGCCTCTTGATATTGTTTTTGCGATCATAAATCTTCTCTCACCTGATTGAAGAATGTCTGGACCTGATTTGACTGGTTATGGATTTTTCATAATCTGTTTTTATACATTGTATACTGTATTCATACTAGCATACTGGATGGAAATTGATTGAATGGCTTTCTGTTTGTATCGTAATGAATTCTGTTGTCCAGTCCTAAAGAATGCTTCTTGGACAAATCTCTGATGGATTATTCCCACCTCATGGCTAGCCATACTGTTCACCACCTTTAATTCCATTTGATGATTTCTTTCAGGCTATAGGTGCAAAGTGGAAATATCTGACTGGAGCTTCATTTTCACCAATCCAATGCAAGAATGGAGGATCCTCTAATGAAGGTTCTGCACTCTGGGAATCTCTTATTGGATGTTTGAATTGGTAGCTTGGATACACATGGGGCCATTTCTTTGTATCCTGGATACTTCCCTCCTGGTGCAAGTTCATTGCACCTCGTACTTGTATTGTAACTCTTTTGATTTTAATAAATTCCTCTTAGGGCATGAACTGGGAAACCAGTTCATGTCACTTCTTTTCTCAAAAAAAACATGGGATCTATGTGATTCAATGCACTATAATATGGTTTGTTGATGAAAAATGTCAATAGAAACCCCTAAATCCTTGATACAAAGTGTGAGATTATGACACCCCAATGATGGAGGTGGATCCCAATATCAAAGTGTTGAATGATATGCCAGTTATTTATTCAATATATAGATCATACTGTTTTATTCTGGTTCTACTCATTTTTTCATATATCAGAAGTTTAGTAAAACTATTCATACACCACAACAAAGAATGGAATTTGAGACATAAGTGAAAGTAGAAAAAAAAAGAAATTATTTAATCAAAATTACATACTCTTACACTATCAATATTTTTGAGTTTGATATCCTCTTTATCCTCATCATATATCCATTATTGAAATATTATTCCATTCTAGTTATTGATTGGATTTCCCAATATAGATCCCACATAAATTCTTAAGAGAATGATATCACCTTTCGTATCGTGTATCACCCTCTGATTCTACGCAAGTTCAAGGACGATGAAGAATATTATTTATTACCAACATCTGAATCATGGATAATATTCCCTTATAAGAAAGTATAACTAGCCCTAATTATTGATATTATAGAAAAGATCATAATTTAATATGTTCCCATTATGAGGGAATACGCTGATGTGTTTCCCAAAGAATAGTATGGCCTCCTCATATATAAGAGATTAACATTTCAATCCATAATATATTTGGTTAATTCCCAATGTAAACAATCTATATAGATTGTTAATTGTTCAAATTGATGAGCTGAAGAAGTAATTATAGGTGAATCTGTATAACTAGTTCATTTTCTCAAGTGCTTCACTGTGGGTTTCTCCAATACTATTTATAATGAGGAATGATGTCTCAATATACATTTTCATTGACAATCATGGATTAAACAGTATCATGATAAAGAACAGGTATCATCTTCTATTTAATGATTACTTATTTAACCACTTACATGGATCCTATAATTTCTCTAAGAAATATCTTCAGTTACAAAATTATCATGTGATGATGTAGAAGGAGGATATCCCTAAGGTTGATTTTCATATAAGGTATTGGAAATATTAGTTCATATTGATTGAATTTGGACTCATTAATGGTCTAGTAATCTTCACGATCCTAAGAAAATAGTCTTTATTGATTACCTCGACAAGTTTTTGGTTATCTTTATAGATGATGCTATTATCTTCTTAAAAATAACGTAAGAACGTGAGGTGCATTTGAATACTGTACTGGATACCCTGCATAAATAAAATTTGTTTTAGAATTATAGTTAATGTTTCTTTGGGTGGGGGAAAGTTACATTCCTAATGAATTTCATCATCAAAAAGGTTACCGGAGTATCCGGTAAAATATGATTCAACTAGATGGTGTCCTAGACTAAACTCTATCTAGGAAATCCATAGTTTCCTTGGATTAGATCTGTATTATCATCAATTTTTTATAAAAAAACCTAACAATTATCATGACCCCTAACCATGATAGCTCAAAAATGAGTCGTTTTTTCTTAGAATGATAAATGTGAGGCAAGTTTGAAAGAGAAATTGAATAGGATATCTACAATACTTATAATCACATTATACACTAGGGGGAAGGATTTTTGATGTATAGTAATTTATCCAAAAATGGATTTTGATGTGTACTTATAGAAAATAAAAAAATTATATCATATTCCTCCTATCAAAAAAAATTCCATGGGAAGAATTACCCAATTCATTATCCAGAATTGGAAGAAGTGATAGTTTCATTAAATATGTGGTGGAATTATATCAATGAGTACATTTTTGATATATATACTGACCATAAAATCATAAATTATATATTCAAAAAAATGGATCTTAATATGTTCCATCATATGTGGTTACTATTAATCAAGGATTTTGAATTTCCAATTTATTACCATCCTTGGAATGAATAATTTGTGGAATATCATCATAGTAGAAAAGAGCCTACAATAATATCTATGGTGAGGATTTAAATGGGTAAAATATTATTCAACTTGAGGATATTAAACAATGCATTGTAATATAATTTCATAACCATCCATTCTTTATAGAATAAAGGAGGATTATAAATATGATGAATTTCTTTAGAAGATGGTGGTGAATAATATAGGGTTCAATTTATCTAACGACAGAGTTATAAGGTTTAGAACTCATATATGGGTCCCATGAAAACCAAAATTAAAGACGGATCGTCGAGAAGATGTATATAGATCATTCTTCAATATTCATCTAGGAATCACTAAGAGGTATATATATTTGAAGAAACATTTTTAGTGAGATAACATCAAGAGATATATTGCAGAATTTGTATCTTCATTCTTGGTATTCTAGTAAGTTAAGGATGAAGGCTAAAATTTTATGGTTATGATGAAACTATTGAATATATTGATATCAAAATGGGAGAGAGAAACATGTATTTCATCATAGGGATACTCATGACATATAAATTCAATAATTTCATTTGGGACGTACATGATCACCTTAAAAATTTAGCAGTTTCATTACTATCAAGGATGATTTCTCTCTCAAACAAGTCTCTAATATACACATAAGAGAGTGTTAATACTACATGGAGTGCCAATATATATTATATTTTGTAATGATCAAATGTTTCCATTTAGGTTTTGGGTAATTCTTTAGGAAATATTTAATACATAATTGAGCTTCATCACTTCTTATCACCCTAATGAGGATGGCTAGTCCGAGAGTACCATTAAAACTCTCTAAGATATACTTATATTATTTTTAATGGATTTACAAGGATTTGTGGAACAACACTATTGGTCAGAGTAGAGTACTCAAAAGTGGAGGGGGGGTGAATTGAGTATCTAAAAAAAATTTAAATAGTATTATTTATTGTTCCACGAAATTTAAAATTCAATGGATCAGTTAGGTAGTAGAGAAATTATAAGAGCTTGACTGTTTTATTAATTTCTCAAGAGTGATTACATCTCAGTTATATCAATTATATAATTAATACAAATTTGGAAACCTACCTAATAATTCAATGCAATTATAAACACTTTATATGACTAACTATAAGAGTTAAATTTAGTTTTATGAAATATGAGATAACAGAAAGTAAAACTAAAAGTAAAAACATTGAAAAAAATAGGATGAGTCTCAAGATGAAACCTAATCCTATCTGCATTGTTATAACCTACCACCAAGTAGATTAAATTAATAGACAATTTTATCCACACCCTGGATCTGGGTTCATAACAGTACGCATGTTATACATGTCACAAAACCTCTACCATAGTTCGTCATCGGTACAAACTACCAGGTCACAGAAGGACCTCTTCCACACTTATATGTGAGAGTAAAAACGTGTAAGATGATTTGAGTGGATGGATTTATTGTTTCTTTCATTTTGATACAGGATATAGTGTGTGATTTATAGAGAAATACACACACTGCTCAAAAGTATGTAAACATTCACATAATAGAGAATAAATTTAAGAATGGATTTAGAAGGCTCTGTGTGTCATGAGATGCAGCTCTGGACACTTGAAATGTATATGAGAATGAGGTTAGAGTCTTCTTTTAGAAGTTGACACTAAAACAGAGTGTGTATTATAGATTCTATGTACAAGTATGTTTATGCAGGTATATCCATCCCCTTATTTTATATTCTGAAGAAGTTTGTTGATTTGATTTATAACGTTATTGAGACTTCCCTCTATGTTCTTCTTTTGTGCCCGAGTTCACAATGGGTGCATGAGAGTCACAGATTTTCATCTGTATGTCTCACACAAAGGAACTCCACACCTCTCTCCTATATTTATTCTCTCTTAAAAATGATTTTTATTCATTGAGGTCCAACAAAGAGAATATTTTTTCCACATGCATAGGTTCATCGTACATCAAACTGTCTAGTAAAATTACTAAAAAATATTAGAAAATATATATGTATCATCAAATAACTCCAGTATGACCATTAGAAATAGATTTAATAAAATAATATTGATATAGTCTATCAGTGAGTCATCCAATCAATAGATATCATTCAGTGAATCATATGTCGGTATCTCCATCTATCGGTGACTCAACCCATCAATATGTTATTCTGTTGGTCTTACCATATATCGTTGGCTCATTACATCGGTGAATCATTTTAATTGTCGATCAATAATTGAGTCGGTAGCATCATGAATCGGTATATCACTTGGAAAAATAGTAGGTTGTCGACGTCGTTGAGTCAAATGCATTGGTAGGTCATCTGTGTCAGTGAGTCATTTGCATCGGTAGGTCATCTTCATGGATGATCCATTTTTCTGTTGGTGTCTTAGTGATTCTGTCAGTGTCTGGGACTCATATTTATATAATTTTATATTTTTTTCTATCTTATAGTACGTAAATGTTAGAATGTGTTAATACCACAAATTACACATTTATAATCAATTATATTCCTAGTTAAAGAAAAACAAACATAGATAGTTATATGATTGAAATGATCTGATATACAAGATAAGATTTGACATATTTTAGGATCTATCATGTGGTAAAATATATGTTGATATATGACATGATTTGTTATAATTAATCCATTATAGTCAATGATAGTGGCCAAAAATATCTTATGAGCCAATAATATCCCCTGTTTTGATGATCACAAATCATGGCATTTTTAAGTACCATTAGAAAATTATTAATGTCAAAAATCTGACCATTACCTCCCAAAAGATGAACATGATCAAAATTAATTATGGGAGGTGAAATGTATCAGAGTAACATAAAGAAATAATAATGGTTAATAATGTAATCCCCCTTTTGGGATTAGAAAAAAGTAGAAGGTTAAAAAAATCAGAAAAGTAGAAATAGTGAATTAAAATACATAACCAAACTACACTGGAATAAAAAAATTACAAGCACTTGTCCCTATAAAAAAAGAATCACTCCAAACTACATTATAGGGTCAAGGGGTTCCTTCCCCTTATCCGATGGATCAATGGTAGGTCCAGTAGGTTGTGAATGAGAAATAGAAAAATCTGAAAGAATCATGAGTTGCGGAAAAGAAATTCATGCAGGAATAGTTAGTGTCAGTCTTGGTCTGTGTTGGGATAACACCCGAGGTTGAGGTTGTTTTATGATAATATTCTAGATTTAGGTCAAGGATTGAGCAACCAACATTAGAGAGAAAGTCATGGGTGAAGAATAGTGAAGAGAAACAGTGTCTGGAACTACAAATGGCATCACTCTGAACATGGAGATATGGTTTTAGAATCCTGACAATATCCTCAATGATTCCTCCTTCATACATCCTTTTGTTCAAAAATTCATCCTTTTTATCCATAACCTTATCCATCAGAAGAGTAAATTATTTCAATTTCATGACTTTTTCTTTGAATGCATTTTTAACTAGGGGTAATGTGAAATTTTTTTCCCAAATATATAAAATCACTTTTCAACATGTGGATGGAGTAAATTATGGAGAAATATGAATTTATCCTCTTTGTATGATCTTCCAGAGTGGTAGATACTTCTTTTTTATATAATCTTACAATATCCTACACATGATCACTGTTCTTCTCAATAATTTCTAGGATGCCCAGGCTATAGGTATCAAAATAGGGCATTAACCTCCCCTTTTACAATAATTATGACTTCCTAAATATCTATAGTTTGAGATCTCCGACTAGATGAAGATGGAATAGAATTAGGATATTAGGTTGAATCTTATTTCACAATGTCCTTTACTTATGTTCTCAGTTTTAAAAATTAGGAACATTTAGATGACAAACAATATCTGCAAGTCCTTTCATGAAATTCTCCATTATAGTCCTATACTCAGTGGTTGAAGCATTGATTCTTGTAGTTAACTTCTTCATCTCATTCCCAAGATTGTTTTTATTTTCCACAATTGTTTCAATAGTTGTAATCTATTTTGGTGGAATCTCATTTATCACTATCTGTGAGACTGAACTAGAATCATCTTGAGATACACTTGTTGAGGCCAGAGTAGAACTAGAAGTTCCAGTTTTCCTTACACCTTCATCCATAGACCAGATATCTCCCAAGATATCATTCAGATTAGTGTTTTCAATTTAATATTTATCAATGTCACATCTCATCTGATATTGTACTGAATGTCTTACTGATGGACATATTTCTACCTTGAATTTCTCTAAGTCAACCACAGTGACATAGTCACTAGAAAGGGTCTTAACCACTGGTTCCCTTTCAATAGGTACAATATATTTGTCTTATAAATCTTCATAATCTAATCGCACTTCCACATAGCAAGGATTCCTCGCCCATTCATCCATTATATCATTATCTAAAGGAGTGATAGTATCAATTCTTATTCTTCCATGTTGATTCTCTTATTCATCCTGATTTTCTCTTTCTTGAGGATCCACCTCTATTTGATATTTCTTTACTTGTTTCTAATATTCAGTATGAGGTTTTATTCTTTCCTAAACCAAATGAGGTACAAGAATTTATTTATCTTCTACTTTAGCAGCAACTTTAGCATTTTCTCTCACTTCACAACAACTACAAGAGGTTCTTCCAACCGAGCCGGATCTAAAACATCAATAATTTCATCATCTTCACCATGATCATCCTTATGATGGTCATTATCAAATCCATTTCATTCATCATCACCATGTCTATAGATATGTTCTTCATTTTTTTTATCAATATATTCTTCATCTTCTTCCTCTTCAATACAACTGCCACTTTTACTATCTTCTTTTTCTTCTTCTTCTTGCTCAGATCCACTAGATCTTCTTACAAATTAAACACTACTAGGGTCTTTTGTCTCCTTATACTTATTATATTCAAGATTGGTCTCATAAAAGGGTATGGTATGGAGAGGAATATGATGTATGAAGGAAAAAACCATTGCGAGGTCCTATTGTGTTAGGATCACTCTTATCATCGATTGGTGATCCCTGATCTCTAACTGGTGTGATTGGACCCTCTTCTTCTTCTCAAGAGTAAATAGATTTCTCATTTGATCCTAGACCAGGATCATATATATTCATAGGTCTAGTTGTATAATCCACTAGATTGATCTTGTCATAGATATTATCTCCATCTCCAACCCATTCACTCTTCCATGGGTTCCAGTTGTTTTTCATCATATTAATAATCTCCTCGCTATGGAAGATCCCACTACACTCTGAAAAAACATCCTCACCATCATTTCCACAACCTTTTTGTTTCAGTATAGCCGAGATCATCCTTATATAGAAGATGGAATTAGTTTTGTAAGAAGGTTTGATCATCTCATTCATGTGCAAAGCAAGGTATCTACACAAATTTACCTTAATACATTTTCTAAGAATTAAAACCATGTTTATATCGTGATATTTTAAAGAAGAACTGTCCCATTTCTTGGGATTTATTTGATTTTGGATAATCATAAACAAGATTCGACACTCTCTACATTACTATATACAATAGGTCTTCTATTTTCATCATTATTACTAAGTTCTTTTAATGTTCTCTAAAAGAGAAAATTATCACTATCTAGTTGAGAGGTACCATGATAATCATCAAATACACATTCACGAGGAACATTAATGCATTCATCATAATGACTTGAAGACAAAGAGATTCTCTTCCCTTTTACTATGGATTTTATCCAGGCAACATCACTACCTTCATGAAAAACTCTATATTATAGTAAAATTCATGAACTAGCATTGGGTAAAAGTGTCGTTCATTATTTGGGAACCACTGAAGGCAACCTTGATATTGAAATAACTTGAGTTGTAGAGACCTTATTTTTGACTTCCATTCTACAAGATCGTCGTTTTTTGGAGTTACAAAATTATTTTTCAGAGAAGGATTTACGGGTGACAATGATTTTCTTGATTAACCATTCCGTTTCTTAGATTCATGAAACTCTCCATCATCAAGATCTCTCTTCACACTTTCCTTTTCAATCTGTTCAATCTAATGGTTAAAAGAGGAATGTTCAGATGTAAATAGAGATAGTAACAGCTGACATAGTGTATAATTAAAGGTTTAGAATGGGTCGATTCAAATATATATCATTTAGGTCTTTTGAAATTATTCAATCATGAAATCCTGAATTAGGTTACAAAAAATTAATTAAATGGTGTATTTTTATATAATCATAAAACACAAAAAATAAAAAGTCCTCAGTTTTAGCATGACAAAATTTTGATAACACTAACATATTCGACATTACAAGGCCTCATTGTTGGCATGATATAGCATCGGGGTCGTCATGAAATCTGTGTCAGCATGACATAACATACGTTCCGGCATGACAACCCTGTCGAAATGACATAGCATCACTGTTGGCATGAAAACTTCACTTAAAAAGATCAAAGGAATAACAACACAAGGTCTTAATGATTGATCATTCCTAACTCATGTATAATGTAATTCATTCTCTCGGTGTTCAATGGCTTAGTGAATATGTCATCAAGTTGATGTTTAGTTCCAATAAATTCTAAAGTGATATCACCTGTTTGATAATGATATCTAAAAAGTGATGTCTTACGTCAATATGTTTTGATATATAATGTTAAAGTGAGTTCCTAAAAATGTTAATAGCACTTGTATTGTCACAATTTATAGCACAATGTCTAAGTTGATATCCATAATCTAGAAGAGTGTGTTTCATCCAAAAAATCTGAGCTTAGCAGCTATGTATTCAGCATAGGCGGTTGATAATGCAATAAAATTTTGTTTCTTACTACACCATGAAACCAAAGATATTCCCAAATAGTGACATATCCTAGAGTATCTCTTTTTATCTAACTTGTATCCTCCAAAATCAGCATCATAATAACTCAATATATCAAATGATTGTCCTTTAGGATAAAATGAACATAAATTCATAGTATGTTTGATTTATTTGAAAATTCATTTAATTTAATATAAGTGAGATTATTAGGGATTCGCTTGAAAATAGTCACATATACACACACTAAACATTATATTTGGCCTACTAGTAGTCAATAAGATAAAACTTCCAATCATCCCTCTATAAGTGGTTTCATCCACGGATTTATGATCTTCATCAAGATCCAACATACATGTAGTACTCATTGGAGTGTCATTAATTTTAATGCTACCAAGACAAATATTTTTAAAATAGATATTTTTTATTTATATAGATTTAAAATTATACCGTCTTTATTTTGAAAAATCTGAAATCCAGTAAAAAATTTGAGGTCACCCATTAAACAAATTTAAAACTCACATTGCATCATTTAAAAAAATGAATACATGAATAATTTCTTAGAGATCATAAAATAGTATCATTTATAAATAATTGAACTATTAACACATATTTATAAAAAAAATTTATAAATAGATTTGGATCAGCAATTCCCTATGTAAAACCATTTGAAATGAGAAAAATACTTCGTATATCATACCAAGCTCTTGGAGCATGTTTTAAACCATATAAATATTATTTTAATTTTTGAAACATTATTTTGAAAATGAGGGTTTTTTAAAACTAAGGGGTTGTTTACCAAGATCATCCTCATCTACATACCCATTTAGGAATATACATTTAAAATCCATTTGATAAATCTTGAAATTAATATGGGAAGCATAAGAAAGAAAGATTCTGATGGCCTCATGTCTAGAAACAAATGTAAAAGTTTCTTCAATGACAATGCCTTCTTCTTGACTATAACCTTGTGAAACCAATATGGATTTCTTTCTAACAATATTAACAATTTCAGATATATTGATCCTAAACTGCATCTTAGTGCCTATGGTAACGGTGTATTTGGGTCTATCAACAAGTTTCCAAAAACAGTTTCTTTCAACATGATTACGTTCTTGAATTTCCATTAACCAAAATTCATCTTTAACTGCATCAATGATGGTTTTAGGTTCATGTTGTGACAAAAATAATTGATGTTAAACTTTGTTTCTAAGAGAAGCTCTATTTGGAGTCAATTTATCTAAGTCTCCCCCAAAAACACCTGAAGGATGGTTCTTGAGGGTTTTCGTTGGTCTTGAAAATCATGTTCTAGTGATTTCAGGTTCGTCTGCATCTTCATGTTCATCTTGTTTAGAGTCTGATGAATTTACAAAACTATTTGATTTAACAGATTTCTTGACAAGTGGATTTGATTATTTTTCATTTATGTCCAGATTTGACACATCAACATCAACTTTATCTAGGGTGGTCTTAGGATCAAGTGGGTCAATTTCATCACATTTGATATGCATAGATTTTTTCATGCACATGTTTAAATTATTAAAGATTCTATAGGCTTTACTAGAACATGAGTAACCCATTAATATTCTTTCATCACTCTTGGATGAAAATTTGTCAATATTTTCCTTTGTATTGAGGATATAGACTTTACATCCACAAAATTTGAAGTAACAAACTTTGGTTGTTCTATCGTTCCACAACTCATAAAAATTTTTCTTGACTATAGTTCAAATTAAGACTCTATTAATTATGTTTCATGATGTATTCATAGCCTCATTCCGAAAGAAAATAGGTATATCATATTCATTAAGAATTTTTCGAGCTATCTCTTGTAAGGTTCAATTTATTCATTCCACAACTCCATTTTGTTGAGGTTTCCTATGGGTAGATAAGTTTTGACAATAGCGATTGTGTGAGAAAAAAGATTCAATGTCTTGACTTTAAAACTCACAACCATGGTAACTTCTTAATTATATGATTCTAAATGCCCTTATATTTTCCAAATTTTTATCATATTTGATGATGTAATTACATGATTCACTTTTGTGAGATAAGAAATATGTCCAATTATACCAATAATAGTCATCTACAAGAATATAGACATAGTGATACCCGTTTAAACTGGAAACTCAAGATGGTCCAAACAAGTCCATGTGAACCAACTCTAAAGGTCGACAAGTTGAAAATTATTTCTTTTAGTTGAAGGATATCTTGTGTTGTTTACCCATATTACAAGGATTATAGACATTGTCATTTGAAAACACAAGTTTGGGTAGATCCTTGACTGATCCTTCTCTATAAATATTTCTAAGAGAGTGTTCATTACAGTGTCCTAATATCAAATTGAAAATCCTAGACTCTTTATAGAAGGCACATAATCAAGAAATATTTTGTGAAACTAAATAATCTAAATTAATAGAATGTACGTTTTAATTTATAAAAAATGGAAATATGAATTAATTTTTAGAATTAAAAAAATTATTACTCATTATCAAATTCAACATGAAATCCATCATCACAAAGTTTTGAAATACAAATAAAATTATATTTCAATCCATTAAAAAAATTACTTTATAAATTAAAACTGAGTTAGAGTTACCAATATGGCCTAGGACAATTAATTTTCCACTATAATTGTCACTAAAGGATAAATATCCACCATAAATCTTGATTAGATTATTGTATCTTTAATAATATCCAATCATGTGACCTGAACATCCATTGTCCATGTTCCATAATTTTATATATGAACTCCTCAAACAGAATTCCTACAGAATAATCAAGCGAAAACTGATTTTGGTAGCCATACATTGTTGGGTCCAGTGACATTAGTAATCAATGATTTAGATAACCGCATTTGATTCATGGTTTTCTTATAATAATTATATGACATCTTTGAAAACCAGAATCTATTTGGTTGAGAACACTTAGAGGTAGTAAAATATATCCCAATTTTAAAACTATTAGTAGAATTTTTTTAATTTTGTAAAACATATTTTCCATATCTTTTTAAAAAATTTGTTTTAGATAGGTTTCACTATCTAGGCTGATATCCAATACTAGAAGTGCACTTAGGATATATCTATTTACCAAGAATTTTCATAGGTGTATTTTTCTCATTGGTAAACATTTCTTTATATTTTTTTTAATTTCTCATTAGGCATTTTTAGTTCATTATTTTCGTTGATCAATTGAGAATTATTTTCCTTTTAAATAGTAATTTCGGATATAATATTTTTAATGAGATTATGTTGTGTCTTTAATGATTTATATTTATCATTCAATTCATTTCATGTCTCTTACAACAAGTTACAGTATTCAAATAGTTCATCACTTTTGATACTTTCAAAATCACTTTGATCTCTAAAACTATTTGATTTGTGTATAGGAGAATCTATGTTTACCTCAGATGTGTTTTTCATAAAACACTTATTTTCAAATACATATCTCTCATCAAGAGATGATGTTGATTCACTAGAGATGTCCTCAAAGGAACTCCAGGTGCCCTTCATAGCTTTCTTAATCTTCTTTTCTTTTTTCATACTTATTTTTGTATTTTAATTTTTGAAAGTCATCTTTGACATGTCCTCTCTTCTTACATTCATAGCAGACAATCTCCTCTAATTATTCATTTTTTTCAAGTCCATTTTCCTATTTCCCTTGTTATCATATCTAACATTATAATTGTACTTCCTGGATAACTTCTTCTTTCTACTAAATTTCATGATTCTTTTGACAGCTGAGCCATCTCTCCATCACTATCAGATGCTGATTCATCATTACTGGATATTTTAATAGAGGTTAGCAACTTCTCTTTTTCCATAATCCTAGAGGTTGTAGTCTTGAAGGATGTAGATCTTCTCTTTGGTTCATCGCCTTCTTCCTAATTGTCATTCACCTCCTCTTAGTAAATCATTAGTTTTCCAATGAGTTCTTTCCCAAGTAGTTTGATGAGGTCACAAGATTATCTAATATAGACATAAGTTCCTCCCCATCTATATGGTAAGCATCTAAGTATTCTCATAATTTTCCCATTGGATATAACATCTCTTTGAAGAGTGATTATAGTGTTCACATTTTCATTAAACCAAAGATAAATGTCAGAAATAGGATCATCAGGCTTCATTTTAAAATGGTCATATTTAATTTTATATGTGTTAATTCTCATTTCCATGACATTATTTGTTCCTTCATGTGAAATAGAAAAGTATCCCAAATTTCATGGTTTGTTTCACTTACAATGATTCTGTTAAATTATTAATATCCTAAAGAATAGTATTAATCATTAATGGAATTGCAATTATTATTATATGTAGCCATAGTTGGGTTATCCAAAGTAGATCGAGAAATATAAGTAATCCTATATTCATCTACAATTGAAGACCAAATCATAAAACCAATACTTACTAATTACATTTTCATGATAATTTTCCATGGATCATAATTGGTCTCATTAAAGAAGGGTGGTCTTTTGGTTGTAGCACCTTCCATCATATTTTCCTTAATAAAATTTTAGTAAAATATTTTAAAGAGATAATGATATAGTATTAATAAAAATTTTAAGATCATTGAAATATGACTAAAATCACAGTTGTAATGGTTTGAAAAATATTTGAAAACTATAAATTATAAACCCATATGATACAAAATGTTGGTCGGAGAAGAGTACTCTAGAGGGCGGTAAATTGAGTATCTATAAAAATATATGTTAAAGGGAAAAATTGGAATTTCCCCCAAATTTAATATTAAAATGATCAGTTAGCTAGTAGTGGATTTATAAGATCATAACAGTTCGATTAATTTCACAAAAGAGTGATTAGTAATTTGTTATATGAATTTGATTATTATTAATAATAATAAAGCTAACCTAATAGTTCAATATTATTGTAATCGTTTTCTAAGACGAACTATTAGATTTCAATTTAGATTTATGAAATATGTGATAAAATATAGTAAAACTAAATGTAAAAACACGGAGGAAATAAAACAAGAAGTTCAGTCTGAAGTAGAGACCTAATCATTTCCACAAATTGATCACCTCCCACCAAGCAGTTTAAATTAATAAACAGTTTGATCCACACCATGGATCAGGGTTCACAACAACACGCAGTTTTTCTAAGTCACAAGAACACTACCACAGTTCTTCATCAGTACAAACTACCAGGTCACATGAGGACCTCTTCCACACTTATTCATGGGAGTAAAAAGGTGTAAGATGGAATGAATTAAAGGATTTCTTTTATCAATCAGTTTGATATAGGAGACAATGTATTCTTTACAGACAGATATGCACACTACTCAAATGTATGTAAAAATGATCCAAACAGAGTAAATATAAATTATAATGGATTTAGAAGGCCATCTATGTCTTGAGATGAAACATTTGACTCTTCATATATAGGTGAGATTAGGTTAGAGTATTCTTCTAGAAGATGACACTAAAATAGAGTGTCTTATTCTGGATTCTAGGTACAATTACTATTCTGTAGGTATATCCCTCCCCTTGTTTGGTAAGTGGATGAAGTTTGTCCATTCAATGTATAGATATATTGATATTGTATCATGCATTATTCTTTTGTGATCGAGTTCACAGTGGGAACATTAGAGTCATAGATGTTCTTCTTTATGTATTACATGTGGGCATGCCACACTCCTTCTGTATATCATACGCATGGTTGATGTTTTGTGCTAGGGACACAAAATTGAGGAAGAGACTTTGGAACAAAAAGAAGAGATGAAATAGAAGTACCATCATATATATTAATATTTTAAATGAAATTATTAAGGGTGTAATTTATGAAGGGTGTAATAATTTAATGAACCCAACATTTATATATTAAATTCCCTTCTTAAATGAATTAATTATTTTTTTATGTAATGTGGTTATAAGAAAAAAATGTTCAACTTCGATTTTTTTATATTGTTACAAGTTATATCATATTTGATTCAAAATATTTTTAATAATAATAACCATTGATAATATATACATCAAATAAAGATTATTTGATTAGTATATATTACGGGTAGTGACAAATTCCTACTGACTCAGAAAAAAGAATCAATGTCCTCGACTATTATTATCATACCCTATGAAGCACATTTATCATACCATACAATTGAGAGATAATATCTTGGATTTTTCTTTGTCTAATCCCAAGAAAAGATTTAAAAATTAAATCTTGACGAAAATAGTTTACAATTGAATTTCAATAACATCGAGATCATGACCTAATCCATGTTTGTTGAACCACCCTATGGGAATATTACCTTCACAGGCCTTACCTATAGGGTGTTCTCTACTATAATAAATGGTCATGTGTCTCATCCCTAATAGTATTATTATTTAAATTTTCATTCTAATAATTAAATTATTATATATATATATCCATTATTTTTTTATTTTATAAATTAATAAGTAATGAGTTCAAAAAAATTTTGATTTCAATATGAAAAAAACTACAATTTTTTTTGGGTATTATCAAATTTAAATTAATAAATTTCTTTTGAATAATTTAGTAATTAAATTATATTTTAATTATATATTATTATTTAATTATATATATTAAATATAAATAATTTTTTTATTTTACAATGTGATGAAGTAATTTTTATAAGGTTTAAAAAGTGTTATTATTAATATATTCAGTATTTTCAATAAATAAGGTTATTAATTTGAATGTGTAATTTTTAATTTTTTAAAAAAATTATATTGATAAGTTAAATATTAATTTTATATTCAGGTCATTATAATTATCCAATGATTATTTATTTCATTTTCTACGACTGTCAAATTTTCATGTAAAACTTAAATATAGTATAAATAAATTCAATGTATTATGACATCATAATGTCCCATAAGTGAGGAAATATATGAAATAAAAGGTATCCATAACAAAATATATATTTACCCTTTTATATAATTTTCATTTAGTTTATTTTAATAATTTCGTAAACCCTTTATTTATCCTCAATAACATTTATTATATTTTAATTTCTTAAAATCAATTTTTTCTAAACATGACTTACGTTAACATAAAACAGTGTATTATTTAAATTTAAAATGTTAATATAAATATAAAATAATTAAAAACACTCCAATTGGGATGAAAACATTGGAAACCACCAAGGTTTGTCTTATGGTTTTGATTGCATTATTATATTGGTCTCAAAACCTATGTTTCGAAAATAATAAAGATGCCCCCTCTATTTTCCTATCTAAACCCACCTGAACTCCCATTCCACTTGACTCAGAAAACATTGGATCGTTAATATACTCTGAAACATTCTATATAGAGTCCTAAAAATATTCCCTCAAGACATGAAGAATCTCCTCCTTAACTTTTGGAAGCCCCATCTCATGGTAAAGGATCTCCATCTCTTCTTTTCAATTCAAAAACCTTCTTTGAATTTATCCTTTTGAATATAAATTTGTTATATTTTTATACCATTATAAACATCTCATTAATATTGAATTATGTTCTAATAATTTTATATCATTTATACCCTCTTTTTATGACCCAAACCTATGTATTTACCATGTCAAATGCATTGGATCCTCTTATTCTCCTCATTATTCAAACACCACAATTAACTTGTGCCTTTTTCCCATTATTTCATATTAGGGTATATTATTACATATCCCTATTACTACCATTTTAATTTCCACGTGATGAGAGACCCCTTTCATCATCATTAATTACTCACATGATTCATTATGTACCTTCGTTATGCCGCTGAAATTAGCCTACAGTTTTCCCCTTCCAAACCATTTTAATGTAAATACCATTGTAATTTACACTCAAGGGTATTCACATAATAATACCTATCTTTATTTAATTGGGGAAATACGTGTATGTATTACAGAATCATCAATAATGGGATTACATTTGATGAAATATTATCCTATTTTTAATGATCTGTATTGCACACCTATGCATTTGTATGATATGAAATTGATGGGAGAACCCACAATTATATAGTGCTTCATTTAATTGGGTAATATTTTAGTATTGTGATATATAATTATTGTTGTTAGGGATTAGAACTAATAAATTATTGGATATTTTACCATGTTATGATGTCTTGGAATTTATCATTGAGAAATGTTTATGATGTCATGTTTAATGGTTTTTCCACATTCACATGTTCCTTTAATTTTTTCATCGTATATAATGCTACGTTTTTCATGTTTATTATTCTCATCCATTTTATGTTCCATTGATATTTATAATGACTAAAATGTAATACTTTGTTCAATTAGACATTATTTTTTTCTTTTATCGGGACTTATAGATCACACCATTCTTTTTTATATCCCCAGGTTTACCACTACAGTTGTAAAATATAAATGAGATATAAAAATTTATGGATGTTTTCGATAATGTGGTTGAATAAATTTATTAAGTACATGTACAATGCACCTAATATCCCAAATACACAAGTATTATAAAAATTTTATGATAAACTAAGTGTGATTTTATTTAAAAAATCATGAAATAAGCTATATTTTAAAATATGGGTTGTCATATTTCTACCATCACAGAACAATATTGGAAAATAATCATGTCACTCTTATCATATATAACACATTTACAATTAATGGGATGACTCTTTACCCCTTTAGTCAAATGATTTCAGTAAAAATTATTCCTATATTCTCTTAAATCTAATAGTGTGTCCCAAAAAATTGAAACCCTATGAAAATTCAAAAATATGAAACCTATACCTATTCGGAACAACCATTACATATTTTTTTACACAATATAAACTATTGTCACCCAACACTATTATTTCCTTCCTAGTTTAGTGATATATTTCAATACAATTGATTCATTGGAATTAGTAAGACATGTAGTTTTTTAATTATATTTAATCTCACCGTGGTTTCATGAATGTATTTTTAGACTAATAAAAATTCCATTATACATATCCAATTATATTGTAATTATTAGTTTACTAATGAACATCATCGAATCCATATTTGGATATGTCCAATTTTTTAATGAATCTTCTATGAGAATGGATTTAGAAGCTCAATATTAATGAGTTACCCTTTTCTATAACATTTATCAACCTTATATATCCCCATAAAATAATGACAAAACCTAGTGACCACATCAAGGATAATTATTTTACAATGATCTTTTTTATATGAATTTATCACATCACCCATAACATCTATTTTATAATTATTATGAAATGGTTTGAAAATATTTTTAAATTAAAATTATTATTAGAATACCCAAAATTGATTTATTAATAAATCCATTACCATATTTTCCATTTTAATGAGGTTATGTTATGGTTATTTGAAAAATATTTTTATTTTTTTCCTTTTTTGTCTAATGTTCCATATGAAAATTTATAAAAACTAATCTAACACCACTATACTACTTGAAGTCTTATATAACTATCAAAAAATAGTGATGGAAGAACTCTTGAACACCATTGACCTTAGAATATACCTAAAAATTTTAAATAATAATTAAATGAATATAAACATATATAAAACACTATAAACATTTGAATATTCATATTTTCCAACATTAACAAGAGAATGATCCATATTTAAAAATGGGTAGTAAAAGTATTTTTCCCACTATTATTTTCGTTGGAAGAAGGGAATATCCTCATTCATGGTAAGGACCACTCCCACAACCAAGGTCAAATAGAACCATTTTTAAATCTGGAAAATAAATTTGATATTGAATTATCATAAATTGATGGGTTCTTACCATCAAATAATAATAAAATTGGGTCAAGTAGATTTATATATTTCCTTAATAATCAAACAACCCAACATATATTCAATGAATATATTAATAAATTGTAATGACTCTAACTCTAATAACCGATATTATGTTTCAACTTTATTACATTATCAAAAGATAGAAGGGATTTTATCACCAAGGATTGATAACTTTAATAATATTGAAAAAACAAATACCTATGTGTTACCCATTCAATATTGGGAATAAAAAAAATTCAAGTATAGTGCTAGAAAAGATTTGAAATCATTACACTCATTCAATGAATTCACCTTCTTATCTAGAGGAAGTGAAACAAGATATGGGTGATATAAAATTCTATGTAAAGTATATGAATAATGGAAGTAATCATGAATCAATAATGAATAAAAAATTATGGCAAGTTAAATATCTAGACACAACATCCATTTTTTCTATAACATTACTATCATGATTAAATAAGGAATATTCAACTCGAAAAGGGTAGTAATAGAACACATGGGTATTTTAATTAATAAAATGAGAATAAAATGCATCCAAAGATAATATCAATGTCAATATCTCATGGATAATAATAATAATTGAACTATAAATTAATTAAATACTTAATAATCTAATGTCCTAATCATAGTAATCATTATACTTATATTTTGAAGACCTTTGACAAGACATTTTGACCGTATGGGTAAAACCCCATTTAATTATTTCTTAATGATTAGACTCATTAGAGTACTCATGAATGTAATGCATATGCAATTCCAATCCCCACCCATAAATACATGTCTATATAATTATTCAATTTTTTATAAATCAAATTAATTCTTGAATAATATACCATATCGTCAATCATTTATATTGTATAAAGAATAAAAGTTTGTTAATATTTCCACAGTTAGTAAAAAAAACTTAAAAACCATAAGTACTGGGACATTAATCCTTCTACTAATTTCCTTGAGAAGGTGTAAGGATGCTACTTGGATTAAAGAGACATCCCCAATATGCCAAAGAATGGAAATAAATGATGAAGGGCTCCAATACATGTCACGATGCATCCCCTGGGGCCGGTGCCTAGACTACCCAAGCCCACCATCCATAGGCAAGGGGCTACCAACTAGCACCGAAGGCGTGTTCCCTTAATCATGGAAGGCATTGCCTTTAACACATGTGACACACACAACCTATCACAGAGCAAGATACGAACTCACGAAAACTGAATAGTAAATAGAGTGAGTACTGTAAGTAAAAAGGGGCTAGAATATAAGCCAAACTGGAATGTACAACGAAAACATGAAAGTAAAAGAATTCTCATAGGTGAAAAGAAACTCCTATATCATCCACAATTAATCCTACTTGAAGGGTAGGTACTTATAACGAACTGTCATATCTATGGTTCACCTCATCGAACGTTCACCTCTGAGGCACCCCCAGTCCTGGTACTCTTTTCCACAGTCATCGATGTATATCTTCTGCACCAAACACAACAGGGTGCAGGAATTACCCATGAAGGGGTGAGTATAACAATACTCAGTAGGAATTCTAAGACCCTCAAGGTCTCAAAAAATCCACCAAGGATAAATCACAAGGCACAAAATCAACTTACAACTCTACTTAGGTATATACCCATACATATACCTAAGTTATCATGTATACCCATCTCAACCATGAGAAAAAAAGGGTCCAACCCAAAAGCCCAAAGCTAAACCATTCAACAATGGAATGAAAAGCACGAAGGTAAGTACCACACGAGTACGCCATGGAGAAGAATACCACCAATGTATCACAACGAAGGAAAGTACCACATAGGTACGAACACAGCTCACACCAGGTATAACATAGGTATAGTAGTAGAGATGATTAGATGTTACTACTGAATCATCTTACTCTGATATTAGGAAGAGCCACGAAGGATCGCTAATCATCAACAGACCCATGTAGGATCTCTAGGGGCTGACCCATAGAGGATCGCACGGTGAACACCCACACATGATCACTCAGTGCTGACCAACACAGGATCACTCGGTGCTTCCATACACAGGATCACTAGGTGATGACCTACACAGGTTGACTACATGCTGACCCGCACAGGATCTCTAGGGTAGTCCCGCATGGATTCTTAGAGTGGTTCCATTTGAGACACTCAATCTCAGACCCACGAAGGATCTCTTCCTCAAGTCACAACCAGCTGTTGGGTTCCCACGCTATGCTTGCTCGTCTCAGGGAGGGTCTACTCCTCAAGCCACTTGTTGATACTCCAACTACCATGATGTCCCACGAACAAGAACCTCAAAGGACAGCCATGTCATAGCGGTCTTAACGCAACAGACAGTGTGTCAATTGGACGCTCGGTCTGTATTGTATTAGCCTTTTAGTAATGAGGTCCTGGTTGGATGTTTGCTCGATCCAACCTGACTATTCCTCAACTTTATCCAAATCTCCAATGGAGTATTCCAAAGGGACTGTCTCACTCCATAGTTTCTAGTGCCACTAATGGTTCCTCATATGGTCCTCGTGTTCCAATGTTATGGCCAAAATAGCGTAAATGGGTCAAAGTGGAGCTGGGTCCGGTCTGACCCGGTCAGACCGACCCGTCCTGAACTGGATGGGCCAACCTAGTTTGGGTCGACCCGGCCTAACCCGCTGGGTTTGTTCAAGCCTGTGGAGCATGACAAACAATTGGGTCCATCCAGGCCAGTGCTGGGCGGACCGACCCATGACCGGCTGCCCGGCATAGCAGCACGGGGTGGTGCCGATGCCGCGGGGCAGTGACAGCGGTGAAGCCGCGGGGCGGTGCGGTGGGGCCGCAGTGAGGTGGAGCTTCGTGGCAATGCGGAGGAGCCACGATGTGGGGCCGCGGAAGGTTAAACATGGTAGTAGTGTGGCAGAGCCTAGGGGTGGCGTGGTGGGGTCAAGCGATAGAGCCGCGGTATGGTGTGGTGGGGCTTCAGGGCTCCCGCAGTGAGGCCTCGGGGCGGTGGAGGGCCATTTTCTTCTTCACAGTAGGTGATGGTCCTGGTGATGGTGTCAGCCGCCTATCTCGTGTTCCACTGGTTCCAAACTATGGCACCGGTCGTCGTCACCATCATGATGAACTCACAAAAGAGGAACGGTGGAGGGGTCGGGCCATGTTTATTTGGCCCGCACCGTCCGTGTAAGAGTGGTAGAAAGTGGTTCACAAAATCATGAATCAAGAATCAAGAACTCTACAATTTCATACTAATCATGGATCAAATCGTTTTGGTTGATCCGTTTTCTCCATGATTTCCATGAATGATGAATTTAATCGAGAAATATCATGCATACAATAATGTCCCCTACTTTCACATTTCATTGATAGAGGCCGTGAGGAAGGAGACCATGTCATTGGGGATAGACGAGGGTTGGTGATGTCGGTGTTTCCCTGATCATTGGTTCATTCATCATTGGATATGTTTCTTGTTGGTGTTCTTCAATGGAGAGCTTTCTCCCAATAGTTATTCTCCCCCCAATTCCACCCAAATGAAAGGTAGCCCACATAATAGTACAATGTATCTATTATTTTGGTTGGATAATTTCAAAATATCTTAATTAATTAATTGATGGGTTGGCTAAATTAATTAAAGGTGAGAGTTGGAATAATTAAATGAGGGAGCTCAAGAGGTTTCTCCCCATTGAGAGGGAGTTCAAAGGGGTTCACAGTGTTTTAAGCCTCAGGTGGTCCACACCACCATAACCCACATGGGAGGATAGGCCCGGGTGGTCCCCACCACCATATCCTCACATGGTATGTTTACTTCTGGCAGTCAACACCTCTCAACATCCACATGTGGAGTTCTAAAGAAAAATAAAAATAAAATGTTACATAATTTTATTTTATTTTATTATTTCACGAAAAAACCCAAAATTTAAATTTCACCCTCGACCAACTATCATCAAGGTGAAAGACTCCTTAAGAGAAAACTGGCTTTATGAGTTCAACGGTGCCCTTGAATTTCAATTCTGTGCACCGGTTCAAATGTTACAAAAACATTCTCACACATTTACTGAACGTAACAGAATAAAAATTCAAAAATTAATTTCGGGAACACCAGGCCTTAGAATCATATGCTGTCAATTTTCAAGGACTCGTAAAATTACCATATATTAAAAAAATACATCGAAATTCTGGGTCATTAAATTTTCCCCACCTCAGGGTTTTACATCCCTGTAAGCCACAACTCAAAACTAGAAAAACAATTTTGGGTACTTAGAGTGAATCTGAACATCCTGCTCCCATGTGCTATCCTGGAGGTTCCCGTGCTACCAGCAAACTTACACCAGAGTTATAAACTGACTATAAAGGACCTGCTCCTGTCGATCCTCAGTCTCTACTGGAACCTCCATAAAATTCTCCCCATCGTCGATGTCCATTTCTCTATGGTTGATTATGTTGAATGGGTCATGCACGTATCTCCTCAACTGGGATATGTGGAAGAGGTCGTTCACACGGTGCAATTGAGGTAGAAGATATAAGCGGTAATCCACCTCTCCAACTCTACTAAGGACCTAAAATGGTCCAAAGAACCTATGAGATAACTTTCCACCTCGTCCAAATCTCTGCATACCTCGTCTAGGTGAGACCCGTAGAATGACATGGTTCCCTTCCTCGAACTCCAGAGGTATACATCTCTTGTTGGAAAAATACTTATGCCTACTCTGTGCAGTCTTCATCTACTCCTGGATGATCAACACTTTTCTGTGGTATCTCATACCATCTTAGGTCCCACTAGTATTGACCCCCAAGGTCAGTCCAACAAAATGGTGATCTGCAATGTTGCTCATACAATGCCTCAAAATGTGTCATCCCAATGTTGGAGTGATACATGTTTTTTTATTAAAACTCTACCAAAGGTAAATTATCCTCCCATCTACCACCTAAGTTGATGATGCAAGCACGCAGGATGTCCTCAAGGGTCTAAATGGTCCGCTCAGTTTGACCATCTGTCTGAGGATGGAATGCAGTACTCAAACGATGCTATGTCTTGAAAGCCCCCTGCAACCCCTTCCATAAAAGGTAAGTAAAACTTGTATCATGATCTGGAACAATCATTGAGGGTACTCCATGTATCCACACAATCTCTTGCACATAGAGGTGTCCCATGCTCTCTGCTAAACCATGCTCTCTGATAGGTATGAAGTGGTCCGACCGGGTGAGTCAGTTGATGATCACCCAGATAGAATCATGAACTATGGATGTACGTGGATTTCCTGTCACGTAGTACAAGGATCTCATATCCCACTTCCACTCTGGGACCTCTAAAGGATGAACTTAGCCTGCTGGTACCTGATGTTATGCCTTCACTTGCGGGCAAGTGAGGCACCGAGAGACAAACTCTGCTACTGATTTATTCATTCCTAGACACCAATGATGTCTTCAGTGGTCTGTTTACATCTTCTCCACTCCTGGATGTACCACTAGAGAGGATGTGTGGAACTCTCTCAATACATCCTTTTAAAGAGACACTGGTACCCTGGTACGTCCTCTGTAGAGGATGACGTGCTCCCCACCTTCAGAAAATCAATCAGGTGCATGTCCAGTAGATAACTGAGCACGTTGTGTCTCGTAGTCATTGTTCCGGAACTGAGCCTCCATGCATCGCTGAAGGATTGGGGGAGTGACTGTAGGAGACTGAAGGAAAGCCGCTCCATCATGTTCCATGAAGGATATCTATAAAGCATCCAACTTCTTTGTCACCTCAACTAGCTTCTATATACTAGATTTCAGTCTAAGTGCATCGACTAAAATTTTCCCCATCGCAGGATTATAGACTATCTCGAAGTCATAGTCCTAGAGGAACTCAATCCAACATCGTTGTCTCAGGTTCTGGTCCTTCTGAGAGAAGATATACCTGAGACTTTGTGGTCAGAGTACACTGTGAATGCCCGCCCATCAAATAATACCGTCACATATTCATGGCTAAGACCACTACTACTAACTCTAGGTCATGGGTTTAGTAGTTCTACTAATGATGACTTAACTGTCAAGAACCATATGAGATCACTGCTCAATCTTTCATTAGGACACATCCATCTCTGATCCCTGATGCATCACAGTAGACTACGTACCCTACACCCTCTTCCAGTAGCCTCAAGATGGGCGGCAGTAGTTACCCTCTGCCTCAGCTCCTGAAAACCTTACTGGCATCACTCTGACAACACGAAGGGTTTCCCCTTCGTCATAAATGCTGATAGTGGTGCTACAACTCTAGAGAAATATGGAACAAATCTTTGGTAGTATCCGGCTAAAACTAGGAAACATTGTATCTTCGTCACACTCCTGGGTGGATCCCAAGCATGTACCACCTCAAACATCGCTGGATCCACTGCAACTCCAGCCTATGATATGACATGTCCCAGAAAGTGCACCTCTATGATCCAGAACTGGTACTTTGAGAGCTTACCATAAAGCTGGTGCTCTTAAAGTGTGTCCAGTACTACCTGAAAATGATAATCATGATCATCCTCAGTATCGAGTAGATCAAAATATAGTCAATGAAGACTACCACAATGCGATCAAGGTATGGAAAAAAGATCATGTTCATGAGTCCCATGAACACTGCTAGAGCTTTGGTCACACCAAATGGCATAACCAGGAACTCGTAATGGACCTACCGACATCTGAAAGTCGTCTTCTACACATCCCTGTCTCGTACTCTGAGCTGGTGAAAGCATGATCTAAGGTCTATCTTCAAGAACCAATGTTCTCCCTTCTGCTGATCAATGAGGACATCAATCTTCAGGAGTGGGAAATTGTTCTTCACAATCACCAGATTCATTTTCTGATAGTCGGCAAAAAGTCTCAAGATCCCTTACGCCTTCATGGTGAACAAAATCGGGGTTGCCCAAGGAGAAACACTAGGCCAAATGAACCCTTTCCCCTGTATGTCCTCTTGTTGTACCTGTAGCTCATGATGCTCCGCGGGATCCATCTGATATGCTGGTGTAGATATCAGTGTCATCTCGGGGTACAAGTAAATGTAAATGTCCACCCCTTCTATGAATAGGTATACCCGAAACATCATTAGGGAAGACATCTTCATATTGTTCCACCATTAAACGATAACTCAAACTCTTCAAATCAAGAACTCTGAGGGTAAGGCTGGCCAACTAATGAGTGATCGACTGCACTCTCCTTCGAGTAAGTCCATCATGTCCTATAAGGGCTCCCTTCTCACCGATGAAGGTAAACTTGTTCCCATCCATGTGGATACACCACACATCGCTCCTAATACATTAAATATAAGGATGTACTATAGATAACTAGTCCTTACCTAGGATGACATCGTAAGGCCTCGACACTGCTACTAGGAGATCCCAACCGAAGCTCTCACCTCCTAGAGTAATTTTGAACTGTCAGTACTAGTGCGTAATCATTGAATCTGCTCCCATAGGAGTCTCTAGCCATAAGGATCGAGCCAACAGCTCTATAGGAATCTTCGAGATCCGAATGAGGCTAGTGGAAATAAAATAATGACTCAAACATCTATCTTTATGTATTTCAGATAAGGTGGAATAGAAACATATTGTACCTCATATCATCTTTGGAGTGTCGTGTTCGTAGGCCTAAACTTCCTAAAGCAAAGCTCTCCCCTGTCCTCCTACTCCCTGTGGTCGGGGTGGACCACCTGGTGATGGTGGAAGTAAAATCTCGAATCATCGCCCACCGCCAGCTACATGGCCAGCTCCTCTACCACCTCTGCCTGCTCCTTTCAAACCTCCCTGGTCGAACCTCTGTCTCTACCTGGGAGGTCCCTCTACCGTCTGCTAATCATTCGTACAACTGGTCAGACAGTCACGAGCCATGTGACCCTACCCACCGCATGCATAACACTGTCCGCTCCAGGCATGACTGGATCTGGCTCGGGTGCCCTGCACAACCAACCCTGAATCCTGTGTTCCATCACTTGTAGGTCTGGTCCTCTTAAACCGCAGTGTCATCTGTCTGCTACCTTCTGCAGAATACACCACTACGCGATTTCTAGTGGCGAGTCTCGTTTTTTGAGACTTCTCAGCATGAAAACCCTCCACTAAGAGGGAACCCTCTAACACCCTTGCCTGCGTCTGGAGGCTGAGTGAGATAATCGAAGCCCTGATATCCCACCTGAGTCCATACACAACGATCTGGGCCCTGAAAAATGAATCTCACACCATATTTGTGGAGTATCATGAGAGATCAGTGAACCTCACTGATTATTTTGCCACAGTCATATTTCCCTGCTACAGATGACGTAACTCATGAATGCGCACTGCGTGAAGAGTCGCTGGAAAAAACAACGCTCGAAACAGGCTCTCGATGTCTACCCAGAAAAGCACCACCTCATCGTGGACCTGAAGCACCAAGATCGACCATATACCTATTGTTTCCTTTAGAAGGCTGGATGTAAGGATCACCATGAGATCAGCTGGTCTCCCTACCTGTCGGGAAACTCTCACCACAGCCTCTAGCCAATCCACAACCGCTTGTGGGTTCGTCTGTCCCCTGAACCTGGGTGGCCTCTAGAGCTTCTACTGGTGCAACTTGCCCATGTGGTGTGAACCCTCTGATGCGGGGGATGGTGTAATTAGTGGACCAATGGGTAATGGTACCTTCGGTGTCTCCACTGGTGCCAGTACTGGATGAGGGCCTCGTACCAAGGCCTCATCACTCGGTGGGCTATCAGTGTGTACAACTCTCGGAACCCTAGCTGGCTGTCTGCGTGGAGGCATCCTTAAATGAAACAGGTGCTCCAAGGTCAATAAGTTATACCAAGTGATCTGACTCAAGAGACCACAAAGAAAACTCTTGGAAACACAAATGAAATCAGTGCTTTCGTGCACTGAGTCAGAAATAAGATGTCATGGTTATGATCTATGGATACATCGGCTGCCACACCATCACTGGATTCCCTAAACTGATAACCGCACTCACTACACTTAACACTATTGTTGTTAAAAAGAAAGATTAGAATCCATTGTTCTACGGTAGAACCGACTCCTTTGATACCAATTTGTCATGACCCGTCCCCCGGGGCCTGTTCCGGAACTAACCCAAGCCCGCTTTCCATAGGCCATGAGCTGGCAACTAGCACCGAAGGAATATTCCGTAAAACTGGGAATGCATTTCCTTTAAAACCTGTAACACACAAAATTATGAACACAACATGATATGAACTCAAGTAAACTGAATTGTAAACATAGTGAGTACAATAAGAAAAAAGGGGACAAAATACAATCCCAAAAGGAAATTATAAGTTGGATGATAGGTGAAAATAAGATCTTGGATAGTCCCCCATGAATCCAACCTGAAGGGTAGGTACAACTCATGAACAGCTGCCTATGCGGTTCATCTCATCTAACATCCACCTCTGAGCCACCTCCAGTCCCGGTACTATTGTCCTTCGTTAGTGTACTCTATCTTCAACACCAAACACAATAGGGTGCGGGCATAGCCCGTGCAGGGGTGAGTATAACAATACTCAGAAGGGACCTCGAGAACCTCATGGTCTAACAAATTCCACCAAGTATAAACCACATTTCATGAAATCAACTAACATCACTACTTATGTATATGCCCATACATATACCTAATTTATCAGGTATACCCATCTCAACCATGGGGAAACATATGGTCCAACCCAAAAGACCAAATATCAACTGTTCCACAAAATAAGGGAAACCAGGAAGGTAAGTACCACATAGGTATGCCACACAGAAGAATACCACCAAGGTATTACCATGAAGGAAAGTACCACACAGGTACGAACTCATGTCACACCAGGTATAACTTAGGTACAACAGTAGAGATGATTTGATGTAACTACTGAATTATCTAACTATGTTAAGAGGCAAACCCGCGAAGGATCTCTTACCATCATCAGACCCATATAGGATTTCAAGGTTCTTACCCAGACATTATCACTCGATGCTGCCCACACATGATTGCTCGGTGCTGACCCTCAAAGGATCTCTCTTTGCATAACCATGCAGGATATCTAGGTGCTAACCCACATAGGATTGCTAGGTGCTGACCCACATAGGATCAATAGGGTAGTCCCACATGGAATACTAGAGCAGTTCTAGGTGGGACCCACAATATCAGACCCACGAAGGATTTCTTCCCCATGTAACAGCCAACTATTGGGTTCCTGCGCTAAGCTTGCTCGTCTCCGGGAAGGTATGCTCCTCATGTCACTGGTCGATACTCCAACTACCATGAAGTTCCACGAAGATGTATCCCAAATAAATGCCATGTCATAGGGGTCTCAATGCAACAGACAGTGCGTCAATTGGACACTCAGTCTGAAATTATAACCCTTTTAGTCCAGAGGGCCCGGCTTGGATTCGTGCTCAATCCAACCCGACCATTCTCCAATTTTATCCAAATATACAATGTTTCATACCAAGTGGACCTTCTGGCTCCATGGTTTCTAGCACCACTGACGGTTTCTCATACGGACGTCCAGTACCGAAGTTATGGCCAAAAGAGCATAAATGGGTCAAAGTGGGTTCGGGTCTGGTCTGACCCAGTTAGACAGACCCATCCCGTCACGGCCTGGGCCGACTCAGTTTGGGTTGACCCAACCCAACCCGGTCGGTCATGCCCAGCTTGTAGTGTGGCCCAACCTGCGATGTGGCCCAGCCCGCACTGGGCAGCCCTTCCCAATGAGTCCAGCTCGACCCACGCTGGGCGGCCCGGCCTGGCGACATGGGGTGGCACGAAGGCCGCATGGGCAGCGAGGCCACGGGGCAGTGCGGTGGGACCGCTGACGGTGCAGCAGGGCCCCGAGCAGCACTTAAGGGCCCAGAGCAGAGCTATGGGGCCGCAGCGCGGCGCAGTGGGCCCACAGACGGTGCGATGGGGCATCGGGGCGGCGCGGCGAGGCCGCGGACGGCGCTGCGGGACAGCGGGGCGACAAAGCTACAGGACGGACCGGGGAGGCCGTGGGGGCGCATTGAGGCAGTGGGGTGGTAGATTTCCATTGTCTTCATCTCGGTCAGTGGTGGTGTCCTCCGTCGTTCTTATGTTCCACCAGTGACAAACTCTAGCACTGGTCGCCGTCACCATCGTGAAGAACACACAAAAGATGAACGACGGAGGGATCAGACAATTTTTATTTGTCCTGGACCCTCCTCATTAGAGCATTAGAAATGGGTTCAAAAAATCTTCAATTAATAATTAAAAACTCTAAAAGTTCATATGAATCATGGATCAACTCGTTTTGGTTGGTCCATATTCGCCATGGTTTCCCAGAATGGAATTTTATCGAGAAATTTCATTGATTTAATAACAACCCCTACCACGAAGGTTTATTGATGGAGGCTGTGAGGAAGGAGATGATGTCATTGGTGAAATATAGGCTTCTGTGACATCGGCATTTCCTTGATAATCGGTTCATTCATCGTTTGAGATGTTCCTCATTGTTGTTCTTCATTGTAGAGATTTCTTCCAGTAGTTCATCTCTCCCCAATTCCACCCAAATAAAAGGTACCCCACATAATAGAACAAGATATCTAGTAATTTTTTTGGTATAATTTCAAAATATCTTAATTAATTAATTGATGTGTTGTCTTAATTAATTAATGAAGATAGTTGGCATAATTAAGTGGGGGATCTCAAGAGGTTTATCCCCATTAAGATGGAGTTCAATGGGTTTCAAGGGGTTTTATGTATCGGGTGGTCCCCACCACCATAACCCACATGGGAGGTTAGGCTCTGGTGGTCCCCACCACCATATCCTCACATGGGTGTTTTACTTCTAGTGGTCCCACATTTCAACATCCACCTGGGGAGTTCCAAAGAAAAATAAAATAAAATGTTACTAAATTTTATTTTATATTATTCTTTCAAGAAAAACCAAAAAATTAAAATTCACCCTAGACCAACTATCATCAAGGTGAAAGCCTCGTTCAGAGAAAACCGGCGCATCGAGTTCAAAGGTTCCCTCATATTTCATTTTCAAGCACCAGTTCAACAATTAAAAAAACCCACTCGTATGTTTATTTAACACACCTAGAAAAAGTTCAGAAATTCATTACGGGAACACCGGGTCTCGGAATCACGCGTCGTCAATTTTCACATACTCATAAAATTTATGTATATTAAAAAACATTACATGGAAATTACTGGTCTTTAAAATATATGTGGATGGTGATTTAACCTTTAAGAACAGAATAAATAATACAATAAAACCAAAAAAAACAAATCATTATATGGTGTATGATTGGAAGAACTAAAACTCAACTGATTCTTTTATATCATACCCCAACAAAGTATACAATAACAAAATCCAATATAACATCAAATTAAACAGTACAACATAAAAATTAAAACTCCAAGATAAGTACAAGACTCCATGCTCCACAAGAATTATCCTCCGACATCACCAAACAGCCTATGTATAATGAAATATTGCTAAATACCTGTGATACATTACCTTTTTCCATTTCCTAGTAGATGACATATGAAAAATCACTAATTTTTCAAAGAGGGGTTGAGTTCTAAAACTCAGTAGGTTTTCCCTAATGACTTCCCTACTCATTGAACTAGGATAGAATAGTTAGCAACATTTTTATAAAATAGTTTATATAAAACAATTTCCAAAACATTTTACAACTAAATATATAAAAGTTATAAAATATTTTATAACCCAATATAAAAAATATATATCTCAACAATTTCCATAAGAATATAATTTCTATGAAAATAACCAACCAATTCTAGTATTCCATTTCTCATGTTCCCTTTGGAATAACCATTCCATTCCACATATATAACAATGCATTCTTCACTAAGATAGTTTCAAACTCATGAGCGGTCCCTTTTTGATCTACCATATGGTGACATGATAATTTTTTCCCATGTTCCATTACACTTCTGGCACCGATCACAAGGTTATATTTCTACCAAACCTCGTAAATGCAAAATTAATACGTACACATGTATGCCAAATACAATACCCAAAATAAATATTCCATAATCATTTCAATGAAGAGGACATTTTATTGAAAAACCAATTTCTAAAAAACCAATTCACAATCCATCTAATCCTCATTTTTAAAATTTACCTTTTAAAGTCAATAATTTATTTCACCTTACACAAAAATTCACACAAAAAAATTAATTTCACCAAAAACGATAAACCATCACTAAATAGGATTTATACCATGATTAAAAAAACACATTCATAATAAAATTTATACAAATTAAATAATTCTAATAGATCTGGTCAATTCTAGTAAGAGGATTTGGAATTGACTCCACCTACGTTGAGAGTTTTGGATCAAATGATGAACAGATGATGAACACCAACAGGACCAGGTTAAGTCTCAACAAACCCACATTAGATCTCCACCCCTATCATCATAACAAAAAAATTCAATCATATTTGGAATCCAAAACCTTAGAACTACCTAAAAAGGGTGTAGATAATTGAAACCAAGAAGAGGGTTGAAGTAGATCTACGAAACACATCAAGAACAAAAAAGAATGAACACTTACTGCGAGGAATCAGCTTCTAATAATCAAGTGAATCCTTAAGATCTCTTATGGAGAGATGGGGGAACCTTTATTGACCTTTGGGGAATCAAAATATAATTTTAGGGTAGTAAAGGATGGATTAAGATGAACTTAAGGGAAAAATGTGTTAGATCCACTTTTTTAAGATCTAACTTTGACCATGTGCACAGTTTAGTCGTACGGTTAGGCAAAATGGGTGCTAACCATGGGTTAGAAACATCCTTAAGGATGAACCTCGCATGGTCATCTCTCATGATCTCTATATTCATTCACCAACTGTGCCAAATACACTGCCTAACCCATTTTAAAAGCACAGGGTTTCTCTTAGGTTGTCACACAATTTTGAAAAACCTTAAACTACCCATTCACCTTCCCTTTAAACCAAAAAACACATTTAATGTTATCCAAACTTTTTTTAAAATGTTTAATATTCATTATATACTTAAAATCATAAATATTTGTCCACATAACAAATATATGGGGTGTGGTATTATCCCAACCATTGGTCTTTTCATCCCATAAAAATTGAATAATAGTGTTTCCCTTAAACAATTCAATCCATTCCTCTTTAATTTGCTTCTCGCATTCCCAAGTATCTTCCTGAACATGATAATGTTTCTACAATACAGTTACTAGACCACTGATTTTTCCATGGATGGCTTTCTATTGATTATCCAAAATCAGAACCAGGATACGTACTAATGATGCATCCAGATCTACGTTAATGTGATCCCATTTGATTCCATGGTCAGGATAAAACTAATACTTTAAAGGTAGGATAAAAGGAACACATTGTGCAACATGATAATTTGTTGTGGTAATTCCAAATGATATGTCACTTCTCCAACCTATTCCAATATCTCAAATTGCCCAATGTATCTTGGAGATAACTTTCCTTTCTCCCCAAAACAATGATGTCTAAGCCTTGGAGAGATTAATAAGAACACATGATCACACACCGTGAATGAAAACAATCTTTGATGGTGATCCACATACTATTTATGAGAAATCTATGTAGTCTGAATTCTCTTTCTTATGAAATTAATCTTCTCCACTGCTTCCTGGACAGGGCTCATCCCAATTAGTGAAGTCTAAAATATTTACACCCAACACCTTGGAGAATGACAAGGATGCCCATAAAATTCTACAAATGGAGCCATATGTATCGATTTTTGATTGATGTTATTATACGATAACTCCACTAATGGAACATTCTAGTCCCATGAGCCACAAAAATCCATTACACAATCATGGAATAATTCTTCCAAAATTTGTATCTTCCTTTCAGATTACCCATTTGTCTGAGAATTATTCACCTTACGTATAGTAAACTATGTTGCAAGAGAATTTTGGTAGGATTTTTAAAAATTATACAAGATCCTAAAATATCTATCTCATACTATTGAAACTAGTTTTACATGTCTCATTACCAATTCTTGGATATACATTTTGGACAGATCCACCACTATATTAGATTAATGAATTGGGATAAAATTATCCGAATTTGTAAGCTGGTCCACTGTAACCCATATGGAATAGTGTTTATGAATCATCCTTGGGATACTTATGAGAAAATCAATCGCAATTTTCTCCCTTTTCTACATTGATATAGGTAAAGACTGCAACATACCTATTAGTCACTGATGTTCTGTCTTAACTTGATGACAAGTTAAGAATATCGAAACAAAATCAGCCATATTCCTTTTCATACTGTTCCACTAGAACTATACAATCAATTCATTATACATCTTCTGTATTCCTAGAGGAACTGACCATCTAGAATGATGGTAATCATGAAGAAGTTGTTCTTCAAAATCCATAGGTACAAACATCTTATTTACAAACCAAAACACAAAACTCCAATCTAGTTTCCATCCCTTAATGGTCTCCCCACTATTGAGTTTTGAACATATTACCAGGTATTCTTCATCTGATTATTGTAACTCATTGAACATTGTTACCAAATGAGGAATAATATAAAAAGAAAATAAAACTGCAAAAAAACCTCATTCTTAACATTCCACATGCATGTGGGAAAGGGATTACATCTGCTACCACCCATTTATATATTGTTTTTTCAACTGAGCTTATGACTTCCTGGTTATTGCATCATCCACAAAATTTCCATTCCTCAGTGTATACACCAAGTCAATGTCAAGCATAATTAGATAATCCATCCATCCCCTTTACCTAAGATTCAGATCTTATTGTGAGAGAATATTTTTCCAGCACTTATGATCTAAGAACATAATAAATCTCTCACCAATGATATAATGAAATCATGTTTTAAATTTACAAACAACTACCTCTATCTCCAATTAATTTTTTGGGTAATTCTTCTCATGGTCCCTTAATTGTCTTGAGCCATAAGAAACAATTTGGTCTCTTTTAATTATAATGCTTCCCAACCCAAATCTTGAATCATCACAATACACTATAGACCTCTATCCTGATTATGATAAATCAAGATAGGTTGTGATGTAATGTGAACTTTTATCTCTTAAAAAATTTATAACATCCCTCCGTCTATTGGGAAAGAATTTTCTTCTATTTCAAAGCATTCATAGGTGATTATAATAATGATAATTCAAAAAATAAGATTTTATAATAACCAACATTACGAAGAAAACATCATTTTTCAAATAATTGTTCAGGAGGATTCTAAGAGATAACATATTATATCATCTTAAAATCTACTAAAACACCCATTTCTAAAATTACATGGCCATGAAAGTGTACTTATTATATCCCAAAATCATAATTTGATACTTTTTCATTCAACTAATGATATATCAATATTGAGAACACAGTCGCCAACTATTTCTCATTATCATCCCTAGTCATTGAATACACAAGTATGTCATTCACAAACACTACAATAAAAGAATCCAGATATCCATGAAATATTTAATTCATCGATTCCATAATTGATTTTGGTTCATTTTTAATTACAAACGACATTACCAAATATTCATATGGACATATCTTCTTCTGAATTCTGTTTTGGGAATATCCTCATTCTAAACTCGCAATTGGTGATATCCTTATCGGATGTAAATTTTAGAGAACCATTGATCTTCCATAAATTTTTAAAATTGTTCATCAATGTGTGAAAGGTTATATATATTCCTTATCATAACTATGATAAGATTATGATAATCTACACACAACCATTGATTTCCATCAATAATCTTTTCGAACTAGACTAGTGCTACCCATAGAGATGTGCTTCGTTGAATTTAACTCATTCTTTCCTACTCTTCCAAATGAAATTTCAACTCAGATAATTCTATTAGATCCATCCTATAGGATAGTATGTAAATAGAATTGGTCCCAGAAATGATATCGATCATAAAATCCACTTCCCTTATAGGTGGTAACCGTGAGAAATTCTTGGAGAAAACATCTTGAAATTGATCAATAATAGATGGAAAACTATTAACCCCGATATCTTACATTAAATCCAAATTTAATGCCTCTAAATGATAATATATCATTCCCACTTCTGGTGTCAACAAATCGATTTCACCTATTATTAAAACCCTTTCCCCTCCGAAGACATTTTTGATACCATCCTCAACGGAAAAAGAAATTTTTATAATATAACAATTGTTACGTGACTTCAGTATTTTCAACCAATCCATACCCAGGATTATATAATATATATCCATATCTTGCATCAATATTTCCCCTTTTAGTTTAGATACATTATAAGTTATATAACATTTTCTATATCTAAAGGCTCGATATTCTCTTTGAACAATAGGAGATTGATGTTTTATCATAGAAGGAATCATTACAAGTTTTAAACGTAGAAAATAAAAATCACATGAATAAATAAAGTAATGTTAAACACTAGTATCAAAAAACCCTTTCATATAGTAATAAATAAAAAGATTCATACCTATCACCGTAGATCATCCACCTTGATTGTCTATAATAATTTTATTATCTCTATATAATAGAATCATCGTTACACTATTCTCTTTGTTTCCTTACTAATATTTCCCTTGATGACAAGTCATGGTATTCCTAGAATCACTACACCATGATCTTTTCTGTTAAATTGATTGATTCTATTTTATGTGCCCTATTGAAGAAAACGAGGCTTGTGACACCTAAGAAGGGTTCTCGAAAACCTTTCCTTAGAGCACTGTGAAAAGAGAGCTTAAGATCTCCCATATTACTGCAATTATGACATTATCTTAGTGGTGTTTGAAACTCTTATTTCATTTTTTCAATGAAACCACATTTTAAACATCCCACATGGCTTATTTGTCATGGATGAAGTTTTATTGACCCACTCGTTTGATCATGACTTTCAATCCGACACTAGAAGTAGGTTTCCCTCTTCCCCTTTCTCCCAGAATTATAGTTCCCACCATTTCCTGTTGGTTTCATGATACTTACTCCTAATATATTTCCTAATATTCCTCATTCAGATACGTTCAATTTATTAACCATATCTTTATAGTTAGTAACATAGATAACATCTATCATTTAGAGAATCTCTTGTCACATCCGTAATTCAATGATTAGTGCCTTTAGGGGTGCAATCGCAGAAACCTCTGTTGAAAGTTGTACTAAATTAATTAATTTATCCACAAACATAGTGACAGAGATATTATTATACTTTAGGATGAAAAGGTCTATTATTCTATGAATCCTGAACGTTTTATGATGGAAATTTTTGTTTAAAATACCTCAAAATCCCACAAACCCATGTCTTGATCCTCCTTAGACTGTATCTCCAAATCCTATTATTGGTTTGAAAGATCTTCTTGAATATAAGTCGCTAGCTTGACTTTCAGCTTTGTTGGTCTCTCAATTAAATTCAAGATATGATTCATCATGTTCGTCCACATCTCTACCTTTTCTAGTTTAGAATCACCCTAAAAGATTGGTGGATTTGGTTTCTTCAATGGGAAATAATGATCCATTTATTGTGGATCATCCATCTAGTTCCCCATGTCCACAGCTTGAAACACTTGGATGATACTCTGAACCCTTTTCTATTTCACCTATTTCCCAAGTGCAAACACATTTTCCGTATCTTCATTTATTTGGTTTCTACGACACCTACTAGGAGTGATTTCCTAAACAATCAAAAAAACTCCATAAGTATCACACTATAGAAACTAAAGTCTTATCATTTCAAATTATATCACATCAGCTATCATTACAAGTTTTTCTAAAATCATTATTTTTCATGTTCAAATATCTTTGTGAAAAAAATTCTACTCACTTTTGAAAATCAATCCATTATAACATACACCAACTATTCTCTTTTCAAAGACTTTAACTTAAAACAAATGAAATATTATTCATAAACCCATGTCATGCATCAAATAATATATCATTACTCAAAATTAAATATTCAAGAATATTGGGAAGTCATTCCCCTAATGCAAGACATGATTGTTTTATTGGATAAACCAATGATAGTAATATTTCAAAATCATATAACTGTCTATGAAATACATATGTAACCAACTTTGTGGTAACATGAAGTTCTGCATTAAAATGTTAGCTACGTATTATTATGCTCTATATTTCATGTCTTGAAAATCCCAATCCTTTCTAAGATAACATCCCAAGTAATAGACAAAAATGAATTAAACTCTGAAACAAAGATTAATAATGAACTACTTGTTCGAAAAGGAAAAGAAGAAATTGATACCATTTATTGAAAATAGGATTTTGGACCAAACAAAAATGATACCACTTATAAAATACCTCTTTCTCCTCATTGGCCTGACAAGGTGGTAGGATGCTACATGGCCTTAATTGACATCCCTATAATTCCAAAGGATAGAAATATATCTTTAAGGGTTTCAATACATGTGGGTGACAATTTATCCATTAAGAAAATAAAAAACAAACAAACAACTATATCATGCATGATAAAAACAATGACAACTCAACCAATTATTTTATATCAGAACCCACTAAATGGTACTGCAACATAATACAATATAACATCAGTATAAATTTTATAATATAACAATTAAAACTCAAAGAATACCACAAGAATCCATCCTCCCCAATATCCATGATCCAAAATCACCAAATAACCCAAGTATCATGAAGCAGTGCTAAAGACGTGTGGTACTTTACCTTTTCCCAATGTTGCGATATATGACATTTGCAAAATACCCAATGTTCCATAGTATGGGTGAATACTAAAACATAGTAGGTTTTCCTCCAATGACTTCCCTACTCACACCACTAATATATAAGAGTTATCATAATTTGTATAAAAAAATTTAAACATAATAATTTACAATATAGGTTATAACTAAAAATAACCAAGTTCTAAAATAGTTTATAACTCAATATTAACAACTGATATCTCAAATATTTTCCAAAATATCTATTTTCATGAATACAAAAAACCAATTCTTTGAATCCATTTCTCATGTTCCCTTTCGCATAATCATTCCATTAAACATATCCACAAATATGTGCTTTGTTATGATAGTTTCATACTCATGAGCAGTCTCTCGTCGATACACAATATCATCACATGATAATTATTTCCCATGTTCCAATACAATTTTCGCAACAAAAACAATGTCATATTTCAACCAAGACTCATAAATGAAATATGAATACACACACATGTATTCCCCAAACCATAACCAAAATCATCTCAACAAAACAAAAATTTGATTTAAAACCCATTTTCCAAAAAACCATTTCACAATCCCCCAATCCATATTTTTAAAATAACAATTTTAAAATTATGAAACTAAATCACCTTATACAATAATTCAGCATAATTTCACAATTTCACCAAAATCCATAAATCATAAATAACGATGATTTATACCAATATTTTCACAACACTATTTTAATCAATTTTATGTATGTCAAATAATTTAAAACTACGACAATCAATTCTAGCAACTACAGTTAAGAGTGAATCCACCAACCTTTAGACTTTTGGCGAAAAATAAAAACAGATGATGAACACAACCAAAATTGGTTTAAATCTCCTTAAACCTACCTTATATCTCTTCCCATATCATCATGAGGAAAAAATTCAATCATATTTGGCCTACATAACCTTATATCTTCAAAAAATGGGTGTAGATCTAAAAAACAAGAATTAGGGTGAAGTAGATCTATGAAAACATCATGAACGAAAAATAATGAACACATACCACTAGGAATTAGATTTAAATCACCAATTAAAGCACCCAAATCAACTCTAGATCGATTGAGACCCATACTTGACCTTTGGGGGAGAACAATCTGGTGTTAGGGCTGTGTTGGAGGGAAAAGGAGTCCCTCAAATGCTAAAACACATTAGATCCACTTATTAGGATCTATCATTGACCTTGTCTATGGTTTAGTCTCACAATTAGGCAACTTGTGCACAAAGAATGTGTTAGACACTACCTCAAGGATGACTCTCTCATGGTCACCTCACATAGTCCCCATAACCATGATCCATCCATGCTGAATCAACAACCTTAAACTAACAAAACCATTTTCAATGTTCATGGTTTCTCTTAGGTTGGCGCACAATTTGGAAAAAATGTGTGAAACTTGTATGACTTCCCTTTATCCCCACAAACACATTTAATGTTCTCTAAACTCTTCCAAAATTTACCAATATTCTTTATATATTTAAAATCATAAAGAAATAGTTACATACCACAGACATGGGGATTCAATTGTACAAAGATTGGATGGTTTAGGAAATAATCATATCAATGATACAAAAAATATAAATATTTCATAGAATAAATAGATCTTATGAAGGATAGATCATAATATTCCTTTAATAACTATAAATTTATTTCCAAATTAGTTGGATAGTGTAAAGTATATTTTCACCAAACTGGTGAAGTTGAAATTGTACACCATGAAATTATAGACATAAATTATAACATTAACCATATTTAATAAATATATATTAATGTTAAATAAATCCAAGGTTTATTATATTCACTACATAAAAGTTTATAGGTGCATATTATTTAATTTCTCTCAATGAAATGAAAATTTAGATGAATCACCTTACCTCACACTTCCTTGTAGATGATCACGATTGAACATCATGTATAATGGTTTCAATCATGTTACTAATTTATTAATGAACAATATTCATATTTAAAATATCATATATTATCATCTTATAACCTTTTACAAATTGTTTGATAATAATATTTCATTATTTTCATTCTTTTAGGGGTTAATTTTCTTTTTTTCTCATTTGAGATTCATTATATATCATATATCTTTTATGTAATTTATATAGAAACATAATCTCTATAAATATATTAATGCTATAAATATCTTATTTAAAATTAAATAAATCTTATATAATTATTCATTATGTTTTAACAAGGAATGTGAATCGCATTGCACCATTGAGAGGGTAGGTCATATGTACACACGAGTAATGATGTCATTAACTTAATGAATGAATGGTTAAGGAATTAGATGATATATTAATTTTAAAATATTAATATCCTATCATAGATATAATATATATTCATTAATTGTTTCCTTATTACCTTCCATGTATAGAAAAAGTGAAAACTGAATCGCATCACATCATGACGCAGTAGTCCGCCACACACACGAGCGATGATATAGTCTGTTATATAGAATGGAAACTGTAATGTTATAATTAATTTTATAATTATATAAAAATTATTATATCTTAAATATCTCATATATACATTAACAACATTATTATATACAATTGTGATATGCATTGATGGAAAATGTGTTACATCGATTCATGAAGTGGTAGACCATTGTACACCCTATAAATGATTTTGTTTCCCATTTGTTGGAGGTGGAGGAAGATAAATATTTTCCCATAATCATATTAGATTCTAATTAAATGGGAGAAAATTCTATTATCATATTGTAATTTTTGAAAAAAAAATTAATTGTGGGAAAAGGAGAATGGAAATGAAACATCTCAATTCAGTTGATTACCTATCTTAGAGAAACCACCCTCGGATCACCTATTAAGGATGTTAGGGTTGGATTTTTTGGAATACTATAAGATATATAATTTTTCTACATATGTTTTGGAGATAATATTTTAGTTTCTTTTTGATAAAATTGTCTTGAAAGGGGTGAATAAGTAATTGGATAGAGTAGCCTTCTATAAGTGTGGGAGAGGAAACACAAACAATATTTGAAATGAAAAAGTGTACCAATGTCCATATCATTCCAAAATGATGAAAAACTAAACAATATAAATCCTTAGAGTTGAAAAGGAATAAATATGGTCATAAAATGGGAGTTTGACATGTATTAGATCATTTTTGGAACTTATCATCTATGTCTATCCCCTGGTAAACTTATTTTCTCCTTAACTGCGGTAATTATATTTTATCACTATTAATTTTGGTCAAAATTTATGTTTGGCCATATTATATAATATAAATAATCCTGATTTACAGTATTTAATCTATTTTCACAAATAAAAATAACTTAAGTGGCATAATCTAATTTAAAATTAACCCCACAAACGCGTAGATAAAATTGGGTTTCAAAAAAAAGATTAAAACGTATATATATATATATAATAAATATGTTAATGATTCCAATAAACTAATTTGGATTAAAAAATATATAATATTACTAATTTTACATCTAAACCCTTATAACAACAAAATAGTTCTTGTAAACTCTTTAAATGGAACTTCATTTTTTAATAAAAAGAAGTGTTTTTTTAATATTCTATTAAAATGAAACATTTCATGAAATGCCACAAAACATCAACCTAATCTAATTTTAATATCCAAATTGTTTTTTAAAAAAATTAGTTCATTTTTTCATATAAAGTTTCTAAATTTTTAAAAATTTATTCTTCCATAAGTTCACAAGATGCAATGAAATCATTTTCTATGAAAAATAGTGTTTTTTAGAAAACATTTTTATTATTTCAAGTGATTCTTATTTTATTTCTGATAAATATTCAACCGTTTAATTTATTTTATACTTGTTAAACTATATAATTTTTATAATTTAGTTATTAATTAATATATAGTTTATACATTTCATGTTTAAATAATAATATTTTAATACATCGGGACGTTTAGTTTAAACTCGGTGTTTTGTATATCGCATGATATTGATAAATTAAACTAAATATGAAGAATTAAATTGTAAATTACCAGGGAGTTAAATTCTTTCATAATACATAAATTTAATTCTTTATATTTCATTGATATTAGGATATAATGAAAACAGTCTAGATCTTCTTAATAACATCTATAGTGCCCTAAACATTTTATCGTATTTTCTCTTAAATAAACTCAATTCATTAAATAAACTATATTTCATGATGCACTGATTCCCTCTGAATCAAAACATGGTCATTTATATGATATAGTAATAACATAGTATGTGAACTTAAAATTTCGACTTCGGTGTTTTGAATTTTGAAAAACGGACATACACTGTTGCTATCAGGGTGATATTTTCTGTCTGGTATAATCAACATAGTTTTCAATTAATAGTAACTTACCCAGATAAATAGTTACATACCCTTATGAAAATTATCATTCCCTTATGAATAGTACTATGAATCTTATGAATGGTAACATTACCCATGAAAATGTAAATAAAATTTAGGCACCATGAATATAAAAATGAATATTTTAAGTGTAGGTGATTTTCAATTAAATGATAATTTTAATTAAAAAATAAATGTCTCATAATTAGAAAATTATTTTTTAAAAATGGAGATAATTTTTGGATTCTAAAAATCAATAAATATTTAGGGTTATTTTTTGAGATTTTTCTGAAATACTATATTTTTTTGTGATTAGTACAATATGATAAATTATGATAAATGCTAAAAATGTGATTTATTGAGTAATGGATGATGTCCTACATATGTAAGAACACTTGTCTTGAACACACATTCACTTATTTCTTTTTTTGGTCATGTAATGATCACTATTTCTTGTCTTAGGGAAAAATAGTAAACTAATGATTAAAATATTAAAAAACCCTCCTCCCACCACTATATAAACAACCCCTCACACCCCTCCTCCTCTCACACAACTCATGCTTGGATCCTTGCCAGATTATTCTAAATACACTTCACATGACCTACCCCCACGTCCAAGACTTTGTGGTCTCACCAAAAGGCAAAATACAAATCCCTTATGGAGATTATGAAGGAGGAGTACTCAAGATGTGAACCTCTCTTCCTTTTTAATTCAACTTTTTTTACAAGTTTGATTCTTTTGTTGATCTCTCCTCACCTCCACTCTTTCAAATTCTATGATAATTCTATTAATTTACATGAAATATAATTTTATACTACTAATGTAATATTTCACCATCATCTCTCTTTCCCCCTCCTCTTATGATAATAATTTAAACATTGTCTGAGATGTGTTAATTTATCACATTAAAGGATGACAGGTTTTCAATTTCTATTACCATCTTCAATACTATTCATGAAACCTTTATAAGGGTGGAAGAAGATCAAAATATATGTATTTTCCCTTATTCAATGTTTTAGAATACTTAAAAACCCATAATATAAAATAATAATACAAAACATGTTTATTATGCACAAAACGGCCATGTTAATCCATGTTTTTATCATTAACTTATTTCTAATGAGTCATCCTAATGGTAAATAACCAATTATTATAAGATCATTTATATATATATAATTTCAATAATAACATATAAGATAAAGTTTTTTTGTTTAACCACATTTCAAATGAACTTCCCTTTATGAATAAAAGTAAACATATCAAGAAACCCAAGGAAGAAAATGCCTCCTAAACAATAAAATTGATCCTCCTAAACCCATAAAATGGCCCTTAATGAAACCAATAATGTTAATATAAATCAATTAAATGAATAGGGTGTTCATAAATTATTAATTAAAGAATATAAATTTTATTATTCTGGTTATTAAGATCAATCGAATAACACATTCATGAATACGGTGAGGGGTCTCTCATCTCATTTTTTAACGTGAGATTTCCATTACTCGCCACTTATTTCTTGTATGTGGGGTATTTTTACTAAATTCAGGGATATAATATCATGATTATATTTATATTCATGAAATTCAGTGATTCACATAATTATTATTAACTCGATCGATTACAATGTTATAAGGTAGTTTGACTCAATTTCCATTTCATTGTGATTTACTTGGTATTGTGAAACAATTCGTTATTATGTAGAGTATCTACTTACCCTTTGAGAGAATTTTTTATTTTAAATTGTAATTATATTATATATCCATATTATTGGTACATGGATATGACTAAATTCTTAGTTGTATACCAATTTACATATTGTGTTTATTTTGAATGTTAATTTATCTTTGGAAATATTGATGAATCTATATCCTCTAGTCAATAAAGTTATTGAAAACGGTTATTATTCTTGTATTAAATCATTTTATGAATAATTATATGAATTAATGTGATGGAAGGGTCCTGTTATATCCCCTTGATGCATTGACAGGTCTAATCAGATAAATCAGTTGGCAAAAAACCCTTCGAGTTTGATTCAAAAAATTAGACAGGTTTCAACCCACATACTTAAACTATCTCGATGGTATAATAGATCATGTGAGAGATACATGACTTAAAAATAACAACCATTAAATTTATTTAGTATTTAGTTATTTCTTTCCATGATGTATTTGATATGAAAAAATCTATTGATGCATTTTTTATTCTCAAATTATTGATAGAAAGTGTTTTTATTTATTCATCATGAAAATTTAGTTATGATTAAGGGATTATGATTCACTTATTTTTGATCCATGATTCTACTATATGTAACAGTTACATATCATTCGATCACTATATGTAACTGTTACATATCATTCGATCTCACCCTTATTATGTTTCCTTTCCCCAGGTTATGATGAAGTTAACCTTGAATAATCTTTCAAAGAGGAAATTTATTTCTGTTTATTATGTCTCATGTTGTTATATATCTTTCTAAATGTACTATGGGTATCGTGTATGTAATGAAGTCTTAAAAAAAATCTAAACTAATTCTCCATTCAGGATTTTATTTCTTTTTAATCATTCCAATATAATAAGATAATTCACCAACTACGGGCTTTTAGGGTCAGGGAATTACAGTTGGTATCATAGGAATTTTACTAGCGGCATTGGAAAGTAGATTTAGGAAACATAGTTTAGAGGACATATGTGAAGACCCAAAAATTCCATGTAATTGTTTTTAATTATATGATAATATTATGAGTTTGTGAAAATTTATGGTGTGTCATTCCGATGCCCAGTGTTCCCATAATTACTTTTTGAACTTTTTTTAGGTACGTTCAGTAAACGTGCGAGCGGGTTTTTGAAACATTTGAACCGGTGCTCGGAATTGTAATCCAAGGGCACCGTTGAACTCGCAGTTCTGATATATACATAAGGAGACTTTCTCCTCGATCGTAGTATTTTTAGGATATAATATTGTTTTTCAGTATTTCATGGAAGAAGAAATATAAAATATTTAACATTTTATTTTTCTTGTGAAACCCATCCTTTTGAGTTATGGGGGTGTGGACCACCCGAACTAGAAAACCACCATTTTGAATTCGAGTGGTGGGGACCACCCGAACCCCTATTTAATTTTGGGAAGTCCCTTAGAATATTCCCATTTAATTGTGTCAACACAATACATTTAATTGTGTCATTTAATTATGCCAATAAAATACAATTAATTGTGTCAACATTAATTATGCCAAAGTAAATTAAATTGTTAAAACTATTTTTAATTTATTGGCTCATCATTTCCTTGGGGAAATCATTGGGGAAAGGGGTTATGGGGTAGAACTACGGAGAAACTCTTTCTCTAACAAAGAATTTCCTCTCCAATGAATAAAATACTTCAGAATCAAGAATGAAGATGATGCATGAGCCCGACTTCGGAAGCGTGTTGAGGAAGCGGCGATCGTTGGCACCCTCATCACCATCACCAACTTCTTCTCGTGACACATCCAACAAGAAATAGATGTATGGATTGTTGTTTCTTTATACCATTCATCGTTCGTGATGTTCTTCATTATTTAGGAACACTTATATTCATCTTGACTCAAGAACAAATTAGCTGTTTACTGTCATTCTAACACAGAGGGTGCGGGTTGAATGAACATGACCCGACCTCTCAGAAACCTTTTTGGGATTTTTATGGTCTTGAATAAACAGAAAAATCCTGAGGCGAGTGAAAAAGTCTACAAAATGAAGAACAGGACACTATGCTGAGCCCAGTGACCCCAGGAACATCACTGGAAGGGATCGATAGCGGCGGCCAGATCCACGGCCGGCTTCTATGACAACGGCATCCCGACCGCACTTCCGGAGAAGGCCCATGGATCCTCGGCCATGTCGGAGAAAGGTTGATAGCCGGTGCACCGCTGGCCATGTGGAGGGGAGGCAGTGGCTGGATTCTGTGTTGCTGGGCATACAGGATATGTGGGCTTATTCCACAGCGGTGAGGGGAGGGCAGCCAGCTCATAACTGGGTGTCGGTGGTGGTGTGGCTCGTGACTGTGCCGCAGAAGCGAGTTGGACATAAATCCATGCATAGACTACGCAATGTGGTATGTGCACCGCAGGCCACGCCGGTGGTCCGCGCCGGCAGGGCGGGCTGGTCCCAACGGCCCGGGCCAAACCCAGCGGTCCGGGTCGGACCCAGGGCCGGACCTGGGTCGGACAGGACTCGGACTAGACTTGACCCATTTCCACTCTTTTGGTCATAACTTCAGCTATGAGAATATATTTGAAGAACTTTATATGGTTCAAGAAACCTCTGATCGAGACGGTCCTTTTGGTAAACCCCACTAGTGTTTTGGATAAAGTAGTGGTATAGTCAGGTTGGATAGAAAGCCAATCCATCCAGGCCCTTGAGACTAAAAGACCATTAACATACAGACCAGGCATCCGATTAATTCACCATCATTGAATTGAGACCCCTATTATGTGGCGGTCCTTTAGGATACATCTTCCTGGGACTTCATGGATGATAGTGTATTTACCTATGCCTTGAGGAGCGGACCCTCCCGGAAACAAGCGAGCTTAGTGCAGGAAACCTGTAGCTGGCTGTAACATGAGAAAGGGATGCTATGTGGGTATGTGTTTTGGGACCCTACGTGGGTCTGTGTTCCAGTATCCCCCTTGTATTCACTCTAGGAATCCACGTGGGACTACTCTAGGATCCTACGTGGGTCTTTTGTACTAGGATCTTATGTAGGTCTGATGATTTAGGATCAGACATGGGTCTGCCTCTTAACAGAGTAAGATGATTCAAAAGTTACATATAATTCTCTTTTCCACCATACCTAAGTTATACATGGTGTGATCTGAGTCCTTACCTTTGTGGTATTACCATTCTGGTATTCTTATGTGTGGCGTACCTTTGTGGTACATACCTTCATGGAGATACCTTTGTGATATTCTTCTGTGTAGCGTAACTTTGTGGTACTTACCTTCATGGTGATACCTTTGTGATATTCTTCTGTGTGGCACTACCTTTTTGGTACTTACCCCTGTGGTGTTACCTTCGTGGTATTCTTTCCTATGTGGAACAGTTGTACTTTGTCTATGATATGGGACTTGTGTTTTCTCATGAATGAGATGGGTATACTTGTTAACATAGGTATATGTATGGGCATATACCTATGTAGGGATGTTATATGTTTTAATTATTTTTTGTTATCCTTTGAGAGTTTTTTGAGACCTTCGAAGGTCCCGGTGTCCCTACTGAGTATCGTTATACTCACCCCTGCTTGGGCTACACTCGCACCTTTTTGTGTTTGTTGCAGACGACGAACAACACTGATTGAGGATGAGATTAGCAAGACTAGAGGTAGCTCGTAGGTGGAAATTAGATGTGGAATACCCTAGAGACGATTGTTAAAGAGCTGTACCTACCCTTCCTGTAGGGTCCTTTGCGGTAGTTCACAGGAGATTCTTTAGTTTACTTTTAATTTTCAGTTTTCATGTACTTTCCAGTTGGGCTTGTATTCTTCCCCCTTTTTCATACCTCTCACACTCTTCTTACTATACAGTTTACTTGTGTTCATATCTTTTTCTGCACCTGGTTGTGTGTATTTACCTGTTATAAAGGAAATTACATCCCATTTTTTAGGAAATACGCCTTTTGGTACAAGTCTCCAGCCCTTGGACTATGGAAGGCAGGCATGGGGTAGTCATGACATGGGCCCCGGGGGATAGGTTGTGACAAATTGGTATTAGAGGAGTCAGTTCTACCATATAACATTGGAATCTGATATTCTTAATAGTAATATTTTTTAGTGTAGTGAATGTGGTTATTAGTTTAGGGAATCTAGAGTTTCTTCGGTGGGCGATGTATCCATACACAAGGACCATGACTTTTGATTTCTTACTTAGTGCAAGAAAACAGTGATTATCTGTGTGTTTGGAAAAGTTTTCATTGCAATCTTTTTGAATCTAATCACCAAGTATAACATATTAAGCCGGACACACCTATTTATTTTCTCGATTCCTCCACAAAGACAGCCATCTAGGGTTTCGGGTATAGTACACGATGATAGCCCACCAAGCGATGAGGCCTTAGTGTAGGGACCTTTATCAGTAGAGGAACCAACAGAGGCACCAGCGGTACCATTACCCATTGGGCCAACGATGCCACCAGCCCCTGCAATGAATGGTGCATGCCACATGAGAGTATTTCATGAGTTCCAGTGCCAAAGGCCACCAAGGTTCAGTGGTGAAACAAACACACATGTGAATGAGGATTGGCTGGAGGTAGTGGTGAGAGTCTTCCCACTAGTTTGGACACCTGCTGATCTCACAGTGATCCTTGTCACTAGTCTTCTACTAAAAGCTGCATGAAGATGGTGGATCTTGATGCTCCAGTCTCATGACGAGTTGACACGTCTTTGGGCAGACATTGAGAGCTAGTTTTGAGCAGAGTTTGTCCTAAAGACCCTTCGCGGAGTGTACATACAAGAGATTGTTCATATGTAGTAGGGAAACATGACTGTGGCTCAGTACTCAACGATGTTCACCGACCTCTCGCACTACTACAATGATATGCTATGGGACCCATTTTTCAGGACCTGGAAATTCGATCAGTGACTCATGCGGGAGATCAGGACATCGATGATTTCTCTCAGCATCCCGACGTAGGTGGAGGTGTTAGAGCGGGAACTCTAAGTGGAGACTTTTATTACTAAGTAGACACTATCAGTGAGAAACACCGCCAAGTGTCACGAAGCTGAGTCTTCTGCAGTTAGTAGTAGACAGATGTCACATAGGTCCTAGAAGAGCAAACCTTCAGGTGGACGACTGCAGGATTCAGGGTCGGTTGTGTGGGGAACCGGAGAGAGAGCTAATCATGCGAGGGTTAGGCAGTGTTAAGCATGTAGCAAACAAGGTCGCATGGATCATGACTTCAGGAACCTCTATACGAATGATCATAAATGGTCGAAAGACCCCCTAGGTAGAGACAGTGGCTTGAATGAGGTGTTCCCTAGGGAGCAGACGGATGTGGTAGAGGAGTTGGTCGTGCAGCTAGCGGTTGGAGATGATTAAATATGTTACTGCCACCACCACTAATTTGTCCACCCAGACCATAGGGAGTAGGTAGATAGGGGCGAGCTCAACGCCAGGCAGCTGAGGCCTTGGATCACAGTGCTCCAGAGATGATACGAGGTACAATAATTGTTTAATCCACCTTTACTTTAGTACTTATAGACACATGTGCCAGTATTTCCTTTATTTCCACAACCCTCGTTTGGTGATTAGAGATTCTGATGGAGCCGTTGGATCAATCCTTACAGCTAGATACTCATACGAGAGTGGATTTGACAATTACACACCAGTTCCGACAGTGTGCGCTTACTCTAGGAGGTGAGATCTTTGGGTGAGATCTCTTAGTAGTGGCGTTGAGGCCTAACAATTTCATAATTTGTATGGACTGGTTATCTACAATCAATGCTTAGATTGACTGTATTAATCGAAATGTGTGGTGTATCTGTGAGTATGGAACTAGGTTTACCTTCACTCGCTAGTTGGGATCCCATTCAGCATAGGATGGACTTACCCGAAGGAGGGTACATCTGATCACTCATCTGTTGTCTAGACTTACCCTTAGAGTAGTTGATGTGGAGAGTCCAAACTATCTTGTAGTGGTGGACTAGTACGTGGATGTATTCCCTGATGATGTTCTGGATCTACCTCCTCATAGAGATGTGGAATTTTACATTGTATTGTACCTCAAGACCGCACAGTCATCTACACCAGCGTATCGGATGGCTCCCACGGAGCTTGGCAAGTTGCAGATACAGCGGAGGACATACAGGGGAAAGGGTTCATCCGAACCAATTTTTCTCCTTTGGCAGCCTCGATTTTGTTTGCCAAGAAGGCGGATGGGAGCATGAGACTTTGTGTTGACTATCGGTGCCTGAACCAGGTGATCGTGAAGAACAATTACCCATTCATGAGGATTTACGACCTATTTGATCAGATGAAGGGATCACAATGGTTCTCAAAGATAGATCTCAGATCATGCTATCACCAGCTCAGAGTACGAGATGAGGATGTATAGAAGATGACTATTAGATGTCGGTAATTCAACTAAGAGTTCTTGGATAATCCATTCGGCGTGACCAATGCTCTAATTTTGTTTATGGGACACTTTAATATGATCTACTAGCCATACCTTGATCGCTTTGTAGTAGTCTTCATCGAAAACATTTTGATCTACTCGGCTACCGGGGAGGAGCATGCCTATCATTTGTAGATAGTTCTGGACACACTCCAGGAGCACCAACATTATGGTAATCTCTTGAAGTGCCAGTTCTAGATATGAGAGGTTCACTTTTTGGGACATGTCATGTTGGAGGATGGAGTTGAAGTGTATCAAACAAAAATTGGGGAAGTACTTGCTTTGGAGCCACCGAGGAGTGTGACGGAAGTCAGAAGCTACATGGGTTTGGCCGGATACTACCGGATATTTCTTCTATATTTCTCCAGAGTTTCATCACGACTATCAGTATTGAAGGAGAAGGGGAAACCCTTCATATGGTCAGAGAGATGCCAGTAGAGTTTTCAGAAGCTAAGGGAGAGGCAGACTAGTGCCCCCATCATGAGGCTATCGGAGGAGGGAGTAGGGTACGTAGTCTACTGCGACACATCAGGGATCGGGCTCGAATCTGTCCTAATATAAGAGTTAGCAGTTATCGCATATGGTTCTCGACAGCTCAGACAACATGAGTACATCTATGCTACCCCTGACCATGAGTTTGCAGCATTGGTCTTCTCCTTGAAGATGTGTCAACATTACATGATGGGAAAAAAATTTAAAGTCTACTCTGATCACTAGAATCTCAGGTATATTTTCTCTCAGAAGGACATGAACTTGAGATAGCGACATTGGATTGAGTTCTTTCATAACTATGAATTTGATATCATTTATACAGTTGGGAAGGGGAACTATGTAGTAGATTCACTCAATAGGAGATCTGGTATACATCTACTAAGTGAGGCGACGGAGAAGCTAGCCGCTTTACAGATATCCTTTGTAGATCGAGATGGAGAATCCTTTCTTCAGTCTCTTACAGTCATTCCCCCACTTATTTAGCGAGTATGGAAGTCACAGCATGAGGACATTAACTTCGAGGCTTGATATGGTTAGATATCCATAGGACATGCACATTATGGATTTTCTGAAGGTGGGGAGGACATCATCCTCTTCAGAGGACGTACCATGGTACCAGTGTCCCTTCGAGAGGGAGTGTTGAGGGAGTTCCACACATCCCCTCAAGTGGGGCATCCAGGAGTAGCAACGATGTACCTGGACATCTGATGACAACACTGGTGGCTGGGAATGAAGAATGTAATAGCAGAGTTTGTCTCTCAGTTCCTCACTTGTCAGCAAGTGAAGGCAGAGCATCAGGTACCAATAGGATTAGTTCAACCTTTAGAGGTCCAAGAGTGGATGTGGGAAGGGGTATCCCTAGACATCATGATAGGACATCCATGTACATCCAGGGTTAATGATTCTATCTGGGTGATCTTTGACCGACTCACCATGTCGGCCCACTTCCTACCGATCTGAGAGAAGGGTTCAGTAGAGAGCATGGGGCGCCTGTAGGTGTAAGTGATTGTGAAGATACCTGGAGTAACCTCGACGATTGTCTCCAATATTGATGCATGTTTTATTTCCTGACTTTGGAAGTAGTTTCAGGAGGATTTAGGGCCACAAATTTTTTTGGGCACCACCTTCCATCCTCAAATGGATGGCCACACTGAGCGGACCATTAAGAACCTCGAGGACTTGTTGTGTTCTTGTCTCCTTGACATCAGTAACAGTTGGGAGGATCACTTTCCATTGGTGGAGTTTTCATAAAACAATAGCTATCACTCCACCATTGGGATAGCACCTTTTGAGACATTGTACATATGACCATGTAGATTGCATTTGTGCTGGACTGACCCACTGGAGTCTGCACTCATGGGACCATATATGGTACGGGCTACCACGAAAATGGTGTCGATCATCCAGGAGAGGATGAAGACAGCACATATAAGGCAGAAGTCTTATACCGATAAGAGATGGAGACCTCTGGAGTTCGGGGATGGTGAACACTTCATTCTACGGGGATCACCGCAACGAGGTTTGTAGATATTTGGTCGAGGCGGAAAGTTATCTCTGAGGATCATCATACCTTTTCAGGTCCTCAACAGAGTTGGAAAAGTAGCTTACTGCTTAGCGCTTCCACCTCGCCTGCACTGGGTGCATGACGTCTTCCATGTATCCCAGCTGAGTAAATATGTGAAAGACCATTCAGACATCATTGACTGGGGTGAGTTGTACATTGATTACGGGGAGACATTTCTGGAGGTTCTAGTAGGGATTGAGGATCGGCTGGAGTGGGTCTTTCGTGGTCGTTTAATACCTTTGGTGCGCGTATGTTGGAAGGTCATGAAACCTCAAGAGAGAACATGGGAGCGGGAGGCTCAGATTCTTGCTCAGTTCCCCCAATTGTTTTCCATGTTTCTATAATGTGGATTTTGCAGACGCCAAGCCCTGGGGGGGGGGGAGAATGTGAAGACCTGGAATTTCCATGTAAATTTTTCTTAATTATATGGGAATTTTACGAGTCTGTGAAAATTGATGGTGCGTGATTTTGAGGCCCTGTGTGCCCAGAATGAATTTCTGAACATTTTTTTAGCTACCTTAAATAAACATGCGAGCAGGTTTTGTAACTTTTGAACCGGTGATAGGAATTGAATTCCGAGAGCACTGTTGAACTCGTAACACCAATATTCACTTACGGAGAATTTCACCAGGACCACTGTAGGTTTACGGTAGAATATAGTTTTTTAGTTTTTTTTTGGAAGAAGAAAAATAAAATATTTAACTTTTAATTGTCTTTTGAAACCCCTCTTTTTGATTTATGGGGGTGGGGACCACCCGAACTAGAAAACCCCGATTATGAATTCTAATGGTGGGGACCACCTGAACCCATCTTTAATGTGGTGAATTCCCTTAGAATCCTCCCATTTAAATTTTTCAATGCAATACAATTAATTGTTCCATTTAATTGTTCCAACCCAATACAATTAATTGGACCATTTAATTGTGCCAATGTAAATTAAATTTATAATCCTATTTTTAATTTATTGGAACCTCGTTTCCATGGGGAAATGGTTGGCGAAATGGAGGCTTGGGGAGAACAATGGAGAAACTCTTTCTCCCATAAAGAACACCCTCTACAATAAGGAACATACTTTAGAATCAAGAACAAAGATGATGCACAAACCCAACATCTGAAGCGTGTTGCGGAAGCGACGACCGTTGGCACCCTCACCACCTTCACTGAATTTCTCTCGAGACACCTCCATTGAGAAATCGATGTAGGGATTATTGTTTTTTTATCCCTTTCACCCATATTGATGTTCAAATTATTTATGAAAATTTATATTCTTATTGATTCAATAATTAATAAGTCACCTACTACCGTTCTAACACGGAGGGTGTGGGTCGAACGAACACAGCATGACCTCTCCGCAACCTCTGTGGGATTTTACGGTCTTGAATCGAAGTTGAAATCAAGAGGCAAGTGCGGGAGTCTATGTAATAAATAACGGGCCATCGTGGAACACCTGGTGACCCGAGGAACGTCGCTGGAAGGGCTTGCGAGCAAAGGCTGGTACCCCTATCGGCCGGGCGATGGTGGCTGCATGATTGCGCCGCTAGAGAAGGGTCGCGGCCAATCGGCTAATGTGGAGCTAGGGCGGTGGCCAGCAGACAACCGACCACATGAATGGGAGTTGGAGGCATGCGTACATGACATTTATCATGCATGAGCGAAGGCCTTGTACTGCAGATGCGAGGGGAGGGCGGCTGGCTCACTACCGGCTGTCAGTGGTGGCATGGTGTGCGACCACGGCGCGAAAGAGGGTTGCTCATCCGGCCAGATGTGGTTCAGGAACCATGGGACACCTAGCACCGGCCGAACTATTGGCCACTCGACAGGACACCCATCATGGGCACGCCAGAACGCTGGGATGGGTCGGACCGGCCGGGTCGGACAGGGTCGGACCGGACGCGAACCAGCGACGACCCTTTTCCACTCTTTCAGCCATAACATGAGCTATAGGCATCCATTTGTCAAATAGTATGCGGAGATGGAAACCTTAGAAATAAACGGTACATTGGGTAAACCCCACTATTGTTTTGGATAATGTTGGGGTATGGTTAGGTTGGATTGATCACGAATCCAACTAGGACCTTGGATCTAAAAGACCAATAACTTACAGACCGGGTGTCTGACTGACGCACCGTCCATTGCATTGATACCCCTATTATGTATAATCCCATTAGGATACTTATTAATTGGACTTATTAGAAGTTTGAGTATCAACCTATTTCTTGAGGAGAAGACCCTCCCAGAAATAATCAAGCTTAGTGCGGGAACCCTATAGTTGGATGTAACATGAGAAAGGGATCCAGTGTGGGTCAATGTTTTGGGATCCTACATGGGTCTGTGTTCCAATATCCCTCTTGGATCTACCCTATGAATCTATGTGGGACTACTCTAGGAATCCTTGTGGGTCTGCTATACTAGGATCTTATGTGGGTCGGATGATCTAGGATCCTACGTGGATCTGATGAATTAGGATCCTATGTGGGTCTGCCTCTTAATAGAGTAAGATGATTCTGTAGTTACATCTAATCATCTTTCCTACCATACATAAGCTATACCTATTGTGAGATCAGTACTTACCTTCATGGTAATACCTTTGTGGTATTCTTCTGTGTGGTGTACCTTTGTGGTACATACCTTTATGGTGATACCTTTGTGGAATTCTTCTGTGTGGTGTACCTTTATTGTACTTAACTTCGTGGTGATTCCTTCATGGTATTATTTTGCGTGGTGATACCTTTGTGGTGTTAACATTATGGTATTATTTCATACATGGAATATTTTTACTTTGGATAAGTGTTGGTCCTTGTGTTTCCTCATGAACGAGATTGGTATACTTGATAACTTAGGTATATTTATGGGAATATACCTATATAGGGTTGTCTGATGATTTACATCTTTTTTGTTATCCTTTTTGAGTAGTGTGAGGCCTTCAAGGGTCTTAGGGTCCCTACTGAGTATCGTAATACTCACCCCTACATGGGCTATGCCTGCACCTTTTTGAGTATGGTGCAGACGAAAGACAACACATACTATGGATGATAGTACCATAACTAGAGGTAGCTGGGAGGTGGACATTAGATGAGGCATACCATAGAGACGACCGTTCGAGAGCTATACCTACCCTTTAGGTAGTTCCCTTGGTGGGATTTCACAAGAGCTATTTCATTTTACTTGTACTTTTCAGTTTTCTTGTACTTTTGAGTTGGGATTGTATATTGGAACCTTTTTCTTACTGTACACATTCCTTTTACAATATAGTTTACATGAGATCATATCTTTTTGTGTGCTTGGTTGCATGTTTTTATAGGTTATAAAGTCAATTCCATCCTAGTTTTTATGTAAGATGTCATTCGATGCTAGTCGCCAGCTCCTGGCCTATGGAAGGCGGGCTTGCGGTAGTCCCATCACGGCCCCCGAGGGATGGGTCATGACAACATAACCCTAATATCGACTTTTAATATAATAATATATTAAAATAATATAATTTTGGTATGGTAGATACTATGTGGATATTTAAAGAAAACACATCCTTGTCTGGGTACTAAAAGTAGACGTGGTTCTGGCATAGATGTACCTTGGAGTAACAACTCTGACTTGGAGTTTCGGGCATGACCCGAGGTATCCCGCTACACGACAATAAGTCTTACTGTGCACCGGGATTGATACTCCTAGGGGATATTCTTAGTGTAATTCATATTTTCGTTACAACCCATTATGAATTATTAATATGTAAATAGAAACAATGTTTATGATTAGGAGATTAGTTGTGAATAAATTTTCAAACACTGTTATGGGTTTTCTAATTAGAAATTACTATTTATGACATAATTTAGTGTTTACCATTGTTTAGTGATGGTGCTTAATGGAAGTAGGGGAATAAATACCAATATAAAGTATAGGTATTTCCCCACTGACCAATTGAACATAGACAGTATTGGAGAGGATAATAGCATAACCATATTTTGACAACATACTCCGGTTGTGACAAATACCCATGCTACACCTGTATTGAATCATTTTATGTTGAAAAATCGCCTATATTTTAGTTGTACTACTAATCTACTGGTAGATGAGAAGTGGATCATGTCCATTGAAAATATATTTCTGACATTAAGATGCAATGAAAATTAAATGGTAGTACTAGACGTATATTCTCTCAATGGTGATTATGATCAATGGTGGTCATAGATCCAGAATACAATAGAGGAATATAAAATAGAATATATATAATGGAAAACATATAAGGAAATATTGTACAAAAAATATTCCCCTTGTTAAAAAATAACTAAGATAAATAGGAAATTCTTTATCCTAATGTAAATGGAAGAAGAGAGTATTGAGAAGTATGAGGATACCATCACAAAATTATCTAAGTTTTTTATAGATTACGTAGGTGATTTGGGAGAAATTATTAATAATTTCTTTAAAGGTCTTAAGCCAAGTATTCGAAGGGAACTAGCTTCTCAAACATTTTCATCATATGATGATATCTTATTTAATTCCATCCAAATGGAGAAGGAATTTTCTAGATCATATTTATTCTATAGAAACCAAGATAAGTAGAGGTATTGTACTAAGCATTGAAAATGTGGGGCTCCAAATAATAATAAGGTAATGAAGAAATTTCGATCATACTATAACTAGGTAAACAATCATCCAGGGAAATCCATGAATGGCATGGGAGTATGCTATAAGTGTGGATAAAATGGTCATCGATCTAATGATTTAAAGGGGAAGAAACAAGTCAATGACATTAAAAACTAAAATTTTAGAGAGATAAGACTCTAAAAAAATGACTGTCCAATGAGAGAAGGAACCTTCCCCCAGAAAAAGACACGAAACCAAGGGAAAGCATATGCAATTACCACTGTAGAGGTTGAAGATACTATTAATGAGGTGGTAGGTACTTTAATTGTTTCTTCAACCTTAGCCAATTCATTATTTGATTCTAAATCATCACATTTCTTTATATCTTCTCAGTATTACAAGAAACATAGAGGTTTCCAATTTGATTTAATAAGTAGTTTTCCTTAAAAACTCCTAAGGTAAGTAAAATTTCAACAAAGATATGTCACACAATCCCCTTTGTGACAGAAAATGTACTTTAGTTGTTGACCTTATCATCATACCTATGATTGAATTTGATATAATTCTTGGAATCAATTGGTTTTCAATTTAGGTTGTGAAAATCTGTTGCAATAAAAATAAAGTTATAATTTTTGAGAATGATGTAGAATCCATTATCTTTAGAGTACAAGCATCATCATCTGGATCTTATCCAGATACACCATTAGTAGCTCTTTTAAATGAAATTCTTGGGGAGGAAGAGAAAAAATGATCTATGGATATTCAAATTAAATATATACATATTGTGCAAGAATACATTGATGTTTTTATAGAGGCTTTACTTAAAAACCCTCCAGAGTAGGAAGTTGTGTTCTCTATTTATTTAATTCCTAGAGAAAGACCTATATCTAGGAGTCCTTATAAAATGGACACTATAAAATTAGTATAACTCTAGAAACAACTAGAAGAATTTTGTGATAAAGGATTTATCTGCACTAGTGTTTCTCCATGGGGAGCCCATGTTCTCTTTGTCTTGAAAAGTGATGGATCTATGAGGTTGTTCATTGACTATCGGGAGGTCAATTATTTTATGATAAAGAACATGTATCCTCTTACTTGCATTGAAGATTTATTTTATCAACTTCATCGAGCCCAATATTTTTTGAAGATTGAAATTAGATATAGATATTATCATCTGCATGTAGGGAAGGAAGATATTCATAAGACATCAGTTCAAACTAGGAATTGGCATTACAAATTTATAGTAATGAATTTTTTATAAACTAATGAAACCTTATTTTCCATAGATATAATGAATATGGTTTTCATCGAATATTTTTATGACTTTTTTTGGTATTTATCAATGATATCCTAGAATACTCAAAAATCTATGATGACCTTGAGAATCATGTGAGAAACGTTCTGAAAACTCATAGTAGAAATGAATTGTATTGGATGATTAGAAAGTATGAATTTTGGGTTCAATCTATTTCTTTTCATGACCATGTTTTCTCAAAAGAATGAATCATTGTTGATCTTTTGAAGAAAAATGAAATCCAAGAATATCCCACACCAACTGAATATAACCGAGGTTCGTAGTTTAACTGTCTTAGTAGGTTACTATCCGTGATTCATTCATAATTTCACCTGATTGGCTAACCCACTAAAGAAGCTCACATGTAAATGGTTTATGTTTGTATGGACGAGATAATGTGTAGAATTATTTGAATAATTTAAAAGAAGATTGGTTAATGCTCCAATTTTGACTCTTCCATCTAAAAATGATGTATTTGTGATGTATAGTGATGCATCAAAGAATGGATCGGGTTGCGTTCTTATGAAAAATGGTAAAGATATTGCTTACACATCTATTTTCATGAAGAATCATGAGAAAAATTATCCATCTCAAGATCTTGAGTTTGATGGTATAATATTTTCTCTAAAAATATAGATACATTATCTCTATTGTGAATGATGTGAGATATATATGGACCACAAGAGTTTGAAATTCATTTTAGCTCAGAAATAACGCAACATGAGGAAAAGAATATGGATATAGTTACTCATATATTATGATTATTCAATACACTACCACCCTGGAAAGGAAAATAATGTGGCATATGCATTAACAAGGAAAGAACATGGACTTTAACCCAAATGAGGATTGAGAACTATCCTATATTAATGGATCTACTAATGATGGATATTGGAATTATTAAGGAAGGGGAAACATCATTACTTTTTCAAACGATTGTGAAACCATATTTACTAGAGAAGATAAAATTACCTCAATCTAATGATGAGAATCATCAAAAGGAAATTAAATCTATTAAGGATGGAAGATTGATATACTTCATGTATGAGGATGGAGTTATGAAATTTTATAAGAAGATATGTGTTCCATTTTTACCTTAGAAAAAAATGGAACTATTAGATGAATCTCATATCTAAAATTTCTCTATACACCCTAGTAGTACCACGATGTATAGAGATATAAAGGAACATTTTTTGTTGGATATCATGAATCAAGATATTGTTGACTATGTGTCAATATGTCTAGTTTGTCAACAAGTGAATGTTGAGAGACAACATCTTAAATGCCTCATGAATTATATAGCTAATCTTTTGTGGAAATGGGATGACATAATGATGGACTTTATCATAGGACTATTGAGGACACCTAGAAGGAATGATGAAAAATGGGTAATTGTTGATTTTCTAACAAAATCTGTACATTTCCTTGCTATAAAAGAATATTTACAACTTGACTATTTGGAAATACTATATTAATGAAGTTGTAAGACTTAATGGTGAATGTATATAGATTGTGTCTGATTGAGATCCTCGTTTTATATCAAAATTCTAGAAAAGTCTCAGAAGGCCTTGGATACTAAGCTTCATATGAGTACTACTTATCACCCTCAAACTGATGGACAGTCTGAAAGGACTTTTCAAACACTCGAAGAGATGTTGAGATCATTCTCTCTTGACATTTAAGGTATATGGGATAAATACTTTCCTTTAGATTAATTTTCCTAGAATAATTGTTTCCATTATAACATTAAAATAAGGATATATAACGAATTATGAGTAAAGAGGTGTTATACTCCATCTTTTTAGGATGAAGTTGAAGAGAGGAATCTTATTGGGCCAAAACTTATCAATGATACAACTACAAAGGTAAAAAATCTCAGGCCCATATTAAAGCATCCAAAATTAGGAAAAAGAGTTTTGTTGACAACTAGAGAATGGATTTCGAATTTCATGTAGGATATCATATCATTCTAAAAGTGTCTCTATGGAAGGGTTTCTTATGGTTAGTTAAGAAAGGGAACCCGAGCCCCATGTACATCAGACTATTTTAAATTTTGGATAGAATTGGAACTGTATATTACCGTATAGCAATGTCACCAAGTATCTCTAAGGTTCATAATGTGTTACACATTTCATTGTGAACTAAACACATGCCAGACCCAACACATGTACTCACCTATGAATAAATAGTTCTAGAACTTGATTTGTCTTACTATTAAGAGCCTATTGAGAATCTTGACACTAGAGAGAAAGTATTGAGAAATCAAATGACTCGCCTGGTAAAGGTTCATTAGAAAAATTATAAAATGGGGGAAGAATCTTGGGAACCTAAGGAAGTTATAAATAAGAACCACCCACATATTATTAATTGTATTTATACATGAAAAATTTTGAGGATGAAATTTCCAATGTTGGGAAGAATATAACACCCCCAAACATTTTACGGTATGTTTCCCTTAATTAATTTAAATTCATTAGATAACCTATATTTCATGAAGCACTAAATCTCTCTAAAATATCACTTATTTATATATATTAGATAGTGATAACCTATCCATTAAACATAAAATTTCTACTTCTGTATTTTTAATTTCGAAAAACGAACATACACGGTTGAGATCACGGTAATATTTGGTGTCTGGTATAATATACATAATTTTATGTGAATAGTAACATGACCTATGGATAGAAACATACACTTATGAATAGTAACTTACCCTTATGAATAGTAATATGACTCTTATGAATGGTATACTTACCCATGAAAGTGTATGTAAAGTTTTGACACCATAAAAATAAAGGTTAATATTTTAAGTGTTGGTATTTTTTGATTAAATGAGGATTTTAATTAAAAATTTAATTTATCATATTTAAAAAAATATTTTTGAAAAATGGAGTATATATTTGGATTATATGTGTTGAAAAATGGGTATGGTGAAATTTTGGGATTTTTATGAAATACATGAATTTTTTGTGAATAGTAAAATTCGATAAATTGTGATAAATGATAAATACATGATTTATTGAGTCGTATATGATGTTCTACATATGTAAGAAAACATGTTTCGAATTCACATACACTTATTACTCCTTTTGGACATGTAATAATCACTAATTCTTGTATTATAGAAATATTAATCGACTAATGAATAAAATATTAAGAAAACCCTCCTCCCCTCTGCTATATAAACGACCCCTCACCCTCTCTCTTCCTCTCAAACCACTCAAGATTTTATCCTTGAAAATGTTCTTCCCAATACAATTCTCAATCCCTAACCCCTTTCTCCAAGACCTTATGGTCTCATAAAAAGGACAAAAACAATGGCCTTATGAAGATTCTAAAGGAGTACTATAGAGGTGAACCTCACCTCCTTTTTCTTTCAACTTCTTTTACAAGATTCATTCTGTTTTTTTCTCTCCCCTCACATACCCTAATCCAAATGCTATGATAATTATTTTATCCTATGTGAGCTATATTTTTATTACGAAACTGGATTATTTCCTCATTTTCTCTCTTTCCCCCAACTCTTATACTAAAAATGACACAATCACCCGAGATTTGTTAATTTATAACATTCATAGACGACAAGCTTCCAATTTCTATTACTATCATCAAGACAGATTAGTAAACCCTTATAATTATTGAAACAGTTCATAATATATGTATTATATCTTATTAAATGTTCTGAAATCCTTAGACACTCCTTATATAAAATAATTATACAAAACCGTTCATTACGCACAACATTGCCTCATAAATCCAAGTATTTATCATTAACATTAATCTAATGAGTCTTCCTCACAATATATAACCAAAATAATTATAATATAATCAATATCTCTTTAATGTCACTAATAATATATATTAACAATTCTATATTTTTAACCACATTTCTGATGAAATTCCATTCATGAATACAAACAGATCATGAAACCAACAGAATAAAATTCTTCTGAAACAATAAAATTGAACCTCATAAACCCATAAAAAGGCCATGAATGAACCTAATAAGGTTAAACTAAACAAATAAAATTTAAATGAGGTTATGTACTTATTAATTAATGAAGAGAAATTTTATTATTCAGGTTACTAAGATCAACTGGAGGAGACATTTTAACATAAGGTAAGGGGTCTCTCATCTCACTTTTGTTTCTGTGATGTTTCCATTGCTCACCACTTCTTTCTATTATATTTAGTATTTTTACAAAAATTTTGGATATAATATAACTATTCTATTAATATTCATGGTATCCAATTATTCACTTGATGATGATTAACTCGATTGATAACAATATTGTAAGGTACTTTTTCTCAATTGCAATTTCATTGTGATTTACTAGGTGTTGTGAACCTAATCATTCATATGTGTTGTATTTATTTCCCCTTTAAGAAATTTTTTGTTTTGAAATTTTAGTTATATTATATATCAATATTATTCATACATGGATATAACTAACATAGTATTCGTATACCATTTTACCTATGGTGTTTATTTGGAATGTTACTTTAACTATGGAAATAGTTATGAATATATATCCTCTAATCAGTAAATATATTTCAAAAGAATATTGTTCCTATGTTAAATTATTGTATAAATAATGATTTAGATTTTAGGTGTTGGGAGGGTCCATCTCTATCCCCTTGATGCATCGACAATTCTCATGAGAAAATTCATTTAGTGACAACCACTTTGAGTTTGTTTCCAAAACTATGATGGGTTTATACCAATAGAAATAAATTGTATTGATGGTATAATGGTTCATGTTCCAGACACATGAAGTTAAAATAATAATAATTCTATTTATTTAGTATTATGTTATTTAATTCCATGAGGTTTTCACAATGAAAATAATCTATGGGTATATTTTTTATTCTCATCATGTTGATGCAAAGTGTTTTCATTTATTCATCATTCCATATTAGTTATGATTAATTTATTTGGATATACATATTATTGATTCATGATTCCACAATATGTAAACATTCATAGAATTTGAGCTCACACTTATTGTGTTTCTTTTCCCCAGGTTATGTAGAATAGATCCTTAAATATGCTTTCAAGGGGGTAGTTTACTTCAGTTTATTATGTATCATGGTGTTTTTATTCTTTCCAAATGTACTATGGGTATCATGTATGTAATCTAGTCTTCCAAAACTGCTAAACCAATTACCACTTCCAGATATTATTTCTGGTAATCATTCTAATAAAATAAGATAATGCACTAGCTTTGGGATTCTAGGGTCAGGGTATTACAACATCCTATAGTTCCCAAGTTTCTTCCTCCATTTTGGATTTCTCAAAAGTACCATTACTATTAGATTAATTTGATTCATAAATACATTTTATCAAGTATCAATTATAATATGGGTTCTTCATAGTAATTCAAATCATGTTCAAATTGTATCCCTTTATAGGTGAGCACATGTGTTAGGTCTAGCATGTACATCCTTAACAATGATATATGGAACACATCAAGTTCTTTAGATATGTATGGTGGCCTTTAAAAATGATAAACCATAACTCATAGATCTTTGATAATTTTTAAGGGTATGATGTCCCTAGTTCTCACCTTTACTTTCAAACCAAACCATATATAACCCTTCCCTAAATATACATTTTGGAATAAATGATCTCCAACTTGGAATTTCAAATACTTCCTATAATTACCGCTAAAACACCATATCATACATTAAGATGAATTTATGTGGTCTTGATAAGTATATTTTTTTTCTCTTCAACATTTTCAATTTATATATGTTTCCTTTCAACAAGTTATTCCAAAAACATTGGAGTATGACATCTCATTCTATATAATACAATATACGACACCATTTGAATATATAAATAGAAAATATTCTTACTGGAAAACTCAAAAAATCGTAAAAAAATTCTAATATACATTGAATGTCAAGTAATCACAATTTCATAATGACTTACAATGATTTCATAGTTTTTTCTTTCACACTTGGTATTTAGTTTTCACTGCGTTAAATTTCTTGGTCATCTCTTCGGGAGCTGGGTGTGAAAGGGTTGAAACATTTGGGTATTATGCTCTCCTATCCTTGGACTATATTCCCCTACTAGGTTTCCCTTTAATCCCCACAAAGTTACCATTGAATTACCCCTTGTCCCCCTTGAATATGTAGAGAAATTGAAAGTGTTTGGGTGGATATAACGTGCTATCTGTTTGGTCGAATGGTTTACTGAACAGTGATGCCAAACCAGGAACAACGTCAAGAACCTTAAATTATTTTTATGGAATTATGATTTTTACATTCCAGACATAACCCTAGTATTCCCATTGCTTCTCCTGATCAACAATTACAACTATGGTTGTCTCCCTAACTCCCCCAAAATCATTTTGAACCCAATTTTAAAGGGGTTTTTGGTGGTGGAAGTTCAATATTTTTTCAAGAAAGTTAATTCCTTCATTGTTTCTTCTATTTACATAGGGATTATTTCATCCTTATTGATGTTCCAAATGTCCAGAAACAAGGTACTCGTTCCTAGGGTTTTTTTAGTTTCTTGGCTCAATCTTTTTGGTTAGGGTTCGTTTTCTTTCTATGGTGGTGTGTGGGTGGTTCAGTTGATGGTTCACACATTGATATGAGATTTTGGCTTCTAAGGAAGGTGATTCCATCTATAATAACTATTTCATGAGTTATATTTTTGGTATTTAATTTGTTAGAATGTTTCTCATATTTTTTGTGTGGTGTGAAAACCAATTTTTATGGAATTAGTTAAGCATTTAATATTAATGTTGGATTTTGTTTGCATGAAAATGTGTTTTTTTCATGTGTAACTAATGTGGTATAATTTGATTTAATTTTATAACATTCTAATGTGGTTTGATAAATGTTTCTAGGACGTCCAATTCTTTTTGGTTTTGGTATTTTTGTGCATTTGGCCTTAAAATAGGGGTTTTGAATGGATTTTGTATGAAAACCCTTGTTATAATCCTTGTTGTTTTTTATAAAAATTAAAAATGGTTTATTAAGATAAAAAAGTGTATAAAAGATGTTTAGGTACTATTTTGGTCAGTGTATGTTGTTAAAATGGGTTCTTGAAAGATAATGACATGATTTTTTATGTCAAACGTTTTGATAATGTTTTATAAATGGTTGGAACGATTTATTTATTTGCGAGAAAGGTGTGAAAAATATATATGGGTTTTTTTGTGTGAGTATAATTTTAAAAAGAATTTTAAGGTGAAGAGGGATCTATGTGACTTTTTTGTAGGATTTTTGGTGTGTGTATAATTTTTAAACGACTTTTTTTGTTCAATTGGAATTTTATAACTTGTGGAACTTGATTGGGCACAAAGAGGGAACCTAAGTGCCTAGGTTGACAGACTAGGACTACTATGCTAGTTATCTAGTAGTGGTTTCACCCCTGTTTCACTGAGTAATATTGAAAATGAAAATAGGTAATAAACATGAATGATATTTTGGGACCACTAGTCCATTGGGGTTTCCCCTCCTAGTGCCTTTTGAAAAATACAGTTATGTGTTATGGTAACTTTTACACTGAGATACGATGAACCATGGGCCCCACAACTATCTAGTGACATGGGGAGTTCATGTGACTAATGATCATTTGATTTATTGTTCTTACCATTTAAATATGGTGTGATTTTTTAGAAAAATCAGTATCATGTGTGTTTTATTCAAATGTGTACATTCTTGAATGTATCCCTCTTGAGAACTATTTGTATTTTATGGTTGTATGTCTTTGAAATTGTTAGTAGCATTCATATTTATAAAACAGAAAAGATTTTTGTCATAAAATATTTACTATGTGGAATATTTTTTTGGTGGATTCCTATTGGGATTAGACTCACACCCTACTTTCACCTTTGGGTGTAAGTAGAATTGGTAATGTTTGCCGCAGATTTTGGTAAAGCTCATAGAACCGATGGTTCGAGTTACAAGCAGTCCTTCAATATGAGGTATCATGGAAATGGTTTTAGGGATTTTCCCTTTCCTTGAGGTGGTTATTGGGATGTTATTTTTTCCTTCCATATCATGTGGTATTATTTATTCTTTTTTTATAAAACATGTAATGCCATTCTGAATTTTATTTAATGTTTGTTTGGTTGCAAATATTCAGATTCAGTTTATCTATTTTTTTTGTTGTTTTTTTTTTCTAAAATCAAAAATAAAATTTGAAAAACATTATTTATAATACATCAGAACTTATTCATCTTCTGGGGATAGGTAACAACGTTTGGTCCTTTCTACGGACTGGGTCAGGTGTCAGTTTTGATGGACACCGGGTCTGGTATGTGAAAAAATGGTATAATATGAGGTTCTCTCTTTCTGGATCATGTTCTTTTGGGAATGATTCTAGGTAGAATGGATCTAGGACTATCGAGACATTACACTCTAATTATGATTAGTGTACCTATCCAAAACACCTCATTATTGGATTCAAGTATCCATGGTACGTTGGATTTTATCTGAGTTCTTTTGTTCTTAAGGTTCATCGATGATTGGGGAAATGAAAAGATAGTTGGGTCAATGGTCTTAGTGAGATCATCTATCCTGGAATGTAGATCCAAAGATATTGTCCTATAACACTATCTATGGTTATGAGGTGAATAGATTATTGGAACAAACCTTATGTCAAAGCCACTCACTAACACTAATTTCCTCTGGAATTTTTATTTTTATCTTTGGTTCGGAATCTTGGAAACATGTTTTTAAATTAAAAATGACAAGGTTTTAAGAAATGTTATTTTAGTGAAATAATTTTGTAGTAAAGTAGAAATGGTTTAATTTTCAATGGGTGGAAATGAATTTTCATAATTATTTTAAAATGAAAAATGGTGTGTTTTCACTTATTTTCAGTGTATGATTTATTTAAAAGTGGGTATTGAAAATCTATTTCAAATAGAATTTTCAATACAATTGAAAATATTTTTAAAGGTAACTAAGTGTTTTGGAATTTATTTGTTGTATTTGTAGAAATATTTTTATTCGGTAATTAGTGAGCATTTTAAATTTTTTATGAAGTAATGGAACATTATTTTAATTAAGAAGAGACGATCCTTAATTAAATGGGTGATGATGAAAAGGATTTTTCCATAAAACTGGAAAGGGATGAGATGTTTTGAAATTAATGTGTATGACTTTAAAGTGATTTTGTATTTGAAAAATATGGTGAATTTATAAAAAAAGTTGTAATTCGTTGAATTATGTTTTGATATGTAGCTAGCAGTTTTGATAAAAAAAGGATGTGTCGGTGGATTGTTCTGTTTTTGGAAAGTGGAACGAATTTTCGTTTTTACATTTGGTATTTCCATGAGTGACCACATGCATGGGTTTATAGGGTATGAGGGATGGTTAATGGTAAATATTGTCGAGGTTCGGTATGGATATGAGGAGGGTGCCCAGTGTGTCATGGAAACATGCATGTTTGAGGCCCATGGGGATGCAATGGTAAATTCTCTAACCGCTGACCCCGTTTACTTTTAATGAAATTATTTTAAGGAAAATTTGATGATCTCAACACTAGTTTTTGGTTGGTTTGTTTTATGTTATTTTTTTATTGTTTTGTGGGGTTTTTTTTATTTTGATAACCCCTCTTGTTTGAATGATGTTTTGGGTTTGTGTTTCATTGGTAAGTTTAGTTAATGTTATTGTCAATGGTTTATTTTATGAGTGTTTCATTAAGCCTTTGTGGTTATTCCCCTCATGTGTTCAGATATATTTTGTGGTGTGCTTTGCCCTAAGGGACAAATTGGTTAGGTCCTTGGGTTTTCTTATTGCCTATGGTGAACCCCCATAAAGAGCTAGTGCACGATTTAAGTGTGGCCATGTGTGGTTCAGAGTTGGTAGGTTCTCCAATTGATCAAAATACGGAATCTCATCCTGGGATTTAGGTATGAGTTTAGCTCTCATATTTTTTGGATTACATAGATCCTATTATAGTGGAAGAGTGGATAAATGATGATTTGATATGATTCATGGTTTCTTGTGTTTCTTGAATCGTCAAAGGTGATTTTTGACACGGTTGGGTCTATAGGTTTTCCGTGGAAGTGGTGAAGTGGAATTCTTATGGGGAAGGTGAAATTGTCTAGGGGTTTTTAGTATAGGATAATTTCCTAATGGGCCTTTGGGTATTTCATTAGTCTGATCCAAGAAAGGGTTCATGTTTTCCACTAGTGTGGAAAATCTGTTCTTTCGAGGTTGTTATGGTTTCTTGTAGTAATGTCATGATATATGGATCTCTATTCATGGTTCCACTACAAGTAATGTCTCTGTCACTTGCAATGGTCACATTCGGTGGTGTCTTGTTTTGTTGTGTTGGATTTTATGGGAAAATGTGGATGTTGAAGAACATTTTTAAGGAATCTTCATAAAATAATGTCTGCATCCCTTCATAGAATCCCTGAATTATTTGTTCCGAGTGACGGTGTCATCTGTGTATTATTACATATACTATTTATTATTCGGGGTGAAAGAGGATATGCCTATGAATCTTCTAAGTACCTATCTTGGTGAATATTCCATGAAAATGTATGAAATTTATGAGATGTTTTGTGTCTACTTAAAGATATTGGATCGTGGTATAGTCTCTTGTGGCACGAGAGGAAGAAGTTCCATTAAGGGGATTTAGTGTCTAACTATAAGGCATGAGATGCTTCAATAATATGATCTCCAGCCATAGGTCTTGGAGTGATGCTGGTGTGTAGTAAATAAAACTAGGGGAATATGGGATATTGATTTAACTTTTGTCTCTAGTGTGGTCTATGGAGACAGTTTTAGGTTTTGATGTAGTGGTTTTATTCCATGTGGTCAGGTGTGGTGGAATGGGACGTGTGGAGCATGACCTTTTGGGTTGTAATCCATGTTGGTGGAAAATTCCCTCCTTTGTTATAATGTGGAGAAGTAGTTTTGTTTTCTCAACCCTAGGGCTCAAACCCTTGTGGTTGCATCTCTCCGTATGGTTGTTCATGTATAAATAACATTGTAGGATCTTTTCAATCTCAGCTTTGATTGGACTCATCTGAGGAATTTTAATGTTTGTGGTAGTGTTGAGCCGAATATTTTCCTTTTTGGTTTGGGTTTTGTTTATTGACCCCCATGAAGTGGCGATTGGGTATTATGGGATCTTTTTTGTGTCCTCCAATGTATTTAGTTAATATGTTTGGTTATTATTGTGGGGAGACCCACCATGGGTATCATGTATGTTCTTTTGGAATTAATCTAATGTCAGTCTATCCCTTATAGTGTGGAATCCGTTCCGGCCTCCCCCTATTGGTGTCCTGGTTCTATCATGGGAAATTAATATATCCCTTATAGTGGGGAGTCTATTTGGATTTACCTATATTAGTAACTCAGTTCTGTCCGTGGTGTTGGCCTAATGTTAAGTAGTGTCATTAAGATCAATCTAAATACCAAATTCATCCTCGGGTAAATTTTGGGATTGGAGCATGCACAATGGTTTCATTGAAATAATTTTTTGGTAACCTCATTGAAATTTTTTGTTCGTTTTAGGTAAATTACATGAGCATCGTTGGGTAGTGCTTAATGTGTTTTGTCATGGGATTTGGTTCAATTATAATTGATTATTTCAAAGAAGTTATTTATATTTTTTTGGTGAAGGTATCTTTTCCTTTTATTGGTCAACAAGAGGTGTTATGGATTTTGCAGTGGTTGAACCATGCTAGGGATCTCGTCTTGGCGTCTTGAGTTAGCTCATAGCCCTATTTTTCTACTTGTAGTATCCTTGTTTCTTTTTATATTGGAACCCCCCTTTTAACATGGAAACAATATTTTGTTTTTTCATCGAACCTTTTTTGGATTTTTGGGGGTAGAATGCATTATGGTGGGGAGAATTTTTACACTCAGGCTTTAGTTTTCACTTCGTTTTTGTTCATGGTCATTTCCTCGGGAGCCTTGTGTGACAAGGTTGAAAAAATTGGGAATTATTTTCTCCTTTATATAGAATATTTATCCCTCATAGTATTCTATTTAATCCCCCCAAAATTCCCCTATAATTTCCCCGTTTTTTCCCCTTGAATTTTTGGAAAAATGGAATGTTTTTGGGTTGAGAAAACATGTTACATGGTTTGGCAGCACGGTTTACTGAACCTTGATGCCAAACCATGCATAGTGTCCAACACATTATAATTTTTTATGTAATTAAATTTTTTCCCTGCTATGGCTAACCCAAGTGTTCCACTTTCAGACCCCATTCCGTCATTATAGATATGGAAGTATCGAAAACTCCCTCGAGCTGATTTGAAACCCAATATTGAAGGGGTTTTTTGTGGTGGAACTTCAATATTTCTTCAAGTAAGTGAATTCCATCATTGTTTCTTCCATTTCCATTGGGTATCTTCCATCCTTATTATATTTCCAAATCTCTATAAATTTGGGGTTCACACCTAGGGTTTATTTTTGAGTTTTATCACTCAATATTATTGGTTGGGTTTTGTTTTCATTCCCTTGTGGTGTATTGGTGGTGATGTTGAATTCGCACATAGTGATTTTAGATTCTGGAAACTAAGGTAAGTTATTCCTTGTGTAAACAACGATTAATGAGTTATAATTGTTTTATTTACTTGGTTATAATGTTCCTCATATGTTTTGTGTTGTGAAAACCCGATTTTTGATGGAAATTGTTTAGCATTTAATTTTAATGATTCATTTTTTCTTAAAAATGTGAGTTGTTTATGTGTAACTCATGTGTTATCATTTGAGGTAATTTTATAACATATGAATGTGGTTTATTAAATGTTTCTAGGACTTCCGATTATTTTTTGTTTTTTTATTGGTGTGCATTTTTCCTTGAAAAAGGGGTTTTGAATGGATTTTTTGTGAAAAAAACTTGTTATACTCTTTGGAGTTGTTTAATAAAAATCTCAAAATAGTTTATTAAGTTACAAAAAGTGTACAAATTATGTTTAGGTACTATTTTGGGTCATTTATTTTGTTAAAATGGGGTTTTTAATAGATAATGTGATTATTTGTGATGTAAAAATGTTTTAATATTGTTTTATAAATTTTTGGAATGATTTATTGCATTGTGAGAAAGGTGTGAGACATGTTTGTTGGCTATTTTGGTGTGAGATTGATGATAAAATGAATTTGAAGGTTAATAAGGAATTATGTGAAATTTTTGTGGGATTTTCTGTGTGTCTATGATTTTTAAATGACATTTTTATGTTCAATTGGTATTTTATAACATTTGTAACTTGATTGAGCCCAAAGAGGGAAACTCGGGTATCTAGGTGGGTAGACTAGGACTATTATTCTAGTGATCTGGTAGTGATTTTGTCCCTGTTTCATGTAGCAAGATTGATGATGACAACACTTACTAAACTATGATGTTGTTTGGGGACCACGAGGCCATTGTTTTTTCCCCTTCTAATGGCACATTTACGAAGCAAATATGTGTTATGGTTACTTTTATACTGAGATACGATGTTCCTAGGGCCCTACGACTAGCTAGTGCCTAGGGGTGCTCCTATGACTAGAGATCATTGGATTTATTATATATACTATTGTCATACGGTGTTTTTTTTCCAGAAAAGTAGGAATCATGTGGGTTTTATTTAAAAGTGTACATTCATTAATGTATCCCTCTTGAAAATTGGTTTCATTTTAAGGTTGCATCTCTTTAAAATTATTACTAGTATTTTAATTTGAAAAATAAGTCTGATTTTTATCATAAAATGTTTTCCAGGTGGAATACATTTTGTGTGGAATCCTATTGAGAGTAGGATCACACCATACTTACACCTTTGGGAGTATATAGACTTGGTAATGTTTATCGTAGTTTTGGGTAAAGCTCTTAGAACCGGTGGTTTGGGTTATTAGTGGTCCTTCTTGATGCGGTGTCATGGAGATGGTTGGAGGGAATTGCCACTTTCCATAAAGTGTTTATTGAGATGTTATTTTTCGATTTATTCCCTTTTTTATTCCTTAGGATTTTGTATAAACATTGAAATCAAATTATGAATATTATTTAAAAACAATTTTCTTGGAAAACATCAGATTCATTTTATCTGTTATTGTTGGTTGTTTTGTGATTATAAAATCATGTAAACTGTTCCCAAACCATTATTTATCATACCTGGGTACTTATTTTAGCCTTTAGATATATGTAATGCCCTTTGGGCCTTGTCATGGACCCGGTTGGTTGCCATTTTTATGGACACCAGATCTAGTTTGGGACCAAATGGTGTGCGAAGAGGTTCTCTCTTTTTGGGTCATGTTCTTTTTAGATGGAGTCTAGGTTGACCAGAGTTGGGATTTTCCAGACATGACATTATGATTACGAATTTTGTGCCTAGGAATAACACCTTATTATGGGATACAAGACTCTAGGATACGTTGGGTTTTACCTGAGTTATTTTGTTCTCATGGTTCTTCAATGATTGGGGAAATGAAAAGAGCGTTAGGACAATGGTCTCATGGAGATCATAGGGATTGATTATACATGTGGAGATGGGGATATAGTTCTAGAAAAATCTCTGTAATAGTTATGTGATTAGTGTATGGAAACCATCCATATTTCCATGCCACCTGTCGACACTAATTTCCTCCCTCATTGTCTTTTGTCTCTTTGGTTTGGAATCTCAAAAACATCTTTTTAAAGTAAAAATGACACGGTATTAAGAAATTAAAATTTGGTAAAATAATATTCTTGTAAAGTAAAAATGGTTTACTTCTCAGTAGGTGGTAATAAATTTTCCAAATTTTTGTGAAATTCTAAATGGTGTGTTTACAAATTGTTTGAACGTATGATTTATGTTAAAGTGGATTTTGAAAATCTGTTTCATATAGAATTTTCTGAACTTTTGAAAATATTTTATATGGAATGAAGTGTTTTGGAATTTATGTGTGGGGTTTGAAGAAAGATATTTATCTGGTAACTACTGCATAATTTATATTTTTTTATAATTATTGGAAACTTTTTATAAATAAGAAGATAGTATCCTTAATTAAATGGGTGGTAATGAAATGAATTTTCTCATAAAACTGTTAGTGTTTTGAAATGGGATGATATGTTCTGAAATTTATGATTATAACTTTAAATTGATTTTTTATTTTAATGGTGGGTTATTTTATATAATTTCTTTTAATATTTGGATTGGGTTTTGATATGTGGCTACAAGTTTTGAGAAGAAAATGTAAGGGTTAAATGAATGTTTTGGTTTTGAAAATTGGAATGAATTTTTCTTTTATTTTTTAGAATTTATATGAGTTACCAAATACATGGGTTTACAAGGTATGATGGATGGTTAATGGAATTGTTGGTTGAGTGCCATTATATATTTGAGTATGGTTCCCAGTGTGGCATTAAACATGCATTTTTTAATCCTATGGGGTCCCAATGGTAATTTCCTTAACAGTATACAGCATTTACATTCAATGAAATGTTTTTTAAGGAGAATTTGTTGTTTTGAACACTGATGTTTGTTCAAGGTGTTTTATGTTCTTTCTGGATTGTTGATATGTGATATTTTGAGTTCTAGAACCCCTCTTGTTTGAATGATGTTTTGGGTTTGTGTTTTGTCCGTAAGTTGGGTTGACGTGTTTGTCACTTGTTTCTTTTGAGTAGTGTTTTGCAATGATTTTGAGGTGGTTCCCCTCATGTGTTCAGATATAGTTTGCAGTGTATTTTTACTGAAGGAAAATATTGGTTATCTCCATGGGTTATATTGTTGTCAAAGGTGCACCGCCATAAAAAGATAAATGCATGATTTATATGGGTCCATGGGCAGTTCGTAGTTTGCAAGTCCTCTAATTGATAAAAATATGGAATCTCTTCCCATGTGTTATGTTTGAGTTTATCTCTCTTATTTTTTGGCATATGTTGATCCTCTTACAACTCAAGATTGGATTTTTCGTTATTTGAAAGGATCTTTGCATTCTTGAGTTTCTTGAATAGTAAATGGTGATGTTTGGAATCATTGGGTATATAGGTTTTCATTAGATGTGATGGAGGGGAATTATAGTGGGGAAGGTGGATGTTTTCCGAGGGTTTTAGTGTATGATGATGTCCTAAATTGAATTTGAGTCATTCATTAGTCTTGTCAAAGAAAGGGTTCATGTTAGACACCAGTGTGGAAAATCTGGTCATTTGAGGCTGTTATGGTTGATTGTGGTATTCTCATGCGATGTGGAACTATATTCAATGTTCCACTCTTGGTAATATCTCTTCCACAATAAAAGTTCATGTTCAGTGGTGTCTTCTTGTGTTTTGTTTTCTTTTAAGGGAAATGTTGGATGATACGGAACCTATCGAGGGATTCTACTTAAATGAAAGTGTGTATCTCTTTGGAGAATCTTTGAATCCCTCATTCTGAGTGAATATGTCTTTTGTGTATTCTTACATATATTTTTACTTATTCAGGGTGAAAGAGGTTATCCATGTGCATCTTATAATCTCCTTCCGTGGTGAAGATTCCATAAAAAGGTAATCTATTTACTAAATGTGTTTTGTTCTATTTATACTGTTGGATCGTGGTGTATCACTTGTGGCACCAGAGGAAGAAGTTCTATTCAGGGGTTTTAGGGTTTGACTATAAGGAATCATATGCTTCAATAATATGAACACTATCCATAGGTCCCAGAGTGAAACTACCATATACTCAGGACAATTAGGGGTGTAAGGGATATTTTTTTTAACATATATGTCTAGTGTGGGATGTGGAGAAAGTTTGAGGTTTGGATGTCGCGATTTTGTTCTAAGTGGTTCAGTGTGGTGGAAAGGGATGTGTAGACTCTATCCCTCCGGGATTAATTCTGTGTTGGTGGAAACATACCTCCATGGATATATGGTGGTGGGGTGGTTTTGTTTTATCGACACTAAAGTGCTTGATCCCTTGTGCGTGTAACTCTCTGTAAGGTTGTTCATACATGAATAACCTTTTAGGCTCCTATCGATCTCTTTTTTTCTGGAATCATTTGAGGATGGTAATGATATTTTGAGTGGTGATTAAAATAATTTCCTTGTTTGTTTGGGATTCGTTTACAACCCCCCCCCCCTCCAGTGTAATGGGGATTGGATACTATGAGGTCTTTTTCTTGTTATCCCATGCCATTTGGTTATGATCGTTGGTTCTTATAGTGGGTATACCCACCATGGGTCTCATGTAGGTTCATTTGTAACAAGTATAATCTGAGTATATCCCAGAAGGTGGGGAGTCTATTTGGGCATCCCCTTGTTGGTGTCCCAGTTTTGCCTCAGGAAATTAATATTTCTCTTATGGTGGTGAGTCCATTCGGATCTCCCTGTATAAGTATCTCAGTTTTGTCCATGGAGTTGGCTTGGTTATAGGACGTCTCATTAAGAAAGTTCTAACCACTAAAATCATCCTTGGGTAAATGTTGGGATTGGATCATTCCCAATGGTTTCAATGAAGTAAGGTTTTGGTAACCTCGTTCAAATTCATTGTATGTCTCAGGTAAATTACTTAATCTTCATCGGGTAGTGGTTAAGGTGTTTTTTCTTCTGATGTGGATCGATTATGTTTTACTATTTTAAAAAATGTGGTGTATGTTTTTTGTTGGTGAGAGTATCTTTTCCTTTGATCAACTAGATGTTTTTTTGGATTTTTGGGGAAGGTAACCCTTAACAGTTGAGTATGTCTTGGCCTCATGAGTTAGTTAGTAGCCCTTTTTTCTTATAGATGGTTTTCTTATTTCCTTTTCGTTGGGAACCCCCACATTGAACATGGAAATAGTACTGTGTTTTTTTCCATATGAACTTGATTTCGCTATCTATGGGAATAAATATTTATGGTAGGGAGAATTGTCACACCTGGGATATAGTTTTCCTTTTGGCGTGGTTCTTGGTGATTTTATTGGGAGATGGGTGTGGCAGGGTTGAAACACTGGTGAATTATTATCTCATTTACTTTGAATATCTTTCCCTATTAGTTTTCCTTTGAATTCCCCCAATGTTACCATTTAAGTTCCCCTTGATTCCCCTTGAATTTATAGAAAAATGGTTTCTTTTTTGGTGGAGAGAACGACCTGCACGGTTTGGCTGCAAAGATTACAAAATTGTGCCTCCAAAAAAAACATGGTGTCTAGTAAATCAAATTTTTTATGTATTTCAAAATTTTCCTTCTATAATTAACCCTAGTTATCCCCTTCCCTTCCCCATCCAACTATTATATCCATGGAAGGCTCCCAAGCACCCCCAGCGAATTTTGAACCCAATTTTGAAGGGTTTTCTTGGTAGTGGAACATCAATATTTTATCAAGAGAATTATTTCATTTTTTCTTCCATTTCATTAAGGTTTATTACATTATTTTTGTGGTTATAAATTTCCAAAAACTAGGTCTTTATACATAGGGTTTATTTTTGAGTTTCTTGGTTCAATCTTCTAGGTTAGGGTTTGTTTTCTTTCCCTTGTGGGGCAGTGGTAGTGTGGTTTACGTTTCACACAATGATTCGTGATTTTGGAATCTATGGTAGGTGATTACATGTAAAATCATTCTTTTAATATTTAGAATTTAATTATTTACTTGGATACTGTGTTCCTCATTTGATTTTTTTGGTGGGAAAACCATTTCTGATGGAATTGGTTGAGCGTTAAATTTTAATGTTTCATTTTGTACTAAAAAATGTGAGTTTTCCTTGTGTAACTCATGTGGTATCAATTAAGGTAATTATATAACATATTAAAGAGGTTTATTAAATGTTTATAGCACTTTTAATTCCGTTTTTGTTTGGTATTGGTGTGAAATTGGACTTAAAATAGGGTTTTGGTATGGATTTTTTGTGAAAAAAATTGTTATACTCCTTGGAATTGTTTTATAAAAATATAAAATGGTTTAATGAGTTACAAAAAGTATGAAAAGATTTTTAGGCACTATTTTAGATTGTGTATGTTCTTAAAATGGGTTTTTAAATATAAATTAAGGATTTTTAATGTCAAAAGTGTTGAGAATGTTTTATAAAAGGATTGAATGATTTATTTAATTTTCATAATTGTGTGGGAAATGTTTGTTGGATGTTTTGGTGGGATTATGAAGTCAAAATAAATTTGAAGGTGAATATGGACTTATGTGACATGTTTTTGGGCTTTTGGTGTGTGAATAATTTGTGAATTGCATTTTTATGTGCAATTGGTATTTTATAACACGTGGAACTTTATTAAGCACAAAGAGGGAAAGTCAGGTATCTAGGTGGGTGAACTAGGACTAGTATTCTTGTGATCCGATTGTGGTTTCATTCATGTTTCACATAGAAATATTGATGATGACAACACTAACTAGATAATTATGATGTTTGGGGACCACTATTCCATGGGGGTTTCCCATCCTAGTTTCTCTTGCATGAGACATATAAGCGTTGTGATTACTTTTACTCCATGATACGATGTACCACGGGCCCCACAACTTCCTAGTGCCTATGGTTTTTCTGATAACTAGTACTCATTGGATTTATAGTACTTACTGTCGGCATATGGTGTGTTTTTCATGAAAATTCAGTAGCATGTGTTTTTTTAATTTTACATTCTGTTGAAGTATCCCACTTGAATTGTGTTTTCATTTTAAGGTTGAATATCTTTGAAATTTTTACGGGAATTCATGATTATAAAACTTAATTTTTTTTTTCTTAAATTGTTTAACACATGGAATATTGTTTGGGTGGAATCTAATTGGTATTAGGCTCACACCCTAATTAAACCATTGTGTGTAAGTATACTAGGTAATATTTATCCAAGGTTTGGGTAATGATCTTTGAATTAGTGGTTCAGGTTACTAGCAGTCCTTGTTTGTGCGGTGTCATGGTGATATCTTTATGGTGTTTCCCCCATGCCATGAGGTGGTTATTAAGATGTTATTTTTTGTATTTCTTCTCTTGTGGTATTATTTTTCCAACTTTTTAAACCTTTTATTCCAATTATGAATTTTATGTAATGTTTTTTTGGTTAGAAATCATTCTATTTAGTTTATCTGTTATTATTTTTTGTTTTGTGATTCTAAAATTAGATAAATAATTTCCAAACGCATATTTATTATACATAGGATCCTGTGCCAACCTATGGGGATATGGAACGTCCTTTGTGTCCTACTAGGGGCTAAGATAGTTACTAGTTTTTATGGTGACAATATCTGGTTCGTTACACTTTTGTATTGTCCATTTGTTAGGAGGATGGTAGGCGGTTCTCAAATGATGATCGGTATGAAGAGCCTTCTAAAGAATCTTCCAAAAACATTATGTGAAATATGGACTATGATCAGACAAAATAAAAATTGGAACACCATTATTTCCTAAAAAATTGTAAATATAGAGCCTTATAAATAACACAAAAGGTAAATATTATATTATAGATTGTAAATGTGTAGATTTTTCATTGTGATCAATAATTACCCATATATAATCATTAATTATAAGAGTCATTGGTAGTGATGTGAGAAATTCCATAATAATTTCATTCCATTTACATATACAATTTTGAACTAGTTGCATTAATCCCCTAGAATTGTGTCTCTCATATTTAACATGATGATAAAAAAACATTTGGGCATGTAATCATCAATTTCCCACTTAATTTTATCCCAAAAAATATATCCCACATATCCATATACATATTAGTTCAATCATTGAATATAAAGAAATTGAAGATTTCGGAATAATCCAGAAACACCATTTCCATCATAGGTGTTGATGGAACGCATAATTGTTTTCCAAGAATCAGAACTCTATCTTCATAAATAAAGTTTTATAACATCCAATCATTCTGAACATTAATTTTCATTGCAAAATTCTCATCATTATACTGTTGAATTTTTATCTTTTCCAATTTTTTTTTTCAATAACTAAAAAGGAGTGACGTATCTTCTTCCTTAAAAATTCATATTTCTATCCTTATTTTATCTCTGAATGTAGGTTCCTTATTAATCCATATTAGGTCCAAAACATTATGATCCTTCATTATTAATGCATACAATAACTTTTTTCCCTTTCCCATGAAGAAGTGTTTTGAATAATCATTATATGTGAGTAGTTTGAACTATTATATTTTCCTCATGTTGAATTATTTTTGATGAAATTATGTATTTTAGGCTCTTAAGGTCTATTTATTTCTCACACATTTTTTCATCAAGATAATGTCTCCATATCATTAGATAAAATATTATGGATTCCTAATCAAGATCATGGGTTTGATAGTTTGGTTCAAGAGTCTTCAAAATACCTGATTCATATGTAATAACATTATAATTTTTCATAAGTCCCCAACCCATTACAATCATTAATTCATAAATATATACCAAACCCCCATCACTTCCTGATGGTCGAGTCAAAATAGGATCACTTACCAATCTCATATTCAATTCATCAAAAAATTTCTGCATTCCATTCTCCATAAAAACATAACCCATTTACATGTAAGTTGGTTTGTGGGTTATCAAATTGGGAAACATTTTTAGTTAATCATATATATAAACCATAAAATGCAATGAAATTACATACCATAGTTATGATTATTTTTATAGGAAATTATATTACTGACATTGTCTTTGCAGGATCAACTGAGATACCACCATTGGGAAAAGAGACCAGGAATAAAAACTTATTGATAATATAAATCACACTTTATTAATTTCCCATATAACTCTTTTTCTTATGATTAACATGAATGATACACAAGTGACTATCATTGTACTCATAGATCATAAAATACACAAAGATATAAACAACGAAAATTTTAAAAAATATGATATTTCATAAATACTATTTCCATAAGTTCAATAAAAATTGAGGGTGCATTTATCAATCCAAATGGAATTACAATAAACTCATAACATATATACCTCATTTTTAATGTTGTTATTTTATTTTATTCCTTATTTACTCATAATTTATGATACAAAAAATAAATGTAAATATTTGATAAATATTGAGCTGAAGGAATTTCATTGAATAAGTTATCACGGTGAGGAAGATGATAGGTGATCATTAACATAGAAACATTAATTTCCATATAATTAATGCACATCCTTAGGGATTCCTCTTCTTTGTTGAAAAATGGAATATGTGCTCTCCATGGTGAAACATCGGGGAGATTAAATCCCTTATCAAGATGTTCCAATAGTTTTTTCTTCAACTTCTTTTATTTTATAGTTTCGTTTCTATATGGATTATTTTTTGTTATTCTTTGATCCGGGATTAAAGAAATAAAAATTTCAACTTCAAATTCTAGTGGGAGGCTATGTAATTTTTCATTAAAATAAATCAATGGAATCATGTCCAATAGGTGCATCCTCTATTCTACTATTACCCTCTCCATCCATGGATTTAATATATTTTTATTTCCCAAGTATCACATTCATATGTGATTTTGGGGGTAGATCTAGACATGAATTGAATGATGAAATTATTCACTCTAAGGATATGTAATTCAACATCATGATCATGAATAATAAATTAATTCTCTTCAAATAAATCACTACATCATATTTTATATTCCATCCCATACTAAGGATTATATCAATGTCAATAAATGGTATAATTACAAATTCTCTAAATAGAGGGTGTTTATGTGTCACAATTGGAATCTTCGGGTACATCCTTGTTTTAATGAGGCTTCCTCTATTTTTTTTCCAATCGACTCCCTTCTTAAAAAACATATAAATTTCTTTATTTATTAAAAACCTGAATGATGTATATTAGAGATAATATCATTAATCAAATAATTCATTGTATAATTTTTTTCTATGATTAAAGTACCTTCCCTGCTTCATTGGGTAATTCAACCTCAGTTGTAGTTATCACATAATATGTTTCTTCTCCCCTTGACCTCTTTAGTGGTAGATTCATTTGATTCATGGGACAATGTACCAAATAATTCCCCATTTATTTGTTCTTGAAGCATTGAACATAATTTATTTGTTTTGTCCCCTTGATTTAATGATTTAAATGACCCATATCACTATACTTATAAAAAACTAGAATTCCATTACTGAATTTTCTTGGATGATTCTTTCCATTCTTTTTACAAGATTGAAATTACATCATTATTTTATTTTTCTATGAATTCCCATTTTCATGGTTCTCACTAAACCTATTTTTATCATGATTTTCCTTTAACATATAGGATATATAAAATTCCTTCTCTTTTTTATAGAACATATAACAATTTCATTATACAATTAAACTTTTTGAAAGATCAATTCTATTCCGACACATCGCATAATCATTCAAAATAAATGATCAATATTTCATTCCATGTTTCATATATAATACATTAAACTCCGAAAAAACCAAATAATGATACCCACATTCTCAAAAAAAAATTCGTTTCCTTTATCATTATGGTAAGGAACTTTATCTTCATTTAATTTCATTTCTAATGAGCTAAATAGTTATCAAATAATGTTTCTAAAAAAATATATATTCAATCTATTCTATTTTGTGTTCATCCATATTGTTTTTTATTAATGAATACTATAGATTAACATCTCCCTTGAGATTGTATAATTATAGTATAACAAATGTTCCTAATATGTGTATAATTATTCATTCATTTTATTAATTATAAAACATGTTTTAACTATATACATATTATTTTATGGAATAAATTATTTATTTTGATGTTTATAGTTATTTTTGATTAATTTTTAGAAAAATTATTAAATATGGGATGACCAGAACACAAATTGAAATATACATGGTGTGTAATTTATAAACACACGTTTTTTACCATTCATACGAATGGCTTGACTAGCCAGAGTACACACCCATGTTAGAGAGGATACAGTATATGTAGAGTGGATATACATGTTGTGTACTTCCACTAATTGACTAGTGACACTTAAATTTAGAAGGGTTGTGTAACAGTACACTTACCATCATATAATAAAAGGGAAAAAATAGTTGAATCATGTACACATTGTGTAAATTTCAAAACACATCATGTAATATATTATTTTATAAATAGAGTGTAATCCCTCTAGATTTTGGAACAGAATTTCAAGGGGGGTGCTTCTTCTCTACTAACATGATCTTTCCCAAATTCTTGTAGTGTTACTTTTCTATTTCCTTTCTTTTTCAATGTATTTTTTCTTCCGCTTACTTCCCATTTATATCCATTATAGCGACTACATTTCCATTTAATCCAAACACCACCACCATGTTCATAAGAGGGTTATTTTCTCTATGTTGGGGTTGTAAAAATATTATTGGTGTATTTTAATAAATCCTTGGATGTGTTTTCAATTATTTTTATTTTTACATAACAATTATTTTAATGAAAAAAATCCGAAGAACACCTGTTTTATCATATCTTAACAAGAATGACACAACTAGGGAAATCTAAATGAGTTTCAACATATAATCACATGACCATTTGAACTGCATTCTACAACTATTTAAGGGGTATTTGTTTATGTTTATTTTATCATTCTATCCTCATACAAAAGTATTTGTGTTTAAATACAAAATTATGGATGATTGGAATCATAGATAGTAATATATTTTATTCCCAGTTGAAAAAAATTATATAATCAATGTTAAAACCATAGAAAAAATTTAGTAAACCCTAGTTATGTTGAAACCACAACACATCTATTTAATTTTCATTACATCCCATCATCATTTTCCATTGTTTTCACAAATCATTGCATGCTTTCATGCCATATTTTTTCAGTTCAAATTGGATAAATAATCCATTAAACCACACCAACCTACATCTTCCATTCCATCACTGAGGGATTGAAAAATACTATCACTACCTTACTAGCTATTTATTTTAGAAGGGAATCTAACTTAATGTTTCTCATGATGGGAATGTTCAAATTCTGGCTTCATTGCAGGTCAAATAGTGACAGAAATCCGAAGTGTGGGTCTGATTCAAGGTTATTTTACCCATATTTTTCTTTTTCATTTCTTCATTACTTTCATGGGAACCTAGAAGCCTCATCCCAAAGGATATTTATTCACTTGGTGGTTGGTATACATTACATGGAAAATATATATATCTATATAATCCAAATATGTCATTCTGTTATCAAGAATACTTTATTATGTACTTGGATGATGGGATTTAGTATCAGGACTACCCATGTACATCTTTTACACCACCAATTTATTCTTTTTATCTAGAATCATTTTTGGATAATATTGAAAAATTATTATTGATGATGTGAAACGTCACCACACCCTACTTGGACAAAAAAAAGGCTGGGGCAACTTGGAAATATAGTACAGTAACTCTATATGATAATATCTAATATGGGTATTTCATTTCAGTATAAAGTCTTGTGTTTTTATTATATTTCTATTAATAAATCATGTCATAATGTGGGAACTACTTGATGTGCATTAAATTATTTTGAAGATGATTTTATAAACACTAAATTTGAAAATGGGAACATGTCGTGTCATGTTAATAGTGACATTGAACAATTATTAGTCTTTGAACCCTCAGTTGATTTCCTATCTACTTCAAAGGATTCATGTGATCAATTTCGGGTTTTCATTATATCTAGGCAGGAACCCAATGGTGTGGAGGACATACATGATCAAACCAAGTTATAGGTCCCCCTTCAGTAATTACTATCCATAGAGTACGTTAACTATAATCCATTACCCATACCACCTAAATGTCAAGGAAACTACTAAATGAGGATGGTATCATGAATATGTGGTGGTTTACATAGTGGAATAAACTTCCTTCTTCATATTATCAGTTTTTTTATCTTTCTTGAGTCAATACAAAGACCAAAGATAAAATTGATTTTTTTGAGGAAACCTAGACACTCTCCTTATCTAAATTTCTTTTCTATTTTTAATAAATACTCCACATGTATTTATCCTTAACATTTCATGTAATATCGAATCCATCATATTTTTTAAATTAATATTCAAACATGAATATAATGAGGTTACACAATGTATATATCAATAAACATGATGTGTACAACTCAGTTTAGTGTATATTATATTATTATATTGTGTATAAATTAAAATTGATATATTTTAAAATCATGAACGAATCATATGTGGTGGAAAGGTATCTTGATTGTATCTAATCCATCACTGGTTTATGTCCCTACAAACCCTCCATTGGCACATGATTCGTTCATTTTTACCATTTGTTTTATTTAAATAGAATGTGTTGTATTTTGAAAAATGAAAAAACATTTCTATATAAATGAAAACAGATTTTGGGGATGAATTAGCAGGTAGGGTCAAAACCCATGGTTCAAAAGACCAACGTTCGATTCCTTATAAAAAAATAAGTTCTATCCTTTTCCCTAAAATATTACCTCATGTTGTTAATTTTATTATACATCTTTTGTCATATTTTTATTAAAAAAATTAATCAATTTTGAGAATAAGAAATCAATTGAAGGGGAAGTGGGTTGATTGGTATAATCGAAATCCAAGATCCCAAATACACATATTCGAATTCGGATGATATTCCAACAACATCCCAATCATCAAGTGATTAACACCACATATCATAAATTATTCTATTCATCATCTAGTGTTTTGATATATTTATAAAACATCGAATGAAGGTTAAAAATATAGTATAAATGTTTCTCTAGTGGTTGTGGTCACACACACAGATTGAACTTTCCATCGAATTGAATCCTGCCCCAAGTACTGGAATTGTGTTTGTAATTATATTTTTCATTTTTTTGAACAATAAATGTGTATTTTTACAATTAAACTATATGTTTCTGTCAATTTCTGTGGATATATATATATACTTTTAATTTTAAATAATAAATAATAAATGTTTCACAATAATAACCACATCTGTTAAATATAATTTTATTTAAATGCATACATGCATGTACTCTAACATACACACCGTGTGTCCCTACTATAAAAGTCAGGAACCCTAATATGGTGTGACCCCATTCCTTACCCTATTTCCCCTTCTCTTCCATTGTATTCCACTCCCCCATTACAATAACTCATTTTAGTGTAATTCGAGCTCATATATATTCCTCATTACATACCATGATTCAATTATGCTGTTCCTAGGCCTTTATTTCATGTTCTTTGATTCATTTCTGGTGATATCTACATTTGGGAAGAATTATTATGGAAACCTATTGTATATAGGAATTTATGAAGAACACACAATGTGTACTATGTTTACACGACCATGTTTTCTCTACTCAAAATTTCAATATAGATGATGTGTGTGTTCCATACAAACCATGTACGTTTTCCTCTACCCATCCATTGATATAGAGTATAATAACTACCACATGGTTAGGAATACCATGTTTTACACACAGTGTGTGTGTTAAGTACGCGTCGTGAACTACATTGTGGAGAAAAATGTCAAGTCAGTGTGCAAATAAGAAATGCAAAACATGTTAGAGAACATATAATATTTGTTTGATACATTGAATTTAATCCATTATTTATACTACATAGAACTCATGGGAATCTATATAAACAACATGGTTTGGAATCCCTATCATAATACACAACGTGTAATCTAGATTTACATTCCATGTACATTTCATATTCTTATTTTCCTATCTTTTTTTCATGACCTTTATAATTTTTCCCTTTTTCATTCTTTTCATATCGTGGATGATAGAGATCAATCATTAGGTAAGGGGACAATTGCCTCTACTTAGGGATTTATATCATCTACCCATCATGTTTGTGTGGGGAAACTACTAGAGTATTTTGTGGTTGACATCTTGATTTCACAAATTCTAGCCTTGTATGTTTTACCACCGTGGGCACCGACTACCTCATCTTATGCTATATCCCCTTTTACCAATGCTTCCCTTGAATCTAAAATCAGGGAAAACACCTTCTATGACACCAACATTAGTAGACACTGTGACACCATCCAATGTCATTGTAATTCCATCACAAGTATCCATGATATCAGAGTCTCCAATTCCATTGGATGGTGCACCACCTCAACGGTAAGCCTTAGGTTCATGACCTCAGCCACACCCCAACATTATCATTGTTGATTGAATTCCTAATGAAGACCTACTATTATGGTTTCAAATACACACTATTCAACTCAATAGAATATTTATTTCTATAAGTATCCCAGAGTAGTTGAGAATTTGGGAGGTGGTCGAGGAGCTACTTAGGAACACCCATTCGATCTATGTCTGTCAGGTCAGTACTACAAATTATTCCGATTTATTTTTGGAGTTTTCTGTGACATTCTATTTCCATGGGGTTACATATCGAGATTCTCCTAGAAATGTAGTTACTTTAAATAGAATCATAATGCGAATATGATTTTTTTTCATTGAATATTATGAGTTAGAATGAGGGTGTGGTTTGTATCCTCATCCAGTAACCCCGCTACCTTTTTCAAACCTCACCTACCTTGACCATTATAAAATTCTTTCTATGTGGTGAGAGATTACTAGACCCTATGTTTAGTATGATCCTACCTCATTGAATAACACCCTAAATTTCTCCCCTCTCCTTGGATTCATTCACCATTGTTTCAGTACCAGCATTCTCCCTTAGTATGAGGACATTCATGTTGTGTTGGGACATGAAACAGAGCTACCAACCTATCTCATCCAGGTGAACAATCCTGAACTCCTCTACTTTAATGCCTCATACATTTATTAAGTGTTCCCCCTCCATCATAGTTACATGAACGATGGTTTCAATGACACTGGATGTAAAACAATTTTGGGGTTTTTTGTGCCAATTATCACTCACAATTTCATAATCTATCCCATGAATTTGAAGTATATAACTTTTATTCACATGGCACTGGTTTAAAAGTAAGGGAACATATATGTTCTCATTCAACATCACTTGGCAGTCACTATGTTGAGAGAGGAACCACCCACCACAGACGGTGTTGCTGCTCTAATCCCACTATTTCCACCAATTGAAATTCAATCTACACCTCCTCCTCACTTCTTCATGCATCCCACAATCTAACCATATTCCACCTTCCACTCCAACCAAAATATCACCTCCTCTCACACCATCAGATGATCATTTGGTTATTTCCAACCTCGATGTCATGGATTGAGGGCTTGATCATATAAAGGGTTTGTTTGGAATTTTTGTTCTGCACTAATTCATTGTCATTCAACCAGAACATGATCAACATCCAAATATTTTTCCATCATCTAAGCATTATGATTCTTCTGAGACCACACAGAAGGATGCGAGCCATATCACTTCATTCACGACTCCAGCTTCCACCTACCTGTCAGACCCCACATTTTCTGACATTTCATCTCTTGATAACACCATGTTACTATTATGCCACTATATATTTCCATTACATATTCGTTTACTTGTATTTTGGTGTGATTATTTTCATGAATGTTGACTCATTTTTCCATTTAGTCAACTGCCACATGTACGTTGACTCAACATGGGTTCATTGTTACAAATTATCTCCACACATGTTTATCTCCATGAGGGGATTATTTTTTTTTTCATTTCTCTTCATTTAATGTATTTAGATTACATATCCCACTTATCTCCCTCGAAATAGTCTGGTTGTTTCAATAAACATCCTCTGATCCTACTTGGTGTTGCACTCAATGGGAAATGTGAGATATTAAGTGTGAGGGAGGGCCTCTTGACTACAATAGTCTCTTCCCTTTAAATAATCTAAGATAAATCATTAAATATATGACATGTTTTAAAATCTGGAATTTTTTTTGATTTATTATAAATATAATAATAAATACATATGTGGGAATTTTAATATTTACATGATTATTTTAATTTTAAAGTATTTTAAAATTTCTACTGATATAGATTGATTTTTGGTTTAAATTCTTGAATATTTCTATTTATTAGAATGACCATTTATATCCATTCCATGACCAAATCAATTTATTTTTATCCTCATTCCCAAGAATTATTCTAATCCCTTTGTCATATTCTTCCGTATACAGTCACTATTTAGATTTTCTTGGTATATACATAACTACAAGAACATTCATGATTTTATCATCATAAAATGATGATTTTGACTCAAATTAAAATAACAGTCATTTGATTGATATTTTTATCCCCTTTTGACTTAGTAACCCTCACATCATCTTATTATTGAGAAACATATATGAAACATAAACTGCCTGGTTAGGATTCCACATTACTAAAATATTTATTCTTCCTAACATAATTCTTGGTTAATATTTCATGGTTGTTATTTTGATATTTAATTAGGGAATTTTTATATTCATGGTATATTTTGGTGTGTGACTATGAAATTATGTGTGGGGGAGAGTATATCATTATCATTTATTCAAACATGTTTACAAACAACCATTAATTGCATTCATATGTGGAACAATATTAAAAAAGATAATATATATACATGTAATGAAAAATAAAAATTAAAAAAAATTTAAAAGGGGACCATATTCATTCATCACACTCATACATGTTTTACAAAACCATGTTTCAAGGGAAGATAACAGTAGTGGTTACCTTAAATACATCTTGATAGGGGTAAATTTTCGTTTACTATTATCTTTCAGTATAGTGATTATTTTTTAAGAACTTATCCTCCTTCGTCGAACGTCTAATATTATTTTCACATCATGACCTACCTACACATAATGTTAAAATCATCATAACCTTATTGAAATACCGCAAATATTTTTAAATATAATTTCAATGTGGAAAATTATATTTATTATAATTTATGTATAAAGTCTATATACATGAGATTGATCATAACTCCAATTAAATGATCTTGAGTGATGAGTGAATAATTTCTCTTGGTAGGTAAGTCAATAAGTGGAATGCACAATGTTTAAACATTGAAAAATCAAACTAAATGATGATGAAATTAAATAATTTGATTATATATGAGGAATGAGTACAATAACCTTGAAATAAAATTTTTTTGGATCCTTTAAAATACTATACTATGACTATAACATTTTAAAGTGTAGATAATTGAATATTTCCGTTTTTTGATTATGAATTACTGTAAATTTACATTGAAATTTTTCTTGAGGGAAAGAAAAGGACTATGTATGGGCATTTTCACATATTCGATATTTTTATAATTATTCATTCATTTTATAAATTATAAAAAAATTGCAAGATACAATTTATATTGTGGATCATTTATTTATTTCAATATTCATGGTGATTTTTTTGGATTTTCTATCAAATTAACTAATCAAGGATAACGAAAAAAAATTGAAATACGCTCAACATATACTTTATAAACACATATCATGTACCTGCATGGGCAAGTCATAGACATCCCTAGTAGATGCACATGTTACTTATTTGAAACCAAAAGTCAGGTATTAATGCTAAACACTGTGTACATCCTTGCAGAAGTGGGTTTTGTAAGATGTAGAGGTTATACACCATGTACCAGTGTGATACTTTTCATTCACATCCAAAAATATATCATCAATTCTTAAAATTCAGAGGGCAATGTGGAAGGTCACCTATCGGTGGAGAAAAAAATGGAAATGGTGATTTGATTAGGTGCACACTATGTACTTTTCAGTATATGTCATGTAATTCATTTTTCTATAAATAGAGATCTAACCCATTGGATTTGGGGATCGACGTTTGAGGTGGAGGTTCTTTCACTCTTCAATAGTGATCATTCCCTGATGCTAGTAGTTTTTCTTATTTATTTCCTTTTGGTTTTATTGTTTTTTATTATTCCCCTTAATTCCCTCCCATATGTATGGTAGGGGCTGAGTTTACATGCATTCCACACACTGCGAACATGGTCTTAAGAGGGTGAGATTCTCTATGTTGGGGTTGTAATATGATTATGGGTCTAGTGTAATAGAACATATAATGGGATTTATATATTTTTTTCAACTTAATAATTCCTATAATGTTGAAATTTTCAATCGCACCAGTTTTGTCATATAAGATGAAAAATGACACTATAAGGGAAAATTAAATTGGTTTCAACGACCAACACCATGACCATTGGTCATGTATAATGACGATATTTTAGGGTTTTGTTTTGATGTGTTTTTGAAAATTCAATAATAATACATATGGATTGGTGTCTAAATTCACAATTATCTACTATCTAACCAAGAAAGATTAATATATTTGGATCCCCATGGTAAAACTATTTCATATATAATTTTATTGTTATATAATTTTTGTTCCAATATATATTAATCAAGTAAAAACCATGACACATCGATTTCTCTATTGTTATTTCCCTTCTTCTATTTCAACTTTTTTTCAAAAAATAATTTATTCAATTCATCCCTTCTTTTAGTTGTTCCATTTTGTAGGATAATCAAATGGACCTAAATAAACTATATCATCTTATGATTCTTTTGTTCCTTACCAATAAGATCAACCTCTCTTTTTTCTATAAATGCAGTTAGTTGGTTTATAAGTGGATCTAATATTCCACAACCAATAATGGGAATAGTCAATAACCATTTCCTTTTCATCTCATCCTAAATTGAAATTAATATTATTGTAAGAACCTGGTTTTTACAGCGAAAGAATTTGGAAAATTCTTCATGTTATTCGATAGGAGCACCTTTAGATGGCGTACGATTCTGAGCCCCGGTGTGGCCCAGATTAAATTTTGAGTGTGTTCGCACTGGGCACGTGAAATTAATGGGATAACTCCTAAAATGTGCTTTAGATAAAAAATATGTGGGTACTTATTGGTTTTAAATAGGGGTTTTACCATAGGAACAACATAAAACATGTCGTCATGGGGTTTTTTGACCCCTCGCTCACTACCATAAAGTTAAACGGATAAATAAAATAATTAATTTATTTGTTTAATTGTCAAACTCAAGTATCTCTTTAATGGTGGGTAGGATTGGAATTCCAAGGGAACCATTAGGTCTAGAGCATTCCATTTACCCTAGGAGGGGTGTATCTTTCGTAGTTGTGGACCTTTTGTGATAAATGCCACCTGGGGCATTTTTGTAATTTAGCGGCCTCGAGTGTTATGTTTTATAACATTTGAACAGAGCCTCGGATAAAAATTACAAGACCTCCTTTCTGCTCGGGAGGTGGTGTTTACCCTAGGGGAGGATTCACCTCGACCCCGCTGAGGGTTCGGGTATGGGGCCTACGGGCGTGGAGTTTAAGTGTTTTCTATTTAAACACTTCTATTTAAACACTTCTCTTCCCCCCGCCCGCCTCTTTTTTTATTTTCCCCTAGTGAAAATCCTCCCAAGTAAGGAGGAACTCATACTCTCCTCCACCTCTTTGGAGAGGTGTGACAGCTCTGGTGGATCATCGGTGAAGCGTCGGGCAACGCCCATTAAGGTAGGATCATGCGTTTTTTGTTTTAAACTCCCACACTTTCTTTGAATCCATATATATGCCCTGATTTTCCTTTATTTTTTTGAGCGAATCCCATAACCGTGTTTCTCATTTTCTGAGCTTTCCGACTCAAATTTCAGATTTTAATTCAGAGCACTGAGGCATCTATAGATATCAAACAATGTTTCGGGTGGTTTTGGGGTTTTCCGGCGATGCTCCGGCGGTCCAGCACGTCGGTCCAGGGAGCAGGCGCCACTGAGTGGGTGTTCGGCAGTAGGGTGAGGCGGTGGCGACTCCTCTGTGTGGATGTCCTCTATGCAGTGGCCTCCTATAGTGGCTTCAGGCAGTGCCTCCAGGGCGCAGGTGAGGCTGTCGGTGCCGGGTGCGACAGGGTGGACTGGGGTTGCGGCGCACGACCCTACTGGCAAAACAAAGACCCGCCCTCGGCAGGTCTTCACATGGAGAGATGACGAGCCCCACGAGGGTCGGTCTGCGGGAAGACTACGGGTCCACAGTCGGCCCGCGCGGCTGATCTGTGGGCTGGCGCTGCGAAACGTACCGGTTGGCACGGGCTGGCTCAAACCGGGTGGACCGGGCGTACCAGGCCGGTCCAGCCCAAGGGGTTCGTCCCCTCTGATTTTAGACACCCGTATCTCCCACTACGGGTGTCTGTTTTGTATGCCGTCTACGGCAGTGCGAACCTTGGCTCAAGGTGGATAATATGAGTTGTTTTGGGGGGTTTTAAATCCCAAGATCGGGGCCTTTTTGGAGCGACACGTACGTTAATTGGCTTAGTGCTTTTCCTGATATTCTTGTTTTGGGCGGCGTAGACACATCTGTGGTCAATTTTGAGTTCCGTATGTGGCGTTGTGACGCTGGAGTAAAGAAGACTATTTCCAAGGGGTTTTTGGGCCATGAAAACGGAGTTGATGTGTGGGACCCATGGGCCGTCTTTTAAGCTGCGAGCAGCATTTAACAACTTCTTCATCAGACGTCCGTTATGTGCATGCGAGCAGTCATTTTTCGGTGTTTTTATGAGGGCATTGCAATGGTTCAATCTACCCTCTTTATTTCTATATGGTGGTTAGATCGCCACGAAGGCTATTTGGGGAGTTGGAGGTTATTTCTATACATATCACCGGGTGTCCGTTTCAGACAAGTGGATAGTCAATCTTGTATACTTTTCTGATATGATCGCAACGGTGTGATCTGTTGTTTTCCTTTTAGGACCCTGACGCGGGTCCTACGTAGCCCTTCTCGTGTGTGGTGCGCCGGAATGTATCTTCTTCCCTGGACATCCATTCCACACAAGTGAACAGTAAATTTGACATGTCATTCCAAGGAGATTGCAATGGTGCGATGCGCCCGACTATTTTCGGGGCTGAGGCTTGCAACTACAAGAGAACGTTCGGGGCGAAAAGCAGTGTTAGACGAATTTTATGTCGGATATCTCTTGGTGTCATGTAGAGAGTTTAACTAATATGTTTTTCAATGAAGATTACAATAGTGTAATCCATCCAGGCGAGCGGAGCCTCTTACGTGATCTTATTAAATGTTGAAATATGAAAGGTGCTCTGGTGGCTATTATTCTGGCTGTGTTCGAAAGCGAAACGTTGGCTTGTGATCGAGTTCACTCCTATGAGAGTGATGTTGGTGTTTAAAGAGATGTTGTTGGCCATGTTAGTGTCATGGAGGAAACAGGTTGGCGAAGTTAAGTTTGTGCCTTTTTGAATTAACTTTGAGAGCCATTTGAACAATAAACTTGGGCTAGAATTGTGGAATACATTGGGATTATTCAGGAATTCTTAGAGGTACATGTTGTAGTACCTGAGAACGTTTGTGTTCTTGGTTTGGAGACAGGACCGAACGTCGTGTGGGCCCCATTTCCATGTCGTGTTCTACTTTACGTACCTTTGACCTCTCGTGACGTAGAGGGTCCTTCTGTTCATGATTGTTTACACCAACAGGGTTGAGTGGTTTCCCCTGGTTCTTTTCATGACAGTTTGATGGGAAGAATTGTTTGGGTTTCCTTTTCTCTTTAGTCGTGTGGGCTTTCAGTATCGCATCCCTTTGAGTTCCATGGTAGGGTTTGGTGGATTAGGTGTGACAAATACTTTACGCGGGCACTGATTCTCTACCCAGGATGTTGTTTCTAATAGGGATGGCCAGAACAGTTTCGGGTTTACCCTCCAACAGGGCTGAGCAGTAGGTTTCTCATCGACTTCATCAGGTTTTCCCTCAGCGAGACTGGGCAATGGGTTTCTCATCGACATCTTTGGGTTTACCCTCCAGCATGACTGGTAAGTTGGTTTCACATCTTCTTTTTCAGGTTTACCCTCCAGTGGAACTGGGTAGTGGTTTTCTCATCGACATCTTGGGGTTTACCATCCAGCGAGACTGGGTAGTGGGTTGCTCATAGACTTCGTTGGGTATACCCTCCACCAGAGACCCGGTAGTGGGTTTCTCATCGAATTATTCAGGTTTACCCTCCCTCAGAGACTGGGCAGTGGGTTTTTCATCGACTTCATTGGGTTTACCCTCTAGTAGATACTGGGTTGTGGGTTTCTCATTGACTTCTTAGGGTTTACCCTCCATTAGAGAGTGGGCAGTGGGTCACCCGACGACCTCTTAGGGTTTACCCTCCTATAGAGACTGGGCATTGGGTCACCCAAAGACCTCTTATGGTGTACCAGCCAGCAGAGACTGGGTAGTGGGTCACCCGACGACCTTTTAGGGTCTACCCACCAATAGAGACTGGGTAGTGGGTCACCCGACGACTTCTTCTAGACTTAGTCCTTTCTACTAGGCTAGTCTGTGGCTTTTCTATGTGACTACTAAAGCGGGACCCTTGGATGTACGAGTCAGTGATGTGACAGCTTTGGCTTTGAGGACCACTCGACTATGTGACAGTGATGTGGTGTGGTTTGGCTTTCCCCAGAACTCTCAAGTACGAGGGGCACTTTCCTCCACCGAGACTCGTCCTTGTGACGCGACCTAAAACAGTTCGGGTGAGACAGTGCCTCCCAAAGCAGATATTTTCAAGGTGTGGTGATTTGAGCCACTTGACTTGTAGTTTGGGGCATACGTATAGATACTGGGAATTGATGGTGTTTAATTCTGGGACTTTTGGATACTCACATTCTTGGGATGATCTACGGGACAGATATTACCTTATGATCATGTTCGAGTTTCTTGGAAGAGCATATATATATGTGTATACCTTATACCAATACCCACTCCATGGTTTTTGGCTACTCTCCATCCAGGAGAGGCAAAGACACGCAAGGTATTCCACGTGCTTTCCGTGTCTAGCTTCTCATGGTTGGATGAGTCTACTCTCCTTCTATAGGTAACGAAGACTCGACGAGAAGTTCATCTTTTCACCATTCCTAAATCATAGTGTTTTGACGAGTCTACTTCCTACCTCTTATTGGGTTGAGTTGTACTCTTTACTGCACTTTCGGTTGTACTCTGTTACTATTCCCTGTTCGATATACTTATCACTCTTTGGTACCTCCTTTGTTGCTCCCTCGATCCCTCGGGGTATCCTAATGAGTATTTTTATACTCACCCATGCTTGGGATTTTCCCTCACTTGGTGTGCCCTTGCAGATGACAGACAGGTTGGTCATGACTTCAGATGAGCTTAAGAGTTCTGGATCCTAGACTGCATGTGGTTGTTGTAGTTAGGTTCCATGTGGTGGACATTCCCAGCTATTTTACTTTTCTTTACATGTTGCCGGGTTGTGGCACTTTTCTGGTTAGGCGCATGATTTTCCCTTTTCATTTTCCGTTTACCTTTAGCATTAACCTCATACTGTTTAGAGGTCGATGCACTTTTGTGTTTGTTTATAACAGTTGGTAATTGGATTTTCATTTTTACAATGTACGTCTGCATTGAGTGGGATTCATGTGTGTGTATAGGTACTCAGTCAAAGGCCTCCCCGAGTTATTTAGAATTTTTCACTTTTCGCCATCCCCTGGCCTATGAAGGCGGGCTTGGGGTAGATGCGACTCGAGACGGGTAGGGTCGGGTCGTGACAAAGTGGTATCAGAGGTGGTTTGTTCCTTGGGATGTTGTTCAGATGTCCCTAAAAAGGAATTGTTTGGGATTTAGGGAAATAGTGTCAATGTGTCTTGAGATCGGCTCTCAGGCCAGGGAGTCCAGTGATGGTGTGGCGACCGACGTATCAATTCACCAAGAACCTGATGACCCTCTTGTAAACTCTGCTTGCTAAGACACTTGTTGCGGGGGAAATTGGTTTATACATCAAACAAGATTGAGTATTTATTGTCCTTCTTGAGTAAGATCTCTATTGTTGTTACTGATATATACATATATTCTCATTTGACCGTGGGACTCATTGATATCATTCTGGATGTCTCCGCAAAGATAGTCATCCAGAATACCATATTTGGTTCATGAAGATGACCCTGTGAGTTACGAGGCCTCAGTCCGGGACCCATCATGTGAGTCCGTTTCTTCGGGTGGTCCGGTAGCAGCACCACCACCGGGTGAGTAGTAGACAGCTTCAGTAGAGAAGACAGAGCTTGAGCATAGAATGAGCGCGCTACATGAGTTCCAGCAACAGAGACCGCTGAGGTTCAGTGGTGAGCCAGACCCTCAAGTAGTAGAGGTTTGGCTCGAAACAGTGGTTTGCCTCTTCAGGCTTGTGCAAACAACAGTAGATCTGATGGTGTCTTTGGCCGCCAACCATTTCCATGGAGCAGTTGGGCGTTAGTGGAGTCCGGTGACTCAGTTTCTCGATGAGTCTTCACCTTCGTGGGGAAAATTTCAGCTGTTGTTTCATGAGAACTCTTAACCCTCCTTCTTACGCTCCGTTCGGATCCAGGAGCTCCTGTAGTTTCAAAGGGAGGGATGACGGTGACTAAGTATGCGACTAGTTTCGCAGACTATGCACTATTTTAATCATACTTGATCCCTGACGGCAACTTCCGAGCACAGATGTTTGAGCAGGGTCTCCACAGATAGATTTTTGCTATCATAGTACCCTTGGAAATTCCCACTTATGTTGGGGTACTAGAGCAGGTGCTGGTGATAGAGAGCTTCCTGTCATGCTCTACAGTTGGTGGTGGCAGTAGTCATGATGGAGCTGAGACGTCTGTTGCAGCTAGCGGGCATCGGCTGACACAACCTCAATGCAAGTGGCTTTCAAATAACCAGACTCAGGGACTTGATCGTACACCATAGTGGCACCAGAGGGAACCAGTGCACCCCAGAGAGAGTCAGTGTTATCCTTTCTATGGGAAAGGTCACCTATCGTGGGAATGCTAGACCAGGCATACAGAGAATATCTCACAGGCACCAGGTGCAACAACACGGAAGAGGTTGCGCTGTGATTGGAGTAGCACCCAGAGAGGTGGTTCTCATATAAGAGTAGGAGAAACTGGTAGTGGGGGATGACTTTATGAGGTCTTCCCATCACCACTAGGCGGTCCACGTCCAGCTCTGGGGTCTGACAGTTGGGATCATGACCAACCATGAGCTTTGGATGTCTACGATCCTGCAGAGTACGATGTAATAAGAGGTACTCTCTACAGCTCTTCTACCTTTTTCAAGTAGAATTGTTTGACTCTATGTGAGAAATTATTTTCTCCATGCTCCTTCTTCGAGGTGTTACCGGGGTGGTGCGGGGCGTCGGTGTAACCCTATGCTGGTATGGATAAAGGCATGAGACCTTTTTCATTAGTCCATGGTGTCGACTCCATCGCCCTCTGAGTGTGTAAGAGAGTCTGGGTCATGGGACATCAACTATGAAACCTTGTGTGACCAGATATCCTTATGTGTCACCATATGGACATTCTTATGGAGGGAATTACCGGGCTCTATCCCAGGTCCAAATAGTTATTTCAGTCGCGGCGTGTGATGGAGGAGTTCGGTCGGGGAGGTGAGTTACCCCGGAGGGCCTTCGGGCCATTTGAGACTGTGCAGAGAGATGGAGAGGTTCCCTAACGCCTTACCCTAACCCCAAATTCTAGAGTGGTTGCACGACTTCTCCCGCATGGCTTAGTAGTGGAGATGTGTGCCAGCTCCTACGTACATCATCGGCACGGGAAAACCTCGCGTGAATAGATCAAATCCTTTTTTTTTTGTGTGCGGTGACGTGTGACTATGCAAGAGTTCTTCTGGGTATGGGAGAGCCAGGTGTGGGCTTGGTACCCTGAGTTGTTCCCTAGTTTTGGATTTTTAGGGATGAAAATCATGAAGGAGGGAATGATCTAAGAACCTGGTTTTTGCTGCGAAAGACTTCAGAAAATTCATGATGTTATTCCAGAGCAGTACCTTCAGACGGCGTACGATTCCAAGCCCCAGTGTGTCCGGAAATAATTTTTGAGTGTGTTCGCACTGGGCACGTGAAATAAATGGGATAACTACTAAATAGTGCTTTAGATCCAAAATACGAGGGTACAGATGGGTATGAAATGGGGTGTTTACCCTTGGATCAACATAAAACATGTCATCGTGGGGCGTTTGGACCCCTCGCTCGCTACCAGAATGTTAAACGGATAAATAAAATAATAGATTTATTAGTTTAATTTTCAAACTCAAGTATCTCTGAAATGGTGGCTCGGATTCGAAAACCAAAGGCACCATTGAGTCCGGAGCATGACGTTTTCCCTAGGAGGGGTGTGACTTTCGTGGGTGCGGGTCGTTTATGAAAAATGCCACTAGGGGTGTTTTCGTAATTTAGGGGCCTCGAGTATTAAGTTTTATAACTCTTGAATGGGGCCTCAGATTAAAATTCTGAGACTGCTTTTGTGCCCGGGAGGTGGTGTTTATCATAGGGGAGGCGTAACCTCAACCCCGCTGAGGGTTTGGTTACGGGGCCTATGGGTGGGGAGTTTAAGTGTTTTCTATTTAAACACTTATCTTCCCCCAAACCCCTCTTTGTTTTTTCCCCTGGCACAAACCCTCCCATGGAAGGTGAAAATCCTCCTCTCATCCACCTCTCTGGCGAGGCACAACCGCTTCAGTGGATCATCGGTGAAGCGTCGGGCAATTCCCATTAAGGTAGGATCGTGTGTTTTTAATTTTAAACTCCTTAAACTTTTTTGAATCCATAAATATGCATCTATTTTCCGTTATTTTGTCAAGAAATTCCCATAATCACATAGAACTTGTTCTGGGCTTTCCGATGCATATTTTTGTTTTGAATTCTGAGCTCCGAGGCACCTGCAGCTGTTCGATGAAGTTTTAAGGTGTTTTGGCGTTTTTTCGGCGAGGCTCCAGTGGTCCAGCGCGACGGTCCGACGAGAGGGGGCGGTGACGTGGGTGTTCACCAGTAGGGCAAGGCAGCGGTGACTCCCCCGCACAGCTGTGCTCCAGGCGGCGGGCTCTGGCAGCGACTTCAGGAGGGGGCTCCAGGGCGCGGGCGAGGCCGTCGGCGCCGGGCGCGACAGGATAGACAGGGGTCGCGACGCGGGACCCCACGGGGGAAACAAAGACCCAAACTCATCGGGACTTCACGTGACGAGACGACTGACCCCACGAGGGCCGGTTTACGACCGGATCACAGGTCCATGGTCGCCCTGCACAGTTGAGTCACGGGACGGCGCTACGAACCAGGCTGGTCCAGCCCAAGGTGTTTGTCCCCTCTGATTTCGGACACCCATATCTCCCACTACGGGTGTTCATTTTTCATGCCGTCTGCGAAAGTACGAACCTTGGATTGAGACGGAGAATGTGAGATGGTTTCGGGGGTTTAACTCCCGAGATGGGGGCCTCGGATGAGCGATGCGTACGTTATGTGGCTTAGCACTTTTCTCGAGATTCTTGTTTCGAGCGGAGCATAAACATCTGATGTCCATATTTGAGTGATGTCAGCGGCATTGTGACCCTGGTGTCAAGACAAAGATTGCAAAGGGGTTTTCGGTCAATGAAACCGGAGTTGATGCATGGCCCTTATTTTAAGCAGCGAGCATCGTTTAACCACTTCATCTTCGGACGCCTGTTCAGGGCGTGAGAGTATTTATTTTTGGGTGTTTTTTCGAGGGCATTGCAATGGTGCAATCTGCCATCTTTTATTCCGCATGGTGGTGCGGGCCCCACAAAGCCTGTTTGGGGAGTTGGTAGTGATCTCAATCTTTATCACCAGGTGTCCATTTTGGACAAGTGGATAGTCAATCTTCTGTACTTTTTCGAGATGATCGCAATGGTGCGATCCGTTTGTTGCATTTTAGGACCGTGATGTGGGTCCCACATAGCACCGCTCATGTGTGGTGCGCCAGAATGCATCTTCTTCTCCAAATAACAATTCCATGCAAGTGAACAGTCAATTTGACATGTCTTTCTAAAAAGATTACAATGGTGTGATGCGCCCAACTGTTTTCGGGGCTGAGGATCGGGACCACGAGACGTCATTTGGGTGTAAAGTAGTGTCATATGAAATTTATGTCGGATATCCATTGGAGGCGAGTTGATTGTCTAAATCTCATGTTTTTCCACAAGGATTAAAATGGTGTAATATTTTTAGGTGAGAAGAGCCTCTTTCATGATCTTATTAAATGTGGAAATATGAATAGTGCTCTGATGGCAGTTGTACTGGTTCTTTTTGAAAGAAAACCCATGGCGTGTGATCGCGTTCACTCCTGCGAGAGTGAAGTTGGTGTTTAAAGAGATGTGTGTGGCCATGCTAGGTCTGTGGAGGAAACAGGATTTCGAAGTTATGTTTATGCCTTTTTGTGTTGACTTTTGGTGACGAGTGCACGATATCCTTGGGCTGGAAATGTGGAATACTTTGGGAGTATTTTGGAATGCATGGAGGTACATGTTGTAATACCTGATAATGTTTGTGTGCATTGTTTGGAGACATGGTTTCATGTCATGTGGGCCCCATTTGCATTCTGTGTTCTTCTTTATGCACCTTTGACCTCTCATGACACAAAGGGTCCTTATGTTCATGATGGTTTAAACTAGCAGTGTTGAGTGGTTACCCCTAGTTCGTTTCTCAACGATTTGATCTGCAGAATTGTTTGGGTTCTCTTTTCACTTTATACATGTGGGATTTCAGTATCACATCCCATCGAGTTCCTAGGTAGGGTTTGATGGATTTAGTGTGAACAATATTTTACATGGGCACAGATTCTCTACCTAATAGGTTGATTCCAGTAGGGATGGACAAAACCGTTTCGGGTTTACCCTCAAGCGTGGCTGGGAAGTTGGATTCTCATCGACTTCATTGGGATTACCCTACAGCGAGACTCGGCAGTGGGTTTCTCATCGACATCTTCGGGATTATCCTCTAGTGAGACTGGGCAGTGGGTTGCATATCGACTTCCTTGGGATTACCCTCCAGTGAGACTGGGCAGTGGGTTACTCATCGACATCTTCGGGTTCACCCTCCAGTGAGACTGGGTAGGGGGTTGCTCAACGTCTCCTTTGGGTTTACCCTCCAGCAAATACTCGGCAGTGGTTTGCACATCAACTTATTTGGTTTTACCCTCCAGTAGAGACTAATCAGTGGGTTGTTCATCGACTTCTTCGGGTTTACCCTCTTGCAGAGACTGGGTAGTGGGTTGCTCATTGTCTTCATAGGGTTTACCCTCCAGCAGAGACTGGGTAGTTGGTCACCTGACGAACTCTTAGGGTTTACCATCTAGTAGAGACTGGGCAGTGGGTCACCCGGCGACCTCATAGGGTTTACCCTCCAGCAGAGACAGGGCAGTTGGTCACCCGACTACCTCTTAAGGTTTACCCTCCAGTAGAGACTAGGTAGTGGGTCACTCGATGACCTCTTAGGGTCTACCCTCCAGCTGAGACTGGGATGTGGGTCTCTTGAAAACTTCTTCCAAACTCAGTCCTTTCTACTAGGCTAGACTGTGGCCTTTCTCCGTGACTACCGAAGAGGGAACCTTGGTTGTATTGGTCAATGATGTGACAGCTTTGGCTTTGAGGACCTCTGGACTGTGTGACAGTGATGAGGTGGGGTTTGATTTTCCTCAGAACTCTCAAGTATTAGGGGAGCTTTCCCCACCGAGATGTTTCCTTCTGACGCGACCTAAAACTGTGAGTTTGAGTTAGTGCCGCCCAAAACGGATAGTGTCAAGGTGAAGTGATTTGAGCACCTTGACTTGTAGTTCGGGGCGGATGTACGAATATTGGGAATCGATGGAGTTTACTTCTGGGACTGTTGGCTACTCACATTCTTGGGCTGAGATACGGGATGGAGGTCCCCTTAGGATCATGTTCTGATTTCTTGGTAGAGAATAGATATATGTATACCTTGTACCAGTACCCACTCCTTGGGTTTTGGCTACTCTCCTTCTAGGAGAGGAGAAAATGTGTGGGGTATGCCACGTGCTTTCTGTGTCTAGCTTCTCGTGGTTGGACGAGTCTACTCTTTAGATATAGGTAACGAAGACTCAACGAGATGTTCATCTTACCACCATTCCAAGCTACTGGTTTTTGTAAGAGTCTACTTACTACCTCTTGTTGGGTTCAGTTGTACTCTCTACTGCACTTTCGGTTTTACTCCTTTACTATTCCCTATTCGATCTACTACTCACTCTTTCGTAAGACCATTTTTTCTCCCTCGATCCTTCGGGGTATCCTACTGAGAATTTTTATACTCACCCTTTCATGGGCTTTGCTTGTACATGGTGTGCCCTTGCAAAAGACAGACAGGTTTGTCATGATGTCAGTCGAGCTTAGGAGTTTGGAAGCTTGGACCTCGTGCGGTGGTCGTAGTCGGGTTCCAGGTGTGGGACTCTACAAGCTATTTTACTTTTGTTTACCTATTGATGGGTTGTGGAACTTTTCGGGTTGGGCGCATGTTTTTTCATTTTTCTTATCAGTTTACCTTCATCTTTTACCTCATATTGTTTAATGGTCGATGCAGTTTTGTGGTTTTTTATATTAGTTGGTAATTTTCTTTTCTTTTTTACATTGCATGTCTGCATTGAGTGGGTTGCGTGTGTGTGTACAGGTACTCGGAAAAGGAATCCCTGAGTTGTTTAGCCTTCGGCTCTTATCGCCAACCCCTGGCCTATATAGGCGGGCTTGGGGTAGTTGCGACTCGGGCCGGGTAGGTCCGTGTAGTGACATTTTTAGGGGATAGAATCCATTTATCAGCTCCAACGGGATTAAAATTCCCACTAAATGTTCAAGGATTCTACCGTATAAACGGATCCAACTTTGAAAAATCACACTATGGAACAACAATTTTCAACCTTTGTGAAAGGTTATTTTTCATATCCTCATTTTTTTCAACATATAGCCATAAACTGATCAGTTCAAATAGTAGTGGTATTATATTTCTTAACATGTAAATCTCTCTATTGGTAATGATTAGCGAGACCCTTCGTATTCTAGGTTCTATTTCTAAAAAATAGAATATAATTGATTAGGTCAATGAGATATGAATTTAAAATCATAATGTATATTTCAAATTATTATGTAACACATAACATAAGTAAAAATTTTATGAATTGTTTATCATTGATTTATAAACATGGTGTCTTCAAGGATATATAAACATTCAAATTATTTATAATGGTTTTTGAATAAATTATGAATTATCCTACTATTATCCCCATGTAGTGTCAAAAAAAGTATCATAGTAAATCTTATTTTCATGTACCAAGTAATGCTCGAATGATGCATGAAATTCTTTTTTGAGTTATTTCCCCTAGGTATATATATTCCAAAACATCATCCACTTGTAGTTTCAGTATTGGATGAAATTTTAAAAAAACAATATAATCTATACCTTACCAAAATTATAGTATATTCCTAAAAACATATCCTAAAATTTTATCATATGGTTATATTTCACAATATATTTTAACTTTATCTAAATCCCTATATTTGTACTAAACCTCCCTTTAATACCAAATTGAAGGACCCCAACTCTAGTAACTTGACGTTTCCATCTACTTTAATACATTGGAATAAGATACATGTCATCTCATCACCATGAATCGATTAGTTTAATAGTATTTCAAAACAAAATAATTAGATGATTCAGTTTTTAAGTTGAGAATAAAAATTAAAAAACATATTAATTGAAAACATTCATAATCCCAAAATAAAATACCTAGAAATTTTTATGAAATATATGTAGTTTAAATAATTGTATTTTTTATGTCAGGTAATTCATGCAACACCATCATATATTGTGTTATAAGAAACAATGAGTTTCTAAGAAATAACATTTTATCATTGTAATTACTTAAATAAGAAAATTAATACTTTGACGTTAGTATGGTGAGTATGAAAATGATTAACTGAATTAGGAAATGTGGCTTACCCATGTATATATAATTATTTGACTAATTAATTATAAATCATTGTAAATTTTTTTATATAAAATGAACTATTTTTCGGAAAAACTATTTAAATGTCAACATGTGTGTTTTATAAAGAAAACTAAAAAAATAAATCATTTTGGATTATATTAATGAAATAATAAATATAATATAATTTTTAAAATTCATATTACCTTTATATATATATATATATTATATTATAATAAATATAATTTTATGTATAAAAGTAGTAATTTTCTAAAAAGAGAGTTTTCCCACCTTATGATGGTGCACATGAAAAGAAATCTTGTTTTTTTAGAATATTATAGATTATATTTTTCCAAAAAAAACATCTAATTTGGAAAGGGGATATAAAAATTTCCATTGGGTTACCTTTTAGTATTTTTCTGAGAAGTTTCAAAATTTGATCAATATTGAAAATAAATTTTTTTTATTAAAAATCATATTTTCATTTTATGTCTTTACAACGTTAAATTCTGTTTTTGATAATTTTTAAATTTTAATAATTTAATTTTGTCTTTAAATAATATACTTTTCACTTTTGAAAAATTATTTTTGTAGTAATTTATAATAAAAACATTTTATTTATTTAAAAAATAATTTTTTTGAAAAAATGTTATTAATCGAATTTTACTTGTTCTATTTTAAATAAAATTCTGTAAGTTTTTTATTTTTAATTTCGAAAAATATATTCGAAAAATGGATTCATAAGGCCCAAATATTTTAAATAGGTACCTTTTATTTTTTGATAATATATATAGTAACCTTGGAAATATTTTCTAACACAATAAAAGGTAAAATGGGTAGTTTATGTTAAAAATAAATTACAAAGACTATAAAATGAACCCAACACATTAAAAAATTTTATTGGATGATTTTAATTAAACCCTTAAAACATAATGATATAAATTAAGTTGTTTAATGGATACTTTTCCAGGAAAATGTCTTACTTGATATTTAAATTATAAAATGACACTTTTTTGCCTTCAATATCCCTTATCTCTTCACATAAATACAATATTATGTTATTAACAAATATAAAAGAAAATTATAAACTTTATAAACATATTTCAATGAAAAAAATTTATTTATAACCTTTTGGGACACTTGGGTGAGATTACTAAATTTATAATTTTTTATTTAATAAGAATTTAATGATGTTACAAACATGTTTTTAATAATTATTTAATATTTAATATAGGCTAATAAAGTAGAAAAATTCTACTATGAATATTAATCTAAAATATATAATCATTATCTTCATAAATTTATTTTATTTTTAATTTTTAGTAAATAAATAATAATATTACGTAATTAAAAAACATTAATGTAGTAATTATTTTCTTAATGGAAATATCAAAAAATTGTTATTAAAAATATTAACATAAAATAATTTTAGTCAATTAATGTGATAAAAGAATTTTATTGAATACCGTTAACTCTTATTTATACAATAAAATATTTTTTTCTATATTAACTTGTTATCTTGATATTTTAAAAAATCAATGAAATGAATAGTGTCAGAATTGACAGTAATGATATTTTATCAAAATAATATTTTATTAAATAATTTAAAAATATTAAATCATATTTAAAAATAAAAAATAATTATAATATAGAATAAAATGTTCTCAAATGTTATTTTATTTTCTATTTGACATAAAATATTTAAAATTTACAATATTTTTTATTAAATAATTTGTTACCTTATTAAAATAGTAATACGTTATGTAAGGGTTAATCAAAATGATAAGGTTTAAAACAACAGAAAAACATTTAGAAGATATATTTCTTGATTAAATTACAACATTATATCATCTTATCAGGAAATCCAATCCCTATTTAATTTATTTACATTGATACAAAATTTATTATAAATTAATATTTTCAAAAATTACAAAAGTAACCCTCACTTAAATTATAAAATTGAAACTCCACCCTTCCTTTTTCATTTCCCTTTGATCCTTGATGATCGACTATCCCCTAAAAATTTCACTTTTAAAATTACTAATTACATTTTAGAGTTTATTGTCTCCTAAAAATACCATCTATAGTATCCCTATGTGAAGATCAAGAGGGAGCTCGCCGAAGAAGATGTAATCTCTTTCACCGTATATTTTAAGATTATTTCTTCTTAAACCTCCTATTAATTTGTTGTTTCCATTATAAAGTAATAAATCTAGTATAACATATGTTCTTTTATGTTATTATCATTATGTAATAAAAGTATTATACCTTTTATACATCCTATGAAAAATGAAAGTACACGTGAAAACGTACAACTTATCGTCTTCATTTCATAGTGTAATATATTTTTCATCACCACAGTAATTGTATGGGTATAATGATAGAAGTAATAAATAAATATTGTAATTATAAAATAATATTTATTCTAGAACAAAATATATACCATTAACTATATCATTTCACAATTAATTGAATTATATCATCACTCAACCATACATACAACATACCATCTCCAAGACGTGAAGTGATTCATTCTCAAATATAACTATTATAGAATAATTATATAAATGTATATAAAGAATAAATTTGTTATATATTATCTTACCATCATTCTGTAAATTATGGAACTATATCCTAGAATAGGATCCGAGAGTTATAAGACAAAACATGCATAATAAAATGAACTAATTTAATAGCTGAATGAAGGGTAATAATGAAATATTAATAACAAAATAATAATAAGATAATAATGTATGATATAATAAATTATCAAATTTCATTAATCCATTATAAAATTGTTTTAGATATATACAAAGGAAATTAATCCTAAGATATGGGATAATTTCACAATCCCATTATTATCTAATATTATTTATACATAAATTTATACTACGGAATATTTATTTCTTATATCCAAGATTCATAAAAATATATAAAAATATATTAACTATACTTATACTATTTTTAATGGAATTTTTACCAATGTGTGAATTTTCACAAAATAGTTTGAAAATAATCTATTATTCTTTTATCTAAAAAGGTGCTTTTTAATCTTTTTTAGCAATAGTAAGACACGATTTCATTTAAACTTATACATCAAGAATGGATTTTTATGCTCTGATTATGCATTAATACGATGAATATTACATTAAAATATTATATGTTAATTTTTAAATAAAATTTCCTCTTTTAAAATTTCATGGAATTTTATGAAAAGATAATGTTTTCAAAGATGAAAAGATATTCTCCTCAGGAATTATTTTCATGAAATATATCAAGACTATTTACCATTTACAATAACATTATTTTATTTTAATTATGTTTTAATGGGGTTAAATTTCAAGGATTTTATACCTATTTTTCCCATGGTTGGTTTGATTTATGATCAAATGATATTAATAAAACCCATTTCACTTCTATGGCTTATTTTATGATTGAATTGTGTTTTTGAGACCCATTTCATTCCATGTGTTGAGATATGATGAATTATTTATGTTCATTTGTAACTCATATGTATGGTTTTTATTATGTGATCGGTGGTACCTGTATCTACATTAAATGCATTGGGTAAATATTTATATCTCATGAGATAGGTAGTATTGGAATGTAAAGTGAACTCAGTTCTGGAATATTTGAATAAAATAGGATAAAACTCAATTCAATAAATCATCAGTGAAACAATGAGTAAACCCGATTCCATAAGGGTCTTTTTCCACTATGAATGTATATGAAATGAGACGTGACTAATGTGGATATTATTTTATATTCTTATGTATATTCAACAATTTCATGAATTATTTTATTATCTCATTGAATATGTTCATTGATTATTTATGAAAATATATGATTTATTCCATAAATTGTTATCATGATCTTTGATATGTAGGATATAATTTTAAAAAGTTAGTATCATGTATGTGTTCCCTTAAACATATGTTATCTTATTTTATTTACTCTTACTGAGCATCTGAGCTCACCCTTTTCTTATATTTCCATTCCCCATGTTATAAAAAAAGGTTACATGTATTATTACTAAAGGGGAAAATCATTATGGGGTATGTTGAATATATTTCAAAAATTTTGAATAATGTTTTCCAGTTTTTAGGCGGAACTAAACTATAATGGTTATAATGAATGTTTTTGTGTAATATAATTAATATTAATCTAAAATTATGTAATATCCATGTATGTTGTGCCAGGGTTATTATTTTTCATATATAAGGAATGGTTTAGTAAACCTTTAGAAACTAGGACAAGAAAATATTATTTATGTCCCCAGATATATTTCTTCAGGATGTGACATGAAATGTATATAAGGATAAGTTTAAGTGTAGGTTACAATCTTGGAGTTTTCATAATAATCATGAATAAAATATGATTAATCTTAAAGTAACATAATTGAAATATTATAAGTATTTTACCTTTATTATATTGTTCTACTTCAATGAATAGTGTTTCTTTGATGATGATTTATAGTTTTAGTCAGTGGAGGGAACCTGAAAGAATAATGGTAATCCTTATTATTTTCCTTATGTGAAACTAATAATTATGAAACCTGTAGTTGGAAACATTATTAAAATGCTCATAAAAATCTCTCAAGCATTGAAATATATAGGAATTCCAAATGATAAAAGAAGAAAACAATATTCAGTTGAGTCTTTCATGATAAAACATCCTCCTTCTTCAAGTGGGACTTTGGATCCATTAGTGTATAAACAATAGATCAGTACTACAAAAATTATATTGTTGGTTATCTAATGTTGATAATATGAGATATTTATTTTGGAAGTCTATTATTTGGAAGGTTAAGTGGATAAATGGTGTAACATCATCAAGAATATGAAGAAATGATAATAAATTGACTCTTTGGAAAGGGACGAGTTGGAGAACTTCATTTCTAATAAGAACATTCATAGTACTCATAAATTACAGATGGAAAAGGAGTTCCATGAGTTTAGAAAAATATTGATGAATTTTTGGGTACCTATACTAATGATTTTACAAGACATCCATGGTACGCTTCACATACTATCATCCAACCTGAATGTAAGGTTGTCAGATAATTCAGTGGCATAAAACCAAGTATTTAAGGGTGTTATCCATAAGATACATCGTCCTCTATGAATAGTTTTTTGTAATCATTTCTGGGTGGAAATAGAGGTCGGAGTTACATATCAATCCCATGGTTTTGATAAGAAATGGAAGATGCAGATTAATGAAAAATATAAAAACAATACAAAAAATAATATGATACTTCCTTTCTTCTCAATTTGTGGAAAGAAATATTGATTGAATTTAATTAAGGGTACTAGAAAATGTTTTAAGTGTTGGAAATATGGTCATTGGGAAAGTTATTGTAGAAGTGATGGGAAAAAAAGACAGCCAATGATGCAAAAAACTACACAGAATACACCCAACAGACATCAATTCTTCAGGTGAATTTAAAATGGCCATTATGACAACTAGTGGCAAAATATGATGGATTTAAATGATAATTAGCAGCATCTGCATCTTAATTCCAAGGGTAATGGTAAATCCCATTTGATTACCATTGGAGATGTGGTGTAATAAAAATATGTGGTGGATTGATTCAGTGTTTATGTGATGGAATTAAAGGATAATGATTAGGGTATTACATAATAATGAAACTTATAAGGATTTTTCTACTGTATTTTTCCATAAATATTTAAAATCATATGTTGTATGGTACTAATAAAAGTTATTGATATGGAATGGTGATTTTTTCAAAGAATGCAAGATTATGGTTAGGATAACACTTAAAATGTACATGATGTTGGGATAGTAAAATAAATATATGTTTAATTGTGATAAAATATTATTCGGGGTTAATTTTATAGAATTTTTGTATTTTGGTATGAGGAATGTGTTTATTATTGAAAACATGAATGTTTTCACTATGGGTTTTTAGTAATTATGTCTATTACTATCTTTTACGAGAACACATGATAATGGTTTTCAATAGGTTAGGTATGTGTTAATTATGAGGTATGTCATGTTTTTTTAGGGATTAATGATAAGATAGTTATTTACCTTCTATTTGAATGTTTTCAATATCAATCATTTAGGAGAATTATAAAATATAAATTTATGAGAATATATACATGGAAATATGGATGAGGCATTATAGATTAATGAATTATCTTTCTATATGAGGATTTATTCATATTGGATAAATTATGTAGTGATGTTAACTAAACATAGATGGAATGACCTTTCTTTTCATTTGTGGATCTCATGATCATCTAATGGTTTAGAAATGAAAAATCCATATTCCTTTTTTTATAATAAGAGACGAAGTGGATATTGATCAAGGCACAATAAAATGATGATATTATGCTTATGAAGTGATATGATATCAAGTACGTATTTATTCTCATTAAAAAATTTCAACACTAAGGAAAAAATCATGAAACAAAAAAATATCCTAGTACCTTCTTTTATGATTAATAAAATGGTCCCTTAGATCATCAAATATTTGTTCCTTTGTGATTTTTAACTTTTTCCAGATCATGTTCTCCATCACTGTCTATCACAACATGATAGTTATATTTCGCTTCCATATCCTTGTTTTCACTTGACAGCTGGGTTCTCTATTTATAAATTATATTTATGAGTTACCTTGGGTAACCATCATGTTCACAACTTTTCCTTTTTAAAATTAAATTTTAGTATTCATTTTTATGATGCAGGGTTTTATGAAAGAAACTATAATGTATTAAAACATTGACAACCAAGAAGAATTTTGTGGAAGAAATTAATTTTAATGGGGTTTAATATAACACCGCATTATTTTTGTGAAATGGATATATTTTAAATAATTTCTTTATGTCTTGGGTTACACGCAATGTCTACTTAGATTATGCTATACATAACATTATGGTTATACGAAACAACATTTTATTAGTTTAATTACATTAAATAGAAAATTAAATCATAGTTGTTAGAATCGATGGTCTAAATAGGATTAAATAAATTATGAAATATGGTTTATATATGTATATACAATTCTTTAAGTAATTAATTATAATAGAATGTAAAACTATTTAAATAAAAGGAATTTGTTTTCTAAAAAACCTATTTATATGTGCACAAGTGTGTTATATACTAATAAATAATAAAAAAACACTAGTTTTATTATATTAATGTAATATTATATTAATTATAATTTTTCACATTCATCTTATTTATTTTCAAGATATGATATTTATAAAAATCTAATTTTATGCAAAAAAGGAGTATTTTTTAAAAAATGTTGTTTTTCTTCATTTTAATTGAGAAAATTTTTAAAAATAGTTATATGACACTTTTATAGATTATATTTTAAATAATAATTATATTATTTTTATGTGGGATATCAAACATTACTTTTTGTGAACAATATGGTATTTTTTTGAGAAGTTTCATGTATTAATGAATAGTGAAAATACTGCTTTTTATTGAAAACTGTATTTTACATTAAATGCTTAACTAGGTAAATTTATGTTTTGGATAAGTGTTATATTTTAAATGTTTAATTAAAATTTCAAATAAAATAATTATGGATTTTTAAAATGATTTATTCATTAATTTATAAAAAAAAGTTTTTTTTGTTTAAAAAAATGTATTTTATAAAAAAAATTAGTTTTCTCATGGAATTTTACCTATTTTTTATTAAATTAAATTCAAGAAGTTATATATATTTTATTTTGAAAAATGTATTACAAAAATTTATTCATAAATACGAAATTTAATAAATAATTAACTTTAATTGTTTGTCAATATAATTAGTTTCCTTGGTAAATTTTGTTACCATGGCAATTGGTAAAATGGGTAATTTAGGTTAAAAGTAAAATTATAATGACTATAAATGGTCTAAAGTGATGAAAAGCATTATTTGATGAATCTAAATATATCATTAACACCTATGGATCTAAATTTAGTTTTTAACGGACATTTCTCTAGGTAAATTACATATGTAACATTTAAATTAAATAATGTAACATAATGTCACTTTCGTTGTCTTTAAAAACACTTATGTGTCGACATAGGGAAAAAATTATGTTATGAACGAATATAAATGAAAATTAATAACTTAATAATTATATTTTAGTTATAAAAATTTATTTTTTACATTTTGGTCTACTAAGGATAAGTTATGAAATTTTTAATATTTTGTTTAATACAAATTTAAAGACGTCACATTCTTTTTTTTAATAACTATATCATTTTTAATACAGTTTTATATAGTAGATAAATTAAAATATAAATATTATTTTTAATTATATAATATTTATCTTCATCAAGTAGTATTATTTTTAATTTTTTGTATATATATATATATATATATGTATATTAAATAATTTTATAGTGATTATGTAGTTATTATTTTATAAGTGGAAATATCATATAAATGTTATTAAAGATGCTTAAATAAATTTTATTTGAGATAATTAGTTATAAAAATTAATTTTATAGATTCCCTTGACCAATTAGGGAAATAATATTTTAATTGTTTTATTAAATTATTATCATTATATTTTTAAAAGTCCATGAAATGAATAGGGTAAAAATTTACAATATTGATATTTTATCAAAATAATCTTTTAAATAACTATTTAAAAATCCTAAAACCACATGAAAAATAAAAAATAACATTAATATGGTCCAAAAAATTTTAAGATCTTCATTTAAGATCTAATTGGCATCAAATAAGAAAAATTTACAATCTTTTTAGATAGAAAATTTGGTACTTTATTTAAAATTAAAATATTTTAACAAAGGGATAAACAAAATGATGAAGTAAAACAATAAGAAAAAATTTAAAAATATCTTATATGATTATATGACAAAATTATATAATCTTATATTCGAATTAATATCCTTTCATAGATATTTAGATTGATATTAATATTATTATAAATTAATATTTCCAGAAATTTCAAAAGTGACCCTCAATTTCATTTAAAAGCAAACCTCCCACCTCACTTCATCACATACCATTGATCATTGAATATTGACCATAACCTAACAAGTTATTATCTAAAATTCCTTAGGTACAATCAATATGTTCTAGTATTATCAAAATACCAACTCTAGTGTCCCAAATAGGAGATCTAGAGGGAGCTCATCAAAGAAGAGGTAATCTCCATTACCTAATCTTTCTAGATTATTTATAATTATACTTATTGTTCATGGTTTATCACAAATATAAACTAATAAATCCAGTATCATTTATATTATGAGATTTTATTATGATTATTTAACAAATAAATTACTCATTTTATCCATCGTACAAAAAAAGAAAGTATAACACATGCGTACGTACGGCTTACCGTCTCCACATCATGGTGTAATATTTCTTCCATTAATGATTTACTTGTATGGGTTTAATGAGGGAAATAATAAATATATGTGAAACTTGTAACATGACATTTATTCCAAAAAAATATACTATTAAGATTCACATCATTTCACCATTAATGGAATGATATCATCGCTTGTGCGTACGTACGGCCTACCACGATGCGATGGGATTCACTCTACAATATCACCACAAAATAATGATTATATAAATGTATATAATAAATAAATATGTCTTATATTATTTTAATATAATTTTTTAAACCATTTCAATATATTATATTCATAATAACTAGGACTTATACGACGAAACCTGTGTAGGATAATAAGCAATTAACACCCAAAAAAGGGGTAATACTGAAATATTAATAAGAAAAGGGTAATAAAATATCCATTTATGATATCATAATTATAAATATGGTTCTGGTATAGATTATTAAAATATTTCAACCATTATAATGGACTGTCAAATACATATAAAGAATAATATACCAAAGGTAAGGGTTCATTTCCCAATATCATTATTATCTAATATTGTTTATACACATGTATTTACTAAATAATATTTGTATTTAATGCCAAAATTTTATAAAAATGTATTCAAAATTATTTTCACTATCCCTATACAAAAAATTAATTTCATTTTTATCCATGAGTGATTTTTTAGTAAATGTTTTTAATCGAATCCCCTTTTGTTTTCCTAATGAGGTACTTCTTGAACATTTTCGGCAATAATACAAGAACAATGTTTTTTAACTCATACAGAATGAATGATTTTTTTTGCTTTCAAGATACCTTAATTCCCAAAAGCTTCTATAAAAATATTAATATTTTAATTTCAAATAATGTTTTTTCTTTTTAAATTTCACGTAATTTTATGAATATAGAATATTTTAAAATAAGAAAGGATATTACCCTTAAGAATTATTTTCATCTGATATATCATGATTATTATCCACCTAAAATTACTTTATTTGATGGTACTTATGTTTTAATGTGGATATTTTTCAAGGATATTATCCCTATTATTCCCATGTTTAGTTTATTTTTATAATAAAATTATATTTTGGAAACGCATTACTTTTCCGTGGATTATTTTATGATGGAATGATTTTTATGAAACTCATTTCATTTCGTGAGTTAATATATAATGAACGATTTACATTCACATGGAAAACAGAGGTGTGTTTTACATTATATGAAATATGGTATGTATATCTCCCTCTAATGTAATATGTATGTATTTATATCACATGTGATAGATGAGACTGAAATAAGAAGTGGACTTTGTTTAGTAATGCAAAACTATAACATGATTTTACTGGGTTCGATAATGAATAACTAGATGATGGAGTAAACCAGATTTATTAAGCTACTTTTTCCACTATGATAGTCTCATAAATTATCCGTGCCTATTATAGAAATGATTTTATATTTTTCTGTGTGTGACAAAATTTCATGCATTCATTAATGATCTCATGAAAAAGTATCTTTTTTTATTTATGAACTTCTATTATTTATTCCATGAAATGATATCATGATCTTTGGTATGAATGATATAATTTTCAAAAGTTAGTTTCATGTTATTGTGACCTAATTCATATTTTTTCAGCCTTTATCTACCCATACTGAGCATCTAAGATCATACTTTTCTTACATTTCCATTCACGAAGTTATAAATAACGATTTTAAGTACGACTAATAAAGGGGAATATATTTATGGGATAGGTTGAATATATTTCACTAAATTAGAAAAAAGTGATCCAATTTTACAAAATCACTTAACTATTACAGTCCTTGGGTGTGATTTTTTTTACTGTAATGAATATTTATCTAAAAATATGTAATTTCCATATACATTAAGCATGGGTCATTATATAGAAATAAATCAATAAATTCATATTTATATCCAAGGGAAAATAATCATGATAAGTGTGAGAAAAAATAATTAGTAAGGGTTATGTATTGAATGAGGTATACTATTTGAATAGTGCATTACCATTATGTCAATGTAAATAACTGAACACACAATCCATTTAAACAATGAGTTGACTATCATGATTAGATAATCAATAATCAACAAGGAATGGTTAATAACTGTTCACATATTCCACTTAATTGGTTCACTAAGAATAAAAATCATACATATATAATATCAACGAGAGAATATCAGGGACAATATGAATAACTGATTTCTTATGGAAGGAAATACTTAATTATTAGGTGTTTTCATCTCAAGAATCATGATACCTCTACTATCAAGCCATTTCATAGGATATTTCAAAACTATAGAAAATTTCATTTAATTCTAAAATATTAATTATACCCATGAGACTACTAATACATCGTCAGGGTATATAATATAAGATCCACCGATAACTCCATGTTGAAATAAATCCGCATATATCTATTAATAAATTTAACTTTTGTATAATATTCCTTATCATTGAATATTCAAATTCAGTAAATAGTATTGATTTAACAATTTTTTCACAATTAATCAAAAAAAATAAATGTAAACAAAATATATACAATTGGACTAGATTTTAAGAAATTTTAATATCCAATATAAATATTTATATATTTACGAGAATTAATGGATTATATATATGATAAATGATATGATTCCATTGAAATGAAAAAAAAAATCCCAAAAGAATGGGTGATTATAAAATAAATTCTTATCACTTTGGTAAATTTATAATTATACCCCATGAAAGAAAAATTAATTAATTAAAAAACTAAAAATTTTGAATAAATTATTATACATGATAAATACACTCAATGGGTACTATATAAAACACATAAGAGTGAATATGTGTATATTAAAAAATAAGCCTCAAGGAAATGAAAACTGACATGAAATCTATTACCTCACTTCTTTTTTGTTGAATATGATTTAAACTGATATATAATGGTTTTAATCATGTTATTAATTTTTACCCTAAACATATTAATATTTATAATATCATATATTATCTTATTATAACAATTTACCACCCATATGATAATAATATTTCATTAAATTCATTGTTTCATGTGTTAATTTCCCAATTTTCTCATTTTTGTTTTCCATGAAAGCTCTACTTATTTTGTATTGGATATAAATACATAAAATTGATGCACCCACACACATCATTTAATTTATGTGGTATTCTGTATGATTAGATTTGATTGTTTCCCAAACATCACTTTCAACTATGACGTAGTATAGTGATAGTGCGGGATCGAACTGATGGGGAATTGGGATAGTAATGGAAACCTTCGACTTGGAAAATTTTTAGGTAGGAAACATAAGGAGTTTTTTATGTTTATGTAACAATAATATATATTCATACCACATCCCACATGAATTAAGGGACGTTTATGGGTGTATAATATTTTAGTTCAATTTCTAGGGTAATTTTTTATGTTTCACAATGAAACCTACTAGAAAAAGAAAATGGGTAACCTTCCACTTTCCCCCATTTTATTTCATTTAGAATTTTCTCCTGAATGTGAATACATCATTCTTACACCTTAGTGAATTCTTCCGGACCCTTTGACTCATTCTAGGAGCCCTAACAAACAAAAACGGTGTGCCATTGATCATTATGTTGATAGGTATATCTCTACATTCTCCAACTAAAAAATGGTTGAAAAAAGAAATAGTGTAGTTTTAAATCAACCAAACATGAAAACACTAATTCCTAGAGGACATTGGGTCCAAAAAGAGAAAACCGGCATGGATTCTTTCTTGTCATCAATCCATGGTGTTATGCCAAGAATCTTGTTTCCTCTTATATAGGCACAAACTTTTGAAATAAAATATGGATGCATTCATATGATCTGTACCATGGTCAAATTTTGTGGGCTTCAAAATGAATACCCCCATGAACATACATCATACTTTATGAAAGAATGTAATGCCTTTCGCAAACAGGGAGTCTCTTCTGATGCTATTAGATTTCATGTCTTCCCCTTCTCTCTATGAGATCTATCCAAGGATTTTCACAAGAATCAATCTCTCAAGTCAATCATGACATGGGATGATCTGGGAAATATTTTCCTAGACAAATACCTCAAAAAAATATAGACTTAAAAACATTGTGATGATATTCAAAACATCACACATATTGACGAAGAGTCTGCATGGGAGTTTGGGAAATATTGAAGGAGCTGATGAGAAAATGCATGCACCAAATACTAAACTTGTGGTCTAACTATATACATTCTACCAAGTCCTCTATCTAGATACACAGATTTTTTTTTATCTGATGTAAAGCATATTTTTAGGAAAAATAAATCTATAAAGAGCTATTATGGATGAATTATATCATAATTCCAGCCTTTGGTAGAGTAATCATGGACCACCTCAGTGTGTAATATGAGGAGTAAATGGTTTTTGTTTCTAGCCCAATTCCTAATGGGATCGACCCCATACTACCACAATACTATGTCTCAGTAGAAAATGGTGTTTTTTGAAACCATCAAATCTAATATCACCACATCCCGAGCGAATTAAAATACATGTGTGGTTGCATCAAATTTTCAATGTTTCCACATGCATTTTTTAATTTATGTGGGAATTGGTTAGATTGGATTTTATTATTTCCAAAAAATCTATTTATAATGAGATATAGTATAATGATAGTGTAGGGTCAATACCATGGGGTATTGGGATAGCAATGGAAACCTTCAACTTGGATCCTTTTAAGGTAGGAGTCCTCATGAGTTTGGTTCAAATTGGGAAAACAATTGCTGAATATTTTTGGTTTGAAATCAAGAATAATGATGGGATCAAGATCAATTTTATGTTTTTTTAGAATGAATGATCTTAATTCTATCTTGGTAGGATCCTAAATTTTATGTTGTGAAGAGAGAAGATTTCACAAAGTAATTATATTCAAGCCAACTATTTCTACCTCAGAGGTAACTTTTCCTTGGAATGGACTTACTGATAACCTTGATGCATTATGAATAACTTTTAAGGAAGAATGTGTTATAGGGTATTGGTAATATCATATTCTTCTTCAACCATGATAGGGTCATTCATTCAAATATCCCATTTCAGGGATGTTTGAATGAATTGGATATACAAATTTTTTATCCAGATTACTAATTCATTAAGGGTTCCAAGTTGGGATTTAATGATTTATTGAGTTCTGATATACCTACTCTCGGTTACTACTCTAGATGGTTTATCCAATCATTTTATAATTAATAAATAAAGGAAATTAGAATGAAAACATATTGAATTTCTAAATGGATTTCAGGATTAAATAGTTAAATAACTTGCACAGAGTGTGATTTATTAGTTGATGAATATGAAATAATGATTTGAAAATAACATGATGGATTCAATTAAAATTATAACTAATTTACCTACTTTAAATAAGTATGATAAAAAATGCATCAATTTATCATTGTTGATTTCTAATCTAAATAATGATCGAGTGAAATGGAATCAGTAATGTAAAATGTTGTTAAAATGGACTTAAAATCCATCCAAAAATTATTATATAGATGTAAAACAATGAAAATAATTGAATGAAATTTTATTATTAAGTAGGGGGAATATAAGGGTATGGGAGGAAATTTAAATAAATATAGTCTTCCAAATCACAAATCTAATGAACTCGGTTCTCTATATATATATATATTGAATATTAGATGGTGTGTAATGGTAATTCACATTGTGTAATGCTGATCCACAGTTTTCTCTTTGGATGTCTGGTCTACGTGGATCTCATGCATATATCATCTAAGTCTTGTTTGTTTGAATCCTTTTATGATGTTTAATTTTATTTCATGTCATGAATCATTCTTATATTGGAGGAAGATATGATTTTAATGCTTTACATTGTGGATTGGTGATACACACCTTGTAATGCAGATTCACACCCTGTAATGAGCTTCACATCATATAATATTTCACGGCATACTTCATGGCTTGAAACATGTGGTGAAAATTTTCTACATGTCATGTATTGTAGTTTTAAGATTTATAATAGCTATATTTTATCTATTTTTTTCATTTTCTCCTTGAAACATTGAATGCCTAATTTGGGAAATAAAAAAAAAATTCAAAGTTCATTATTGAGTAAATCGTTGAATATCATTAATGAAATGATACAAATATATTAATATGATTTAATCTTATCAAATAACCATATGGATATTAATGTTATAAATATCATATTTACTCATTGGATAAATTTTTTCAGAATCACTATTGAATGTTGGACATGGAAAACGAATCAGATCTCCTCATGGAGAGGGTACGTCATACGTACGCACAACGATAATATCATTCCATTAATGCATGAAATAGTTAGGAATTAAGAGTTATGTTAATTTTATATAATCAATATCATGTCATATATATCACATATATTCAATAAATTTATCATTATTACCTTCCAAGTAATTCTTATGTGAAAAATGTATCATAACACTTCTTGAAGTGGTAGTCAATCTTACACACGAGTGACATTATTGAATTTTAAACAGCATGGAATGGAATAAAGAATATGTGATATTGTAATTACATGTGTATAATAATATTTTATATACTATATATATTCACTATATCCATCATTATAGAAAATATTGATATTTCTTGATGGAAAACAAATTACATTAGTTCGTGAGATGGAAATTCGTCTTACACTTGATCAAGGCGTTTGGTTCCCATTTGATAGAGGAGGAGATGCTTAAATATAATTAAATCAACATAATAACATCATAGTATATGCGATATTTCTATTTAATTATATATTATGTTTTAATACAATATTCATGATGCTAATTATATAAATAAAATGAAAGATCTTCATTGAGATGATTACGTTCCCATAGAGAAACACCTTTGGATATCCTCTTAAAGAAACTAGTGATTTAATTATTAGAATTCAAACATTTTTATTATATTGAAAAGGATTATCGGGAGAGGATTTATCATTGTTTTTTCTATCCAATGTGCTGTATAGGTGTGGAGAAGTGAATGGAGGGAGGAGAGTTTTACAAGTGGGGGAGAGGATAGTCATTGAAATTTTGAAAATATTAATGTGAACCCAAATTGTTCATCTTCCACCAGGCACTAAATTAGTTTTTTATATAACATTAGAGGTTATACGAACTAAATATATCCATATAATTTGTTTTAATACATTTTTAGGTCAATTTTTATCGTTATTTTCTATGTTTAACAACCCAGTAAACTCGTTTTCACGATAACCACTCTAATTAATTTCTCCTGTTTTCATAATTATTTATGGATTAAAATTAATTTAACCATGTTAGATAAAATATAAATATAAATATTCAAAAATATAATCAATTTTACCATATGAAATTAACATAATTGGTGGAATAAAATTAAAAACTAAACTCGTAGAGGAGTCTAAAAATGATTTTTCCATTGAAAAAGTATCAACATTTTAAAACATTTTATATCAAAATCAAATTTGAAATTTATTTATATGAAACAATATAAGTCAATAAATGTGTAATTTAAATGATTTAACTTTTAAAAAAATGTTTAAATAAAATGTGGCTTGTAAATTTTTTAAATTAGAAGGATTTTTAATAAAAATTAGTATTTTTTACTATTCATTGAAAAATTAAACATTTCCAATAAAATGAAAAGATCCTAGTAAGAAAATTTTTGTATGATGATAAAAAATTAATTTCATTTTATCAAATTAATTTTCTAAAACTATGAAAAATAATTTTAACATATGTTCTCAAGAAGTGATGAAATTTTTTCTTTGAAAGTACAATTTTTCAAAATACATATATTTTTCATTCAGTGTATTCTTATTTTATTTATAGTCAATAAATAACCATTGAATTTATATTATAAACTTTTTAACCATATATTTTTCAAAAATTAGGTTTTCCTTAATTTCTAGGTTTTAATTTTCAATCTTAAATAATAAAATTTTAATAGAGTATTGTGTTTTATATAAAATCTATATTTGTTATACTACCTGTTATCGAAGAAATATTATTTTCTAAAAAATTATTTTATTTTATATAGTTGGGGTGTCACATAAATTATCAAAAAATTTAATTCCCTTGAATCATTTGGTTTAATCCTATGAATGAATTTTTATTATTTAAAAATTCATTATATCTACATGAAATCCTCAAAATTTTAATCACAAAATAAATAATAGAGCATTAAAGACATGGGAGATGAATTGGAATGAGTCATCCATGTTATTACACAAAATTATGGTCATGCATAAGATAACCGGGTGTAATTTTATACAATACAACATGGTGGATTCAATAACTGACCGAAACGTGAATTCCTCCACCATTTCATTGTCATTTAATACAGGTTTAAATAACTTAAATAAAATAGGATGCATAGTGATTGGTGTAATATAAAATATATAAATAATTTCATGATTTATTTCATATGAAACTAATAACTTCCTATAAAAAATGTGAGTCAAACTATCATCCATCTATCTATATGGAGCATATCAATATATAATATCATCTCTCTACACCTACTCCTCTAAATCATCTCACTAATAATTCACCACATTTTGGAAGAAGGGAAAATTAACGATAAGGTGTGGCCAAAGAACCTTTGACAATAAGTACTCGATCGCCCTAATTTAAGGGCTAAAAACCCACTATAATTGTATAATGAACACCACACTGATATTGAATGGAATCCATGATAAATAGAAAATGGAAATGAAAAAATGAGAGAGTTATGTTGAATTTTTTATAATAAAATCCATTGGGCACTACCATGTAACAATAATTCTTCTTTACCCTTTAGTGTAGTATGATCATCCATAATTCAATGCTTATCGTATTTAATGTTTCTCCTCATTCTAAATATCAATGGTTGTTTACTTCTTTTAAATGGTATTGAACTAAACGATGATTTATCACCATTATACAACCTTATATCTCTTGATTAAGCCTACACATTCCAAACACCTACAAGGTATTTCATTCATCCACAACAAGATTTTCTCTCAAATCCTAAAATATACGTAAGAAGAACCAGATGAGATTCACACCCAACCTCATCATAAAATTTTATAGAAATTAAAATGAAACCTCCATCATCCCTAAAATAAAATTGCAACTTCTCTAAAATCTCACCCAATCCATATTTATTAAAACTGGAACAATCGCATTGTAGTCTGAGACCCAGACATAAATATCCTCCAAAATTGTCTAAGCCTACATTAATATATATTCCAAAAAATATACTGACTACCAAAAATAAAAAAAAACTATAACCACCCATGGGAACTCCATTTCCAAATGTTTCCATGATCATGTATGGTTCTCCGTCAAAAATAAAAAATAATCTTCCCACACCTCTTAGAGTACATATAATCACCATTTTTCCACATCTAATATATCAAAAACAAAATTATTGTGATAGGTAAAATGTTGTATTCTATAATATAACATATTCATATTATTATGGGATTCTTAATTTTCATTAATGATCAACTAATTTTTTTATAAAAAAATATCATAACTCTTATTTGATGATATTTTTTCTTGTTTTCTCACTGTGTATCGATAAAAATAAAATAAAAAAGATCTCTACTAATGATACGCTTATTCATCAAAATTCAAAAAAATCAATATGTTTAGAAATTGTATATTTAGTATAGAAGTGAATATAAATTACCTATTAGTATTTTAAAGACATAACTACCGTATTATTCCATGGGAAAACATTTCAACACAACTATCTAAAAATATATTACATTATATTTAATTATAAAGAAAATAAAATGAATAAAAGAAAATATTATTTTGATTCTTCCCAAAAAATAATTCATGATGATGATATATAAAAAACCAATTGACTAATTTTTCTATAATATGTACATTTTTATTAATAAAAAAAACTCTTCGTTAGGGTTATGTTTCTCACATGTCATAAAAGTACCTCCTCTTAGAAAAGAAACAAAAACGAAAACAAGAGTGATTTAACTACAGATATCATGAATTTGATATAATAACAATTATTTTTTATATTATACATCAATTATCCCATATGATCCATTATTTGAATGAGTAATTAGTTAATTATTTCATAATAACTTCTTATATTATAAAACATCTAATTTATGAATTATTACTCAATAAAAACAGATACAAATTTTTAATGACTAACTATTAATTTTCATGTGTTCAAGATTTCATAAGAACCATTTTTTTCTCATAAATCAAAAATTTACTAGATTTAAGATATTGAAATATAGTAGAATTGCTTCATATATAAAATCACATGTATTTCAAAATTTTGGAAATGAATTTATCTCCCCTAGTAATATAAACCATTAATGTATATTTCTTTATGTATAGTGGTCATATATTTTATACGGACACTAATCAAAAATTTTATGTAACCAAATCACATGTTATAATACTAATTTAGAGGATAAAATAAGGTTATCAATGAATAGTTTAAATATTGATTGTTTCTCTTAATGGTGATACTATTATAATTAAATGAGTATAGAAACCCATACATTTCGATTGCAGAAGTTCAAAATTAGATGATCTTTTAAAATGGAATATTAAATATGAGATACTATATATGTTAATAATATCAAATGTGATCCTTGTAGAATGAAACGTGAATATAGAATTACATAAATGTGTTATATTTTTAATTTTATAGTTATCATAAGTATATCATTCATCCAAGTTATCACTAAAATGATGAATTTTCTAGAAACACCATAAAGTCACCTAAAATTAGTGAAAAAATCACAATATTGGGATATTATAATTAAATAAATAATACTAATTTTTTTTCACAGTGTGAAAGGTACAATTATTGAGTTTTTTTAAACATGAACCTTATGTTCTAAGGAATTAAATTTACATTAGTTTTATTGATCTTATATTTTTTCAATTTTATATAATCATATCTGGATTCGGAGGCATATTTAATGAAATGATGGAGTTTTGGGAGATGTTTTATGTTTTATTAAATGATACTTAGAACACCATCATGGGTTTCATAGCATGGGGACCTGGATGATGATTCTAGGGGTTCATACATGCGTGTTATCCCACCATGGTGATATTATTCATTGAGAAAAATTTATTTGGTTCAATCATATTAAATATAGTTGTTTTATTTTAATGTATAGAGGTATATGGGATAATAAGTTCATTTTTTGGAGACCTCTCAATTCACTTCCTCATCCTCGATCCTTGGAATCCAGATATCCATTGTTCACAATCATAGGTGAGATTCTCTGTATTATCTAATTTTCTCCCTCTCTCTTATTCTTCCATAGAATATATGTTATTTAATTTGAAATCAATGATGTAATTAAGTCATGGTTGTGATGGTAATTTCTCTCTAGTTATATAATTGATGTTTCATTTGGAAATTGTTCAATTATGATCATCTCCTCCCATCCCAATTTTTTGCAACAGAGGTTAAATCTTTTATTAAGATATAACAATTTATTACTCCCCTTTATTTATATTTAAATTATGGAAGTTTAAATATCATTCATTAATTGAGGGGATGGAATATATTTTTTTAATAATAATAATAATTTACACGAAGTAAATTAATGGAAAATTTGTTAAATCAATGTGATTAAATTTCCCTATGATTCTACTTATATAATCTATTGGTTTCCCATTATTGTTTCTAGACATATATAATAGTTATGAAATTTATATGATTTTTTATATTATCATAATCACTATTACATGAAATAATAATTGATTAAAGAATTATAATGAATTGTTTGCATGAAATATTTAATTTAAAATGGCTCGAGCTATGAAAATGAAATTAAATAATTACTATGTAATGTTTAAAAAAAGGAATACATGGAATGGTGTGGATGTTGACATTGGGGTTTATTGTTTCTATATTCATAATGTGATGTAATTAATTGTGTAGAGATTTTATTTGATGTGTTATTGTAATTTCCTCATTACAAATCAGCTACCTGTATGGATCATTCAGTGGGGTTCTGGATTTCTTTCTAGTTTGGCCATATGAGATATAGTTTTGGATTTTGAATTAATGTATTGTTATTTTTGGGGGTGGAAGTTTTGTTTTATTGTTATGGGGGCTAGTGGCCCATGTTACTGGATAATTTCATGATAGTCAGATGCTGTTTGTGGGGTTGTTTTATAATTTCACAATTTTAATGGAATGACATATTTATAATGGAAAATATAATTTGTATGGTATATGAATGGAATATATAAAAATTATTTGAATGGGTAACGGCTGGTATATATATTGGTAGTAGTTTAAATTGATTTTTTATTAAAATTTAATCGGAATAGGACAAAGAATATAACAATTATGATATAGAACATGTTGAAATGGTTAAATAATGTGATTAAATGGGTAATTATGAATGGTTTTTGTTACGGTTTTGTGTGATATTCATGGATTATATATACATTAGTTTGTGGATTGATAGGAGCATATGGAAGTGATAGTATAGTTATAAGTATGGTGTTGTATTTTTGTTTTAGTATGACCACTCTTTGTTGGAATTGTGCATGGATATATTGTGCTCGTATTTTAATGTGATTTTTATACAACCAACCTCATTTTGATAATTTATTGACACCCAAATGTCTTTTTTGTTCTTGGGGTTTTGACCACCATCTAGGTCAGAAAATGAATGGATAGATGATTACTCCTTTTTCCCTAGTATCTCTTCCATATATATCAATGGTTGTGACGAATCAAGGTAATGATTAGTATATTAGGATATAAAGACCTAACATTGGTTATAGGATATTCTAACTAACTCAACACATAATATAAGATGTTATTACATTTTGGGTGTTATGTATAGTAAGAGGAGGGATTGAGGTTGATGTCTTTCATGCTAACAAAACCTTATTATACTATATAGGTGATGTTAAGATGAGATAAGATATTTAGTAGTGGATATGGGATAATGATAAAAATATTATTATTGATAGTGGTATGGTTATGATATGAGATATGGTGTTATGAAAAATGGTTATGGAAGGGATTAGGAGAGTAAGACAACATCCGTTGGGGCATAAGAAATAAATCCTAGAGGGTGGGTTATTTAAGGGTTCCCTTTTTGATACGTTATTCTAATATAGCATTATTATATATGGATTTAATATTTAGTTAGAAGGAAATAATGATTTATTAGTTATAATTGACATTGTTGGTTCTTGTGGGCTTATCTGTTTATTTATTAAAGCACTAATGAGATTCACCATCATTTTCGTGAGTGTAATTCAGTAGGATCCTATTGATTGTGCATGTATACTCTACCTTATATATATAAACTCTTTTTTGGGTTAAAGGGTGATTTAAGAAATTTATATGGATAGTACTATCTCAGAGCATGGAATGATTGATGTAGTAACTTCCAAAGTTTTTTTGTTTTGTAATTTTATTTAGGATACAGAGTCCTTTTTGACATTTCCAATATTTGTGGTTTATTGTGGTATATCAATTTTAGTTTAAATTATTTAATTTATTGTTGAATTTCTTATCTTGATCCTTAAATTTATGAGTGTAAGGGATCATATTTTCATGAATTATAAACTCAATGATACTCATTAAATAAGGGCCTATAAGAGACGAGCTTCAAGGGTCAGTCAAAATATTATAGTAACAAAACTCGGGGTTACTAGTGGGGTGGGTCATAAAAATGTGGTATTAGAGATATGGATGTTACTTATGATAAATTTTTTAATTAATAAGTAGTTATAATTTCCTGTAACTGGATAAGAGGTTGTATTAGTTAAAAAAACTATTTTATGTTACAAGGGAGATGTGAAATTACATAAGGTATTAGGTCCTTCATAAATATGTAACAATAAATTTTATCTTCCTGAACACCCCATGTGATAAAATATTTATTATATGTTTGAGGACAATGAGTGTTGAATTCATCATATTTGATTTTTCTTGTGTTTGAATTGGATTATTTTTTGAAAATTATATTTTATTTAAGGATTTAGATTTATTTATATATGTTACTAGTTTCTTTATCATAATTATCCATTCATGGTTCAGGTTGGTGATGTTTATAAGTGTAATTCCCAAAAGTATAGATTTTCTTGGATTCTAAATTAGAATTTATCATTTTCGATTATTGGAGGGGTCTTATTTTTAGGCATTGGTGAGATTCAAATTATTATATTTGGAAAAAATTGATACGGACAATTTGAATGTGAAATGAAGGATGTTTGGTAGATTAGGGTTTTAGGAGAGAACCATATGGGTATTGGGGATTTCTATGTTTCTACAACTACCATTGGCTAGTCGTTGTCCTTTCCAAACCCCATGCCGTAATATTGGGCTCACTGGATAGCTGGTATTTTAGTATTGTCCAGTTTTTCCATTTGGTGTCTTTTAAAAAAGGAATAAAAGTACACTTTTCCCATTTTCTTCATTAAGCCCTTTTCTAGGGATATTGCTCTTCCAAATGGCTGATACAATCCCACAAATTCTATCCCTCTCTTATAATTTCAATATACGAATCTACCTTGATCATTCATCATTAAGAGAACTATATAATTTAAAGAATATCTCTAGGTAATTCTAAAACTTATTTTCCTTTCCATCATCATTTGTTTCATCATCTATTAATCTCTCACTATTTATTTACATAACACACTATTTCCAAGTATATTTTCTTCTTCATCATTTTCTTTTCTAACTCAAACTATAGAGTGTTGTTTTGTGATTGGATGTATCTAGGGATAAGTTAGGTGGTCCAATTTATTTTAACCATAATCTTGAAACATTTCTGAGTGTGTGAAATGTTTGGTCATTTAACCTCTACCATGCACTGATTTTGATTAAGATAATCATTTGAGATTTTATACTATCTTAGTTATTATTACATTTAATATACCTTGAATAAGATGGATTTTTTATTCCAAGCGGAATTATTAGTGGAGGAATTATCCTCAAATTTCCTTAATTTTATTAAATTATTAATTATGCTTTATGTGGTCTAAGATGGAATTTTTTTTTGGAACTCATGGTTTTGAAAAATATTTTCACAACCATATATAATTAGAAGATATTTTCCCCTTATATCGAATCAAATGAAATAGTGGCATTGAAATGGTAACTGATTACCCCAAAAATATTTGAGTAAAGATAAATGAAAAAGAAAATTCCCAACATAACTTGCAAAGTGGATGATATGTTGTAGTGATTTTTAGTGAAAGGATTTGGGTATAATATGGAAAATAATGGGAGGCATGGAGTGAATAGTTATGTGTATGTATTTTGGTAGAAAAAGTACATGAAGATAGACCTAAGGGTATTTATCTAAAGTAAGGATATAATTAATAATGAGAATGATTTCTTGGTAAATATTTAGTTTTTAAATTAATGTATCCTGATATGCTATTGTTTTTTTATTTCTTAGGGAAAATTCATTGGAACTTTTATGGTTTTATTCAAGGGTATAATTCCATGAGTCAGCCTTGGATTCCATTATGGGACTCATATTAATGTCATGGCGTGATGAAACATATATATTAATGGAGTTCTAATACTATGGAAATACTAGGTAAAACCATTGGATTCAACAATGATTTGTTAATGAGAATTTATTGGGGAAAATCCCTCGTTGATTCAAGTGATGTATATTTATCAACATTCATGGAATAATGTTATGGATTATTTTATGGAACCTTAGTTAATTCCATGGGATGTGCTCTCCAAATTTGGGTTTGTTACATAGGGTAGATTTATTTGTTTTTAATATTATTATTCCCATCAAGAAAATATTTTTAATGTAATGTATGGTTCCCTAAATATAGACTTGTCATTTAGATTAATGGAAGGGAATGGGTCACCCCACCATTGAATTACCTATAGGATTTTTTGAGAATGAATTCTAGGATGAGCCATTTTGATTCCCTCATGTTGTTAAAACAATTATTAAATTGAAATTATATCTTTTAAATAGTTATTCCATGTTGTTTAAATGATCATATACCCACTGACTTGGGATATAGTAGGTAAAAAATTATGTCGTGTTTCACCAAAAAGCCTATGAATCAGTTTTTTACTGTTATTTACATAATTTTTTAGGTTTTTAAATTGATAATTTGTTATCTTTATACCTTATACGTCATATCACACCTTCATGAAATCTATTATAAATTAATTTTTTTGGGGACACCGTTTCTGGTGGCCTATTCTGTTTTACTCAAACCCTGCTCGAGCCACGATGGCCATTTGGGAATAGTGTAGATTGATATATGTTTATGTTCTGGTTGGGATAGGTTCATGATTATTCTTTAGTTCTTCTTGTTTATTCTATATTATTTATGTCATGACTATGAAGGACTCAGGATATGATTGAAATTGATTTTGATTTTTGATTTTATTTTTCTATTGTATCTATGTAGGCGATAATCCCTTAAGGGATAGAGTTGATCATGTATGGAATTACTTATTGTTATATCATTTTCTTGTAATTAATTTGTAACAAGTCCTATCTATCTATGATTTTTCTCCTTCTTGAGTTTTTTCAGTTTTATTATTCCACTATTGTTATGTCTCTTACTAGTGGGTATTGACTTACCACGGAACCCTTTTATAACCATTCTTCTAGTCACTACCCTCTAGCTTACAAGGAAGAATGACTAAGGCTATATAGTGCATTAGTTTTAGGAGTAGGTTTATATAACTGGTTCATTGTCTTATGATAAGGGAGTCAAAAAAAGGTATCGTAGGTTTTTTTCTTCATTCAGTTTTGGAATGGAAGATAGGATAAAAAGAGTGATTTAGGAGAAGGTAATAAGATCATGCATTACATTGATCAACCCACTCACATGTCTAAAGACAATGATTCTTGGAATAAGATTTATTGACCATATAATATCCCAATTATAGTATATTTTTTATCACCATGATTGATTCAATGGATTTATGATGATATTCTATTATGATATTTTTTCATGGCTTGATATATCATTTAAAAGTGTGTGATTTCGTTCATCATTCATGGAACATGGGATTTTTTATTCATCTTACACATCATATGATTGGTATGTTTCCTATATATGATTGAATTTTATATATGTTATCTTAGTTTGATATATGCATTTTCTAGGATTTATCATTACTGGTGATTATATCTATCTAATTTATTTTATCCTGTGGTCTATAATTTATTGTTAAAAAGGTGGTTAGTTATTTAATGTGTATGTAGGGGTTTATATAGTTATTTTCTATATATAGTATTATTTGAATCTTACTTTACCAATTAACATTATTATTTCTTTGTACATATGAATATATAATTTGATAGATGATGGTATGTATTAAATAAGGTGCATGTATGCATCCTATAAGGCATTTTCCAAAATATTTTTTTAATGAAATTTTATTTAAAAACGATATTAAATCATGGAAACCTATTAGATACTAAAGAGAATAAAATTTAAATATCTAGAAAGGTATATATTAATTTTTAAATGATGAAATTGGTTAAATTGATTTCAAGAAAAGGATTTTTTCAGGACCAGCTTGATGTAGGGCCAGCAGGCAGGGGGGTATGGTCGGATGTGGTGTAAGAGTATACCTACGAAATTTAATTTTCTGACATGGAGGATCCAGAACCGAGCTTTACCATACGATGATATCATCAAGAGGCTCGGAATCAGTATGGACTCTCGCTACCAGTGTTGTGTCAAAAAATACAATGAGAGTTTATCGCACATATTTTTGAGGGTGTCTGGGCACACCAGGTTTGGGGAGTCTACGGCGGATTCTCAGGTTACCCCCACCATGCGTTGAACTTCAAATCATTCGTGGAGAACTGGTTCCATGGGACAGACATCTCTGGAAATGAAGTGACGGTGAGATCCATTATATTCAATGTGGTATGTTGGTGTGCATGGCCAGTGAGGAACCGGGCCAGGTTCGAGGGGTGCACATCTACGGGGAGATCCATTTCAGTAAGCGTACGCTGTCTTCTGGTGGACTTGTGTGGCACCAATTTTGGTGTGTATTCTGGTGGATTTGTGCATCACAGTGTGGTCCAGTGTTCAGCAACTAGCCAGCAGGGCCACTGGGTCCTGTGGAATCCTCTTGAAGCTAGATTGAAATTGAATACTGATGGCTCTTGTGTGCTGGGAGAGATGCGTGGTAGCGGCGTGGTCCGGGACCATAGGGGCAGTGTGGCCTTGGATTTCTCGGTTCACTATGGTTATGGTAATTCTAGGCTGGCGGAGGAAAAATAGGTGCTCATAGGTATCACAATGTTCAGGCAGTGGGTGCTTGCCATCTCTCAAGTCGAGACTGACTCTATGGTTATTCAAAATGCTCTGCATGGGAAAGTTATCTGCCCCTAGTCTATCTCATACACTATTCGGAAATGAAATGATCTCCTAGATAGCAGCACCAGAGTCAATCACACATGGAGGGAGGGAAACAAGGTGGCAAATCACTTGGTCGATATGGCATCCCCCGGTAGCATGGTCAATTGTCATACTCATGTGTCCCATTTTAAACCGGAGGGGGTGAATTTGATACGGGGTGATGCCCTTGGTCTCCATTACTATAGAACCCCCTAGACACTGGAGTGTGAACCTTATTTAATGATTATATAGTGACAGTTTAATTTTGTAATGAGTTAACCTAGAAATGGATGAGGTGATAACGAAACCTTAATTGTTTTTTTACTTCATGTATTGTTAGTGCTACAACAATGAGTGGTTTAGTCATTTGTATCTCAAGATGTAGATCGTGAATATGTATAGTTGCATCCCTGGTGAGGGAAGGAGTATGTATATAAATAGAATGGTTTGTGGGAACCCAATGTTGGGTCTTTGGCATACTATATGCTTATTGTCCTTGAGATAGGGATGAGTATTAACCTATGAGTGGTTACCCTTTTGAGTTTTCTTTTAGGGCATAGGTGGTATGGCCTACTGACCCTTGAGAGGGACATGTATTTAGTGAGATGATTCCATGCCACCATTGGAGGAAATCCATGTTAGGATATGAACTAATATTTTGATAAACCTTTATAAAGTAAGAGCATGGGTAGATTATTTCTCTTATGTTATTGGACCATTATCTATGCAACCATGTTTGGGTGTGTTTATAATTAATGATATAAAGTCCTATTACAATATTAATATACCACTTTTGAAGGGTAGTGAAATTCAGATTCATTACTACCATCATTGTGTATGTTATTTTGGTACATGGTGACATCATACATATGAGGTTTTTAGTTCTTGAATCAACACTGGGATGGCGGGTGGTCATACACTCGACCTTGATACATGAATGGGATTAGGGATGTTATAAGAGATAAAATGTGATTCCTTGGGTTAGTTAAATATATATGTTGTGATGGTGGTCTATTACATGATTAAGAAAAAGAGACTATAATCATTGATTCTCTTCTAGTGGTTGAGTATTCAGGTTCTATAAACATATCGTATTTGAGTGTGTGATCATTGGGACTTAATGAGGTCGAATGGTGTGAGGGTGAGCACCAGTTTTTTAGATATAATCACGGTTGTATGCTTGGGGAAAGGATTAGTTTTCTTGAGGTAAAAACATGTGTATACTATAAGTTCAGTAACTCATTAAATAGTTTTGAGCATTAATGAATGATAGTTTCCTATGCTCGATATCATGTTTTTTCAATTGGTCAGTATTGTTTGAGTTCTTAACCCTTTAAATATTGGGAAATGATTCACGAATATTGGTGAGAAAGGGAGAGATACTTACAGTTTTGGAAGGATTCCAGTTTGTATGTGGTCATGTGTTAGATCATTGCACAATTTAGAAGCCTGATTTTGAATAATAGTACCATAGGTACAACCATTTATGAGTAGCTAACATGTATGTCCTCATGGTCAATGATTTAGGCATGTCATCCTAGTTTTTATGTGACAAAACTCGTGGGAGTGTCTATTGGGTTATGTAATTGACGGGTCCGGGAGTGTGTGACCATTTTTATTTAATGGATTAAGGTAATTTACACTAGTAACCATGATGCATACCAAATATTTTATAATCCAGTGGTCATGTATAAGTTAGGGGTTGATGAAATTGATGAGGAATTATATAAATCATCACTTTGTGTTTTGATGGGAGAGTGAAATACTCTCAGTTGGGAGGGGTGGCATCATTTTTGATTGGGTTCATGTGACATGTTCGATCTAAGTGATTATTTCTATTAATGTATTAATATAACGGTCAATGTGGCTCATGAAATGTTCCATCTCCGTGATAAAGGAATGAAACCATGGGGTTAGTTCTTAAAGTGTTGTGTATTGAATGTTATATGGTGGGGAGCCAACCATAGGATATTTTAGGGTGTGACCATCATTTGGGTTGATTTTTTATGATTATAATGGATATTATTTCCTGGGTCATTAAAAAACTACATTCAATAATTAGAATGGTGCTCTTGTATGAGCATGAATAGCCACATCTGACCATTTTATTCAAAGATATATGAGATGTGGGTATTGATTTTATGGTTTTAACCACGTAGAATAATTGAAAATACACACCTATAGTGGGGAGAATCACTCCTATCAATGGTGTGTTAAAGTCATTTTATAAAGGTTGTTAATATGTTGTACTAGTCATTTGAAGGTCATGATGGAACTAGATTCGACTTCTTCGAATATTCTGATGCACTTTGGATTCCGTCAAGAATTTCAATGGTTAAAATAAATATATATAATTTTGTAATATAAGAATTTTCTTTTGAGATTTGGATGAAATGGTGTGATCCAATCATAATTTAGTGTGGTGGAACATTGGTGTTTAGGTAAGAGTATTTGTGGAGAAATATAAGGCTCTTTTAAATAGGTCTTCCAAAGGAGATCATACTATTTTCATTATACGTCAATGGGTGTGAAATGTTTATAACATTGTTAGCATGATGTATTTGATGTAACATGAATTTTTTGGAATTGGTTGTGTATCTTCAAGGAAATTTCAATGCATTAGAGATTATATTTCATAGTGATGTAACATAAATTATGGTTCATAATTTTGAAATGAAGATGAGAACCAACATTAGACTGGTATATTCATGTATGATCAGGTGTGGTGAATTGGAAACTATAACAAGCTCATTTTAAAATCACGAGAATGGTGCTTAATATGAATATTCTGTACATGGGAGGAATTATGATCCATAAATTTATATCATGGAATAATTCCTATAGTATGGAGAACCACAGGCTAGGAAAGAAACTAAATAATTAAATGTGGGTGGTTTAGGACAAACAGGCTCAAATAAGTGTTTTCTTATCACTTTGAAGAATAATGATAGAAGTTTTTGATGTTTTAAAAAACATATGGCTTAATTTTGGGAGTTTCACCAAGGAACAACTTTATAAATTTATATATAGAATAGGGGAACTGAATGAGTGATGATGAATGGTTAAATATGAGGGATCGAGTTGGATGAAAAATAGAAATCCTCAAGGATGATAAGTGTTATGTTTGGAAGTTTGTAATTCTAGTCTGTATGGGTAGGCCTTGATACTTGGTGAGTATTCTAGTATTTAGATTATTTATAGGTTCATATTTTCATCTAGCATCCAGATTCAAATTTTGAGGGTTTGTACCCCTCAAAAAATCAACTTTGGATGTGAAAATGGTCAATAGTTACATTGGAGATTGAGAAAGAAGAATACAGATGTCGGGGTTGGTTGGGTTCGTAGAGGAACCACTTCCCAACGAGTGGTATGAAAATGGATTATCAGTGGCCTTTCTAAAACAATGGAATCATTACTAGGATCACTAAATAGCTTCTGACATAGTACTAGCTAGTCGATGTTCCCAGGTGTCATAAAAAAAGATTGACTTTTACTTTTCCTAGTTTTTCTTGAACCCCTTTCTCAGGAATTATGGGTTCCCCATGGCTAGTAGAATCCTCCAAAAACTCTCCATCCCTTCTCATATCCATGGACGTATCTCCCATGATCCTGAAGAATTTAATGTTCTTTCAGGGGAAAATAAATTCTATAGGTAAGGATACAAATCCTTGTATTTTTTTTCTTTCTTTATTTGTTATGTAAGAACTCATAAATTATACCTATTATGCATTATTTCTAGATCTTATTACTATTTCATCATTTTATTCCATTCTATCATGAATATGAGGCTACTTTTAGGAAAGTATATGTTTTTAAGATTAAAGTATTTGGTCTATTTAATTTATGCCACATATTTTCATCATTTCTCAGTGTCTTCATAGTGAGTTCATGATTTATCGATCATGGATTGATTGAGTTTTTTAAACATTTTAGTTTTATGTTTTTCTTAGTTAATATCTTCTAAATATGGATTCAATAATAGGAAATGGTAATTCAAATGGAATTCTTAGTGGTGATATTATCATTGATTTTGATAATATCATTAAATGTGTTATTGTGTTTTATGTGTTTTAAGTGGTAACTTTTGGTTAGAATAGATGGTAGTGAAATGAAATTTTACAACAATCAATAATTATAAGAGAATTTTCCCTTGAATTGAACGTAGTAAAATGGTAACCTTGATATGGTAATTGATGGCCAATTAAATAATTGTTTAATTCTCATTGATATATTAAAATATAAAACAATACTCACTAAGTGGAAGATATTGGGTAGTAATGTTTAATGAATTTATTAAGGAAAAATATGTAATATAATGGAATATATGGAATGAATTGGTATGGGGATGTAATTTTGGAAGAAATATTCCATGTAGAGGACCCTAGGAGACTTTCTCTTAAATATATTTTTATTTCATATTGAAAATTATTTCTTCAAAAATTATTTTTTTCTAAATCACTATCTCTTTCTATGATGATTTATTGGAATGCCTTGGAGGGATTCCTTGATGTCTACATAGACCTAAACAATTGTGGAATGATGTAGGAGAGAATTGGATTCCACTAGGGTTCATGTATGAAATCTATAGTGTAGAGAAACCCTAGGATTCATGGTGGTCCAATGTTATAGAATATGTAATATCCTAACCTGGTGGACACTAAAACTGATGCCCCATTATGGGTCACCACATGACTTCAAGCGCACCTCCCCATACGCCAGAGGATGCGAACAGTAGATTTGGTATGAAGACAAACATGGGGAGATTATACTTTCTTATTAGAGTAATTGCATAATATAAGTAGTATCAATAGACGTAATAACTATCACGAACAAAATAAATAGATAGTATACAAAAAACAATTACTAACTAAGTAAAACATTCTATAAAATTACGATGAATACAATGAATTTCATCTAGTCATAAAAGTAAAATACCAATACCGAAATGAAAAAAAATACCCTAAGCATGGTCTTGAGTCCCAACCTGATCATGAAATCCCATAGTCTAACCAAATAGTCCATATATAACCAGTAAGAGAAAAACAATTAGAAAATTCTTAAGTTTCATTGTGGCCAGAGTAGGGTGTGAGTTCAACTCAATATAAAAATAAAAATGGTGTCTAAACTAATAGATAGAATTTACAACAATGTATGTAGATAATCATGTTTTAGTAAATAAAAGACTCTGAGTGTAAATAGTTTGACATGTAAACCCTTATTAATTACCTATTGATATATTTATGTTATTTCATATCAACACCATGGAAATAAAACATTTTATTTCAAGTGGGTATTCATTTATTAATTAATTTAATCTAGTGTACCCTATAGAATCAATCCGAGAACCCAAAACATATATCAAATGTGTCAAATGTTTGAAATTAAGGATCCCAATTCTAAAAATCCAACTGGAATCTTGAATGTCATTCCTAGATATCCCAACAACATGGTTACAAGTGGGTCATCATGGAGAATCAATCCCTTAATACAAGCGGGACTTAGAACTCCACATCCAACCATACAAACCCTTGGGACGTAATTCAAAAAACACAGAGCATCATTCAATGAATCCAAATGGGACTCTAACCACCATGTCCAAATATCCCAACCATTTTAGGTAATTCCATATCTATACCATTGGGTTATAGAGCTTCAGTCCTTCCCCCAAAAATATATGGGGCACTCGGGTGTCGAGATCAATATTCTAGCTTGCCCAGAACTAGAGGGTGGACCATCAGTGCACATCCCAAAACCATTTTTCACTATTCGGAAAATAATAAGCATTAATCCACGAATCCAACTAGGATTTGTCACGTCATGTTTGACCATCCACAATCATTCCATTATTAACAATAATATTCTTTATCACATCATTTATCAAAAAAACATTACCCTTAATCCTTCAACATTTACAAATGACCTAAAAAACTATAAAAAACACATCTCAAGAAGGTCCATACATTTTTTAACAATTTCATAATTACCCATTTCATCTCATATTCATTAAAAACAGAGGTTAAAAATTAATGATTCCATTTAACAAATTAACCTTACCCTTACATTCATTTCATAAAACATGTCTTAGAATTCATTTAGAGGAACAAAAAAACAAATCCTTCATTTTCCAATTTCAAATCTACCCTTTAGCAAGAACCCCCCTCTTTAAAAATTAAAACAAGACCATAATGCATAAAATTATGATCGACATTTGAGATATATTAATGAACACATTTTATAAATCACATTGAGTTAAAAACCTCCTTTTAAAATGTTACCCATGTTCGAAACATAACTTTCTATAAATGAAAACCATAACCAAACCAAAAAACCAAATACATTGTTAAAACCATTTCAAGAACCTATTAGGAATTTCACCAAATCCAACATAATAATAATTTTCATTATCCCATTAACAATTACCATTTATGTAATTAAAAATCTAATACCATTCCTTATAAAAATTATCCCATATCAAAATTTACAATTTCATTTCACTATTTTTAAGGGATTTTTATGCCCTATGTGTAGCCCTAGGTTCAGTTTCACATCATTAATGAACCAAATGTGTTCCATGAAGGGTATTGAACACCATTTTGGCCCAAATTACTTTCCATGGTAAAAGATATTATAATTAATCAAGGAAGTATATAATAACCGCATACACATATAAATTTCAAGACTTTTGGAAAAGTATTTTATAACACCTACGCCATGCTCATAAAAAACTACTCATAAAAAAATGTCCATTGATTCAAAATAAATATGCCTCAAACACCACAATAATGAACAGACAAGGAAATAATTTATTGGTAATAAGGAAGGAGAGGAATCAATACACCAATCATATTACAATAAATTAAAGTAAATAAAATCTAATTCTTACCTAGAGCATTGATTCACAATCAATGGTAGTCCAAATTCCTAAAAACAAAGGAGAATCACCCATTGAGGAGGAGGAGGAGGATGTTGGTTCATCAACCAATATACAAGATGTTGAATGGAAGAGAAAATTATGGGAGAAAGAAATATGATCATGAGTGAAAATGGTAAAAAACCACATTTAATGAGGAAAATGTTTTGGCCACAGGGTTTTCCAAACCATTTGTCAACTATGCATTTCCCTCTATATAAGAGGAAACTAAATTACATAGGTTTCTCAGGCACCCACAGAGTTTGAAAAAACACTTGGTCACCATGTTCTCACATATATCCATGGAATGTCCGAGCCACATGGACTCCTAGAGTAACTTTGCATGGTATCCCAAACCATGAAACCCCTTCTATAGACCACACAAATTGCCCTTCATCCCTTCTTTCTCATATCATAAACCCCTACAATTCCCCTAGACCTACCCTAATACTAGGAAACATTATATAAACCAAAAATTCAATCTATGATATATGTAATATTAGGTTAATGATCTTTAAACCTCATCACATTATAACATCTAATCCTCATGTTTCCTTCCTCTGCATCACCAAACCTCTAAGATATATGGTCGATCCACAAGAACCAATAATCAACCTCTATCTTCGTAGTTTGTTCTCGAACAATTCAATTCCATAAAAAATCATACCAACGAAATATTCATAATTTATATACTTGACGATGACCCGAACATGGTGTCTCCCAAAGAAACATATGTTGTTCCATCTATCAAAGAGAAAAAATAGTCACATAGTTTTTTTATCCAGCTATACAATTTTAAAAACCATGTTGTAGTAATTTACTCACCACTTTCCAATATAATTCCAAGTCTTATGGAAACCTAGTGGTATTATACATGGTTTCTCTGACTATTAACCCCCTTCTTCATGTCACACATTTATGGGTCATATTTAATACTAACCCTACACCAACCATTCATTCAAAAAATATTGGCCTCTTTCCATTATTTCTGTGTCTTGAACCCCAAGATGACCCCTAATACCTTATCTATTCCCCAGAAACATTCAGTAAATAAGAAATTAAATATGGAATATAACATATGTTTGGTATTTGAACTAACAAAATACCTCAAAAATCAACTAGATTCCACTTATATTAATTATCATTAATTCCATGGGGTAGACCTCCATCGATTTAATTGATGTTTATATTTATTGAATTCCACTGATTAATGTCATCGGTTATTTCAAAGCACCATAATGAATGACATGTAATGAACAACCCCGGACTTGACATGATTAAATTGAGTAAAATGAATTAGTTTTAATCTAATTATTCCCATCATTCTATTTTGATGAATTCCAAATAAAAATTCATTATGATTAAACTAGATGCTCAAACTATTGGAATTCTATTGTTAACCCATCCCTTGTATTCCCTATAGGATATTTTGTTATGTAATTACTAGTGGAACCACATAGATAACCTTTTGTTATTGGAAGTATGGATTACTTGGAAGTATAAATTTGAACTAGTAGAGCCACACTATTTACTATGATCAGAGACACCCCATCTTCGGCCAACGATGGTAAATACTGATGTTTTGGTCACAATTGATCCAGATTTTTAGTATCTGTTTTAATAAATTTTATTTAATTTTTTAGTATGTTAGCCCTTAAATTTATAAATATTTATCTGTATAAATATTTTGTTCTAGAACTCATTCATTCACATGATTATAAACTGATTATTTTTGTGATGTTTTTGGTGGTTTCCTTATATGTTTAACTCACACCCTAATGACATATTTATTGAATTTTGGTACACTTGAAAAATTCTCTTTTGAATTCTCAATTAGGGGAACAAACCCGATGTTTTTTATTTCTTCATTTAGGAATGTTGTCCATAGAGTATGGATTTTGAGAACGAGATAGAATCAAGATCAATATTGTAATAAGTTTCAGTTCTATTTTTATTGTTATAGTTTACCTGGTTATGTATTCCTCCAATGGGGGCCATTTATGGAAGTAATTGAGTTACTAATTATTTTATCATTTTGATATTAGAGTTATTTTTTTCACATTACCAATATTATCCATGAAATTTATCAAGCATTATTTTTGTGATTGTTATTATTATAATATTATTGTGACAACGAGAAGAGGGTATGTTATCCCCACAATATCCTTATAGACACTCACTAATAGTCATAACCCTCTGGTATATGGTTAGGTGTACATACGACCATGTGTTACACCACACCCGGGAAACAATTCAACGGCCTCCAGGGAAGGGTGTTATAAAAAGGATGATATATATAACCAGAAAAGTGTTTACTAAGATATAAAGGATGAAACATATAAGAATATTTTTTTGAGTTCATGTATATGATATTGGTGTAGTATTATGGACATTTAACTAATTTAGATACTAAACATTGTTTAAAATATTTTTATGTCACCTTCAAGACTTTTATAGTTGAGGAAATATATTGGGTTCCACTATTGGTATGTATATTACATACGGTGGTGTTCAAGTGGTGAATTTGGTATCTTAGGAACTAAAATGAAGAATATTTTTTAGGATTATTTTCAGAGATAGTTCTATAATATTTCTGTATATAAATCTTAATCAAAATAGACTAGTAGGAGGTGATATAAATCCAAGTTATTATTCTTGATAACATCATTTAGAGGAGTTGATATATCCCATAATTTGAGATGCATTCACCCCATTTATATTACTGATGTATCTAAAGGATTAAACGCGTTCCAGGTGAATGTGATGATGTATTCCCAACTAGGATCTTCATAAAATGATATACATTAGATCTCCCCAAGGAGTCAGGATATTAGTTGATTATCTCAAATGTCGTGGAAATGGATATTCTATCTAGAATATATCGGGAATCAACATCTTTATTAATACTTTTCTAGAGTCATAATATTACATTAATACCCCTAATAGGTAAAATTGTTTATTAATTTCTTATAGATTTCACCATCATCATTGATTTTAGTGTCCGACAACTCTGGGGGATCTGTGTGGGGCTGGTGCTTAATATCCATTTTAGAATTAGTTTTAATTTCCTTATAGGTTATATAGGTGACAAGGAAAGTAGGAATTTATTCCATTATGATGAGACATATCTATTATAAAACAACCACATGATATACCTTACACATTGGGGAATATTTTTGATCATAGAGATGGAGGTTGTCAATAGCAACGAGGTAGAGGATTTAGATGTTAATAGTTGTAATATATAGAGATGATAATAATTGATGGGTCAGATATTATCAAATATTCCATATATATATCATCTTCATTATAATTTTCTTTGATTGATTCTAAATAAATACACTCCTCAACTGAACCATACTCAGTCCATTCCTTAGTGCTCATGGTGGATAGTGTTTTTGTTCCCCTAGATTTGATAATTCTTGTCATGGTTCAGATGAGTTTACATAATGTTTTCAAGGGTTTTGATCTTATTTATTATGATTCCAAGCCTTTCATAGACATATATTTCATATTTTCTAATGAAAATTCATTGCGTTACACAAACACACTCTTGAAGATCATAATTGTATAGTGCCATTGGAAGCATAGAAACATAAATAACTTGTTCATAAGTGAAATAAATAGTCTCAAACAATGTTCTTCCTAAATTTAACCATTATTATAAAAATCATATGTAATACATTTCTTCATAACCTGGAGAAAAACATAAAAGAGGGTGATCTCAAATGATGAGTAAGGGTAAATACAGGAGATGCATAAAAAACACATGAGTATAAGGGTATGATAACATGAGAATAACATTTGAAAACCATACCCTTAATATAAAATATCATAATATTCATTTATGGAATAATTATTGGTAGTTTTTAATACATGAATAATAATAGAATCAAAATAAATAGTGTATAAGAGCATAAAAATGGCATAACACATAGAAATTTTAGTATATAAATAAACATAAAAATTCATTCCGATTTTTTGTTAGGATTGTTCAAAATTTTATCATACTATAATGGGTTCACTCATCTATACATCATAGTATTCAAGGTTCACTCTGAAAACTATCATAATGGAAAAAGTCTCTAACAGAACTTGGTTCACTTCCCATTCTATTACAATGTATCTCCTGAGATTTAGATCAATACCTAATACATTATAGGCAGATCTATGTCCCACCAACCACATTATTAAATTATAAAAATGTGTTCGACAATATTATAGAATATTCATCACATCATGACCCATGAATATAAATTGGATTCATAAATCATTCATCATATTCTAAACCATGAAAAGAAATGGGGTTCATTAGAAATTTGATTATAGAATGACCCAAGGAAATGAAATAATCCTCATAGACATAATTCATCTAGAAAAATAATAAATATGAAATAATTTTATGATATACCTAGTAAAGATTACGTAGAATCAAATTATTTCATCTTATATTAATATTTTGAAAGAAAACCCACTTATAACGTTTCATGTGGAAAATATCCATTCATTTCAGATAACCATTTTAAAATTAAAAATTCATAAAATATTGCGTAAATAATTTTCATTCACAATAACTATGAAAATAGATAAATTAATGTACAATGAAAATTATGGTCCGAAAAGTTGGAAATTCCCATCATGACTTGTGTGTTAAAGTAAATATCCCTTTTACATTTTTGGTAAAATCAAATTGGGAAATATTTGTAAAATGACATGAAGATTATATTTAATTATATATTTAAAAAATCATAAAATGGGTCAAATATATTTAATTTATCATATGGAAAATAATTGAACATATTTGAATTTATTTTTGTAAAACATATATATGTAAGATAATGTTTTTTCAACTAAAGATAAAAATAATATGATTTTTCCCAAAACATTATTTTGGTCTCTATAGTATATAATGTGAGGAAAATTGAAGTAAAACTTATGTTTTAACGAAATAACTATAATATAATGAAATTCATGTATTTATTGAGAGACTTATTATTATATTTCCTCATCGGAAATATAATCCTAAACAATATCGATAAATGATGAGATTGTAACAAAAAAAATATTTACCACATCGGTATATTTTGAATTATAAGAACCATTTATAATTAAAATTTAATGAATCATTAAATATAATGAAAATATGGATATTCATAATATAAAATTTCAAAGTTAGCTATATAAACCTCATAAAATAACATAGGTTCACAATATATCTTATGTCCAAAATAAGGAAATTTGAGACAAAAATCATCGACCCTATGTCTCAACATACTTCACACATAGCCAAACATCTTAAATAATAAATATAAGTTTATTATAAATATTTTTATGAAACATAATTATATATATCATTCCATATATGATTTACTTAGAAAACAATATTACCCATTTATTAATAATTTCATGTTAAAATCACCATTTGGGTGATAACTATGTTTCTTTTCATGTATGTGTTGATTTGGTATTTTTTCCAATAATTCTGATCATGGTTCTATAATCTAAAAAAAATTATCCATGATATTAATATAATATATTTTCATTATATATTTATTTTTCATATTTAATAAAATGTAGAGATATCAAATGATTTATATTTCTTAATGATATGGTAGGTCTTATGTACATATAAATGTTGTTTCCATATTTTAATGTATATAGTGAATGAAAGGTAAACAATATACCACCATTGAAGAATAATATTTTTTTCACATATGCCAAATATATTTATTAGTTTTATCCTTATTACCTCCCATGAAAATTATCAGTGAAAAATGAATCACATCACTTCGTAAGGGGGTAGTCTGTCGAACACATGAACGACATTATTGTATTCTCTCTGAAATGGAAACTACGAACGTATAAGTTATATTATATTATCAAAAGTATTATTATATCAGAAATATAATTTATTAAAATTATATAAATAATTATGTTTAGTTGTGATATGGGTGGTTGGAAAATGAATTTCGTCAATCCATTTGGCGGAAGTTCTCCTTACACATGATCAACAGTTTCAATTCCTATTTGAGGGAGGAAGAGATGGTTTGAGGTCATACCCCTAAAAGAACAACATATATGTATATTTAATATAATTATTTTATTATATCATAATTTTTTGAAACTAAACTTTTTTATTTGAAATAAAAAAATTAATAAAATTCTCAGGTAAGGATGTTACCACTTCTGCATACATCTTCTTTTGGTTTTCATCAAAAGTCATACCAGATTAGATTTTAGAAAAAAATGATTTAGAAGATGTGTGAAGGGAATAAGGTATTTTATTTGGGAATATCATGGAGAACCTAATGGCTTTATTATGTTTGTAAATAAAAGGATAGGGGTGGCCTCTTATAAGTGGGGGAGAGGATACACATGGAATTTTTTTAAATAAGAAACTACACCCATATTTTTTTCTTTCCATATGGATAAAAAATGGGCAATTTGAAAATATTAGAATATATAAGTTATAAATACTACCACAAATAGGTATTATAACACTTTTGGGTTTTTAACACTTATCTTTTAATTTTAACCCTTTCTAAACTCATATTTACTATAATCTCAATAATTTTATTTTCTGGTTTTACTATTTGTTTTGGTAATAAATTAAGATGACCTTATGAGATAATATTAATTATCATATAAAAATATGTAATTATTTTTTCAAAATTCCATCCACAAAATTGGGAAAAATAAATTTAAAAATATACCCATATATGGAAAAAATAGACGGTTTTCTAATGAGAAATGTTTCAAAATTATATAGGGTTTATAAATTCTAATTCAATATTAAATTGATTTTGATGACATGTATTTTTTTAAGTGTAATGTAACAAATATAATTTTACTTTTTCAATTGTTTTAAAAAAAATTAACCATATAAAATCATTAAATAAAAAGAAACATTTCCTTAAAAACTAGTATTTTCCATTATTCATCGAAAAATTAATGTATTTAAAAAAATTCAAAAAATGAATCCTATGATTATTTTTTACATGTTTATTCCAAAAATTAAATACATTTCATCAAAAAAATTATTAAATATTCAGAAAATAATAATCATTTTCTCACAAAATCAAAAACAGATTTTTTGAGAAAATAATATTTTCCAAAACATATAATGACTTTACGAAAAATTGAGTACTTTTTTATAAGCATATTTTATTTATATAAATCAATTATAAATAGTATTTAAATATTTTTCATTACTATTTATACAACCAAAGTTAATGGCTTGTTCATAATGTAATGTCCCAGAAATTCCGTCAAATTGTTTTTAGTTCTATGGAATTATTTGAAGATCATGAAATCTAACAGCGCATGATTCTAAGGCTCGGAGTGCCCAGAATGATCCGTCGAAGTCTGGTAAGTTTTAATTAACATGTGTAAGCAGTTTTATGGAAAATATAGAATAACTCTTAAATGGTAACTCGGATCAGAAACATGAGGGAACCGTTGCCTTCAGGATGGAGGGTTTATCCTCGGTACAACATATGTTTAGATGGCACAGGCTACCTATGCGAAAACCCAAAAATGGCATAATCATATATGAAATAATTAAATAAATTATTTTATTTTTCAAATGATTATAACTCACAAATGGTAACTCGGATAAAAAATATGAGACCACCGTTGAACTCTTGAGGGTATAATCTCTTTAGGTAGAAACTAAAACTTTTCGGCATGGGCCACCAGTGGATGTTGGTTTTTGGCCGTAAATAAAAGAATTTAGTGACAATTATTTTATTGTAAAATCCATAACCTTTAAACGGTAACTCGGATTCGAAATATGATAGTACAGTTGGGTTTTTGGGGCGTTTTTTCACTTAATAAGAGCCTATCCTCAGTCGGCACACGTCGAGGGTGGCTATAAATAATTTTCTGAACTTTTTTCGTGTACGTTGAGTAAATGCGCAAGAGGAGTTTTGTAACTTTTGAACCGGTGCTCGGAATTGAAATATGAAGACACTGTTGAACTTGCATCACTAATATTCTCTTAATAAGACCTTCACTTTGGTAGCATTAGGTCTAGAGAAAAAGTTAGTTTTTGGAAATTTTAATAGAATAAATAAAATGAAATTATTTTTTTATTCTATTCCTCCAACGAACAAGCAGTAAGGTGGGACTGGCGACGTGTCAAGCCAATAAATTGCATGAACTTTAAATTCTAAGTAACCACACTATTGGGTAATTAAAAAGGTTTCTAATTAATGGGAATCCATTAATCCCACAAATGTTGAACACCCCTACCCTCTCATATTTATATAGAGCTTGGGGAGAGGTGTCAGTGTTGCTTCACCAAGCAATGAAGTGCTGACAAAGTGCAGTGACACCAAACCCTTGGAAGATGGAGCCGGTAACCGTGGGAGGTGACGAGCAACACCGAAACCCTGAACCGGATATCGACAAATGAGTGACGTCATTGGAGGATTATTGTGGTGGAGGAATAACATTGAACTCTTACACAAATGTGTGCTCACCATCAGTCTTGTGGTAGGGTTTGTTGTTTTGAATACACCCTTACTCATTTTTGACGTTCTTCATGATTCATGAATTTTAAAGCAGCTTGTTACCGCCCTAACGTGGAGGGTGTGGGACAAACAAACATGGCCCGACCTATCTTCAGCCTTTTTGGTTTTTTACGAATTCATTGAGGTGGAGGAGGATGGAGACTGGTGCTGGTGATGGGAACTGGTGGGACTCAAGAGGGATGGCCAGCACCACGACCGACCTTGAAGACGGTGGTGGTGCAACAACGCCACTGTAGAAGAGACATGGACCGTCGTCCATGGTGGAGCAAGGGCGGGGGTCGGTACTCTGGTCGGCCACACGAAGTGGATGACAGCGCATGTCCTTGCCGCCCGTCGTGCAGGAGCCGTGGCCTTATTCCCCGGCGGCGAGAAGAGGGCATCCAGATCATTGTCGGCTTCTGACGAAGGTGTCGTGCATGACTATGCCACGTAGAGGAGGAGGTTGGACATCTGGCCAGTAGTGGTAGGCCGCTGCAACGCTGGCCTCTGCACCATGGGCTGCCTCACCGCAGGCTGCCTCACTGCAGGTCGCCTCACTGTGGGCTGCCTCATGGAGGGCCGCCTCACCGCGGGCCACCTCACCGTGGGCCGCCTCACCACTGGCCGCCTCACCGCAGGCCGCCTCACCGGGTGCCGCCTCACCACGGGCCTTCTCACCGCGGGCCTTCTCACCGCGGGCCACCTCACCACCGGCCGCCTCACCACGGGCCGCCTCACCACGGGCCGCCTCACCGTGGGCCGCCTCACCACGGGCCGCCTCACCGCGGGCGGCCTCACCGCGGGCCGCCTCACCGCGGGCTGCCTCACCGCGGGCCACCTCACCGCAGGCCGCCTCACCGCAGGCCGCCTCACCGCAGGCCGCCTCACCGCCGGCCACCTCACCGCTGGCCGCCTCACAGAGGGCCGCCTCACCGCGGGCCGCCTCACCGCCGGCTGCCTCACTGGTGGTCGTCGCACCGTGGGCCACCACACAGTGGCCAACACCGTGCCGACATGCCGGGCTAGACCCAGTTTGCTAGGGTAGACCCATGATCTGACCTGAGTCGGGCCGGGTCGACCCGAACTTGGTCGGGTTGGACCAGACCTTGACCAACTATGACTGTTTTCGTTCTTTCGGCCATATCATGAGCTACGAGTGTTCATATGACGAACCGTCTACAGCGTAGAAAACCTTGGATCGAGATGGTCCTTTTGGTATACCCCACTTGGGTTTTATCTAAATTTGGGGTATGTCTTGGTTGGATCGAACATGAATCCAATGAGGCCCTCGAGACTAAAAGGCTAATAACTTATCGACAAGGCATCTGATTGATGCACCATCTAATGCGTTAGGAACCCATTTTTGTGGCAGTCCATTGGGATACATCCTCATTGGACTTTGTGGATGTTCGAGTACTGACATGAGTCTTGAGGTGGGGACCCCCTGGATCAAGTGAGATTAGTGAGGGAACCTTGTAGCTTGCTTTAACATGAGAAAGGGATCCTATGTGGTTATATTCCTTGGGATCCTTTGTGGGTATATGTTCGATAGTGTAACATGGATCTTTTCTAGCAATCCACGTGGGACAACAAGTATTTGTCATGTCATGTTCGACCATCCACAATCATTCCATTATAAACAATTATCTTCTTTATCACATCATTTATCAAAAAAACATTACCTTTAATCCTTCATCATTTACCAATAACCTAAAAAACTATAAAAAAACACATCTCAAGAAGGTCCATACAATTTTTAACAATTTCAGAATTACCCATTTCATCTCATATTCATTTAAAACAGAGGTTAAAAATTAACAAATCCATTTAACACATTAACCTTACCCATACAGTCATTTCATAAAACAAGCCTTAATATACATTTAGAGGAACAAAAAAACAAATCCTTCATTTTCCCATTTCAAATCTACCCTTTAGCAAGAACCCCCCTCTTTAAAAATTAAAACAAGACCATAACGCATAAAATTCAGATCGAGATTTTAGATATATTAATGAACACATTTTATAAATCAAATTGAGTTAAAAACGTCTTTTCCAAATGTTACCCATGTTTGAAACATAACTTTCCATAAATGACAACCATAACCAAAACAAAAAACCAAACACATCGTTAAAACCATTTCAAGAACCTATTAGGAATTTCAAAAAATCCAACATAATAATAATTTTCATTATCCCATTAACCATTCCCATTTATGTAATTAAAAATCTAATACCATTCCTTTTAAAAATTATCCCATCTCAAAATTTACAATTTCATTTCACTGTTTTTAAGGGATTTTCATGCCCCATGTGTAGCCCTAGGTTCAGTTTCACATCATTAATGAACCAAATGTGGTCCATAAAGGGTATATAACACCATTTTGGCCCAAATTACTTTCCATAGTAAAAGATATTATAGTTAATAATGTAATTACATAATAACCACATACACCTATAAATTTCAAGACTTTTGGAAAAATCTTTTATAACACCTACGCCATGCTCATAGACAACTACTCATCTAAAAATGTTCATTGACTCAAACTAAATATGCCTCAAACACCACAATAATGAATAGATAAGGACATAATGTATTGGTAATAAATAAGGAGAGGAATAAATACACCAATCATATTACCATAAATTAATGTAAATAGAATCGAATTCATACCTAGAGCATTGATTCACAAACAACGGTAGTCCAAATTCCTAAAAACAAAGGAGATTCACCCATGGAGGAGGAGGAGGAGGATGTTGGTTCATCAACAATATACAGGATGTTGAATGGTAGAGAAAATTATGGGAGAAATAAATATGATCAAGAGTGAAAATGGTAAAAATCCACATTTAATGAGGCACATGTTTTGGCCATAGGGTTTTCCAAACCATTTGTCAACTATGAATTTCCCTTTATATAAGAGGAAACTAAATTACATAGGTTTCTCAAACACCCACAGTGTTTGAAAAAACACTTCGTCACCATGTTCTCACCAATATCCATGGAATGTTCGAGCCACATGGACTCCTAGAGGAACTCCGCATGGTATCCCAAACCATGAAACCCCTTCTATAGACCACACAAATTGGCCTTCATCCCTTCATTCTCATATCATAAACCCATAAAATTCCCCTAGACCTACCCTAATACTAGGAAACATTATATAAACCAAAAATTAAATCTATGATATATGTCATCTTAGGCTCAGGATCTTAACACCACACCACATTATAACATCAAATCCTCAAGTTTCCTTCCTCTGCATCACCAATCCTCTAAGACAAATGGCCGATCCACGAGGACCAATTATCAACCTATATCTTCATAATTTCTTCTCGAAAAATTCAATTCCATAAAAAATTATACCAAAGAAATATTCATACATTATATACTTGACGATGACCCGAACATGGTGTCTCCCAAAGAAACATATGTTGTTCCATCTATCAAAGAGAAAACAAAGTCACATAGTTTTTTTTGCCAGCTATACAATTTGAAAAACCATGTTGTAGTAATTTAATCACCAAATTCCAATAGAATTTCAAGTCTTATGGTAACCTAGTGGTATTTTAAATGGTTTCCCTAACTATTAACCCCCTTCTTCATGTCACACATTTATGGTTCATGTTTAATACTAACCATGCACCAACCATTAATTCAAAAAATATTGGCCTCTTTCCATTATTTCTATGTCTTGAACCCCATGATCACCCCTGATACCTTATATATTTCCCATAATCATTCAGTAAATAAGAAATTAAATATGGAACATAACATATGTTTGGTATGAGATCTTACTAAATACCTCAAACAATAAACTAGATTCCACTAATATTATTTATCATTAATTCCTTGGGGTATACCTCCATCGATTTGGATGATGTTTATATTTATCGAATTCCACTGATTAATGTCATCGGGTATTTCAATGTACCATAATGAATGACATGTAATGAGCACCCCAGACTTGAATTGATTAAATTGAGTAAAATGAATTAGTTTTAATTTAATTAATCCCATCATTCTATTCTGATGAATTCCAAAAATGATTCCCTATGATCAAACTAGATGCTCAAACAATTGGAATTATATGGTTAACCCATCCCTTATATTCCCTATAGGATATTTTGTTATGTAATGCCTAGTGGAACCACATAGATAATCTTTTGTTATTGGAACGATGGATTCCTTATAAGTATAAATTTGAACTTGTAGAGCCACGCTATTTACTATGAACAGAGACCCCCAATATTAGGCCAACGATGGTAAATACTGAGGTTTTGGTCACAATTGATCCAGATTTTTAGTATTTGTTTTAATAAATTTAATTTAATTTCTTATTATGTTATCCCTTAAATTTATAAATATTTATCTGTATGAATATTTTGTTCTAGAACTCATTCCTTCACATGATTATAAACTCGTTGTTTTTGTGATGTTTTTGGTGATTTCCTTCTATGTTTAACTAACACCCTAATAAAATATTTATTGAATTTTGGTACACTTGAAAAATTATCTTTTAAATGCTCAATTGGGGGAACAAACCCGATGTTTTTGATTTCTTCATTTAGGAATGTTGTCCATAGATTATGGATTTTGAGACCGAGATAGAATCAAGATCAATATTGTAATAAGTTTCAGTTCTATTTTTATTGTTATAGTTTACCTGGTTATGTATTCCTCCAATGGGGGTCATTTATGGAATTAATTGAGTTACTCATTATTGTATCATTTTGATATTAGAGTTATTTTTTTCACTTAACCTATATTATCCATGAAATTTATCACGAATTATTTTTGTGATTGTTATTATTATAATATTATTGTGACAATGAGAAGAGGGTATGTTATTCCCACAATATCCATATAGACACTCACTAATAGTCATAACCCTCTGGTATATGGTTAGGTGTACATACGACCATGTGTTACACCACACCCGGGAAATAATTCAATGGCCTCCAGGGAATGGTGTGATAAAAAGGATGATATATATAACCAGAGAAGTGTTTACTAAGATATAAAGGATGAAACATATAAGAATATTTTTTTGAGTTCATGTATATGATATTGGTGTAGTATTATGGACATTTAACTAATTTAGATACTAAGCATTGTTTAGAATATTTTTCTATCACCTTCAAGACTTTTATAGTTGAGGAAATATATTGGGTTCCACTATTGGTATGTATATTACATATGGTGGTGTTCAAGTGGTGGATTTGGTATCTTATGAACTAAAATTAAGAATATTGTTTTAGGATTATTTTCAAAGAAAGTTCCATAATATTTCTGTATATAAATTTTAATCAAAGTAGACTAGTAGGAAGTGATATAAATCCAAATGATTATTCTTGAAAACATCATTTAGAGGAGTTGATGTATCCCATAATTTGAGATGCATTCACCCCATTTATATTACTGATGTATCTAAAGGATTAAAAGAGTTCAAGGTGATTGTGATGATGTATTACCAACTAGGATCTTCATAAAAAGAGATAAATTAGATCTCCCCAAGGATTCGGGATATTAGTTGATTATCTCAAATGATGTGGAAATGGATATTATAACTAGAATATATTGGGAATAAACATCTTTATTAATACTTATATAGAGTGATAATATTACATTAATACCCCTAATAGGTAAAATTGTTTATTAATTTTTTATAGAGTTCATAATCATCATTGATTTTAGTGTCTGACAACTCTGGGGGATCTGTGTGGGGCTGGTGCTTAGTATCCATTTTAGAATTCGTTTTAATTTCCTTATAGGTTATATAGGTGACAAGGAAAGTAGGAATTTATTCTATTATGAGGAGACATATCTATTATAAAACAACCACATGATATACATTACACATAGGGGAATAGTTTTGATCATAGAGATGGAGGTTGTCAATAGCAACATGGTAGAGGAGTTGGATGTTAATAGTTGTAATATATAGAGATGATAATAATAGATGGGTCAGATATTATCAGATAATCCATATATATATCATCTTCATTATAATTTCCTTTTATTGATTCTAAATAAATACACTCCTCTACTGAACCATACTCAGTCCATTCCTTAGTGCTCATGGTGGATAGTGTTCCTGTTCCCCTAGATTTTATTATTCCCCTCATAGTTCAGATGAGTTTACATGTTTTTTTCAAGGGTTTTGATATTATTTATTATTATTCCAAGACTTTCATAGACATATATTGCCTATTTTCTAATGAAAATTCATTATGTTACACAGTCACACTCGTGAGGACCATAATTGTATACTCCCATTGGAAGAATCGAAACATAAATAACTTGTTCATAAGTGAAATAAATAGTCTCAAACAATGTTCTTCATAAATATAACCATTATTATAAAAATCATATGTAATAAATTTCTTCATAACCCGGAGAAAAACATAAAAGAGGGTGATCTCAAATGCTCAGTAAGGGTAAATACGGGAGATGCGTAAAAAACACATGAGTATAAGGGTATGATAACATGAGAATATCAATTGAAAACCATACCCTTAATATAAAATATCATAATATTCATTTATGGAATAATTATTTTTAGTTTGTAATACATGAATAATAATAGAATCAAAATAAATGGTGTATACGAGCATAAAAATGGCATAACACATGAAATTGTAGTATATAAATAAGCATAAAAATTCATTCCCTTTATTTGTTAGGATTGTTGAAAATTTTATAATACTATAATGGGTTCACTCCTCAATACAGGATAGTAGTAAATGTTCACTCCCAAGACTATCATAATGGAAAAATTCTCTAATAGAACTTGGTTTACTTCCCATTCTATTCCTATGTATCTCCTGAGATTTAGATCAATACCTAATACATTATAGGCAGATATATGTCCCACCAAACACATTATTAAATTATAAAAATGTGTTCGACAATATTATAGAATATTCATCACATCATGACCCATGAAAATAAATTGGATTCATAAATCATTCATCATATTCTAAACCATGAAAAGAAATGGGTTTCATTAGAAATTTCATTATAGAATAACCCAAGGAAATGAAATAGTCCACATAGACATAATTCAACTTGAAAAATAATAAATATGAAATAATTTTATCATATACCTAGTAATGATTATGTAGAATCAAATTATTTAATCTTATATTAATATTTTTGAAGAAAAACCACTAATAACATTTCATGTGGAAAATATCCATTCATTTCAGATAAACATTTTAAAATTAAAAATTCATAAAATATTGCTGAAATAATTTTCTTTTACAATAACTATGAAAATAAATAAATTAATATACAATGAAAATTATCATCCGGAATGTGGGAAATTCCAATCATGACTTGTGTGTTAAAATAAATATTCCTTTTACATTTTTGCTAAAATCAAATTGGGAATTATTTGTAAAATGACATGAAGATTATATTTAAATATATTTTTAAAAAATCATAAAATGGGTCAAATATATTTAATAAATCATATGGAAAATCAATGAACATATTTGAATTTTTTTTGTAAAACATCTATATGTAAGATAATGGTTTTTCAACTGAAGAGAAAAGTAAAATGATTTTTCCTAAAACATTATTTTGGTATCCACAGTATATAATTAGAGGAAAATTGAAGTAAAACTTATGTTTTAACGAAATAACTATAATATAATTAAATTCATGTATTTATTGAGGGATTTATCATTATATATCCTTATTGGAAATATAATCGTAAACAATATCGATAAACGATGAGATTTTAACAAATAAAATCTTTACTACATTGGTATATTTTGAATTATAAGAACCATTTATAATTAAAATTTAATGAGACATTAAATATAATGAAAATATGGATATTAATAATATATAATTTCAAAGTTTGGTTTATAAACCTCATAAAATAACATAGGTTCACAATATATCTTATGTCCAAAATAAGGAAATTTGAGACAAAAATCATCTACCCTATGTCTCAACATCCTTCAAACATAGCCAAACATCCTAAATAATAAATATAAGTTTATTATAAATATTTTTAAGAAACATAATTATATATATCATTCCATATATGATTTACATAGAAAACATTGTTACCCATTTATTAATAATTTCTTGTTAAAATAACTATTTGGGTGATAACTATGTTTCTTTTCATGTATGTGTTGATTTTGTATTTTTTCAAACAATTTTGATCATGGTTCAATAATTTAATAAAACTTATCCATGATATTAATATAATATATTTTCATTATATATTTATTTTTCATCTTTAATAAAATGTAGAGATATCAAATGATTTATATTTCAAAAAGATATGGTAGGTCGTATGTACATATAAATGTTGTATCTGTATTTTAATGGATATAGTGAAAGAAAGGTAAATAATATACCACCATTGAAGAATAATTTTTTTTCACATATGCCAAATATATTTATTAGTTTTATCCTTATTACCTCCCATAAAAATTATAAGTGAAAAATGAATCACATAACTTCGTAAAGGGGTAGTCTGTCGAACACATGAACGACATTATTGTATTATCTATGAAATGGAAACTGAGAACGTATAAGTTATATTATATTATCAAATGTATTATTATATCAGAAATATCATATATTAAAATTATATAAATAATTATGTTTAGTTGTGATATGGGGGGTTGGAAAATGGATTTCATCAATTCATTTGGCGGAAGTCCTCCTTACACATGATCAACAGTTTCACTTCCTATTTGAGGGAGGAAGATATGGTTTGAGGTCATACCCCTAAAATAACAACATATATGTATATTTAATATAATTATTTTATTATATCATAATTTTTTAAAACTATACTTTTTATTTGAAATAAAAAAATTAATAAAATTCTCGAGAAAGGATGTTACCACTTCTGCATACATCTTCTTTTGGTTTTCATCAAAAGTCTTACCCGATTAGATTTTAGAAAAAAATATTTAGAAGATGTATGAAGGGAATAAGGGATGTTATTTGTTAATATCTTGGTGAACCTAATGGCTTTATTATGTTTGTAAATAAATGGATAGGGGTGGCCTTTTATAAGCGGGGGAGATGATACACATGGAATTTTTTGAAAATAAGAAACTACACCCACATTTTTTTCTTTCCAAAAGGCTAAAAATTAGGCGATTTGAAAATATTAGAATATATAAGGTATAAATACTACCATAAATAGGTATTATAACACTTTTGGGTTTTTAACACTTACGTTTTAATTTTAACCCTTTCTAAACTCAGATTTACTGTAATCTCAATAATTTAATTTTCAGGTTTTACTATTTGTTTTGGTAATAAATTAAGATGACCATACTAGATAATATTAATTATCATATAAAAATTTGTAATTAATTATTCCAAATTCCATCCACAAAAGTGGAAAAAATAAATTTAAAAATATACCCATATGTGGAAAAAATAATCGGTTTTCTAATGAAAAAAGTTTCAAAATTATAGAGGATTTTTAACTTATAATTCAATATTAAATAGATTTTGATGACATGTATTATTTTAAGGGTAATGTAACAAATCTAATTTTACTTTTTGAATTTTTTTTAAAAAATGTAACCATATAAATTCATTAAATGAAAAAAACATTTCCTTTAAAACTAGTATTTTCTATTATTCATCGAAAAATTAATGTATTTAAAAAAATACAAAAAATGAATCATATGATTATTTTTTACATGTTTATTCCAAAAAATAAATACATTTCTTCAAAAAAAGTATTAAATATTCATAAAATTATTATTATTTTCTCAAAAAATAAAAAAAAAATATTTGAGAAAATATTATTTTCCAAAACATATAATGACTTTACGAAAAGTTGAGTACTTTTTTATAAGCATATTTTATTTATATAAATCATTTATAAATAATATTTAAATATTTTTCAATACTTTTTATACAACAAAATTTAATGGCGTGTTCATAATGTAATGTCTCAGAAATTCCGTTGAATTGTTTTTAGTTCTATGGAATTATTTCAAGATCAGGAAATCTAACGGCACTTGATTCTGAGGCCCGGAGTTCCCAGAATGATCCGTTGAAGTCTGGATAAGTTTTAATTAGCGGGTGTAAGCATTTTTTCAGAAAATTTAGAATAACTCTTAAATGGTAACTTGGATCAGAAACATGAGGGCACCGTTGCATTCAGGAGGGAGGGTTTATCCTAGGTACAACTTAAGTTTAGTTAATGCAGGCTTCCTGTGAGAAAACCCAAAAATGGCATAATCGTATATGGAATAATTAAATAAATTATTTTATTTTTCAAATGATTATAACTCACAAACAGTATATCTGATCAAAAATATGATACCACTTTTGGACTCTTAACGGTATAATCTCTTTAGGTAGAAACTAACAGTTGTCGTCACGGGCCACCAGTGAATGTTAGTTTTTGGCCGTAAAAAAAATAATTTAGTGAGAATTATTTTATTGTAAAATCCATAACATTTAAACGGTAACTCAGATTCGAAATATGATAGTACAGTTGGGTTCTTTGGGGTGTTTTTCACTTAAGAAGAGCCTAACCTCAACAAGCACACTATGAGGGTGTCTATAAATAATTTTCTGAACTTTTTCCTTGTACGTTGAGTTAATGCGCAAGAGGAGTTTTGTAACTTTTGAACCAATGCTCGGAATTGAAATCTGAGGACATTGTTGAACTTGTATCACTAATATTATCATAAGAAGACCTTATCTTTGGCAGCAGTAGGTCTAGAAAAAAAGTTAGTTTTTGGAAATTTTAATATAATTAATAAAATAACATTATTTTTTTATTCTATTCCTCCAACGGATGAGCAGTATGGTTGGACTGGCGACGTGTCAAGCCAATAAATTGCTTGAACTTTAAATTCTAAGTAACCACACCATTGGGAAATTAAAAAGGTTTCTAATTAATTGGAATCCATTAATCCCATGAACGTTGAACAACCTTCCCCTCTCATATTTATATAGTTCCTGGGGAGAGGTGTCGGTGTTTCATCACCAAGGAATGAAGTGCTGACAAAGTGTAGTTACACCAGACCGTTGGAAGATAGAGCCGGTAACAGCGGGAGGTGACGAGGAACACAAAAACCCGGAACCAGAGATCGAAGAATGAGTGACGTCATTGGAGGCTTATTGTAGTGGACGATGATCATTGACCCGCTTCCACAAATGTGTGCTCACCATCAGTCTTGTGGTAGGGTTTGTTGTTTTGAATACCCCCTTACTCGTTTTTGATGTTCTTCATGATTCATGAATTTTAAAGCAGCTTGCTACCGCCCTAACGTGGAGGGTGTGGGCCAAACAAACCTGGCCCGACCAATATTCATCCTTTTGGGTTTTTTACGCATTCTTTATAGTGGAGGAGGATAGAGACCGATGCCGATGATGGGCACTGGGGGGACTCAAGAGCGATGGCCAGCACCACGACAGACCTTGAAGAAGGTGGTGGCGCAACAATGCCACTGTAGAAGAGACATGGCATGTCGTCAGCGGTGGAGCAAGGGCGGCGGTCGGCACTCCGGTCGGCCACAAAAAGGGGATGATAGCGCATGACCTTGCCGCTCGTCGTGCAGGAGCCGCGACATTATTCCGAGGCACCGAGAAGAGGGCATCCAGATCATTTTCGGCTTCCGACAAAGGTGCGGTGCATGACTGTGCCACACGGAGGAGGGTGTTGGCCATCTGGCTAGTAGTGGTAGACCGCTGCAACGCGGGCCTCCGCACCACGGGCTGCCTCACCGTGGGCTGCCTCACCTCGTGCAGCCTCACCGAGGGCCGCCTCACCGCGGGCCACCTCACCGCGGGCCGCCTCACCGCGGGCTGCCTCACCGCGGGCGGCCTCACCCCAGGTGGCCTCACCGCGGGCTGCCTCACCGCTGGTGGCCCCCCGCCGGCTGCCTCACCGCTGGCCGCCTCACCGTGGGCTGCCGCACTGCCGGCCGCCGCACCGTGGGCCACCACACATTGGTCCGCACCACGCCGGCATGCCGAGCTAGACCCAGCGGGCTGGGGTAGACACATGATCCGACCCGAGTCAGGCCGGGTCGACCCGAACTCGGTCGGGTCGGACCGGACCTAGACCAACTATGACCATTTTCATTCATTCGGCCATATCATGAGCTACGATTGTTCATATGATGAATAGTCTGTGACATCGATAACCTTGGATCGAGATGGTCCTTTTGGTATACCCCACTTGGGTTTTCTATAAATTTGGGGTATGTCTAGGTTGGATCAAACATGAATCCAACAAGGCCCTCGAGACTAAAAGGCTAATACCTTATCGACGAGGCATCTGATTGATGCACCATCTATTGCGTTAGGACCCCATTTTTGTGGCAGTCCATTGGGATACATCCTCATGGGACTTTGTGGAAGTTGGAGTTCTAAAATGAGTCTTCAGGTGGGGAACCCCTGGAATCAAGAGAGCTTAGTGCGGGAACCTTGTAGCTTGCTGTAACATGAGAAAGAGATCCTATGTGGGTCTATTCCTTGGGATCCTTTGTGGGTATGTGTTCGAGAGTGTCACATGGATCTTTTCTAGGAATCCATGTGGGAAAACTCTAGGATCCTACATGGGTCTATAGTACGAGGATCCTTTGTGGGTCTGATGATGTACTAGGATCCTATTTGGGTCTGATGATTTAGGATCCTACGTGGGTTTGACGGTTTTGCATCCTATGTGGGTCTACCTTTTAACAGAGTAAGATGATTCAGTAGTTATATTTAATCATCTTTACTACCATACCTAAGTTATACCTGCTGTGAGATGAGTCCTTTTCTTCGTGGTGATACCTTTTTGGAATTATTCTATGTGGCATACCTGTGTGGTACTTTCCATCGTGGTAATACCTTCATGGTATTCTTCTATGTGGCATACCTGTGTGGTAGATTCATTTATGGTGATACCTTTGTGGTATTATTCTTTGTGGAATACATGTGTTGTACTTACCTTCATGGTGATACCTTTGTGGTTTTCTTCTATGTGGAGTACCTGTGTGGTACCTTCCTTCAGGGTGATACCTTTGTGGTATTTTTCTGTGTGGCTTACCTATGTGGTACATTACTTCATGGTGATAACATTGTGGTATTATTTTGTGTGGCATACCTGTTTGTTACATTCCTTCATGGTTATGCCTTTTTGTATTCTTCTATGTGGTGAACCTGTGTGCTACATTCCTTCATGTTAATCCCTTGGTGGTATTCTTCTGTGTGGCGAACCTATGTGGTACTTTAATTCATGGTGGTACCTTTGTGGAATCCTTCTATGTGGCGTTACCTTTTTGGTACAAACCTTTGTGGAGTTACCTATGAGGTATTCATTCCATCATGGAACAATTGAGCTTTAATCTAATGATTTGGGCCTTGTGTTTCCTCATGAATAGTATGGGTATACTTGATAACATAGATATATGTATGGTCATATACCTAAGTAGGTTGGTCAGTTGTTTTCATGCTTTTTGGTTTATCCTTTTTGGATTTTGTGAGACCTTTGAGGGTCTCAAGGTCCCTACTGAGTATCGTTATACTCACCCCTTCACGGGATATGCCCACACCTTGTTGTGTTCGGACAAGGCGTACCGCAGTGATGACCGTTCGAGATCTATACCTACCCTTCAGGTAGGGTCCTTTGTAGGAGTTCATAGGAGTTGTTTGAGTTTACTTGTACTTTTCATTTTTCATCTACTTTCCAGTTGAGGTTGTATTCTGCCCCTTTTCCATTCTGTAGACACTCATTTTACAATACATTTTACTTGTGTTCATATCTTATTGTGTGCTTGGTCGCATGTATTGACAGGTTATAAAGGAAATTCCCTCCATATTTTTAGGGAATACTCCTTTTGGTTCTAGTCACCAGCCCTTGGCCTATGGAAGGCAGGATTGGGGTAGTTATGGCATGAGCCCGAGGGAATTGGTCGTGACACATAAAATCCATGTTAAATAGTAATATAAAAATAATATTGTGGTGAGGGAGAACATAATGTTTCATGTAGTGTTAGCTATCAATGAAAATAAATTTAATCAAAAAATATATTTCATAATATCTCAGAGTGTTATATGCTATCCCCCCCCATGAAATGAATTTTAGCCTGAAATTTCTATCACATGGTAACAAACAAAAGAGGATAGCACTGCCTTATTGCATTATTAGGTTCCCACGTAGCTTCTTCAAAGTGTATTTTTCACCAAAAAACGTTGAATATGTGAGTGGTATTGTTTTATAGAATTTTTTTTATGATCCATAATCTCAACCACGTTTTCACATGTAATGAAAATTCTCCTATAATACAACCTCTATGTTTATTACATTGGAATTTTCTGGTATATACTTCCTTAGGACAGATACATGGAACACATTGTGGACTTTATAGAGGTTTGGTGGAAGTGAAAACTTATAGTCTACAATCCCAATAAGATCAAGAATATAAAATGTACTGCTATATATAGGACATAGTTTCCATTCCTTCTGGAATCTCATAACCTTTTCCAAAGAAAAATTCATTGAAATATTTTTCACTAACATCAAATTCTAGATCACGTAGGTGATTATCGACATAAATATTTCGTCAATTTTTTTCACCCATATATATTGTCGAATGAATAAAACCTTCTCATTCATTTGATTTTATATATATTGTAAAAAATTCATTTCGTTCCCCAATTTCATTCCAACACATTGGATCCCTAATCATATTTATGTAGAGGGATTTATAAATATCCATATGACTACTTATTTGAAATCTATTTTTGTATAAAAACTCCACTAGAGAATGTTTTGATTGCAACCAAATTTAAAATATAAAGAACATGGACTCAATATATCCTCTAGGGTTTGAATAATTCTCTTAGACCAACCATCATTATGATGATGACATGAAGTTCTAAAACTCAACATTGTATCAGGATCATGCTGAAGACATCTTCATAACATCAATGTAAACCTTGTATCCCAATCATAGACAGTAGAATGTGGTACTCAATAAAGCCTTACCACTTCATAAATGTATATCTTGGAAATATTATTCAAAGATAAATTATCTCAAATAGAATTAATGTGTGTTTAATTCATAAGGAGGTTGACTACAACCCATATAGAATTTTGACCTTTATACGTTTTGGGAAGTCCGATGAAAAAATACATGGTGATGTTTTCCCACTTCCATTCCATTATGGTAAAAGGATGCAACACCCCCATAGTCATTTTTTTCTTAGCATTAATTTTATGGAATACCAATAATTGATATACAAACTCGGGGATATATCGTACCTTGTCATCCCACTAGAAATACAGTTTAAAATCTATATGACTGTTTTTAATTATATGGTGAATATAGAACTAGGAACTATGATATTCCTCTAAGAAATCCTTCAAATATGCTAAGGATGGAACAAATACAATGTTCCTAAAACATATCATTCCCCCACAATCCATATTAAACATCAGAACATTTATCAACTTCATTTTAAGGATCAAAAAATATCCAATATTTTAGAGTATTAATTTGATGGATTTAATTGGATTCATGGTTGAATATTAATTTGCGATAGATAAAACGTTTCCCCTTCCTTCATGATTTTTAAATCCATCAAATTAAAATTCTAAAATATTGGATATTTTTTGATCTTTTCAGGGATATTCTAGAATATCATTTTCAACTCAAATTAGCATCCACTTCAATCCTTTTTCTATGTTGTTAATGAATTGAACATTCATAATCATTAATCTAATAGATATATCTCCTCTTGTGCATGTTAAACTATTTCAATATATGTATATACTTTAAATATTTATGATCATTATATATATATAATTTCATCATAAAGATAATATCATGATAACATTAATGTAAATAATTCTATAGATTACTCCAAATCATGAGTTGGGTAATTTTACTAATTAAAGTTAAATTTTCATGAGGCATAAACATTAACCATTTCATTGTACATAAAAGTGCATCCCAATACCTTCTTGGATGCATTAAAAAAAGAATATAAAACCTTATCTATTATGTGGAAATATAAACATAGGTGTGATAACTAATATTTGCATCAGTTACTTGAATTTTTTCTCAAATTAATCAATACAAAGGAACATGGATCACTTTTGAGTTAACTTGGTGAGTGGATTATATAGTTGTGATAAATTTCCGACAAACTATCGATAATATCCATAAAATAAAACAAAAAATTAGTCCGCAGTAACTGTTTTTTGGATGGGCCATCATTAAATGGCATCCATAATTAATGGATACACCAATATTCCATAACATTAGATTATATAAACTGTTACTAAAAAATTTTGAAAAAAAAAATTAATCATTGTAAACTTTTCATTCAAATTATCCTTCCTCTGGTTCATCAGTACAATTATCAATTAATATTCATTCTCTTCCATGATTATTGAATAGATAATAATATTGTATAAGAATAACACCACAAAATAATGAAGGTAATTTATATATAATCCATTTATTAAATTCATAATGTTAGTGAAGGCATTAGTAATTCCATATGGAATCACTATATACTCATAGATTCCCTAATTTTGTGTGGAGTATTATCTTGGGAATAACCTCTTTCTCAAACCTCATTTGATGATATTATGAATGATGGTAAATCATATTAATGTATTGAAAACCATCCAATTGATCAAAAAATTTATCAATAAGTGGTAGATGGTAATATTTATTGATTGTGATCTTGATTAGCTCCGTATAATCAATGAAATGTTTCATCATTCCATCTTCATTTTAGAAAAATATAATGGGTGCTCACCAAGGATGAACGATTCCCATTTCGAGATTATTCAATATTTTATTCTAAAATTGTATCAACTCAAGTGGGGATATATTTTATGGAGTCATTAAAATATGTGTGGCACTAGGTATTAGTTATATTGAAATTACAACATCAATATTCAATGGAATACTAGGAATATGTTTTGGAATGAGATCAATAAAATCCCACACAATAGGTATATTATTGATGTTGCGTTTGTCCCATACATTTGACATAATTTAGAATTTTGAATAGAAATAAAAATCCATACAATGGATGTAATTTAAATCAGTAGTTTACATTTATTTTCTCATTGATAGTTGATCATAGGTTGGTTAGGAATGTTAAATGTGTCTTCCCTTCCAAGAGAAGTGATGCAGGATTTATGTTAACAGTTAGAATCTATGCCTATGATAACCTAAAATTAAAATATAGGATGAAATACAATATTTATTAGATGAAAATTTCCATGAAATTAAATCATAGATGAATCATATATTTGATATGTGATAATCAAACCATTTGTGGTTTTCGAAACTAATACTACATTGAAATATGTGGGTGGAATCTTGATACCCTTAAAATTTTATTCAGATATAAAATAATGGGTAGTTCAACACTCAAATAAGACATTAGATATTCTATAGTGGATGGTTTGTGTATATTTCACCACCTTATTATCACACACCTTATAAATAGTTATCATTGTAGATTTAACCTTCTACAATGGCTTAATAGGATACTAATATCAATAATCATCATTATCCACTGGATTTGGGAATTGGTAAGCATAGATTCCATAAACATGACATTTGGAACACTAGTGCGTGGGTGGTGTATTCTGTGGAGATTTCCCTTTATTTGCATCACTAGTTAACATATTCCCATCTTTTATTCATTCGATTGCTCGATGACCGTCCCTTCAAAATTTAAAACATTTAACAATCCCCTTAATACAGTTTCCTCTTTGATTACTACTAAACTATGACCATGAAGAAAATTTAATATTCTTCTCTGTATGGTTATTATATATTTATTTGAACTCCATTATTGCTTTTCTTATCAAAATAATGTTTTTTATTGATAACCTCAATCCCTATTTACTCCATCAAAGCGCACCAAATGATTTCGCTGTAGCTAATAAATTAAATTATGTTTAAATATATTTTTTACATTTTTCTAATCTAGTAAATAACAAATTAATATTACTTTTAATCTTGCTGATAGTTACACATTTTTACCACACAGGTCTTGTAAAAATTTCCTTATAGGTACTACTAGATTCATCATAATTCTACTTTAGTTAAATTAATTCATTCTCTATTTTTGTATGAACTATGTGGGGGAAGTAATAATTGAAAATAATCTCTTAAAATCATTCCACTCCCTAGATTAAATTTAATATTTTTTCCTTGTATTCTTTATCGTAGTCCAGCAAGGATCAACTTCACATTCCAAATGATAAATTTCCAAATTGACTTCTTTACCTTTTAAGAAATGGAGAGAATAATATAACATTTCAATTGTACTAATCCATTTCATCATAACTATAGGATCATTTAAATATCCAAAAGTTCTTAGATGTTTCCTCATGAAGGACATAATAATTTTTTATTCCCTCTTTTTCATGTTTAGAATTTTAGTATGATTAATATCTTGAGAATGTTTTCTGATCATAGAAATGATATTTTCTATAATATCTCTTATAAAATTATATATCCCAATAGGAAAATCAAGGCATCATCAGTTTCTTTCAGTATAAACATGGTTCCATCACATTTCATCCATCAACTAAAACAAAAAAATCATACTGTAATAAACAATAATCATAGTGTTAAAACAACATCATGAAAAATAAATTATAGGATATCTAAATCAATAAACCTTATTTTCAATCCATGAAACATATGGTTCAACCTGGGTTATCCATTTTCATAATGTAATAAAATCATTCATAATGGATTATAAATAATGTTTTAATTAACCAAATCATATCCCCCAAGAGTGTCATAATATGCGCGATATAAGGACCATTTGTGTATACTAGGTAATGCTAACGTCAATCCTATCACAACTTTTTCAAGAAAAATTCAACTTGGTACATATATTCTGGAACCACTTCTACTTATAGTATCCATACATGTATATATACTTTGATAATATACATAATCTCTACCTTTCCAAAATATTACGTTGATACCCAACACTGATGCTTGAACTATGGGTTTTTACTAAAATTTTCTCATTCACATTTACAAAGGGTAAATAAACCTATCCTTTGATACCAACTATGATGAACCTAGTTTTTAATATATAGATATTTCATTTTTTTTAAAACATTAATTATTGTACATAAGAACACAATTTAGGATCGTAGAGGTTTAGTTCCTTTGACAGCATGGAAACATATACAACTGGTGCAGAGGTGAACTAAATCATCTCCAACTATTTTCTTCATAACTATCACCCTTCTTAGAAAAATCATACATAATAAATTTATTCATAACATGGGGAAAATAAAAAAAAATATAGGCAAATATTAGATACTTTCTAGGTGTAAATAATTCATATTTGAAATAACAACATGATAAGAAGGGTATAAAAAATGAGAATAACAATTAAAAACTATACCTACATATCCAAGATCATAATATTTGGTCATGGAATAAATATTTTCAATTTATAAGACATAAATTATGAGATAATCAATAAACATGCGCCATGAGAGAAGAAAAATGGAATAATACATGGAATTATGGAACACACAAAAGTATATAAAATCATTTACATTTTACTAAATTATCATAACCAATTATATCATAGTGGAATTGGTTCACTCAAAAACTCATTATAGTAGTCATGTATTACTCCTAATACATTCATAGTGGACAGATCCCCTTATTGAACAAGGTTCACCTCCCATTCCATTCCTATTAATCACATAATATTTCAATATTTACCAAATTTATTAAAGGTAGATATTTTTCTTGCACTTCATATAATAAAAATAATTAAAAATGTTCTCCACAATATCATAAAAGATTCACCATATTATAACTAATTAAATGAAATGGGATTCATAAATAATTCAAAATATCATAACCCATGAAAAAATAGGTTTCATAGATTATTTAATTATTGATTAACCAATGGAATAGAAACAGGCTTCATATAAATAATTCCATCATACCTAATAACTATTTTTAGAAATATAAGGATGGTATAATTTGATAATATCCCTATTAAATATTAATTAACATCAAAGGATTTCCTATTAGATGGAAAATTATTTTTAATTAAAAATCACATTGAATGGTTCATGAAAATATATCCTTTCATTGATAATAACCTTTTCAAAATTAAAAATTCATAAAATATTTTGGAAATTATATTATTAAAATTACTTTGAAAATAAAAAAAATACTTCAAATAAAATATTTTTCATTATGGTGGGAAATTCCATTCATTCCGTAGATGTTAAAACAATGATTCGTTTCCCATTTTTGGTAAAACAAAATATAGAATGTTTGGAAACAAATACGAAGGTTAATTTTAAATAAAATTGTATAAAATTAATTTACTGGAAAAAATTCATTTAATTAATATTTTTAGTATAAAAAAACAATTTTAGAAAACATAGAAATGAGAGAAATGGTTTTTCGGCCAGAGAGTGAAATTAAGTTGAATTTTATTAAAACATTACTCTGGACTATAGGGTACATAAAATGAGTGAAATGAAAGGGAAACACGAATTTTCATGAAATAAAAAATGGATAATAAAATTCAAGAGGTTCTTGAGAGATTGATCATAATATTTCATCATGGGAAACATAATAAAAAACAATCCCAACAAATGTTGAGTGTTTAACATAAAAATATTTACCTCTTTTGTATCTTTAGAATCATAAGAACCATACAATATTAACATCAAATGAAACATAAAATATCATTAAAAGATGGTATTTATGATATAATATTTCAATGGTAATTATATACACCACATAAATGAAGCTAGGTGTCTAACATATCTTAAATCCCAAAGAATGAAATTTGAGATAAAAATACATTACCTTATGTATTTACTTTAATCACACACATTAAAACATTATTTATAATAAATAACACTTTATTATAAATACAATGAAAACCATTCATATATATATCATACCATATATGACTTGCTTATGAATATTCATTACCAATTTATTAACAATTCAATGTTAAAATCATGTTTCAGGTAATATCTACATTCTTTTCTATGTATTTATTTATTTGTTATTTTCATTCCTATTAATTTTAACATGTTTAAGACATATATAAATGATATAAATGATATAAATATCACATATATTTAGTATTTGTTTTATTTAGAGTAATCCATAAAAGATAGAGATATAATATGAAATACATTATTCATGGAAAGGGTGGGATGTATATACGCATGAAATATTTTTAAATATTTAAACAGATGAAACCAAAGAATTTTTAATAATATATATCTTTAATGGTATAATATTTATACTATCTATATCGCATTTATCAATTTATTTTATCCTTATTACCTTCCATTCAAATCCTTAGTGAATGAAATCACATCACTTCTCGAGGCGGAAGTCCTCTATACACACAAAAAACATTATCTATTTATATAAGGGTTAGAAAGTAAGAAGATATATATGATATTATAATTACATGTATATTATAATTTCATTAATATCACATAAAAATTTGTATATGACATTATATCCATCCATGAGTCGCAGTGATGGGAATGAATTTCATCTGTTAGTGAGGTAGTAGTTCGTCGTACAAACGATCAATAGTTTTCTTTCCCATTTGATGGAGGAGGAGATTTTTTTAGGTCATTAAATTAATGTAATATAATTTAAAAATATTTAATATAATTATTATATTATTTCTTCATTCTATTATATTATTCTAAGGAGGTGGTGGAATAAAAAAAATAAAATGCTTGGCTAAGGATGTTACCTCTTCATCAGAGAAGCTATTTCTTTTTGCACCAATATCCTTCCTAGGTAGGTTATAGGACCTAAATAGGGTTATATAGTTATTTAAGATAATTATGGAAGTTATTTTGGTAGGACATTTATGAAAAATGGGATTTTTAAGTGTGAAAATTGGAGAAGAGTAGGTGGTATTTTATAAGTATTTAAGAGGACATATTTGGAGTTTTTGAAAAATAAGAATTTCATCCATGTTTTTATAATTAAAAAAAGGGACCAAAAAGGGTTAATTTGAAAACATTAAGAAATATAAGTTCTCTATATTACCATAAAATAGGTTTTTGACACATTTTTTGTCATTTGTAACCCTTTTCTTTTTAGATTAACTACTGAGTAAACATGTTTCTTCCAAATCTATGATAATTAATTTTTATACTTTTTACAATTAATAATGGTAAAAAACTAACTTATTGTTATTATATAACATTAATTATTCTAATTAAAAATATGGAAATAATTTATCAAAAATCCATTCACAAAAGTGAAAAAAAATTAATTTACAATTAATCCCACACACATGACGTAAAAGATGTTTTCCAAAGAGAAAGGTTTCAAAAGTTTATAAAGTTACTATATCTAATATAAATATAAAAATGGATACAATAAAAAAAATTATATATATAATAATATAAATATATTTATTTTTATTTAAAAAAATTTAAAACAAAATTTAATCTTTTAAAGTCTTTAATCTGAACGAAAGTTTTCATTAAAAATTTGAAATTTTAATTAACCATCCAAAAATTAATATTTTCAGAAAAATCCAAAAAAATAACCGTAACATAATTTTTTCATTTTTATTCCAAAAATTATGTTCATTTTTTCAAATAAAAATTAAAATGTTAATTTTATTATTTTTTCACAATAACCAATAAATTCAATTTTTTTAGAAAATAGTATTATCAAAAAAATAGAATTATTTATTATAAATTATGTGATTTTCTATAAATATGTTTTATTTGTATAAAAACATTCTAATTATTATAAAAAATATGATTTTTCCTATTCATACCACCGAGTTTAATGGTCAGGTCATAATGATTATGTCAATAGGTATTATAAATAGTATATTAAAGATCACTTGAACTCGGTGTTGCGTGTAGTGCAAGATATCAATGGAATTAAATTTAATAAGAAAAAATATTCCATAAAATGAAAGTGAATTACATTAAGGGGTGGAATAAATCATCAATATATATAATAATTACGGTTATATATCCTTATTTTTTAATCTTTGGAATCTATAAATATTAGTATGCTTTTGATGTTATCAATAATTTTGAGATGAAGTTGGGGTTCTTTGTTGAGATAGGCTAGAATGCGAGGATAAATGGTGAGTTAGAATGTTATATGGTTCATTTAATTTTAAATATGATATAGCCTTAGTAGTAATCATTATATTGAGATTTACTAGTGGCATGGGTGTCTTTCCAGATAGTTTTTAATGGCTTTTCAGATTTTATTTCTGAAGAGATTATGACCCAACACCCTCAATATGATATCAAGGATATATATTTATTAAATGGAACCACCACAATAATGATTAATTTTAATTATATGGATCATTTTGAGATGTGATAGATGATTATTGAAATAAAATATTTCATTCAAAATGGTTTTATCCCACATGTGTGTCACTATTGGGTGCTCTGATGTTATTCCCCATGAAGGAAGATGGAGTTTTTAGTTTTTACATAGTATATCAACAACTAATTTGGGATAATGTTATGAACTTTTATGACCTTCAATGAATTGATAATATTTTCAAAATTTTCATAGATTCATATTGTCTTCTTATAATGATATTTGCTTTGGGTATCCAAAGGTGAGGGTGATTGAGGATGATATTCTATGGAATTTTTTTTACTGTTTATAAGTGACATTCATGTTTTTTTGGTGTTATGAATTCCCTTGTAGATTTAATGGGACTTGGGAAAATATTCCTTCATTCATTCCTGGACTATATAATGTTATTGTTCATAGATAAATTTATCATGTACTTAATTTCATAGCGGGTGATTATGGAAATTTATCATGAGGTTGACGATGGTGATATAGTTTTCTTATAGTAGATTTTTGTGTAGTAAATCTGGATTAAATCGGTGGAGTAGCCTTCGAGTAGATACTCATATGTAGAGGTGATTTAGGATCATATCCTTTATTATTATGATCTTTGGGTGGTTGGAGCATAGTCATCAACAAATGTTGCTTCAATAGATGAAATTTATTCAATAAATGATGAAAAAATAGGTTATATATGTCCACCATATATAATCTTGGGAAGTAACTCCAAGTATATCTATGATTTAACAAGACATGGGGAGCCACTACAGTGTCTTGGTATGGATTAGTTTATGTTGGGGTTCCAATAGAATTATTTTTTCAACTAGTAGATGAAGGATGAGCATCATCTTCAGAGTTTTTTTATAGCCATTAGATATTTAAACATGGGAATGTGAGGATATCTTTACAGACTTCATCATTATTTTTCCATGAGTCTATGTATGGGGATGAAATTTTTGAGGTTTCATTTGTTTTTTAGGAACATAATTTATTGTCCAGATCCTATTTTTACATCATATTTTTATGGAGGTATCCAGTGTGATTTTTTTATCTCCGCTCTCCTTAGGATGTTTTTCCATACTCATATAGATGGTATGATATATTTTATTATTCATTTATTAGAGAATAATGCTAGATATTGCATTATAAATTTTGGTGGATCATGGTTGAAGATATTTACCTTCATAGATTTTTCTTATTATAAAATTTATCATTCATCAATTGGAATGATCCCATTATTAGTGAAATTGCATATATTTTTTAGGATTCAATGAGGTTAGGGAGTAAATAATCCTTGGAAAATATGTTGAATAGATACTTATTAAAAAGGTATAGATCTTTTGAGAGTGGTTGAAGGTTGTTAAAGAAAATCATAAGTATAATTCCAACCATAGGTGGTGTCTTATTGAGTTTATGGTTGGAGACCATGAATTATCAAGGGCTTTACATAATAATGGGTTGTAGAATTTTGACATTTTGATTATTTTTTATCCAAAAAAAATCATCCCACTAGATGTTTTATACTATTTTGGTGAGGCTTTATATCGAGTAGAACATTCCGGATAGCTAGATTGGATCCATGATGTCATACATGAGTCACAGATTCGTTGATATATTCCTAAATATTCATAGGATACACCATAGGGAATTTTTTATGTGTAGGATAATGAGATATAATTGGAGTGGATGATTAATATTTTGGATTATTGGGAGATGCTTCCTTATGGTTTACTTATTCCCTATATTTTTGTTCCGTAGAGGAATGATAGCCTGTTGGAAAGTATGTGAGAATGTGATTCGTAGATGCATACGCTAAATCCTAATAATAATATCAATATTATGTTGTTAAGTTTGATATAATTTATTTAATTCTAGATTAATTTGTATGGGTTTTATGGATATTTTATTGAGATTTATTTGTCTGGGTGTATTCTTGTGTTTTGTGGTGGGCGTTGTTCACTTTTAGAAATATCATCCATGGTAGTCTAGGGTTAGATATTAATTTTATTATTTTTTACGTTGGTTTTTATTCATAAGGATGAGAATCATTTATATCTTATATGATGTAATGTAATTGACCATTATGCACCATTACATTGTATTATTTTAGTGTTGGAGGTTTTATAATAATACGAGAGTCTGAGAGGTAGAGGATGATAAAATATTTCTACTAGTGTAGATGGGTCACAACAGGGTCATCTAGGTCATTTAAATAAGGTATGGTTACAATAGAGGGTTGTTTTATAGGAGGTAAATCATGGAATGAAATATTTTCATATCTGAAAGTCTTTGGTCTCAATATTTTTTGTTTTTGATGGAATCATGGGCAGTGTGGGAAAGAGGTGTTTTGTATCATAATGGGTGTGAAGGTGTGTTTTTTATAAGGAATTGAACTTAAAATTCTAGTGAATGAACCTTATAAGAATTTTTTAATCCATGAAATTTTTTATTTACCAATTACCTATAAATTATTTTGATTCATTCATCATGTTTTTTAGGAGGTATGGGAGTTTTTTTTATTTTTTTCCTCATATAACCATAGTGGCAAGGCCTTGGGTATCATTTCCTAGGGATCGAGATGATGATTCAAGGGTTTCTATTCTTTGGTTTTTTACATCATTTCAATATTTTTTATTCCAAAACCCATATTAATTTTTATTAGATTAATTAAGGTCTACCATGTTCAATATAGTGGAAATATAACTGATAAATGTAAGATTTTTAAACTTATTTTCATGATAGACACATCACAGAGTAATTGTAGCATGTCTCATTACTGTGCAGTATTTTTTATATCATGTATTCATTCAATAGATAATATAAATACAATTATTTTTCTATTTTTTCCCTCGAAATTAGTGGACATTAAGTGTATTTTTTGAGATACATTTTGGTTCCCATTTTGGTCTCTATTCATTTGCTTTCAAAGTTCCCCTAATCATTATCTGAGGTGAGTTCCCTTTTTATATCACTTGTTTTATCGAATGTTTTTTCTTCTTAGAAGGAAAGAGTGTTCTTTTTATTTAATTTTACATTCCATGAGTCATGGTTTTATTGTAAATTCTATATTTTCTGTTGATTGAGTTTCCCTTTATGTGATTTTAGAAATTTGAACATCTCCTTACAATATCTTTTTATATAACCTCTATTAATTTTTTGATTGAGGTATGATATTTTAGAATTATCATTTATTTATTTTAAATTAGAAATTTTTATTCTCTTTAATTATTTATTTGTTCATATGGGATTGTATTAATTGGGAAAATAAATATAACTGATTGAATAGTTGGGAATGTGGGGAACCACATATGTTTACATGTTATTATAGTTCTCCATATGTGATTTGTGTTGGGATGTGAAGCCTTTTTAGGTAACCAGTGATAGGTTAAAAGACACAATTTATTATAAAATAAGATTCATATGATTTTATGATCCAAAAGGCTTAAATAATGTATTCATTTCACTCCAAAATATGGAATGGAAGTTAGACATGGCATTCTTCTAATGGATGTTTTCTCTAGAGGTGGTAAAGTTTTGTGGAATCTACATAGATGTGCATATTGTTTTTTTCACAAACTTTAGTTGTTATGTTTCAATATTTATATGAAATCAATGGTAATGTGAGTAAAATAGTGTATTTCACATATTTTTTGGGTGGCAGTGGAACCCGATTATTGGATGGGACCCTCAATATTTTTAGGAGTGTGATTACTTATTGTATTAGGGTGTAATTACATGTATTTACTGATCTACATGACACAAAATTCCTATTCATTATAATATTTTATATATTTATGAAATAAAATACATATAGTATCTTATGTCCCCATATGAGTATGTTTGAATAGTCATGAAGGAGTTAATTGAAATATCAAAAAAAAAACAAATATTTTCCTAATTCGGTTAATTATTACTATGGAAAAAAAATTAAATATAATTATTTTTATAGTAATTCTTATCAAAATGATCTTACTTCTACTCTTCACTTCACTAAAATGAATAATTAAATGGATTCCAATATAATTGAATATTTAACTTTTTATCGGTAGTCTAAACATTTTAAAATGACCTTTTAAAACCCAGAGGTAGAACCTAAAATTAAATTTTTCTCTCCTAGAGTCACAAACCTGCATTCTTTCTTTGGAGGTGGTGGAAGAAACTAGCCCTTCCTTTATCAGAACCACGACACAACCAAATCCCCCACAATTTTACTTGTTAGGATAAACTCAAACAAAACATTTGTATTGCGATGTATAACATGATATTCATACCTTTTATAGTCAGTATAACAGATTAAAATTATGAATAGAGAAATATAACATAATTAATTATATTCTACCAATCGAGTAAAAAATTGAGTAGGTGTGTTGAGGTTGTAATGGACTCTCTAAGAAGAAAAGTATCAAAGGGTGAAATCCATCTTAGAGAGTTTATACTGATTGATCTCAATATAAAAGTACAAATTATAGCTTGATATTATCCACAACCTCCACAACATAAAAAACATTCAAAATCATTAAATAAAGTACTATTATTGAAAATATATTCAGAATTAATACCTATTTTTTAATTCATTTCGATAGTATCATGGGTAAAATTCTTTTAATGAACATCATTATAGTTATTCAGTTTATCATTCCAATATATGATTCATATGATTTAATTATTAAATACTCATGATAAACATATACCCTTGTGATTTCATTTTTTTTCACCTTAAAATGAGTTTAAAATAATAATATTCCCTAGAAATTTCTTAACATGCAATATAGAGATTTTAGTGAATTGAGATATATAATAAAAATTATTAGTATTTAAATGTTAACATTATAACCAACAAATATCATTTGAGGGATTGAATATGAGTAAAAAAATTATAAAATATTTTTATAATTTTCCTAATAAATAAAAATTTATTGATTAATTCATAGAAAATAAAAACAATATTTTTAGTGAAGTCATTTTATGGTTCAAAAATGCATTTTCTTCATAAATGGTTCTATTGGAATCTGTGTGTGGAAATTAGAATAAATTTGTTTGTAATTTAGAAATTGGGTATTATAAAATGAAAATATTTTTTCAATGAATCATATCAAAATTAATATAAGTTAAAATATTGTGATTTTTATAGAATGATTGATTTTTCCGTGATTAGTGAAAATTACCAATTATTCAAATACAAAAAATTATTTTCATTAAATAAATTAATTTAAAAATATCATAATAAGTTAACTTTTTTCCATAATATAATATATGATACATTCTATTTAAAAAAATATAATAAATTTTATTTAAATCTTAAATATTCATGATTTTGGTATAAGAAATATTTTATGCATAAAACACATTTTTTCATAAAACTATTTTCCATTGTATATTATGCATGTATATTAAAATTAATTTTTTAAATTTATTGATATTGAATATCGAAAATAGATTCAATATTTTTTTTTATTATGCTCAAAGTTTTTAAATATAACCATTTTTTTATTATGAATAGAAACTATGGTAAATATATGTCAGCTCAATAAGGGTAAAATTGTAAAAATAGGTTTAAAACTATAATATAAGCAATCAGAATCAACCCGAAAAAATAAAATTATTTCATTTTATGGAATAAATTCCACCTTTGCTATATAATATTTTAAAATATGTATTTTTTGTTCAATTTTATTTTTATAGTGACATTTATATTATTTTTGATGAAAATTCCAAAATTTCACTCAATTGCTTTTAGTTGTTTTATTATGTTTACATAGTGTTTAGAATTAAATAAGAATGAAAAAAATTTTATTTTGAACATCATTTCATTATTTTTTTATTTCAATTTATTCTTAATTTTTAGTAATTTTATAATTACCTTACGAGCATACATAATGTAGACATTATGCTTCTGTAAGTAGTAGAAGAATATAAATAAATTATTTAAAAAATAAAAAGTAATATTTTTCGGACTAATTATGGTGTCTAAAAATTTTAATTGGATAATAATAATTAATATTGTATTTAAAATGAATTTATATTTTCATTCATTTCTAAAATTTATTTTTTTAAAGTAAAATTAATTGAATTGTGTTAAAATTAATAGTAATTATATTTGATGAATAATAATATTTTATCTAATAATTTAAAAATTATAAAAAAATTGAAGAAGAAAATTTGGATGAAATGGTCAAAAGTTCAAACCACTATCCATTTATTATCCACAACTTACCTTATATATAAAATTATAACCCTATAATATTGAAAAATTCATTACCAAGATTAAGGGTAAAAATGGTTAACTAAGGGGTTATACCAAATGATATACATTATAATCAAATAAAATCATTCCTAAAACAAATAAGATAGTTATATTTATAAATTAAACTTATCACATTCTAATTTGAGTAATTTTTTATCCATTTTTCCAATAATGTGACTTAATAAAATATTAAAACTGTGAAAATTTACTTGTGTGTCACTCGCCTCAATTATACAATGGAACCTCCTCCCCATGCTTCATCGCACCTACAAATCCATTTTTTTCAACCCTACCCTATCTAAATCTATCACTAAAATACTTATCCATTTATTAAATCTTATTTTATTCAAAAAAATACCAACCCTAGGTTCCTTAATAATATATCCAAAAGAGGTTTCTATAAGAGAAGGTAATCATCTTAGCAAAGATATTTATTTTTAATAATTCTCATATCACATTAATTATATCTAAAATATTTCAATATAAAAAAACATAAATATACAAAATACATAAATTTTATTATTTTTGTGAATAATATTTTTCTGTCTTATTCTCCATTAAATGGGAAAAAATGATTTTTTGTGTGTATGGTGAACTACCACCTCGTTAATTGATGTAAAATTTTTACCATCATCACCAGATATGAAAAATATTATTCATATAAATAATGGATATATATATGTGTTTTTATTATGAAAAATTATTGAATTTATGAATTTAATTTATCTTCTACTTCCTTAGCGTTTCACCCATTAAAAGATGATAATGTCACTTGTGGGTACGGATGGCTTACCGTCTCCACATAGCGATCTGATTCATTTACGATTTACACCTTTTAAAAAGGAATATTAAAATATATATAATGAATAAATATAAGATTTATTAAATTAATTTGAATATATTAATGATGAACTCTAAAATATACATAAGAGCAAGAAACTCATAATGAAATATACATGGTAAAACAAAGTAATTAATAATTAGAACAATGATAATAAGGAATGATTATTAAAGGATGGGTTATAATATTTTATAAGTGGATCATATATGATATATAAAATTTTAATTATCTTATAAAATCAACTAATAATAATTATAAATCTATTAAAAAATATTTTAATGAACATTCAACAATTTGGAAATGCGGCGTAAGAGATTTGGTCACAATTTCTACTCCATTTGGACATATTTTTTATTAAGAAAAAATTACTTTCATATATAATATATACATTCACTGTGATGTATTTAAAAAGAATATTTATTTATTTATGATGAAAAAATATTTGATTCGTGTTTATTCATTCACGTGGATAAAATTTAAAAGTTCACTAATATGAAATAATTTATTGTACACTCTCATTATTATGGGATTGCTTATATTTTCCATTGAAATAATTCCCTCATAATCATCATCTATTTTAAAATCTTATATATTTCGATGAAAATTCTTTGTTTTATTCTAAATTTTCTTCTATTTCCACTTTAATAGAGAAGTTTATATTTTAAAATAATATTTGATCATATTTCTCCTTTTTATTATGTATATTTTTCATTCATATATTTATATTTTTTAAAAATATCATAACAACTATTTTATTGACACATTTTATTTATTAAAGACATATTAAGTTATCCTAGAATTTGTTTAATGTTTTAATGAAATATTTATGTTTTTAATGGTTTATTTTCAACTATCTTTACAAAATGTAAAAAAATGAATGTTTTATTTTTAACATATATGGTGTTAATCTACCTTCCCAACACCCTAACCATTTTATTCAATAATTATTCATTAAAATATTTTAAGTTGTTTTTCAAATAAAAATAATTAATAAATACATGTTTTTATTTTTTGAATCTGATTTCATTTGTTCTCTAAAATAAATGAATTTCTTATAAAACTAATATTTATGATTAATTGATGGTAATTTTTTATATCTTATTAATACTTTCATGATTAACTTTCTCTTGAGAAATTAACATTATTGTGATCATATTTCATTCAAAATTACATCTATAATAAATATCCATATTTTTTTGTATCATGGATATGATTATTTCCAAAAAAATTATTCTATTTTTATCTATAGTGTTTTAATATGAAGGATATTTTATTGAAGGGATAAATATTGATATTTTGTGTCCTTTACTCAATATGAATATTTATCAACAAGGAATATTTTTAATTAAATAAATTGATTATTCAAAATATGAGTAATGCATTTAAAATATAATTATTGGTACAGACTAGAATTATATATGCACCCAATTCATCGTTAGGTCTCATGGGAAGAATCAGTTTGGTAACATCATTTAATTTCCTTATTTTATATGATTACCCATAGTATAAATTGTCATGGTTTATGGAACTAGAAATAAAGATATCATGGTGTCAGATATAATTACATCCAAAATTCTGTATTTCCTTCATCTGGAATTTATTTATTATTATACATGATTTTATTTGATTGATATTATCCTAAGACACATTTCATTATAATGAAATTTATTAAATGGAAATTTTTTGTAATTATTTACCTTCCTATATTTATTATTCCTTATTTACATAGGATAGATTCTGTTTTATGTAACCCATACTCAATGTATTATGTGTGGGGAACATGGGAATTATTTTAGTAAATTCCTTACTTCAAGTGTTAACTACTAGGCTAAGTGAGGACATATTTTATGCTAATCATTGATGTGAAATGATTGATGTTATTATGAATTAAAATTCACGAATAGTGTTTTAAAAGTTTCATAACAAGGATATTATAGTTATAATAATGGTTAAACATATATGAATTAAATAACTATAATTTTTCTTTAAGTATAAGAAAACATAATTTGAATATCAATAATAAAGAAGAAAATTGACTTACTAGTAAGGTGATATCTTTAGAGAACACAAGATTATAGTAAATATAACCCATAATATGTTTAAAATATTGATGTAATAATCTATACTTTCTTTATAGAAACATTTAAAATTGATTATATAAATGGTTTCTTGATGTTAATCATGAAATTACATAGTGATTTGATGAAAAATTTATTTAGGTCATATTTGATGAACTTTATTTCATTTTTTGTTTTATGGAATATATTCAATAGTCAGTGATTTTATATGGGTAATATGTATTATTTATATTTTTTAATAATATATGCTTTCATTGAGTTTTTTTTGTGGTTTAGTTATTACTATGTTCTAAGAGAATATTTTATCTTGTATATACAGTCTTGTTATGTGACATTCTAAACTACTTTAGGTTTTATATGGGTTAAATGTTTGATCAAAACTTATATATATTTGGATATTGAATTTTTTTCAAACATATTTTGAATGAATCATATGGTTACCTATGTACTAAATTTATTAAGATGAACTTTGGGGATTATTTTTCATGTATTAGAAATTAATGAATTATATTTATGTATATTGGAAAACTCATTCTAACCATTTTGGTTTTATTAAATATTTTTATATTGATGGAATTTATTTTCATTATTTTTTTGATCTTATGATCCATAAAAATTAAATCTTTTTATTTTAGCCATGAAAAAATCATCTAAAATAAGCATTCCATGGAATATGATATGGAGTATAAATCCATTGAAGAACAACTAAATGATGAAATATATGTTATTAAATGGAAATAGAAAATGTATGTAGATTTTATAATGTTCTATATAATAGTATTAAAATAATACCTCAACATTATTAAAAGGATTTTCAATCAAAAATATTATCATTTTACCTTAATTAAAAATTAATTATTGGTCTTTTCACCCCTCAAATATTTATGGTTTTGTCGTCATTAACATTATAATGAAAATGGTTTCAATTAAGAACTATTAGTCCTATGATGGTTGATTTCTATGCTATTTATAAATTTCATCATCTTAATATTTTTATCCTTATCTAGGAACCCAATTAGGTGTTATTTGAGATAACCATAATCTTCACTTCTTCCCCTTTTTAAAGGATTCTTTATTATCCTTATGTACGATGTGTGTTTTCAATAAATGTATTTTCAAATATTGATCATTTTGTAACCATGATAAAATTTTGATGGAGTAACTTATTTAAGGGATGTAATGGAACACCATCAAAATTTATATTAAAAGAATAATAATCACAATATGTTTCATTACATTCAAAACTGAGCTTTATGAAAATATAGATATATTATAAAAATATTATTATTTATAATTTACAATTTTAATATATCCAATAAAATTGAAGGTAGGAATATGATTAACTACATTGTTAAATATAATTTTAATGTTCTAACTCATGACCAATGTATGGATGAATTCTTATTAAATAGTCACTCACTTTTTAGTGAAGTCATTTTATGTTTCAAAAATTTCATTTCATTAAAAATAATTTTATTGAACATTGTGAGAGGAAATTATAAATAATTTCTTCTAAATATTGAAATTTAATTTTTTAAAATTAAAATAATTTATGAAATCATAGTATTAAATTTTAATGTGGTTGAAATGTTTTTATTTTTTGGAAATGGTTTATTTTTTAGTGAGAAGTGAAAAGTACTTATTTTTCCAAAACTATAATTTATTTTATTTAAATTAATAAATTTAAAAGACACATTGTATTTTAATTTTTTTCTTAAAGTTACATATTATATATTTGAATTATAATACCCTAATTCATTCCTTTTGAATCAATAATATTCATGATTTTTAAATAAGTTAATTTTTATGCTTAAAATAGATTTTTTCTAAAAACTATTTTTCATTGCATTTTCTAAATTTATTTGAAAATTATTTTTTGTCACCTGTATAGATTTAATCTAAATAAATAAATAATATATTTTAAATCAATATTTTAAAATTTTATAAATAGTCCCTTTTGATTTTGGTAGTTAATGATAAATAATGGTTGAATATATTTGTCATGTCGATAAGGGGAAAACAGGAAAACATTGTTTAAAATATGAGATAAAGTCTCAAAATCAACCAAAAAAATCCGTTATATTATTTCATAGGATATATCTTATCATAAACATCCCAAATTCTAATATATTTTATTTTTGATCCATTTTTCATTGATAATTAAATTTCTATTATTTTATTTTGAGAAAATTCAAAAATGTCACTATCTTTATTTTAATTTGTTTTATATACTAACATATAAAAAAGAATATTTTATTATTGAATATAAATGTTTATTTTGAACATGATTATTTTATTTCTGTAATGACCTGGAAATTCCATGGAAAATTGCTTCTTAAATACATGGTATTTTTACGAGTCTGCGAAAATTGACGGCACTTTATTTGGAGGCCCGGTGTGCCTAGAATCAATTTCTGAATTTTTTTTAGGTACGTTCAGTAAACGTACAAGCGGGTTTATATATCTTTTGAACTTTTTCTCGGAATTGAAATCTGAGGGCATCGCTGAACTCGAAGAAATAGTATTTGCTTAAGAAGATATTCACCTCGATGGAAGATAGTCGAGAACAAATGTTAGTTTTTGGGTTTCAGAAAAATAATAAATTAAAGTGTTCAACACATTAATTTATTCTAGGCTCCCATGAATGTGTTGGCAGGTAGTTGGAACCTCCGCATGGGAGTTGGTGGTGGGACCACCACACCCTAACCTCCCATGAGAGGTTATAGTGGTGGGGCCCACCCGAGCATAACCTCCCGCAAGATGAATAAAAGTTGTGGGGACCACCCGAGGATGAACCCTCTCAACTCTCCATCATTAATGAGGGAGATCCTTTTGAATCCTCTAGTTTTAATTATTCCAACGCTCATGTAATAATTTTGGTGGAGTCGGGTTATTAATTAGTCCAATTCAAATTTTGTGCCAATAAAATTAATTGAATTCTCACTCTATTATATTGTTGGAATGTCCTTTTGTTGGAACTTTGGGAGAGGAAGAACACTTGGAGAACTTTATCTTCCAACTAAGAACACCCCTCTCCAACAAAGAATGACAGACACCTTCTTCCTTCTTCAATAGGGACAAAGGAGGGAGCGGGGTCTTTGAAGAACACTAACGATACCATCCTCGTCTTCTTCATTTCCAACATCAATGAATCGACGCCCTCTCTTTCCTCAACATCATCAACGAATAACAAACCCAGGGTAGGGGATTTATGAATGATTTGTTTCCATTATTCAACAAAAAAATCATGGTTTTTGAATCGCCAAATGTTATCACCATAACGTGGAAGGCTCGGGCTGCATGAACACGGCCCGACCCTCCCCCTTCGTTCAACCTCACTAGTTGAAGAATGAGGCAGTGTAAAAGCTCCACTAGAAGTGTGGACCACAGAGGAGCAACAGAGATGGGCCGGACGTGATGAAACCGGCGGCATAAGGCTGTTGGGTCGGCGAAAGGACGCGACACCGATGTGCCACGCTGAATAAAGGGTGTGGTGTCGTTGCGCCGTGCAGAGGAGAAGGGGGTCGTAGTCAGGGTGGGTCGCAGTGGAAGGGGTGATGTGTCGTTATGCCGTACGGAGGAGGAGGGCAGCGGAAAGGGCGGGACATGGTGGAGGGGCATGGTGTCATTGCGCCGTGCGGAGAAGAGGAACTTTGGCCAGGGCGGGCCGCGATGGAGGAGCTGGAGCGGACGATGACAGGACAGCCGGCGGCGGTGTGGAGCGGCTAGCCGCTCGGCCACCCAGGAGAAGCGGGAACTCGCTGGCGCCACCTGGTACTAGTTTGGTCCCACCCGAATGGTTCAACCATTCGGGATTCCAGGGGGCCCGCACCTCCCCTAGATGCGGCTAGGGTAGGCCCCGCAGGGCGACACCAGTTGCTGGCTAGCCAGGCCATGGAGGCTACCCGCTAGCCACATGTACGATCGACAAACCATCCCTGGAGACAGAAAGAATAGAGAGAGAAGGGTATTGTGGAATACCCCACTTTAGTTTTTGACATAGTGGGGATAATGTTTGGGTTGGTTTGAACCTAAAATCAAATCGGGCCCCCGGGAAAGAAATGCCAATAACCCACAGACCGGGCGTCCGATTGGCGCACCGTCTGTTGCGTTGAGACCCCTATGATTAGGCGAACCATTGAGATACTTATACATGAGACTTATTGAAATTTGGAGTATCAACGAGTAGCTCGTCGAGTGGATCCTTCTAGTTGTATGTGGACTAATTATAGAGACCTAGTAGCTGACTGAGACCTGATGACTACTTGACCAATTCGACTTGGAGTGACTCGACTGGCCCAGTGGGGAGAGCCTTTTTGTGATGCGGCAGACCCAAGGTGGGGAGTGCCTCTATGTGATCACGGCATACCCCCGGTACTCGACAGAAAGAGTACCTCATCCATCTACGAGGGGGAGTGCCTCTATGGGAGCACGACATACTCGTGGTGGGGAGCGCCTCTATGTAACACAGAAGACCCACAGTACTCGACAGGAGAAGTAACTCAATTGTTCATGGATAGTGGAAAGCACATATGTGTGACGTGGCAGGACCACTGTACTGGATAGGGGAGTAGTACACAATTAGATGAGGTTCCCGCAGTGTGACTGGGGTTGTTACTTGATACTACCCCTAGAATAGAATCTTAGTTTGAGGTAAGTCTGTGACTATTGTGTTTTCTCATGATAAAGATGGGTTACTAGATAACTTAGGTATATGTATGGGCGTATACCTATATAATTTCTATTTGTTGAATCCATACATTGTGGTTTATCCTTGTCAGATTTTGTGAGACATTGAGGGTCTCAAGGTCCCTACTGAGTATCGTCACAATCACCCCTACACGGGATATGCCCGCTCCTTGTTGTGTTGGTTGTAGACGATGGACAACAATGACTGATGCAAAGAGTAGCCGGACCGGACAGTACCTGGAGGTGGAGCACTGGGCGAGATAGTACACGGAGTGGATAGACGGACGTGGAGTGCTGAGGAGGCTATCTGTACCAACCCTACAGATAGGGTTTCCTGGTGGACGATACATCAGCTATTTACTTTTCATCCATTTTACATTCATTTCGGTTGTACTTGTACATTCCTATTGGGCTTGTATTTCTAGCCACATTACATTTCAGAACTCTTTTGTACACAGATTTGTTTAGTGTTTTACTTCAAGCCTACTCTATTGTGTGTGTTTTAGTTAATAACGTCAATTCCTTCATGGTTTAGGGATTTACGCCTTTGGTGCTAGGCCCCAGCCCCTGGACTATGGAAGGTGGGCTTGGGGGTAGTCACGATACACGCCCTGGGGGACGGGTCGTGAAAATTTATATGATAATATTTTCTTTTGATTTATAGTAATAGTGTAATTACCTTAAAATCATACATGTTGTCAACATGATTCATGGGAAAGCAGTAGAGAAAGAAAAGTAAATGATTTTAAAAACCTCAAAAGTAATATTTTTTTATGAAATATGGTTCCAAATTAATTTTTTGGTTAATGTTAATGTATTATTCATTAAATTATTTTATATTTAAATTCATTATTAGTATTTATGTAATTAAATTTATAATAAATGAATAGTTTCAAAAATTATATTATTGATATTTTATGGAAATTAATATTTTTTTAAATAATTTAAAAACAAAAAAACCATAAAGGGGATAATAGTAATATAAATGCCCCAAAATTTCAACCTATATCGATTTATGAACCAATTTTACCCTAAAAAGTATAATTATAACCATTATAGATTGAAATTTTTGTTATCTCAGTTAAGGATAAAAATGGTTAATGAAGGGGTTAAAGAAAAATATAATGGTAATAATGACCTAAAAATATTAATAATCCTTATTTTATTGTTTCATTTTTAAATTACCCTTATCACCATCTAATGTGAGTCATTTTGGAGCCATTTCTTTTATAAATTGACTTAATAATATTTTAAAACCTTAAAAAATTATATGTGTGCCACTCACCTGAATTATTAATGTGTTTCTCCTTCCCTCACTTATTCAAAACTCATGTTCCATTTTTTTGGAAAAAACATCGCAAAATATCTCACAAAAATACTTATACATGTTCATGTTTTTATTTTAATCCCAATTGACAAACCCAAGTGTCCATATTAAGATATCCAAAAGAGGATTCTCCAGGATAATGTTTTTGTCTTCACTTAGTTCATTATTTTTTTACTTCTTCTTTTAGAACATTAAATTATTTACTTAAAATTCCAAAATGAAAACACATTTATTTTATATATATTTATATTTTATTATATTGATGAAATAATAGTTATCCATCTAATTCTCAATGAAGTGGGAATCAAAACCATCATTGATGTGTACAATGGACTATACCCTCAAGAATCGATGTAATTTGTTTTCCATTGCACCGCACATTGATATTCAATAATATGTTACTAATGAATATATATGGTAATTATGACAAAATATTGATTCTATAAATTTAATATATATCCTATTTCATTACCCTTTCACCCATTAAAATATAATAATGTCACTGCTGCATAAATTGGGCTTACTATCTCCACAAAGAATTGTGATTCATTTTCCCTTTACATTATTAAAGAATGAATATGAAAATGTATCTAAAAAATAAATAAAATATTTATAAAATTAATTCAATTACTTATAAAATTAAACTATAATCTATTCCCAATAACTGAAATATCCATGAATAAATTTACATGAGAAATGTAAGGAGTTCACACCGAAAAAAATATGGAAATAATGAATGATTGTAGAAGAAAATGTGATAAGATGTTACAATTGGATCCTAATTGGTATTATAAATACAAATGTTTTTTTTGGAATAAATTAATAAAAAAATTGAAACCATTATACAATATGTTAAATGAAGCTAAACGAATTAGAAGTGTGAGTTAAGGGATTTCGTCTCAATTTATACACCCTTGAGACATATTTGGTATAATATGCCTATTTAATATTATGTGTTTTATATAAATATCTTTTAATGTATTTGAAACTAATATATATTTATTCAGGATGATTAAATGTTCAATTAATTCATTCATTTTCAAGGAACTACAATTTAAAAATTACCAATGAGGTAAGAATTTATTTTACAATCCAATTTGTTTGGTATTTATTATCTTTTTCATTGAAAGAATATTATTATATATATTTAAAAATAATTATCCTTCTTCTTATACTCTGGATATGTAACGATCTTTATTTTTTCTTATAACGTTTAAACTATTTTCATTTGAATCATGTACTGATTTTTTTTAAAAAATATATTCTTATTTATCATTTTGGTCAAGTATATTTTTCTTTAGTGTCTATAATTTTCAAAATTATCTTACAAATTTTTTTATTAACCAAATGATTTATTAACAAAATTTTATTTTATCCTTGAATTTTTAAATTTCATAAAAGTAATACTTTTAATGTTTTAGTAAATGGTCTTTTTTAACATTATTTATAAAAAATTAAAATTAATGTTTTTCTTTTAACATATTCATCATTAACAGACATTTCCGTCAGAAAAACTATTATACAATTTAGATTATTATATATGATTTAAAATAATATTCAAATAAAACATTTATGTGAAAACTTATTTTAATGGTTCTCTTAAATTTTCATTTATTTACTAAAATAATTGAATTTAATACAAAACCTATATTTCAAATGAATTGATGGTCATAATTTATCTATTATTAATTTTTTGATCATTAAACTTGTCCCCAAATATTAATTTTTTATGATCATTCATCATTGGTCATTACATTTATCTTATATAAACATATTTTTTGTATCATGGATATTATTATTTCTTAATTCGTATACATTTTCTATATATGGTGTTTTACTATGGTTGTTTTGATTTGGGAAACATTATATTTTATATCATGTACTTAATACAGGTATTTTTTGATAGGGAATATATTTTATGAATTAAATTTATTATTCAATATTTTATGAATACATTGGTCATGTAGTAATGATTTGGGTTAGGATTTATAAATCCGGTCTATGCATTGTAGGGTATCATGAAAATAACTAATTTAATAACCTTATTAAATGGTTTTTTGGTGTATACCTATACCCATACTGTAAACTAACATAATACATGTCATTTTTTTGGTAAAGATATCATGATATCTGACACCATGATGTCCAACATTATGCATTTCCTTCATTGAGATGTTCTTGTTATTATCCATAATGTTATTACATTGAGAATTATTTTTTATCAAGTAATTGGTTAAATGGATGGTGTTATAAATTATATACCATTCAAAATTGTTTATTATTTATTTATCCATAATATATTCCATCTTACATAACACCTATTGAGAATTTTACCACACCCCTGTTCTTCATTATTTTACTTAGGATATGAAGATAGAATATTTGAATGATTTTAAGGATGAAAAATATTTACGTTCAATATGTTTTATAATAAATTTCCAATGTAATAAAGAGAAGCATGTTTGTATCTAGTTCGTGATGTGTACTGAACTGATCATTCCTATTGATTTATATTCCAGGGGTTTGGAGGAGTTTTGGAATGATTTGGAGGATTTTATCTAGGTTCACTATTTGGGAATAGATAGTATAAACCATGAAACACCTCCATGAAACCATGAATGGGAAAACAGTAAGATGTAGGATGGTGTATGGTTGATGTATAGTTTTTCAAATCCATGTAGAATCCCAAGATAAACCACACATTTTGAGGAAGTTGTGAAATTAACAGTTGGAATAAGTATTTTCTTACCATGTCATCCAACCATATGAGGTGTGTCTTGAGAATGTAGAATATTGACGGTTAGTGCACAATTTTTCTAACTATGTTCCCTAACCATGCACCGTGAAATTTCAGATCCCAAAATTATGGAGATAATTCAATTAACATCATCAATCACTTATTTTCTTCTAATAATGACATAACTCATATTATTTTTCCTCCAAATTCTTGAGAGGGTATTCCCTTTGATCTAAGAGAATGTGTTAGTCAATCCAAAGACCATAAAAGATCTAGATTCTCCAATAAGTGCTAATTCATCATCATTCTTCTTAGATCTCTTTTACTCCTCTCTTATAAAAGTCTAGATCAAGTTTATAGAATATATATATATGATGTATCATGTTATTCATTTTTAAACCATATTTTATTGGTTGAAGGGAACAAAATCTATATTTGGATCTTAATTTTCTAAGCTATTTTGTTAATGTTTTTGTCTAATTATTCATTTTCACCAAAGTTTGTGAGGTAGGATTCTTCTCTATTGAATCCTCATGATTATAAATTTAAGGATTGTTTTAAAATTGATTAAACTAATTGAAATTGTTGTAAAACCCTTTTTTGATAGGCTGTAAACATCTAGTGATGTTTTCTTGGAAATTTTGAAAATTTAATTGTTTGTTGGAAAGCGGTTATGGTTCATGATTTTAAATTCATGATTTTGAATTCATGATTTTTCTTATGCATTGAAAATTTGTTTTGATATTTTTTAAATATATAATGTTTTTTGAAAATTGATTGGCCTAGGCTATTGGAATTTGTGGTTGGTGTTAGTTTATATCATTGTTGTGACCCTAAATAATGGGAATGTACCATTATGATTCTATAACATGACCCTATAGAAGGGGAATATGCCATTAGGGAACTTGATTGTTAGTTACCGAGTGATAACATAATATATTGATGAGGTGCCACTCATGAGTATATAACTATCACTGAAGCATGCATGTGTGAGTACGTGTTGAATAATTAAATGGATATTCAAAATGAAATGTGAAATGTTTTAAACATTTTTTATTTCATTCCATGAAAACCTATATTGGAGTGGTATAAAAAATTTTAAGTTATCATTTCTATTTGAAATTTTATTATATAAATATGGTTACAAGTTCTTTCATAGTGATGAGATTTGGGATGTTATTGAAAAATCCAACAGAGTTTTATACTCACAACCTACATTGGAAATGTGGTGTGATAGTAGATATTATATATTGAGAGACTTGTAAAAGTTATGTTATCCTAGTTATTTATTTATTCTTCATTATACCTTTGGTTGGTCATGTAGAATGGATCTTGTAGTAGATTGGGAGTTTCTATTTAGTTTATTTGGTGAACGTTGGTTTTGTCATATTTTGGTTCCTCTGGTTATGTCACATTGATTCCAATTTTATTTTTATATTTTATTTTGGTTTGGTTTTTATTAGATTCTATTTAAGTACTCATAAATCATATAGAGGTTTTTTTGATTATCTTGTCTATGTTTTTTCATCTTTAATAGGAGAATAATCCCCCAAATGTTAATGATTCCTTGGCATTTATTTCCATCTTTTGGTGTCTTTGGGATGTCACCTAAGTCCAGTAACACCCAACACCTTTTCCCATGCCAATGGGTGAGATGAACGATATTACAAATGGTATCCATTTTTTTTATTCTTAAGTACCAATTTTTCAGTCTTTGATATGGGTTGGAAGTAATGATTTTGATCATCATAACATGAAATATAGAGCATAAAAAGGGGTATCTAACCTATTTATGTTGAACATCAATTTACAATGTAGTTTGGTTACAAGAGGGTTTTGAGAATCTTCTTCGAGTTGTTACCTCATCATCATGGGTTTAGCTGATGAAAAGAGCATAATATGAATTGATAGTAATGGCTTCCCACTAAGACTGAATAATTCATTTTGAGTAATGATTTGTGATTTGGTGAAAAAGTGTTGATTTTTTAAAGTAATTTAAAATGGTTTTATTTTCACAGATCATGGTGGAATATTCAAAAATGGTTTGAAAGGAAAAATTATTGAAATATGAAAAGCTTTGTTTAGATATGTGTGATATTGTAAACATTTAATTTATAAGACTTTAGTTACAAGGGAATGAGAGTAAATAGAGTTTTTAATAGTGAACAGAACCAACTTGGTTATGTAGAAACCAACTAGAAGAGGCTATTGAGTATGTGGTTCCACATTACCCATAGGTGAACAAACAATTTTTATAGAGTATTATCCAGGATTTTCAAACTGTTGATAGATGAAACTAATGTGATAAACCAAGACAAGGGGGTCATTCTATTCAATTTCAAAATTATAATGAACCCATATTTGGGGCAGATTTAGAGACAAAAAATATTGAAGTGTGTCTAAATATTATAAATTGAATCTTAGATTTCATTGAAGAAATAGCTCAAATGAAGTTGTATTTAGAAAATTATATTCAAGAATATCCTACATGCCAGTGGTGGGATTAGGCAGTTCTGACTAAATTTGACCATGGTATTGCAAGTGGGCATTTTGAAGATCATTTCAAATAAAAACTATATACTCACATGTTCATAATTTCTAGAACAATGTATCTCTTTAGTTTGAAAAATGATAACTTCTTAGTAATGGATTATGTAGATAAAATTATGGATTTTTTTTCTCTTTTCACAAAATTTTTTTGTAATTTTGTCCTTTAATGAATATAATTTCAATTCAGAGTTTAAATGAGAACTCTTCTCATATATTTTCATGCTTTGTATAAAGTATTATACAAATATGGTCAATAGAGTGATAGTGGTAGAAAGAGATATCTCAGGAAATAATGTCAGAGAAAGTATGTTTCCTTCTACAAGTATTGGTTGGAACTCCAATTCTAGAAACATGTAGAGAATGAAAACCAATTCTCTAGTGGGTGGTATATATCAATATCATACTATGGGATTTTTCAAATTACCTATAAAATCACATAGTATGTTTGGATGTTTTAATTGGGTTATTTTGAGCATATGAAGTGAGATTCTACATGAACAACTAGATCATTTCATAATTGAAACCATATGGGACATATTCAACACTATTGGCATAGTGCTCCATGGTTAGATGATACAGACACATATCAAGATTCTCTTGAATGGTATGCCTTAATAGGACGATTATAGTAGAATAGATCTCACCAACAGAGCTGAGTAAACCATAATAATTCTAGGAACATCGTGACTCCTCAACCCGAGAAATATTAAAAGGGTATTAAAGAGAATGATGTAGTGAGTATGAAATTATATGTAACTTAGAAAGTATCATGGATGATCAATCGATACATTTGATGGTGATAGGTATAATTATTTTCAATTCTACCCTTATGAAATCATACTTTAATATGGGATCAACCCATTCATTTATTTATTATCATACTATTGATCATATTGGTTTATATGTTGAGTTGATTCCATCTCTTTTCTAACTCCAAAACCGAGTGGTGAAACGAGAGTGTTATGTGATGAAATTTGAAGCATGTTCGATAAAAATCGATGGGACTGAGTTGGAATGGGATTTTTTTGGTAGATACAGATGTATCTCACTAGATTGTAGGAATGGATTGGATGAAAAACCGTGAGGCGTATATAAATTGTCAAATGTGGAAGGTGAGTTTCAAATATTGGGATGGAATTTTTCACCACTTTATTGGAGATTATTAAATTGATTAATGAAAAGAAGGACCCTTATTATATGTGTTTGGATTTATCTATTACAGGTTTACAATATTTTTAATGGAATGTGTAGTTGAAAATACTAATATTTATTTTTCAACTATATATGACAAGTTTCTTGATGTTTTTTCTGACCATTTGTCAGGGTTTCCATCCAAAAGATAATTGGAGATTATGATTGATGTCATACTAAGGAAAACTCCCATCTCAGTTCCTTCATATTGAATATAACTAAAAGATTTTAGGGAACTTAAGGATTAGTTGGATGATTTGGAATGTAAAGGTTCCATATAACCTTGAATGTCTTTGAGAGAATCAGTAGTTATCATTACGAAGAAGGAGGATGGAACTATATGGATTTCTGTAGTTTATTTTTTGTTTATCAAGATTGTAATTAAAAATTGGTATCACCTTCCACATATTGATTATCTATTAGATTGATTGAGAGGTTCCTAATTGTTATCTAAAATTTAATTGTGTTTATGATACAAATAGCTCTAATTTAAGAAGGAGGATATTTCAAACAAATTATTTCAGAAAAATATATGGACATTATGAGTTTATTTTTATATCTTTTGTTCCTAAAAATTCAGTAGTTATCTTTTTTTAATTTATAAATAGGATTTATATATGGTTTCTATATACCTTTATGGTGGTGTTTGTGGATGATATACTTGTGTATTCAAGGAAAAATAAAGATCACGATAAAAACTTTCATATAGTGTTGTGTTTATTATGTGATTAATTTTTATATTCCTAGTTATCAAAACGGCTTTTCTCTATACAAGAGGTATGTTTCATTGGCCATGTCATTTCTCAAAAATGGGATTATTTAGATCCAAAAAATATAGAAGATATTATCTCTTGGAAACATCTAAAAAATTTCTTCAACATACAATGTTTCTATAGGTAGGATTATATTGTTAAAATTTTTTATGTGTGTTTTTACATTTTTCATCACTGATGAGAATGTTGATGGGGAAAGGATTTTCATTTGATTGGAACAATGAATGTCAAAAATCCTTTTCAAGATAATAAGTATAGACTTACATAAGCACTCTATATTATGTTTCCATAGTTTGTACAATGAATATTTTTTATTATAATGTATCGATATTTGTCTTGGGATGTGTTATTCCTTAAGGGAGACCAATTTGTTGTTTTTGATTCGCAAATATTATGATTTCCGGAGATGAATTCCCTAACACACAATTTTTAATTGGTTATTTTTGTCTATGATTTGAAAACATTTCATTATTATCATTTGGGTGAGAAATTAATGATTTTTATAGATTATAATAGTTTGAAACACATTTTTTCACAAATCGATTTGGATGTAAAACAAATATGGTGGATGGAATACCTATAAATTTTGGACATTGACTTGATGTATAAGGTGGGTATATGAAATTCTGTGGTGGAAGCATTATGTTTGAATACATTTAATAGGTTGGATAAATAATATTAAGATTAGTGGTATCTAATGTATGTTATAATAGACATGAACCTATATTTTACAAACCATGGTGATATTTTAGTTTTCTTACCAGTTTCATGTATTATTGATTTGGTTCATCTTGTACCTGAGCCTCATATATTTGATTCTAAATTTCATTATATGAGGTCAAAACTCAATGTTGTAGAGACCATTAAGTTATTGAATTTAGATAAGAGTATGGTTTTTCTAATTAGATATCATAGAATGGTACATTTTGTTTTTAGGAACAAATTCAAAAAATATTACGACCATTTGAAATAGTTTTTTCTAAAAGGAATTCAAAATATGTATAGATAGTTGAAATAATAGTTTTGTTGTTTTTGAATTAAAAGGAAATTGGAAGTGTTTTTTGAGTTGATTCACCTATCTATAGGTTTAGGCTGACCACCATTAATCATTGGTCATGTTATTGTCATTACCAATTCCCATGTGGAAATGAGATTGAGTACCACCAGATTTTATAATAGATCTCCCAAGGATGGTTCGGAATAACAATTTCTTTGGGTAGTTTTGGTTCATCACACAATTTTCGATAATTTTATTCCTATTCATGAATCTCCTAGAGTGAAAGACTTATCAAAAATATATATATGAGAATATTTCAAACAACATTTAATTCTAGTGTTAATTGTATCTAAAAGAGGTCCCTGCTTAACATCTCATTGTTGGAAATCCTTAGAAAAATCCCATGAAACATAATTGAATATGAGCATTGCATATGGTCCTCAAGAATATGGACAATATGAATGGATGATACAAAAATTGGAAGACATGTTTAGGGATTGTGTAATGGATTTCGGATTCTCATGGGAGGAGCACATACCATTAGTGGAGTTCCCTTAAAACAACATTTATCATGCCCTGATACATATTGAACCTTTTGAAGCATTCTAGGGGATTCTTTATGGTTGTCCACTTTGTAGTGTGGAAATTAGGGAGACTTCACTAGTTGGACCCATGATTTTGTAAGATGCAATGGAAAAGAATTAATTGATCAGATAGAGAATAGATATGGATTAGGTTCTTTAGAAATTATAATCAGATCATCATTGATGATCGTTGTTGTTTGAGGTGAGGGGTCATGTGTTCTTTATAATCTATTCAAATCAGAGTAATTTACATTTGGGTAATAATTTAACTATTAAACCTTTATATATTTTCCATTTTGAGACACATGAATGGGTTGGTGAGGTGTCATATGGATTATATTTTGTAATAAGGTTAAATCCATTTCGTAATGTGTTTTATGTATATCAATTAAATATGTATGACTCTGATCCTTTTCATGTGATTTTATTGGATAATGTTTACCAAGTTTTAGATTATATATTGTTTCATGTGCCAATATGGATTACAGATAGTCTATAGAAATTCTTCCATGGGTAAAGCATTGGTCTAGTGTGGGTTTTGTGGCAACATTTTCATATTTAGGAGGAAACATGGGTGTATGAAAATAAAATGTTGGAGTTGTTTCAAGAACTCTTCCAATATATAGATATTTTTCTACCTCTTTGTAGGTAATGGCCTATGGTGGTAGAATGTGAAACCTCCCATTTTTTGGTACATGATCTCATGTCTATCTATTTTAATTATATATAATTTTTGGGTTAATTTTTTGTAGGTTTGGTGGTGCTTTTTCATGATTTGGAGGGTTTTTCTAAAGGTGTACAGTTTGATCATAGTTAGTAGCATCCATAAAACACCACCTGGAAACCACACAAGGGAAAACCGTAAGAACTGGGTAGGTTCATGGTTGGATCATAGTTTTTACATACCTTGTGGATGCCTAATAAAACCCATATACAATGAGGTAATAGTTAAATGCATGGTTTTCTCATAGCTTTTATAAGCATGTGAGAAAATCAAGTGTGTTATTTCATGATACAATAGCTAATGCATTGTTAGCCCACGGTTTGTGTAATTGTGAACCCTACCCATGAACAATGAAATTTCATACTTAAAAATTGTGGATGAATTTAATTTTACTCTTTAATCACTTATTTTTTCTCCAAATAATCCTATAACACAAATAATTTTTCCTGAAAATGTATAAGATTTGATTCCATTTAATTTAAGAGTATTCTTCAGGAAATCCAAAATCCATTGGAGATCTAGATTCAACAATAATTGCTCATTCATTATCAATATTCTTAGATATCATATGCTCCTCTCGTTCATGATAATAGATCTACTCTAAAGAGGATACATCAATGATGTGTCATGTGATTGTTGATTAAATCTTATTGAGTTGGTTCAAGGTAACAAGACCTAAGTTTATATGTTGAAGAACTATGTTGGGTTGTTTATGTTGTTGTGAACTTCTTCATTTTCTTCAATATTTTTTAGGAAGTTGTCTTATCTCTTGACTCCTCTTGATTAGAACTTGAATTCTTAGTTTAAAATTTATTGAATTTCCTAAAAAAATTAAACCCTTATGTTATTTGATAAAAACCTATTTAGTGATGCCTTCATTGAAATTATTGAAATTGTATAGTTTAGTGGAATGTCCTTTCATTTCATGATTTTGAAATTATGGATTTGGTTTGTCGCATGGAAAATATTTGTTGAAACGTTTTTAGAAAATAATTGTTTGTCAGAAAATGGTTTGTCATGGTATGTTGGAATACATGGTTGGTGTCAGTAGATTTGGTAGACATGTCCTTGAATAAGGGGGTGTAACATTGGGGTACAATGACGTGACCCTATATATGGGGTGTGTAGTATTTGGTAACATGAGTTTTGTTTACCATGTGACGACTTGGTAGATAAATCTGAGAAATTTCAGGAGAATGGAACTGTCTTTGGATCAAGGATGTGTGGATGTGTGTGAAATCATGGAATGTGTACACCAAATGAAATTTCAAATGTTTTAAAGGTTATTTTATTCCATTCCCTGGAAAACTATTTTGGATTTGATATAAACTATTTTATGTTTCCTTATGTAATTTAAAATAGTCTATATAAATGTGATAACATGTTCTATCCAAGTGGCATGAGTTTTAAATTCATTGGGGAATTACAAATGGGTTTTATACTCACCTCTATTAGGGAACTATGTTATGTTTACATTAGTTATATATCATGAAATTGGTAAAGTAATGATATCTTAGTTCCTTAGTTATTCTTCTTGATATATTCGGGTGGGAATAATGATTGGTTCTCGGAGAAGACTGGTAGCTTTTGTTTGGAGACTTTAGTATCTTTGGGTTTTCTCGTATTTTTGTTCCTTTTGTTATCTCAATTTAAAACTTCTTGTACTATGATACTATTTTTTGGTTTGGTTTTGTATTGGATTTTATTTCTATACTCATTCATCATATAGAGGTTTAGTTGTTTATTGTTCTCTAATCTTGGTTATTTTATCATCAGTGGGAAAATCATACCCTAGTTTTTAATGAATCCCTATGAATTTATTTCCAACATTTGGTGTTTTGGGGATGTCACATGAGGCTAGTAACAACTGTTTCCTCATCCCAAGCCAATGGGTGTAGAATTGGATGTTACACTGTAGTTGGGCTCCTTATACAGTTAATGTATCAAAGAAAAAATAACCTGTATAATGAAACCTCAATATAATAACTAGTAAAGTACTAAATATCAATATTAATTTCCTACTGAAAACTCATATAATCATGTGAGATATGATTTTCAAATTCAATTTATATTCAATCTAAAGACTATTTTTAAGAAATAAGCATGAGTATTTGTCCATTTTGATGAACAAATAAATATTTATAAAATTTTATTTAGAAAACTATTTAGAACATAAATAATTAGTAATAAATAAAAAATAATAATTAAATAGAGGGTAATTGTTAAAAGATATGTTTAGTAAATCAAAATATATAAAAATAAGAAAATCACTGCATTTTTGAAATAGATTATCTATCTAGTATTGTCAATTATATGTTATAGATCAGACATTATGGTATATCCAACCTCACAGTAGGTTATTAAATGTTGTAAATCACCCCTTATGGATAGTTATTTTTAATATATGGTTGATAAAATTAATCAATAAATTTATTAAAATGGTCATGCAGTAATTCTCGGACTATAAATTTATTAGTCATGGTTGATCAAATTCAACGTCAAGTAATTACCTTTATGAGGACAGTTGAAATGAACATGAGTTCAATTTATGAGAATGCAAAACATTTCATTTATGGAAGGTTTATTTGTAAAATATATTGAAACACAATGTGTTTTCACTTCAACAAATATAAAAGTATTGAATTCTTGGCTTGGAAAATAAACTTATAATAATTCCATTTATTCTTGTAGATGTTTTTATGACTTACAATCAAAAGATTTATTCATTCGGTAAATTGAAACCATTGTAAATGTTTGATCCATGGTCACTAGTTTATTCATGGGGTTGATTTATTATATATGTGGTTGATGTTTTTACTACCTAACATTCGATCATCATATTAGCCAAATTGTTATTTGATAGACATATTTGATCAATTTCATATAAAGATTTCTCAAAATATACTAAAAATGGACATACATCATATGGAATTCAAACCCTTTTGGTGATGTAATCCTCTTTGAAATCACTACATGAAATTCATAACAAACACTAATATTAGAATAAAAAACTATAATAAAAATACTAATTTTATAATAATCAATTAAAACATAAAACATTTTTTTTATAAATTTTAGCTAGAAAAAACAGTGAATTTTTAACTAAAAACATATTAAAAAAAGTTCTTCTAATACACACTACAACACGGTGCCCTCCTCTGATGTAGGAATTAATCTCTAAAACATGTAAATATAACCACTCTTTAATTTATATTATTTTTAATTTTTTATAATTGTCTTTTTATTTCAATAGACTCAATGTGTGATAATTTTGGATGGACTTAAAGATTACAATATTCTGGAGATCTATTTATGTGATAGTTGATGTGTATAGCACATGCTACTCTATAGGTTAAACAACTATTTGATTGTGTATCATAGTTTATGGGAATATCACCCTTTTATATCGTGGTTTTCAATCCCAGAAAAGGTATTTCAGATCTAGGTTCAATACATAGGAATGGCCACAATATAATCAGGTATCCACATTCAATTATATTATAGAGTTATTGAGTTTTTAGTTAGAATTTATTATTCTAATAAGTAATAAAATCAGATAGTGGTAAATTTTTGGTTGATATGATCAATGTAATAAAATATTATATCTTTAATATATATATTTAATATTATCTTATATAGAATGACATAAAAATAACTTACCATAATAAAACTAGAGATGATAGAGAATGTGTAATGGGAATAGTTAGATTGTAAGGCACTTAGTTTGAGTGGGATGTATTTAGTATCTAATATTTCCTTTAAAATCTATAAATAGAAAAAAACAATAGAATTGGTGAAATCCGAAATATATGTGTGTTTTTTTGGGGGGAATCAAAATTCATTGAATAAATTACTCTCTACGTAGAGGTTTTTTAGTATGGTTTTCTTAAAATGAAGAACAATTATATAAATGTTATAATTTTAATAAGATCCAGATCCAAAAATAGTCCATGAATGTTAAATTCATGTAAAATGTTTAGGAATTTATTATGTTATGATCACTAACTAATATAATTCGGGAAAATGTTTCTTTAATAATTATTTCATTCATAATCACAGATTTTCTATTTTATGATATCATAATCATAATCCTAAATGAGGATCTCAAAAAAACCCTATCTGAAAAACCTATTGGAAATGAATTGAATATGGAGTATAGAGTAAAATCACCTAACAATAATACAATTCTAAAAAAATGAGGGATAATTCCATAGATGAGTGTAGAGATAAATATAATATACATATACATGTTTTCTGTAATTTTGCTCAAGGTGGAAATCTAAATAACTACTATATGGAACATATTGTCAAATATATTAGAACACCCACAATATTTCAATGCTCTATAAATTAATTGTAAGGGTATAATATCTTAATTTTAAAAACAAGTATTCAGGATGAATCATGGCATATTTATTTTAGTTCATCATTTTATTCTATTGTAGTGAACGGATGCATGAAAAATTTTAAAAAATGAAATATTAGGCATGTTACACTTGGTAAATTCTAAGGATAATTAAATTATTAGAAATGAAAATGTCAATGTCTAGATATCTAATAGATATTCCCTCATGTTAGCATAATTTCTGTAAATCCATGTCTTATAACAAATTTTATTTCCATAGGACAACTATATAAGGAATGTTATAGAATGATATTTTATAATATTGTATGGAATATTACATTTTTGTTTCATGGTAGTGGATAAAGGAGTTAATATCAGACCTTATATCTAAACTAATAATGTTATGGAATTTCAACTGATAAAGAAACAATCACTATAAATAAAAAATTATATTATTATCATAGTGGTCACCTCAGTGAGAATAAAATAACTATTAAAGAGGTAAAGGGTTTTAGAAAAAAGTTATCACAATTATAGAAAAAGTTGTTAGGTTTATATACTCAAAAATAAATTGAAGTTTTCATTTATTTTTAATAGAAGTAAGATTCAATGATAAAATTTGGAACCATGTTAATTCAAACTTCTCAGGTCCTACCATAGATTAAACTCATAAAGGATCCTTTTAATTGTTCAATTTCATTTATGGTTATATGGATTGTTTTGGTAAAGAATAAAAAAATAGGCCAATATAGTTTTTTATATTCACACTATGGTATGTAATGGTTGAATGAGAGACTAGAAGAAAGAAAAAATTTATAAGATTGGAAAATTGTGGTGGATATAAAAGAACTATGTTCAACAAATACATCATGAAGAAGTGATTCAGGATGGAAAATTATGTAACTATAACACTAGAACAAAATGGTGTTGTTAAATGGATTAATATAAGATTAAGTAATATAAAAAATATAATGAGGCTACAGAATAGTATTTATAATGAAATTTATGTGGAATGAAATAATTTTACAATACTTTATTTGATGAAGTCTATTGGAATCGATGGGGAATCGTATCCTTGAGCATTTCCATTTTGTAAACTAATCAAAATTTATCACGATAATGTTCTTATATGTGATGAATATTTTCATATTGATGGTAATGAGTGGAGATATCTTGATTCTAGGTCCCAATAATGTTTCATTATTCGATATAGACATTAAAAAATTATCATCTAGATCTGGGATGATTATCATCATAAGAAAATAAAATTAAATAATGTTCCCATCAAAGTAATGGTCATTACGAAAATCAAAAGCTAAAATATAAAAAATTTTATGATAGATATTCAATTTTCCATGTTCATATTGACCTAAATAAAATATTTATAAATATTAAGTCTTTAGTATGTTCAAATGATATAATTGGATTCCCAAAAACTTTTGAAACGAAATATATTACGAATAACATTAAGGATGTTGAGAAATTGGAGGTATCCCAAAGTTATGGATTTATGTGATAGATAATCTGAAGAATCAATTTCCAATAGAGTAGGTCTATAGGTAGTGTTTTGTTTACATTCTAGACTCATATGAATATAAAATAGGTTCATAAATGACTTATATTATATACCTATTATTGGATGGAGGAGAACCTAAATTCTCATAATAAGTGGCTATAACCAATGAAAGGTGAATGTCATGGCTACTGGTGAAATATTCTCATTAAATATGGGGAGTTTATTTTCAAAATTATTTTCCTTTTTTGTGAGACACACTACTATCTAGATAGTATTATGTATGGTTTATATTTATTATTTTCATTTTTGGAAATTGGATGTAATTTTTTTTCATCATGGTGAATTGGATGATAATATTTACATGGATTATATAACTAGTTTTGGGGTAGATCAGAATAAAGATATAGTGTATAAGTTTTAATGAATTGATTATGGATTAAAAAAAACCATTGAGATAGTAGAACTAGAAGTATGAGACTTTTAGGGTATGTAAAATATTTATGTAGAACAAGTTAAATAATTGTTGTTATATGAAGATATACGAGGATAAATTATTTTTTATCCTTATCATGTACACAAATAATATACTTCTACTGGGTCTGAACATTTAGCAGATCTATGGGAGAAATAATGTGTTTTCTAAAATATTCAAGGTGAAAATCATGAAATGAACACGAAAATTATAATTATGAGTATTGAATGAGAGATTTAAGGTCAGATTCTAGTATTTTATGAAAGGGATTAAATCCATAATTCAATTTAGTGGTTTGGAATGACATAATTCAATATGGTTTTAAATCAACTTTGAGATCACATTAAATTATAAAAGGTAAAAGTAATGACGTATGAATATAAGGAAAGGTACATTGCTATTATTATTATTTTATTATATTGAATGTATAATGTATTTCATGGTATACATTATCCCAAATATTTCCAATTCATTGGTAATCATATTTCAATGCATATTATGCATTGAGAAGGAACATTGGGAAGTAATTAAATGATTTCTCTAGTATCTCATATTCAAAGAAGATGCATCCTTGTGTATTTCATTTTTTAAACCATTACATGGGCATGTAGATACTAACTTTGGGGGACATGAGAATAATTATAATATTACTACCATCTAACTATTTACATTTCGATGGATAATGATAAACTGAAAGTTAATGTTTTAGTATGTGGTTTCATTTCTTTACATGGAAGTAGAATATTTGGATTCAATTAAAATAGTGAAAGTATTTTTTTATTTGAGGATTTGGGGGGGGGAACTTAGAATATTACAACATAATATACTACTCTACTGTTAAAATTAGGGTTCAATTCTCATCAAGAAAACTACATTTTTTAAATTTAAGAAGAAATTTTTTCTACATGATATAAAAAAATCTTACGTTCTTGCAGGATGGATGGTTTTAGCTATAAAATATGACCAAGAAATAGGATACAATTGATATGTAAAAAAATAATGTAGTTCAAGACTATATAAGGAAATAGTGGGACTCTCTATGTTTTGGTTAAAGGAATGATGGTATAGATAACTACATAGTGTTGAAGAAGAGTGGTTTTTTGTTTTTCCTAATTGTTGGATAGTTATTAAAATTACCTTGATGTTATATTCATGTGGGAGATTCTTGGAATTTCAATCCACTTTATCCAATCATTCATATGTCTTCCTATTTATTTAACAAAAAAATGAGATATCTGTTATGTGGTCATCTATGAGAATCAAAATACGGAATGTATTTCCTCTAGTGGGTTATAGGGTGACTAGAAGTTACATTTTTCTTATGGATGTTTTCTATATAGGTAGTCTAGATGAAGGGAAGATATTGGGAATTGTATCTTTGATCTTTTTACTAGATTTACTGATCATTCCTAAAAGATATAATATACTTGTGGTCATTCGGTTTTTAGGAATTTTGTTCAACCAGAAGATTGTCTTAGACACTCTATATTACGAGGGCTGGGCCACCAATTGAATTATAAAATAATTAGTTATATTTGGTGATATATCTCACTTCTAATTGATAGTGATTCTAAACATTTTTACTGACATGAAATAAAATACTTCTATTGTTCTTCTATAGTTGTGGGTCTTAATTTCTAAACCATATAAAAACAAGTGTTTATTACATTTTTTATAATCATTTTCTGTGCATGAGAGTATTTTCCATTAGACATAGTGTGTGGTGATTTAGGGTATAATTAATTATTCCTATAATTTAGAGCCCTATTTCTAGTAATTTTTATATCAAATATGAAATCCTTATTGAGTTTTAATATTAGATGAATTGTCTATCATGGATCAAGAGGAACATCATCAGTTGGTTTCACTTTCATTCATCCTAATAATTTTTTGGTTACCACTTGTTGTTTTAGAAAATAATTTACCATTAAGATAAATATTTATATGTGTGTTGTTTTTGTGATTGTATAATTATAATCAAACTTTTATTGAAAGATAGTATCATAAGGATTTCTTAAATAAAAAGTTCTTTAAAATATGGAATTTGAGATGATGATGCTTAAGATTGAGATTTTAATATAATATGATTAAAAATTTAAAAAGGAAGGTAAATACCTTAAAATTTCAAGGAAATTTTTTTCTTAAATGCTTTGGAATATTACGAGACTGTGGCTTCTGACGGAACTTGATTCCGAGGCCCGGTGTGCCCAGAATCAATTTCAAAAGTTTAGATCGTCTACGTTCAGTATACGAACGAGCTTGTTTTTCTATTTTTTGAACCGGTGCTCGGAATTTAAATCTGAGGGCACCGATGAACTCACAATGCTGGTAATTGATTAATAGGACCTTTATCGTAGTTGTGTTTGCACGGGAGGATAAGTTAATTATTACGGTTTAATTAATATGTAAATACAATTGTTGGAACAATTATATTTAAATGTAAGGACGTTAATTACTCCCATGGGAAGTTGTTGGTGGGTCCCACACCCACCCAACTTCCCATGAGTGGATAAATGATAGGTGGGGCCCACACGAGCCCCAACCTTTCATTTTCCCCAAACCACCATAAACCCACTTCTTTAATTTGTAATCTCCGATTAAATGTGAACTCTTCCTCTCCCTCACTCTCCCTATTTATTTTATGCCAACACATGATAATTAATTAATCCACCCTATTCAATTAATTAATTGACTAGTTTGAATTTTGAAATTATATTTTCTTGTGTTAATAAAATAATAGATTAGCCTATTATTTTACTTTGGCACATGTTGGGTTGGGGATGATTAGAGAGAAATCTTGTGTGATGAAGAAGAGAATTCCTCTCTCGACGAATAATGACGCCTCTTCAATGAAGAACACCAGATCCAGGAACATCGACGAAACACCTTCCTTTCTCTTCTCCATGACAAGTGAGGAGGTTCCGCTTCCTCCTTGGAGGCACTTTGACGTCGCATACAAATCTTCACCCGCAAAGCCATCTTCTGTGATGCCCAACGTACGACCTCAATTATCGAGGTAGGGGTTTATTCTTTGAAGTGAATGTTTTAGTACACCGTTCTTCATTAGAAATCATTTTTCATATACGACCAACTACTACAGCCTAATGCGGAGTGCGCGAGCTGAACACACACTACCCAACGACCCTCCATAGACTCTTTTTTGCAATTGAGTTATGTTGGAAGATGTGGCGACGAGAGTGATGGTCATGCGCCGGCCGCGTATGGAAGAACTGTGACCCGAAACCACGTGCCGCTCAACCGAGGAAGAACTGGGCCGAAGGAGGAAACTGAGGCGCCACACGGCGCCACACTGCGGGAGACCGTGTCCCGCCCGAGCGGGCCGCTTTGGCGGAAAAACCGGCTGGCCCATCGGCCGGCCGAGCGGAGGCGAGCCGCGACGCCAAGAGGGAACCGCGCTGTAGAACCAGTCAGCCAGTCGGCCGGCCGTGTGGAGCCGATCCACAATGCTAGGAGGGCACCACACTGAAGAAACCCACAGCCCGCAGAGGCGGTCCTCTTGCGCTAGAAGTCCGGACAGCCTAGTCGGCCGGTTTGGGAGGGTGGCACCGCTTGGCGCCGCCCGTTTGAGTAGCCGGGGGCCACACCCCTGCGTCGGAACGCTCAGCCTGCTGGCCGAGCCTGCCGGGCGGTGCCAAACCGGGTCGCGCCCAGCTAGGCCGCGCCCTCTTCGGGCTAGGCTGCGCACCTCAGGCCGGGCCGTGTGAATCTTTTGGCCGGTCTGACACCCCTATTGGGTCGGACACTCTAAAAATTGGTGACCCGACCCGCCATCCCACTGGGCATAATGGGTCAGTCCCGTTATTCACTTAAATGTGAATAACATAAAGAACGTGCATCTAATCGATACGCCGTCTGTGGCACTGGGATCCTATCGACGAGGCGGTCCTTTTGCGATACTCTAAGTGAGAGCTGGACAACATTGGTAAACAGCCGGGTTTGGAAAGAGAATATTTCCAACTGGGCCCCTAGAACAAAAATTCCAATATCTCTCAGACCAGATGTATGTTTGACACGCCATCTGTCGCGTTGAGTTTCTTTTGATGAGATAGAACTTTGGGATACATCAACTCTGGAAATCATGAAATTTGATGTATCGACTCTGTTTACTCGAGTAGTGGACCCTCCCGGAATCGAGTATGTACTGTGCAGGAACCTTAGAGCTGGCTGCGACTGTGAACACTACTGTGCTGGGATCCTCCATGGGTTCGATGACGTAGAAGACTGTACATGGATCCTACATGGGTTTGGTAGCGAGGATGACTGTACTTGGATCCTCAGTGGGTTCGGTAGCGATGTCGGCTGTACATGGATCCTATGTGGGTTCAGCAGTGATGGTTACTCTACATGGATCCTACGTGGGTTCCGCAACGACGACTTATGTACTTGGATCCTACGTGGGTTCAGCGGAGGAAATGATACAGAGACAACATCTAATCATCTATATCTTTCTTCGTGAGAAGTATACTTGTGTATGCTAATTATTTTCTATTCCATCATTACCATTGATGTGATTGACTTCTTTCCTGTGTGGACCAGATTGTGGTTGGGCTCAAAAGTTAGAGCCAAACTGAGATTCATGAATTAGGTATATGTATGGGCATATACCTATGTATAGTGGGTTGATACTTGTGTTGTATCTTTCCATTGTGGTTTATCCTTCATGGATTTTGGGAGTCCTTCGGGGGTCTCAGGGCCCCTACTGAGTATCATATACTCAACCCTGCACAGGTTATACCCGCACTACATTGTGTTGGATGCAGAAAATGGACATCACTGATTGAGGTGGATGCTTGTGGAACAGGACGGTACCCGGAGGTGGACCACTATATGGGGCGTATAGGGAGAGGACGACCGGACTCGAGGAGTTGAGGACTCCATCTGTACCCACCCTTCAGGTGGGATATCTGGACGACGAATCAGTGGTTTCCACTTTACTTTACTACTGTTGTACTTTCTTTCTCAGTTGTACTGTAACTGCAGTTGAGTTTGTATACTTTCCCATTTACTATTAATCACATACTTTTGTCCTCATTTTACTTAGTGCTTACTTCACTTGAATAATCTATTTTGTTTGTTTACTTATGTAAAAGTAATGCCTTCCCCTTTTACAGGTTTTTACACCTTTGGTGCTAGTCTCCGGCCCCTGGCCTATGGAAGGCGGGCTTGGGGTAGTCACGGCACGGGCCCCAAGGATGGGTCTTGACAAATTTGTATCAGAGGAGTCAGTTCTACTACAGAACTCATGACTCTGATAATTTCATCTCTATGAAGCTATAGTGTTATGGTTATTGAGTGTGGTTTTTAGTCCAGGGAGTCCAGTCTTTGTGCGGCGGCTGACCTATCCATACACAAGGACCCAGACTTTCTGATTTCTGACTCAGTGATCGAAAACATTGATTGCATGTGTGTTTAAATATTTTTCTTTGTGATTACATTGTGTCAGCTCACCAGGTATATTGTATTAACCGTGGCGCACCTGTTGCTTTTCAGGATGACCCCACATATGAAGCCAGCTAGGGTTCCGAGCTATGTGCGAGATGGAAACCCACCGAGCGACGAGGCCTCGGTGCAGTTCCCCATTACAGCGGAGTCACCCGCGGTACAATTACCCACTGAGCAACCGATGCCACCATCCCAAGCAGCAGAGAGTGCATGCTGCCTGAGTACATTCCACGAATTTCAGCAATAGAGGCCACCCAGGTTTCACGGAGAGACAGAACCTCAGGCATCCGAGGATTGGCTTGAGGCTATCGTCAGAGTCTTCATATTGGTAGGGACACCAGCAGACCTTATGATTATCCTTTCCGCGAGTTTACTGCACACAGCAGAAGGTAGATGGTGGAGACTGATGCTCTAGGTGCACGACAAGGAATCTCTACTTTTTACGAACCTCGAGAGCATGTTCCACTCTGATTTTGTTCCATCCACCCTCAGTGTGGTGCGAATCCAGGGGTTACTACATCTGCGACAGGGCAGCATGATAGTAGCCCTGTACTCGGTGAGATTTACCGACCTCTCGTGCTATTCCACGGACATGGTATGGGACCCATTCTTCTGGGCCCAGACCTTCAAGAAGGGACTGAGGCATGAGATCAGGGCTTCGATGGTCTCCCTCAGCATTCCAACGTAGGCAGGAGTGCTGGAGCGTGCCCTTCTTTTGGAAATATTTCTTGCTGAGCCGACTCCAGCAGCGAGACCCACCACAAGGTGACATGTAGCAGAGTCTTCTTCCTTCGGTTGTAGTTAGATTTCGTAGAGGTCTATGTAGACTAGGCCATCTGGTTGGTGACCTTAGGATACTAGTTCAGATGTGTGGGGCACACACAACAGATTCAGTCATACGAGAGGTAGACATTGTTATGCATGCGGCGGGCAGGGCCACATGGCTCGTGACTACCCGACCTGCCATGCAGAGGAGTATAAGATAGTAGAGGGACCTCTCAAGCAAAGGAATAGGTTTGACCATGGAGGTCCACAAGGAGCAGGTGGATGAGGCAGAGGAGTTGTCCAAGTAGCAGGTGGTGGATGACACTTCGAGGCTCTACCACCACCACCACCACCACTTGGAGGGCCACCCTGACCACAGGGAGCTGGAAGACAGGGGCAGGCTCACCTCCAGGTAGTGAAGGCCTATGACCATGATGAACCTCCGATGATTCAAGGTACTATCTATGTCTACTCTAGCCTTTCTGCAGTTCTTATAGACACAAGAGCGGGTCCTTCTTGTATTGTTGTTGCCCTTGTTCGGATCTCGGAGAATCCTACGGATTCGTTGGCTTGATCCTTACGGCTAGAGACTCATAAAGTAGCAGACGTGATGATTACTCACTAGTGCCGAAAGTGTTAGTTTACTCTAGGAGGCAAGAGCTTCAGTTGAGATCTTCATGTAGTGTTGTCAAGTCCTTACGACGTCATCTTGGTTATGTATTGGTTATCTACATTCAATGCTCAGATTGACTGTATTAGGTGAAAAGTCTGGTGTGTCCGCACAAATTGGAGGAGCTTCACCTTCACCGGCGAGAAGGGAGCCTTTGCAGCGCAGGATGGACTTACGCAGAGGAGAGGGAAAACAATCACACAACAATTGGCTAGTCTCATCCTTGGAGATGTTGATTTGTGTTGTTCAAGTTTTCCCGTTGCGGTGGATCAGTATGCGGATGTTTTTCCTGACGATGTTCTCGGACTACCTCTTCACAAAGAGGTATATTTTAACATAGACATGTACCCTAGGACAACACTGATATCTACTCCAGCATATCAGATGGCTCCCATTGAGGATCGTGAGTTGCGGGTACAGATGGTGCACTTGCAGTGCAAGGGATTCATCTGACCCAGTGTTTCACCCTGGGCTTCTCCGATTTTGATCGCCAAGAAGGCGGATGGGAGCGTACGACTATGTTTCGTCTACCGTCGCCGAAATCAGGTGACCGTAATGAACATGTACCCACTCCTAAGGATTGAATACCTCTTTGATGAGCTCCAGGGAGCACGATAGTTCTCGAATATTGACCTCAGGTCAGGCTATCATCAGCTCAGAGTTCGAGACGAGGATGTGCAGAAGAAGGCCTTCAGATGTCGGTATGGCCACTACGAGTTCTTGGTTATGCCCTTTGGTGTAACCAATGCACCAGCAGTGTTCATGAGTCTCATGAACATGATCTTAAAGCTTTACCTTGATCATTTTGTCATTGTATTCATTAACGACATACTAATTTACTAGACTATTGTGGAGGAGCAAGCCAACCACTAACGGGTTTTATTAGACACACTCCAAGTGCACCGGCCTTATGGTAAGCTCTCTAAGTGCTAGTTCTCGATTCGAAAGGTTCACTTCTTGGTGCACGTCATCTCGGAGGTGGGAGTTGTAGTGGATACTTTGAAGATTGAGGCAGTACTTGCTTGGGAGCCACCAAGGAGCGTGACAGAGGTGCTGAGTTTCCTAGGTCTAGTTGGGTACTATCAGAGAATTGTACCAGAATTCTCCAGAGTTGTTGCACTGCTTTCAGCATTGATGAAGAATGGTATTCCCTTCGTGTGGTCAGATAGATGCCAGTAGAGCATACAGAACCTGAGAAAGAGATTGACTAGTGCACCCATTTTGAGGCTACCAGAGGAGGGTGTAGGGTACGTAGTTTACTGCGATGCATCAGGGACTAGACTTGGATGTGTCCTAATGCAGGAGCGGGTAGTGATCTCCTATGGTTCACGACAGTTGAGGCAGAATGAGTAGAACTATGCTACCCATGACCTGAAGTTATCCGTAGGGTTCTTAGCCTTGAAGATGTGGCGGCACTATACGATGGGTGATTTCGTTACTCTACTCAGACCACCATAGTCTCAGGTACATTTTCTCCTAGAAGTACCTGAAACTGAGACAACGGTGATGGCTCGAGTTCCTCTAGGACTATGACTTTGAGATAGACTATACACTTGGTAAGGGGAATGTAGTAGCAGATGCTCTCAGCAGGAGATCGGGCATTCAACTACTTAGATAGGCGACAAAGTAGTTAGCCACTTTGCAGATATCCTTCATGGATAGAGATGGGAAAACCTTTCTATAGTCCCTCACTGTCCCTCATCTACTACTTAAGTGGGTCAGAGAGGCACAGCGTGGGGACGTTGACTGTGAGATGCGATGTGCTCAGATTTCCACAGGGCATGCGCCTAATGGATTTTCTGAAGGAGGAGAGAACGTCATCCGCTTCCGGGGACGTACCATGGTACCAGTTTCACTGCAGGAGAAGTGATGAGGGAGTTTGACACTTACCCTCTAGAGGGACATCCATTAGTGGAGAAGATGTACCAGGACCTCATACGACAGCACTGGTGTCCTGGTATAAATAAGGTTGTAGTAGAGTTCGTTTCACGACGCCTCACTTTCCAGCAAGTGAAGGCGGTGCACCAAGTACCAGCAGGTTTTATACAGCCCTTGGAGGTTCCGAAGTGGAAGTGGGATGGGATATCCATGGATTTCATGATGGGGCATCCATATACATCTATGGGAAACGACTCCATCTGGGTGATCATTGACCGACTCACCATGTCGGCCCACTTCCTACCCATTAGAGAGTAGGGCTCAGTAGATATCATGGGACGCCTCTACATTTAAGAGATCATATAGCTTCATGGTGTGCCATCATCTATCGTCTCTGATCAAAATGCTCGCTTTACGTCCTGGATTTATAAGGGGTTTCACGAGGCATTTGTGACATAGCTACGCCTAAGCACCACCTTTCATCCCAAGATGGATGGTCAGACATAGAGGACCATTCAGACACTCGAGGACATGCTCTTTGCATGTGTCCTCATCTTTGGTCGCAGTTGGGAGGATCACCTACCCTTGGTGGATTTTGAATACAACAACAGCTACCACTCCACCATCGGGATGGCACCTTACATGACACTATAAATCGACCTTGTAGATCACCTCAGTGCTGGACTGACCTTGGGGAGTCATCACTAATAGGACGAGAGATGGTTCAGGCTATGATAGAGAAGGTACAGATCACCGAGGAGCAGATAAGGACTGCACAGAGTAGACAGAAGTCCTATGCTGATAAGAGACAGAGACCACTGGAGTTCGAGGATGGCGACCAATTTTTCTTACGGGTCTCACCTCGATGTGGATTACGGAGATTTGGTCGGGGCAACAAGTTATCTTCGAGCTTCATCGGACCATTCCAAGTCCTCAGCTAGGTAGGGGAGGTGGCTTTCCACCTAGTCCTTCTACCTTAGTTGCACCAGGTGCATGACGTCTTCCACGTATCACAGCTAAGGAGATACTTGCACGACCCGACCCACATAATTGATCATGGGGAGCTATACATCTATGACAGAGCTACATTCAGAGAGGCCCTGGTGGAGATCAAGGATCAAAAGAAGCAGGTCCTATGTGGACGTTTGATTCTTCTGGTGCACATTCGTTGGCAGCACGGGAACCTCCAGGAGAGCACATGGGAGCGAGAGGCTCATATGCGTACACATTACCCTCATTTGTTTCCCTATATTATGTTGTAGCTTTATGGGGATTTAAATCCATGAGGTGGGAGTAATGTAAAGACCCATAAAATTCAATAAATTTTTTCTTAAATACTTTGGAGTTTTATGAGTCTGTGGCTTCTGACGACACTTGATTCCAAGGTCTGGTTTGCCCGAAATCAATTTCTGATGTTTATCTTGGGTACGTTCAGTAAAAAAACGAGCGGTTTTTTGTATCTTTTGAACTAGTGCTCGGAATTGAAATCTGAGGGCACCGATGAACTCACAACGCCAGTATTTTCTTAAGGGTACCTTTGCCATAGTTGCATTTTCATGAGAGGAGAAGTTAATTATTGGGGTTTAATTAAGAAGTAAATAAAATTGTTGGAACAATTTTATTTTATATCTAAGGATGTTAATTCCTCCCACGGGAAGTTGTTGGTGGGGCCCACTCCAACCCAACTTCCCATGTGTGGATAAATGGGAGGTGGGTACCACAATATCCCCAACCTTTCATTTTCCCCAAACCAACTTAAACCCCCTTCTTTAATTTGTAAACTCCTATTAAATGTGAACTCTTCCTCTCCCTCACTCTACCTCTTTATTTTATGTCAACACATTATAATTAAAGAATTAACCCTCTTCAATTAATTAATTGAGTGGTTTTAATTTTGAAATTATATTTTCTTGTGTTAACAATATAATTGATTAGCTTATTATTTTACTTTGGCACACGTTGGGTTGGGGAAGATTTGAGAGAACTCTTGTGTGAAGAAGAAGAGAACTCCTCTCACAACGAAGAATTACACCTCTTCAATGAAGAACACCAGGTCCATGAAGATCGACGATGCACCTTCCTTTCTATTCTCCGCGACAAGTGAGGAGACACCACTACCTCCTTGGATGCACATTAATGTTGCCTACGAATCCTCATCCAGTGACTCCGTCTTCCGCGATGCCCGATACACGACATCAATTATTGAGGAAGGGGTTTTTTCTTTGAAGTGAATGTTTCTGTAAACCGTTCATCGATGGAAAGTGTTGTTTATATATGGCCAATAGATACCACCTAACGTGGAGGGAGCATGCAGAATGAACACGGCCCGACGACCCTCTGTAGACTCTAGTTTGCGATTGAGTTATGTTGGATGATGCGGCGACGAGAGTGACGGTCGTGCGCCAGCCGCGTACGGAAGAACCGCGACCCGCAACTGTAAGTTGCTCAACCGAGGAAGAACCGGGCTGAAGGAGCAAACTGGGGCGCCCCACTGCGCCGCGCTGCAGGAGACCATGGCCCGCCCGATCGGGATGCTTCAGTGGAACAACTGGTCGGCCCATCGTCCGGCCGGGCAGAGGCAAGCCGCGACGCCAGGAAGCCGCCGCATTAGAGAACCGGTCGGCCTATCTACCGGGTGGGAGGAGCCGAACTGCGGTTCCAGGAGGGAAATGTGCTGATGAAACCTGAGGCCCTCATGGGATGGATGCTAGTGCTAGAAGGTCGTCCGGCCTAGCCGGCTAGTTTGGGTGGGCGGCACCGCTTGGCACCGCTGGTTCGGGCAGCCGTGGTCCACGCCCCTGCCTCAGACTGCTCGGCCTACCGACCGAGCCGGCCGGTCCGCGCCATGCTGGGGTGAGCCGGGCCTCGCCGGGTCGAGCGGGGTCGTGCCGGGTAGAGCCCGGCCATACTGAGCCGGGCTGAGCAGGGCCATGCAGGGCCGGGCCGAGCCGGTCCGCACAGGGTCACGACAAGCCGGGCTGGGCCGCACCATGCCGGGCCACACCCTCTTCGTGCCAAGCCATTCCCCTCAGGCCGGGCCGCACAAATCTTTGGGCTAGTCCGAAACCCCTCCCTGGTCAGACCCGCCTAAACTGGGTGACCCGACCCGCCAGTCCACCTGGCTTAACTGGCCGGACACATTATTCACTTAAACGTGAATAACTTAAAGACCACGCGTTCGATCGACACGCCGTCTGCGGAACTGGGATCCTATTGATGAGTATATCCTTTTCCTATACTATAAGTGTGTTCTGGAAACTTTGGTAAATGGCCCGGTTTGGAACAAGCATATTTCCAACCGAACCCCTAGAATGAAAAATCGAATATCTCTCAGATAGGGTGTTCGTTCGACGCGCCGTCTTCCACGTTGAGTTTCTTTTGATGAGACAAAACTTTGGGATACATCAACTCTGGACTTCATGATAGTTGATTTATAAAACTTTTTTAATTGAGGAGAAGAACCTCCTGGAATAGAGTATGTTGTGTGTGGGAACCCTAGAGCTGGCTGCGACTACGACAACTACCATGATGGGATCGTCCATGGGTTCGACGACGAAGACGACTGTAATTGGATCCTATCTGATATCGGCAATGAGGACGACTGTACTTGGATCCTCTATGGGTTTGGCAGCGGTGGAGACTGTATTTGGATTCTACATGGGTTCGGCAGTGATGGTTATTATACTTGGATCCTACGTGGGTTCGGCAGCGGTGACTTCTGTACTTGGATCCTATGTGAGTTCAACAGAGGAGATGATATAAAGACTACATATAATCATCTCCACCTTTCTTCGTGAGAAGTATACCTGTGTGAGTTGAGACTTTTCTATTCAATCATTACCATTGATGTGATTTACTTCTTTCCAATGTGGACCAGATTGTGCTTGTGCTCGGAAGGTGGAGCCAAACTGAGATTCATTGTTAGGAATATGTAATGGCATATACCTATGTATAGTGGGTTGATACTTGTGTTGTATCGTTCCTTTTTTTTATACTTCGTGGATTCTGGGAGACCTTCGGGGGTCTCAGGGTCCATATTTAGTATCGAATACTCACCCATGCATGGGCTATTTCCACACTACGTTGTGTTGGATGCAGACGACGGACAACACTGATCGAGGTGGAGGCGTTTGGAGCAGGACAGTACCCAGAGGTGGACCACTAGATGGGACATACATGGAGCAGACGACCAGACATGAGGAGCTGAGGACACCATCTGTACCCACCCTTTTTGTGGGATATCCAAAAGATGACTCAATGTTTGCCGCTTTACTTTACTGTTGTTTTACTTTCTTAGTTGTACTGTACTTCCAGTTATGTTTGTATACATTCCCATTTACTTTTCAGCACTTACTTTTGTACTCAGTTTACATAGTGCTTACTTCACTTGTGTACTCTGTTGTGTTTGTTTACTTATATAAAGTAATGGCTTCCCCTTTTACTGGGTTTTACTCATTTATTGATAGTATCCATCCCTAGGCCTTTGGAAGGCGGGCTTGGGGCAGTCACGGCATGGGCCCCGAGGATGGGTCATGATAAGGAAACTATAAAAGGTTGTTGATGAAAAAATATGGACACGATGTTTTTTTGTTTGTTCTGATACTGTGAATTTTGTGCATATTATAGGGGATATTATACCATAATTAATATTGTTTTTGTTGTTGTTGTATATCATATTGTGGGGTTAGATATTCCTTAAAATAGTTGGATATAAGAGATATAATTTTTTATTAGGGATGATAGTTTGCTGGGTTTTATAAAGGAGTAATTATTGTATGGTTATTATGTGGTTTGGTCTATTCTATAGGATGACTATGTGATGGTTGGTTAATGGTTATAGGGATGTTTGAAAGTTACTTGATTGAAATGGAAAATATTAATAATAGAACATGTAATGGGTGTGGGCTATGAATGGAATATTTAAAAATTAATTAATCATGTTACAACTACCTTACATGTGGGTGATAGATAAAAATGGGTTTTCATTAAATATTTAATTGAATGGAACAAATAATATAACATGTATGGTCAATGGTAAATCCAGAAAATGTTAAATAATTTAATTAAATAGGTAATTTAAATTTTTTTGTGTTTTTTGTGCAATAAGTGATCTAGGTATATGGTATAGTATTTTGAAACTATGGTAGTTTGTGGAAGTGAATGTATAGTTGTATGTATTGTGTGATTGTATTGTTTTATTTAAACACTTTAGGTTGATCTTGTTTGTGTATATATATTATTTTTATTTTCTTGTTATTTTAATTTCACCCTATACAAGTTCATTAACCATACCGATGACCAAATTTTTGTTATGGTGTTTTCCCAACAATTCTATTCAAAAAATGTCTTAATGGATAATAACTCACTCTTCCCAATTGTCCCTTCCTTGTGTATCATGGGTTGTGATGTTTTGGTAAGGAATAATCATATATTTTCTAACTCCCTACTATTGTTTCAGTGATTTAATGGAAGGACCTATATAGTATATGTGATTTTATTATATGTTGGGTGTCATACATGGTAAGAGGAAGGTATCAGGTTGATGTCCATCATGTTCAAAATAATATATTATATGACTTATGTGATTTACAAATGATTACTGATTTGTGCTGGTTGATGTGGGATTATAAATATGACATGGTTGTGTTATGTGGTATGGTTGTGCTATGTGGTATAGTTGTGCTATGAGATATGGTATATTGTAGTACATTTGTGGAATGGATTAAGAGAACAAGACATTTATTATTGATGAGTGGGAGTGAAAAAATATTGGGGATGTTGTTTATAGTCTCCATTTTTGATACATTATTCATATATTATATTTTTATAATTTGATATCATATAGGGTGAGAGGTCCTTTGTGAGGTTATATGATAGTTTAAAACTTGGGTTCTTGTTATTTTTTTTGTTATTCATTAATTCATAAGTATGCTTCTTCCACATTTTTATTAGTGGTCGTGAGGATGATACTACTGAGTGTACATGTATTCTCACCCCAATATATATATTTATACCAATTTTTCAATTCACCATGGTGAGTTTGGAGATCATGTTGGACAGTACTAGCTAAGATCATGGAGCGGTGGTTGGAGTTGTTGCCTATCAGTTTAAATATTTGCACATTATTTACTATAATTAAAATTGTATGATATTTTCATGTATTCTAATTTACTATGAGATCAAGTTTTTTAAAATTATTATATTTTTTGGGGATTTATTATTTCTATCCACATATTTATGAAGGTAATTTTCATCATTTATATAGATTAAACTCTCAACTCTTGTCTCTAATCCATGACCTACTGGTGGTGGGACTTAGTGCTCACTCTCATTATCAGTTCTATCCGGGGAGGTGTTCATAGTTGAGGTTTTTCACGACATCCCTGGATCCCCATTCCAAAAATAACCATCTTATATATGTAAAATTATTATATTAATTTTAAATAATTAATTATTATTTCTCAATGTGATCCCTAAAAAGAATTCTTATGAAAATCTTTATCATTCAGTGGTTATAAGCATCAATGTTAAACATTATATCCATTATATTATAGATTATTTCTCTATATAGACATTATTTTACACACTAGATCAAAGAAAATTAGTAAATTAATAATGTTATCCATTCTCTTAGATTATAAAAATGACTTTTAATAAAATATTTCTAGTACAATAGTTTCATAGTGTTTCTTGAAAATAATGAGACTGGATCATTTTTATAAATGATTATAGTTGTAAATTATTATCTCATATAGAAAAAAAATGGAATTGAAGAAAGAAACATAATCATTCAATATATTTATGAAAAATACAATGTAAATATTACATTTCATTTTTTAAGAGAATCCATTAATACTAAAATATATGACCAAATTCATGTGATCACATAAATGAGTTTTAGGTCACTCATAATGGATTTTAGGATGATAGGAAATAAAATGTGTGTGGAATAATTTTTTATGTATGTAATTTATGTAAAATAGAGATAAAAATTATTTTTTTGAAATAATGGTTTAATAACCAATGATGGTCTGGATTATTTTAGTCTATTACATTGTAAATTACGATTTTTATGATCCTTGAGATATAGTTCAGTGGTGATATGAGGGAGTAAAGAGGAGTATTAGAGGCTAAAATAGTATCCTAGTTGCCATCATGTACACCATGACACGGTCGTTGTCATGGTGGAGTAATTTTTTTCCAAGGATGCTCATCTATGGAAAATGGGAATTGTCATGGCTAGGAATATGAGCATGGTGGTGTTTCGTAAAGCGAGGTAGTTGTATATGAGGAGATGCAATTGCTAGAATTACCTTACCACACCATAGTTCATGGGGTGTAGAGTTAAAATGGTGAAGTAATTTCACCAAAGCCATTAATATATTCATAATTCCTGTCTAGTCATTTGAAAGGCCATACACCACACCATGGTGTAAGGTGTGATGTTTTACAAATCTGCTAAAAATGAAAATTGAAATGGTCGATGTGAAACCAGAATATTAGATGAATAAATATATATTTCTAATTTCAAATATAATAATAATGGATTTAGAGATTTTTTTATAAAATGGAATGATTTTTTATGTATCATTTTTTGGATTAAATGAACTATTGAAGGATTTAGAACGTAAACATAATAATATATTGATTAATTAATCTGAAATTCTAGGAAATTAAATTGCATTATAGAAGACAAGAAATTACTTCTTCAATGCAAGGGTATTGATGTGTTACTCCTCTTATATTATATGTAACTGGACTGAGAGAATAGTATTGGGTTTTGAGAGAATATATGGGGTTTCTTGAATTCATTTTTGTAAATATATTATTTAAAATATATGTATTAACCTCATTATATCTGACATATTCATCATTTCTTTTTCAAATAATTAATGCTCAAGAAGATAATAGGAGTTCTCTAAGGTCCATTTAAGTAGATCAAATCCATTTTTCTGGTTATTCCTTATATGTTTTTTAGTTTGGGTATACTCATTATTCTATGTACCAACTTTTTTTTGAAATTCTTATTTCCATTAATTATTTATAGTGAGAGTATTCATGGAATAATATTTAGTTGATTGTAGTGGATACATAGGGATAGTAATCATGGATGATGCTTAGTAGCTATTTTTAATTCATTAGTATGGTTGAAACTATTTAAGAATCATGGGTACTGGACTTGGTTGATTTTACTTGAGTTTCATGGATTTCTTGATGAGTGTCATTTAATATTGTTATATTTATCTTTTAAAATAAGGATGTTTAAATTATGAGTTACCCCCATTATTCCAATGTTACTTGGTTAATATCCTCTTGAATTTATTTTCTCGATTTATCACCAATGAATCAACTTGTTATCCATGTCATTTAAATGGGGTTTCACCCAATAATTCTATTATTTTTAAGCCACCCAAAACATTCCATGAGATAATTTATTATCATAAATAAATATTTAGTTATCTACCTATACCTGTATTTATTTCTTATAAGGTATGTTCCTCACATACCTCCGGCCATGGGGGAGGTGTAGTATAGGTCAATTGGTTACCTCGATACTATAAACATTACATTATATTACTTATATTTCATGCCTTGCATGGTGGAGTCTTTGTTCGATTGAAGGGGTCCATTTTTGTAAATCAACATCAAATCTCTTCTCTTTGGGTAGGTGTTGGGGAATTTAGCCTAAGATATAGGAAATTTTATATGATTTAATCTAATTTTCTATGGGTCGTTTCCTTTCTTATTATTCACTATTTTATTTCATCTTGTTTTTATATAATATATCAATGTTTTATATGTTTTTATGGAAGTTTAATGGTAGGTTTCATTAAATAGTTATGAACTTGGAAATGTGAAGGTCATTCAGTTCAATATCCCTTTTTATTTGTGTACAATATAATTTCTAAATTATGATATTGGAGTTCTTATATAACATAATAATTTTTGATAAATTATCACTAAAAATATGGGAATGTGATTGAGCATGAAAAAATATAGTTACATTGATCTATTGGAAAGTAATCTTATAAAATAATCAATGAATTGTAATATTAAAATATGGTTTAGGAACTTCAATATTGATAATTTCCACATTCAAATATTAGTATGTTTATGTAATGTGGTTGATCATATTGATATGAAAATGTATTCTATTAGATAAAATTGCTATATAAATGGATTTTTGGTAATTTTATTTTTAAGATGATGGTAATATAGAAATAACACACTTTATGTTTAAAGAATTAATATTTAGATCTTATATGATTGAATTTCATTGGAATTGAACTTGTCCTCGTCATTTTGAATATTTTTATCCCTTAGAATAGTTTTCGGATTTCCTTTCTTGTAAATATACCTTCTATATTCAATATTAGGGGATGGGTTTTGGGAACCTTTAGGAAAACTGATGCTTTATTTTTAAATTATTTTTTTATAGGCTGGTTCCTCTTTCTATGTTTCCAGGTAAGGACCGGGATGGACATAACATGTGCATTAGATGGGAATTGGTCTAGTGTCCTATTTTTTAAAAACATGTAGAGCTTTTCCACATCTATATTCAATTTCCATGAAATGTATAATTGGTTTAGGATGAGGAATGTTTCATGTATCATTAATGAAAATCTCTATGGAGATAATCCTAGTGTGATTATATGTATTTTATTTATAGTGGTTCTTTGAGGCCAAAATTAATGTAATAATTGGTATAACAAGTTTGTTTATAAATTTTTATAACTATATTAATTTCTAACTATGATATGGATTGGAATATCATTAAATATTAATTAAGGTAACAAGAAGATAACTAAAATGGATGAATAAACTTCTTCACTATAACATCCCTTCCATCACATGTTGTCTTGGGAAGAGGTGGTCGATGATACTAGCATTAGGTGACATCCCCATGACACTAAATGTAGTAATAAATTATGAGGACCTTAAAAAAAATTTCGGTATATTTTCACATTAAACATTACAAAACTATGATAACCATCAGAAACTGAACTGCTATATGATTCATGAGTAAAAAAACTCAAAAAACCCAAAAAACAACCATATCTGATTACAAGAGGAAACCAAGTGATATAACCAAAGGAATCTTATGAAAATAAAAATAAAATACACTAAAGATATCCAAAAAATCATAACCTACTCCATGTTACGACATGAAAATCCACTCCAAAGGTATCATGATGCTTCATTAAATTATTGAGATAACTTTCCATTTCATGTGTCTTAATATATGAAAATTTTAAACGCACAACAATGCCCAAGAATGGGGTTAGTATAAACTCAGTAGGATATTCCCAATGATATTCCAACTCAATTAACTAGGATAAAACATGTTATCACTATAGTATAAAATAGTTTTATCCAATTTAAAATAGTTTATATCAAGGTTCAAATAGTTTTCTAATCCAAAAATTTTTTCCAGGAAAAAATAGTTTTCCCTAGAAATGAATAAAACAAGCCATTAGAAGCATTCCAAAATCCATTTAGCATACCCACTTCATATATCACCACATATAAATATGCATTCCCATGTGATAGTTCAATTATCATGAGAGTTATCTCTTCAATCTACCAAGTTATCACAAGGTTAGCAATCTCATATACCATTAAACCTTTCTCACCGAGCTCCATGTCATATTTTAACAAGGCCTCATAAAATGTAACATGAACACACACTACCATGTATACCCTGATATAATAGTGTGTTCCCAAGACCCAATATGAACAGTTATTTGTATTACCATATCATATATATAATGAGATATTCATGATGTTAACATGCCATTATAGTGTATATATTTCTATATCCACTATTTAAATGGTAATGTGAATCGATTAATTATCATATCAAATGGTTATAGCAGAACACATACTATAGTGATAACCAATAGAAAATATGAAATTAATTTTAATATATTTCAGATGGTTTAGATACATCATACAGATGAGACATAGTTGATGTTTGACTATTAGTTGGTGGCTCATAAGCATTGAGACTTCTTCTCATTAAGTTCGCACTTAGTGACCTCTATTATTAGTGATCATGAAGAAACACCCTCAAATGGGAACATCCCATGTTTACTTGTGATTGGTTGTTCCTTACTAAATAAATGTGTTTTAGTCCCTTGGATTGAGATCATTATCAATGTGTTCCATTTGATCACATAATTTGATGCACATAATGAAGTCATGTCGACGTAGCCTGTTTTCGTTGTGTCATTGGTGGTGTGAAATTGGTTGAATTACCAATATAGAGTTATCCTCTTATGATTAGTTGAAGTAATACATATTGGGCATGGTTGATCATGATAGTAGTACCATCATAAATACTTTTCCAAGGAAGTCGAATGAAAATCATTCCACATAGATAAAATATCAGTATAGTAATAAAGCATGATGACACAAGTGTGAATCCTACTTTATGAGATATCTAAGGACAAACATATTATATTATAGAGTACATGTTCATAGGTGGGATTCATTGTTATGAAATTTTTTATCTCTTTAGGGGCCTTGATTGGATGCTAGACTCCACTCTTGCTCTATGAATATTATTCACTGCTATCGAGATAAGTGTCTAGAGGGTCACAGACAATAGTATATTCTGGAATTGTCCCTATTCTAATGATTAGGTAAATAAGACATGGTGGACCCCACCATGGGGTCAGATGGTTGTCCATGTTTTTATGATCACAAATAAATAAATAAATCCATTATTATTCATGTAAATTAATATTAGTTTGAATCTATTTATTAAATTTATTCAAGAAGAATTTATTTTATACAAGGGAAATATTATACGAACAAATATTAATTAGTTTTCATGGTTCATTTAATATTATCGAGAATTTCATTTCTATTTAAATGACTTGGTTTTTATCCAGTTATATATTTAATATATATTAAATTTATGTGATAAAATATAAATAATATTCATGACACAATTGAGTTCACCATAATTATTTTTGACTATTTATTTTGGGGGCGTTGATTTTTTGGGGTTCGGGGAACCATATCTGTGTATTTTATATACCCACAACATATAGTTGGAGAGAGGCTCATTGCAATGACTATTCATTTATCGGGAATGATAGATTATCTCTGCTGCCACTTTATAGAAATAGAGTCTCTCTGATTGAATAATTCATGATGCATTCAATTGATCAATGACACGGGATCATGGTGATCTTCGTGACATCGAAGAGACTGTCAATGCTTCATACTAACAATCAAAATTTAATGAATGATGTGTGCCCAAATTCTTCGTCAATTTTTGGATGATCTATAGGGGTTTGACTTCAGATCTTTCATGAAGTGTTTGATGAAAACATACTTCAATCGAGCGCGCTTCGTTTCGAAAGAGTTATGTGTTCAAATATTTTCCATACTATGTTTAATTCATGTGATATTCTAAAACCATACTGGGGCTGGGATTTCCATAGATGTTAAGTTTAGATACTTCTAGTGATGAAAAATTTTAAATCCCTAGCTCATCGGCATCCGTTGTGCACCTCGATTCCTTTAATTTATATCAGAGACCATGCATGAATTTTTTTGGGTAGGAAAGTTAAATTAGCATTAAATTTAAGTAGAAGTTATAAATTTGATCTCAATGAGTCTGATAGCACTTCGATTAGATCATTGATGTCCACATTATGTCCATCTAGAAAAAAATTATTGATATGAAGTTTTTTTGTATTGATGTATTTGGAAATCCTTGGTCTTATGGTGGTTGGGGTGCTTAATTATAATGTGTTTTAGTGAATACTAGTCTCTATCGAGAATAATATATTCTGGCTAACTAATTTTACAAAAGATGTGGAATTTTGTTATAAAATAATTTTTTCAAAAAAAATCTGTAAAAAATTTATGTTGAATAGGATTTTGATATTTCTGGATAATTTATAAGGTAGAAATAACGAGGGTAGAATTTGGTATTTCTACATATCTTTTGAAAAAAATAAAAAAACATTTTTTTATGATGAAACCAAATCAGAAGATTCCATACTGTGCACTGATTTTTCAAAAAAAAGGAATTCAATTTTGGGGAAGCTTTTTGTAGTTGCGAACCAACAGTGCATCTTCCCTCTGGAATAATCTGGAGATCCGCCCCATTCTACAACTTCCACTGACCATCTACCCAGCAATGCACCACCCCAGATCTGGTAGCACAACTCATTCTTCCCATAGGACTACTCCTTAATCATTAGTCACTCGCCCAACACGGATATGACCGATCACTTAACTCAGGCCTCCCTCACAGTGGCCCTTCTGTAGATATGGCCTCCCTGAATCCCACCCGCCTTATAAAGCTACTCCACAGATCTCATAGTTGTAACGCCCCAACCCCAATTACCCAATGTCGGTGCATTTTTTTAACACATTTTCATGATTACAAGGAATCAAGTCCCGAAGGACCAATCAGTTTAGAAGTCTCGGATAAAAGATTACATACATGAACGTTACAATACATTATAAAATGAAAAACAACAAAATCATTGTCCCCATTGAACAGATTCATATCCCATTGACTATCCTTGCAGGACAGTCATAATACACTTCTTCACATTCTGGAAAAAATAAAACATAGAAAGGGGTGAGCTCATATGCTCAGTAATGATAAAAATGTAGCAGATACTTTCTTAAATAAGCATAAACATTTAAGGAAATGTATAAGACTAAAACAAAAGCCATGTAAACAAAAAAGTTAGTATAATATGGCAATGATAAAATTGAATAATTCCATTTACTTATTAACATGGATATTTTACTAGTCTAATAATCACAAGCAGTATCAATAGCCTCTTCCATAAGGATGGAATGTATAATTCCAGACTTCATAACCACATAGTCAAGGCCTTGTTCGAAGACTACAAATAAGATTTAGTCAAGACCTTGATCCAAGAAACTAGTTCATCTTAGGAGACCTACATATTCACTAATGAGGTATAGTGGGCACCACCCATCACTTACAATGTCCAATACATTCCTCATATGAAAAGCTTGAAACCTAACATAAACATTCGTATTAAAACTAGCATTTGAAATGTAAATAATTTATCCATAAACCATGAATGGTATAAAAATAACACATCCATAGTAAAACATATCACAAAACCTTCAATAAAATATGGAATATTTTTATAATAAATTAACCTTGATCAAGAATAATATCTCGTAAAGGATGATGAAATAGTTCAAAATGATCGGTAAATTTTTTTGAGAGAAATATCCTATTTTCATGAAATTGTTTAAAAGTCACATAATTTATAAATAAATTCATTTAAAAGATAGTTTTAAATCAAATTTTCCCATACCATTTTGAATCTTTTGAATTGAATTAACATTGTAAAACATTCAGGTTTATATAAATAAATCCTTAAAAATATTTTGAAAATATGGACATTAATGAGAAAGGTTTAGAAAAATAAAACATTAAAACATTTAAAAAGTTGTTTTAGAAAAAATTCCCTTAACAAGAATCCCTTTGAAAAATCTTTTATGAAACATGTACATGGATAATAAATATTTCCTCGTAGATACTTACGTAAAAACAACTTCAGATAATAAAGAGATTGTCAAATTAACTCTTACCTTGCACTTTCCTTCGATAAAGGGTACGTTTAACCTCCTGTATAATGAACACAGTATGTTATAAATTATACCATAACCATATTAATATTTATTATTTAATAAATGATTAATTTATTACTTTATACTACCCATTTAATAATGATTTCTATATTAAATTAATATCTTTGGGTAATAAACAATTTCTTTATCGTACGTGTTTCAACATTTTATTCTTGATCGAATATTTTAGATCACGATTTAAATACTACCATAGTATAAAAAATTATTTATATATAATATTTATTTTGAATATAAATATTTATAATAGATAGATATATGAAATGGAAGGCACCGTTTATGGAGGTGGTAGGTCATACGTATGCATAAACGTTGTTTCCTTTATCATACCGTATTGAATAGAAGTAAGTGAATAAGATATTTGTAAGTACATATATATATTTATCTCAAATAAAATTATTATGTCAAATATTACATACCTATTAATAATATATATTTTTATATTCATCGTTGAATGTTGAACATGGGAATGAATCTTACCACGTCGTGGAGATGGTAATCCATACATACACATGAGTGACAATATCATTATATTGATGGTGAAATAGTATTTAATTGGATGGTATATCAAATATAAAGAATAATTACCATGTTATATTTATTATTTTCATCAGATATACTCATTATTACACCCATCAAAATAATGAAGTATTTGAATGACAAACACCACGACGTAGTGATGGTAAGCGGTACATACGTATTTATGGAGACTTTATAATTTATAGGATGAATAGAATAATGAATATGGTTTTACCATATTTATAGAAACGTCACATTATGTAGGAGGTACTGGAGTTATTATTTTGGTATGGAAACAACAGAGAATGAGAAAGTGGGATAAGAAAATAACATAAAAGAGGGTGGTGAAATTATTATCTCTTCTTTGGGGGTTTCCTTTTGAGTTGTTCAAAAGGGATCCTTAGGTTGTATTTATTATCAAATTAATGACTCTAGGTCGATTTTAGGGAATTTGGGAGGATATTTGGGTATGTTTTGGCCTTTCCAAATGGCTTTGAAGGTGTGATTATGAGAGAAGGGGAAGTTCCCTTTTATCAGAGGGGTGAGGGTCACTTTAGGAAAAGATTAAAATATTAATTTATTATCCAATAATATTAGGTTTATAGTGGCTCCAAATAAATTTATTTCGAGTCTTAGGTGGTTATGGGTCGAAATACGCTCATCCTATTGGTTTTAGACAAGTCTACGTTTCTAGTTTAACCTTATCTATTAGATTTAACTCTTAGATAAATAGTTTAACATTTACGGTGTCTTCTTGTATTCTTACACAATATTGTTAATAATCCAACTCTAAAATTCTAATAGAACCTAAAGTTGTTAATTAATGAAATATATAATATTATTTAAGCTCTATGGAATAACCTTATATTTTTTAGAATATTATATCAACCAATAATATAGTATTTAAAAAAAAAATTATGTCAAATTTTACACTATTTGGTATTTTGTTTTTGTGAAAGTCATAAAAACCTTATAACATAGAAATAAAATTATCTAATCATCCATAACATGTCATATTATACTATTAAATTATTATAATTCATCAGATGTCTAAATTTACATTTATTTGTATATTTATAATATCCATTATTTTAATATTTCATTAATAAGATGAGTATTGCATCATCATTGTGTCATAAATAAATTAAATTATTTATTATCTAAAATTATAAATAAAATTCCATTATGTATGAAATTGGTTTAGATTTCTAATTAATATTTATATTCTAATTTATATTTTTTGTAACCCTATATTAAAAATCGATTAGTTATTTAACATTGAATTTAACACTTTCAACTCTTCAATAAATAAAATAATAATAAATGTCCAAATATAATCCAAGTGGACCAAATATGATCATATTTTATTCTTAAGGTTGTTTTTGGTTGAATTAAACTTATCCAATTGAATTAGGACATGTGTTATGGTAATTGATATATCATTTTTACCCTTAATTACCCAATTTATTTTTAACCGTGGTAATTAAAAGTCAAATGTTACTATTCAACCAAGATTATTTGCATCTTATTGAACCACATTTTACATAATGATATTTACCGTTTCTCTCAGATTTTTGAAATTCAACTCACAAAAGCGGTAAAATTAGATTTTATTGAAATTTGAAAATTCTTCTAGAATGAGGGTAAAAAAGGTTAAAAAGCTCAATAAACATTTATACATCTAATTTTATTATAAAATGACTTCAATGAATTGAATTGAACATATATAGGAATTATATATCTTATTTTATTTAAATTAAATTTAAATAAAATAAATTGTTATTTAAATAAAAAATCAATTTTAAATAATAACGCAGTGTTTTTCACCATTCATTAAAAATTAAATGTTTTTAGAAAAATACCAAAAAATTACCCTAAGATAATTTTGATTTTTAGAATTCAAAAATGAATTATATTTTACCAAATTCAAAACATAAATGTTGAATTTATTTATTTAAAGTTATTTCTCGTTGTCAAAACCAAAACAAGGGTTTTTAAAAAGTAAAAACTATCAAAAGACTGACATGTGTTTTGTTAAATATAAATGTGAAATTACTTGTATTGACCTAAATTGTATTAAATGATAAAAATATAATTTAATTATACTTCCAAACCATTCAAATTCATTTTTTAACACAATAAATTATTTCAATTAGAAAAGTTTTTTTCATTTAAAATTTAGTATTTTTTACTATTCATCAAAATATGAAAGTTTTTAGAAAAGTACCGAATATTTATCCAAAATAAATTTTAATGCTTAAATTATAAATAAGAATTAAATTTGATTAAATTGAATATATAACGGTGTCCAATATTGGATTTAAATAAGGGATTTCCATTTAAAAGCGGTAAAATTGCATTTTTTGAAAAATACTTCTTTTATTTGAAAAAATATATCCGTTCTTATATGACGTCTAAGGAACACATAATTTGGATTTCAAAACTATATATACTATATAAGATTCAAAATGAAGTTAATACTATTCAGATCCTCTTTTTGAACGGCTAGTTTGGTAAGTTGTGGTGTGCTCGAACTTAGTGTTGCACGTAGCACAAGCTATTATGTTACTTTACTGAGATAATGTACTATGAAATCTTGGGGTGTTAAATTCTCCCCTCCTTAAATAAATTGAATCCACACAATTTGAAATTGTTCTTAGAAAATGAATGGTTAAAAATAGAAAAAAAACCTTTTGTTGAAATCCCACATCGAAAATTCGGTTAACTAAATTTCTTCTTAATAAGGGGGAAAGGGAATAAAAAAGTCACCTCCAAATTATGATCTAAATTAAGAGAATATTAGTGGAAATTAGAGACAAATAATTTTTGGGAAAACATAAATATTTATAGGGAGTTTTGAGGTCATAAATCACAATCAAGTGTAAAATTGAGGCCCTCAAAAGCATCAATCTATAATGATTTAAAATATTGATGGTTCAACAAAACATAATGTCTTAGGATAACACATTTCTGGTTTAAAGATACCGTAACTAATGTTTAAGAATTAATTTATTCATAGAATATGATGGAAAATATACATTACTATTAGAGTTTCATCATTCAACTAATTCCTACGACAAACTCATCTTTTACTCCAAAAGATAATAGAATTAAAAAATATTATATTTAGCCTAAATATATAGGGTTCAAAAAATAATGAATTTATAATTCAATTGTTAGACTATAAAAAACTACATTATAAAAAATAGGAGATAAAGTATTCTAGTGGTAGTTGATCCACCTATGTCGCCCTTCAGTTGTGGGTTTAAGTCTTGTGGCCTTTCCAGACACAAAATGTTGTCGCCCGACCTCCGGGTTGTCCTTTTTATGAAAATCCAAAAATAATCTCATGAAATTTTTAACCTTAACCATAGTATCTAATATCGAACATAATCAATTTCATCATTTAGACTTATCCAAAATACATTTTTCCAAACTTGCATTCCGAAATTCATAATGAAGGTAAACACAATGAATATCCTTTTGGCCACGTAATAACATGTGAATGTCATCATCATGTATTCTTTTAAAACACTATGACACCATGAATTACCATAAAACATTATTTTTTAGATTCATGCACTCTTACGCCTTATAGAATACTGGATATAATCTTTCTATCCAAAAATGTTGTTAACTCCAACAATGATGGAATAAAAAACCCATTAATCAGTTCCAAGGTAGTCAAGAAAATCCAATATAGTTTATCCAAATCAACCATCTCTTAATCTGAAATCACTACCTCAGTATCAAGACCATATTATGTTTTACCTTTCCTTAAACCAGGTATTTTTTTAAAAAATTAACCTGAAACAATGCCACTTTACTTGGTACCATACAATCTCAAATCCTTTTGAAATAGTATTGTAGTACAATCCTTATATAATTTATAAATTTTATGACATGGACATCATTAATACAATACTCAAATGACACAATACATTAATAAAAACATAATAACACTATTCATTCCTCTTCATCTTCGGTAGTATCATAACTTGATTATTATCCAATAACACCATTTGGGGTTTACTCTGATGATTTGGAAATTGATTTTCATAGTGTATAACTCCGTTCAGATGATGCATTGTACAATTGAATCCTTTTTCTTACCTTTGCAATCACAAACTTTGTTTCCTTTTTCTCCACAATTATAACAAACTCACATTACCTTCAATCATTTACCAAGGGTATTTTTTGCATAGTTATCACATATGGGAAAATCCTTCTTTACCCTATTCCTTTTATCCATATATATCTCTTCCATCCATTTCTTCTCTTGCTTCCCTTCAAAACCATAGTACTCGGAGAATTATTTAATTATCTTAATAACACATGATATTATTTCTTCATATCATGTGAATACATGGGAGACTATTTTTCTTTTAATTGTTTGCTTAATATCAGGAAAGATATGATCCTTCTTAATCTTTCGATCATGTGTATTGCTGGAAGTAACATTACTTCTACTAGGCACAATTTCTAAAAAATGGCATACACTAGGTTAGTTTATGAACCTCAATACATAATTCCAAACATGTAAAATACCTTACGTAAATTGAATGGATTATAAATATAATATATAATCATAGAAAGTTTTCTTCGAAGAATTGTTTACACCTAAATCCTTCATAAGGGATTTTAATGAAAATGTGAATTATCCAAAGCATATCCCCCAGGAGTATCATAACCAATAGCGTAGCATGGCCCGTTGTCATGTACCAGGATACCTCGATTCAATCCCAAAACACGTTGTAGAGTTTTCACACCTAGATACATTTGTGCCAGAGCAACCTCTACCTTCTCGTATCTAGGCATGGATGTATTGATTGGAAAAATACACAAAATCTCTACATTACCGAAATTCTGTGATGTTCTTCTCTAATAATCCTGAATGTCTATCTTAGGGTAATGTTTCCTAATTAGTTTATATAAATCTAGTTTACATGGTTATTTTTAAACTTCCCTTATACGAACTGTAATGCCCTGACCCCTACTACCTAGAGTCGGTGTATTATTTAAATACATTGGCATGATTATAAGGAATCAAGTCCCAGAGGACCGATCAGTTTAGTAGTCTTGGAAAAGAGATTACATACATGAACATTAAATTACATTATAAGATGAAAAAAAACAAATTTTTCTCCACTGACCACATCTTTATCCATTAGACTATCCACGTAGGTAAGTCATAATATACTTTTCGCATCCTGGGAAAAATAAAACATATAAAGGGGTTAGCTTATATGCTCAGTAAGAATAACAATGTAGCAGAAACTTTAATAAATAAGAATAAACAAATAAAGAAATGTATATGACTAAAAAAGCCTTTTAATCTTAATCATCAACATAATATAGAAATGATAAAATCAAATAATTCCATTTACTTATTCAAATGGATATTCTACTAGTTGAATAATCACATGTAATATCAATAGCCACTTTCATAATGATAAAATGCATAATGTCTGACTTCATAACCACATAGTCAAGGCCTTTTTCAAAGACTAAAAATAATATTTTTTAAAGGCCATGTGAAATGACACAATTTTGTCTCCTGAGAGTTACCGATGCACTAAGGAGCTATCGCGGGCTCCTCTAGTCACTTACAATGTTCAATAAATTCCTCATATGAGATGGTTGAAACATAACATAAACATTTGTATTTAAACTAGCATATGAAATGCCAATAAATTATCCATAAACCATGAATGGTATAAAAATAACACGTCCACAGTAAAATATATCAAAAAACCTTCAATACAAAAGGGAATATTGTATAATAAATCAACCTTGATCAATAATAATATCCCGTAAAGGATGATGAAATAGTTGAAAATGATTAGTTAATATATTTGAGGGAAATATACATTTTTCATGAAATCATTTAAAAGTCACATAATTTATAAAGAAAGCACATTAAAAGTTAGTTTTTAATTTAAGTGTCCGATACAACATTGAATATTTTGAATGGAATTAACATTTTAAAACATTCATGTCCATATAAATAAATCCTTAAAATAATTTTGAAAACATGGACATTAATGAGAAAGGTTTAGAAGAATAAAACTTTAAAACATTTGAAATGATATTTTAGTAAAAATTATCTTTAAAAAAATCCCTTTGAAAACTCTTTTATGAAACATAGTCATGGATAATAAATATGTCCCAGTAGATACTTACATAAAAACAACCTTAGATAATAAAGAGATTCTAAAACTAACCCTTACCTTGCAATTTCCTTTTGTCGAGGGTACGTTTATCCTCCTATATAATGACTATAGTACATTATTAAATTATAACAGAACCATATTAATATTTATTATATCATAAATTATTCATTTATGACTTTATACTACCATTTAATAATGATTTCCATGTTAAATTAACATTCTGGTTAATAATATCTTTCTTTATAGTATGTGTTTTAACTTGTTATTATTAATCGTAACATATATATCTTGATTTATATTCATCTAGAATATAAATAGTGATTTATATATCATAATTTTTTTTGAATATAAATAATTATAATAGATAAATATATGAAATGGAAGGCACCGTTTATGGAGACGGCACGTCATATGTACACATAAACATTGTTTCCGTTTTCATATCGTATAGAACGGAAGTAAGTGAATAAGATATATGTAAGTAAATAAATAAATATATATATAGTGGAATTATTATGTCATATATTAAATAATTATTAATAATATATATTTTTATAATCATCGTTGAATGGTGAATGTGGGAATGTGGGAATGTATCACATCGCGTCGTGGAGATGGTAATCAGTACATACGGATGAGCGAAAATATCATTATATTGATGGTGAAATAGTATGTAATTGGATGTTATATCATATATAAAGAATCATTAAAATTTTATATTTATTATTTGAATCAATTATACTCATTTTTATACCCATCCAATAATGTAATGTCTGAATAACAAACTGCACCACGACGTGGAGACGGTAAGTCGTACGTACGCATGTATGGTGACATTTTCATTTATAGGATGGATGGAATAACAAATATGGTTGTACCATATTTATAGTAACATTAAATCATTTAAGAGTTACTGGAGTTATTATTTTGGAATGGAAAAAACATAGAAAGAGGAAGTGGAAGAAGAAAATAACTTGAAAGAGGGTGGTGAAATTATTACCTCTTCTTCGGGTGCTTCCATTTGTGTTTTTCAAAAGGGCTCCTTAGGTAGTGTTTTTTTATCAAAGTAAGGCCTCTAGGTTGATGTGAGGGAAGTTGGGAGGATATTTGGTTTGGGTTTGGCCGAGCCAAATGTCTTTAGAGGTGTGATTTTGAGAGAAAAGTAAGTGCCCTTTTATCAGAGGGGTGAGAGTCACTTTAGGAAGAGATTAAAATATTAATTTATTAAACATATATATTCGGTTTATAATGGCTCCAATTGAATTTATTTCGAGACTTAGGTGTTTATGGGTCTACATACTCTCAATAAATTGTATTTAGACTAGTTTAGGTTACCATTTTAAACTTATCTTTTAGATTTAACTTTTAGTTAAATAGTTTTACTTTTACGGTGTCTTCTTGTATTCTTACACTATATCGTTAATAAACTTACTCTAAACTTATAGGAGAACGTAAAGTGGTTAATTAAAGAAATATATAATATTATTTAATCCCTTTTCCATGGAATTATATTTTCAGGAATATTAAATCAACCAATAATATTGTATTTTTTTAGAAAATTAATTTATTTCAATTTTGACACTATTTGGTATTTTGTTTTTGTCAAAGTCCTAAAAACCATATCACTTCGAACAAGATTTATCAAATCAACCCTAATATGTCATATTAATCGAGAAAATTATTATAATTCATCATAATCCTCAATTTACATTTATTTGGATATTTATAATATCAATTATTTTAATATTTCATTAATAAGGTAATTACCCCATCATCATTGTGTCATAAATAAATTAAATTATTTAATGTATAAAAATTATAAAAAAATAACAATTATGTAGAAATTTTTTTATATTTCTAATTAATATTTGTAGTCGAATTTATATTGTGTGTAACAATATATTAAAAATTGTTTAGTTATTAAACATTGAATTTAACACTTTTTACTCTTATTTAATTAAAATAATAATAAATGTCCTACTCTAATCCATGTGGGACAAAGATTATCATAATTTATTCCTAAGGTTGTTTTTGGTCAAATTACACTTCTCCAATAGAATTAGGATATGTGTTAAGGTAACTATAATATCATTTTTACCCTTAATTACTCTATTTTTTTAACCGTGGTAAATAAAAGACAAAAGTTATTATTCACTAAAAATTATTTTCATCTTATTGAACCGAATTTTACTTACTTATGTCAACTATGTCTCTCAGATTTTTGAAATTTAACCCAAAGAAGCAGTAAAATTATGTTTTATACAAATTTTCAAATGCTCTTAGAAGGTGGGTATAAAACGTTAAAATGTTCAATAAAATTTTGTACGTCTAATTTCATTATAAAATGACTTCAATGAATTAAATTGATATTATATAGGTATTATATATCAATTTTTACATAAAATAAATTAAATAAAATAACTAATTATTTAAATAAAAATTCGGTTTTAACTAATAAGGTAGTGTTTTTAACTATTCATCAAAAATTGAATGTTTTCAAAAAAATACCAAAAATTTACCCTAAGACAATTTTTATATTCAAAATTAAAAAATGAATTATATTTTACCAAATTATAAATAGATAAGTTTAATTTATTATGTTTAAAATAATTCCTATTGTCAAAACCAAAAAGATGTTTTTTACAATGTAAAAACTGTCAAAAGATTTACATGCGTTTATGTCAAATTTAAATGTTAAATTACATAAAATTACCTACAATGTATTAAATGCTAAAAATATAATCTAATTATACTAAAAAACTATTCAAATTAATAATTTAACACTACACATTATTTCGATTAAAAAAATTGTTTTCAATTAAAATTTAGTATTTTTAACTATTCGTCAAAATATGAATGTTATAAAAAAAGTAGAAAAAAATTATCAAAACAAATTTTTATGCCCCTCTTATAAAGAATAATTAAATTTCATTAAATTTAATATATAAAAGTGTCAAATATTGGATTTAAAAAAGGGTTCGCCATTAAAAGGTGGTAAAATTTCATTTTTTTGAAAAATACTTCTTTTATCTAAAAAATGAATTTTTTCTTAGATAATGTTTAAGAAACACATAATATGGATGTTAAAATTATATAGAGTGTACATAATTCAAAATCCAATTAATAATATTTATAACCGCTTTTTTAACATCTAGTTTGGTAAGTTGTTGTGCGCTCGAATTCGTTGTTGCGTGTAGTGCAAGCTATTAAATTACATTAATGAGATAACGTACTATGAAATTGTAGTGGGTTACACTAGTGGTGTGCTACTGATCAATCTAGAAATTATTTGGGTTTTCCCGTCCTAGGATTGTACCACAATGGTTTTTCATGGTCTGAAACAAGTCTACATGGGTTCGGCTTGACCATCATTGGGCCTACACAGATTATCGGTTCCTTAGATAAATTATTATATTCAATATTATTTAATTTAATTAATTTAATTTATCTTTTAAATTAAATTAATTAAAATTAATTTACTTAAGAAAAATATTTATTTCTCTAAAAAATAAATTTAATTTCTAAATTAAATTAAATTAATTAATTTGAATTTTGGAATTAGTTTCTAATTAATAGGGGGCTGAATAGAATTAAATTATTTCAAATAAATAATTAATTTGATTAAATTAATGCCTTAGTATATTAATTTTTTTTCAAATCAATTCTATCATGTATTTATGTTTATACCTACTAATCTGGAGCTATTGATTGCACCCATATATATCTTCTATTATTTAATTATTTATTTAATTTCATGTGTTGATTGTAATTAATTAGATAAGATAGTTTTCGCACTATCAATTTTTTACTTCGTTTAAAATGTATAAGGGTCTCTGTAAATATATAAAATTGTGTTATCTTTAATTTTTACTCTCATGAAAACTCTCCTATGTGAGATTATATTTTTACTATGATGTGAATTTCATATGATGAAGTTGATGCCATGTCAAGGTGAAGTGCAGAGAAGCAGTGAACATTCAGTATGGGGGACAATCTGCATCATGAGTCAAGCTACGAATCATGTATGGTTTCCCTAGGACATGTCTAAACAATTTTTTTAAAATTAATCAATCAATTTTAGATGCGCAAGATCAGTCGAGTAATTTATTTCCTTTACACATGTTTTTTATTTTATGCATTTCCATAACAACGAGAAATCACGTAAAATAATAAACATAAAATGAATAAAGAGGCGATGAATGTTTTTCCATTAATTTTCAGTTGTGATATGGAAAATATAAATGTAATCAGATTAATATAAATATATAACATTATTAGAGAAAAATATAATAACCCTCAATGAAATATAAAGTAGTAAAAAAACCATCCATAATTTGAATATGAAAATAATAAGGTGGTGGGGGTGCTTGTTATCCAAACATGAGGTCGTTGTTACTATGAGGGAGTTCTTATGGGAGTGATGAGTTAACTAAACTGAATTTAGAAGAAAATAAGTATCTAAATCTAGATTTTTGAATCTTTAGAGCCAATTTATGGGTAAATCATTTTTATTATCTCAGAAGTTCTGACATCACTAAACAGATCAAAAAACTACGAGTTAATGTGGTTTGCCAGTCAAACACCAAACTTATACACTCTGAGTAGTGGCGTAGCCATAAATTGTGTACTATAAGATGAGGTTCAATGATCCTTGGCACGAGAATACTCAAGAGACATAGTATTCCAATTATAGTATATACAGTTTCTTGAATACGATAAAATAGTGGGATATATTCAATGATTTAATTAATTAATCAATAATTTTAAAATGTTAATCAATATATAAAGTATAATATGTTATTTTTTTATTTTTTTAGTAAATGTAATGAAATTACATGAATCATAAGCTGAAAATTTCGGAAAAATGATATATACCATCCATTATGATTTTACACATAGTAGTACATGCCCTTTTTCACAATACTACAATATAATAAATTCAAGGTGGTGATGTCCCCAAAACATATTAAGAAACTCAGGAAGTGAGGGTTTATATATCCTTATAATAGACTCATGTAAGGCATATAGGATGGTAATTTCATAATGTTATTATAAACATTCGATTTCATTTATTGTTAAAACATTATCACAAGGTTGATATAACATATTGTCTTTTATATGAAAATATTTCAAGGAGAAAGTGATTTGCATATATGAATAGGTGATGATTACACGAGATATATGTGTAATTTGAAAGATGTGTCATGATCATTCTAGGAATACTTTTTCTATCAATTTCACCCATTTAATCAAGATTTGTTTAATATTAAAAAGTGAACAGTATGAAGAAAAATGATTCACTACCTTTTGGGTAAGGTTCACCAAACAAATAAGAACTTAAAGAAAGTATTTCATTTAATTAATATAGTGAACAAGTTCAATAGAAAAGAAAAAAGGAAAATGGAAATTGTAATGAAAAAGAAACATTCACAACATCCTTTAATGAAAGAGGTGTTAAATAGGATTTTATTTTCTTCACATGTTGAAAATATTATAATATGAAAGATAAATTCAATTAATTGAATTGAATAAGAAGGTACTCTCATTTATTTAGTGAATATTCTTCAATGGAAACAAATGTTTCTATCAAACAACATTGGTATTGAATAAAATATTCTAATAACATATATGTGTCAAAATAAAATAATCATGTAACTATAACAATTTTACTAGAAGTAAGGTGTATTCTCCTAGTGGCTGAGAAATGGTTGTTTCGAAATCAGCCATGAGAAGAACACAACTTCTAATTTTCAAGTGAATTATTCTTGTACAACCAGTATTGAGTATTAACAAAACATTAATCTCACATGTCCATTCAATAAAAGGACACATTATTCCAATCTCTGAATAAATGTAATTTATGGTGTCCAATACTCATGTAATAGTACACTGATACATGAATCATAGGTTTGGAGTGATGATTATAAAATATAGGACTTATATACATAATTGTGGAAAGATAATTCTTGTTTAAAGTGGATGTCCAAGATATATCAAGTATGGTATTTAGACTTAGTGGAACTAAACACCTATAGTATTATCGACTTATATAAATATAAATTTTTTGAAAAATAAACATTTGGATATAAGGGTATTCTACAAGGCTTTTGGAATTATTTTAGTATGAAAGATTGATATATTATAAAGAATAAGTTAGTGGTAAATATACTTCATTATATTCTATTATTTGTTTAATAAGGAATTAAAAATTGATGTATGATATATGCATGGTCAGAAGATATGAGTTTCTTCAATTTTATCTGCTGAAAAAATATCTTTCCCTAGTCTTCATTGATCAACATGATTAAGTGTGGAGTAATTCCTAAACACAAATTACCTTATCACAACATGAAAATGATGTTAATAAAGTGGATCAGTGATGTGTATTATGTTAAAATTGATGAAAAAAATATACCATGGAGCAATTAATAAATTCAATTATTTGTATATACATAAGAGTCATGGTTTATGTAAAAGGAGAATCAATTTTATAACACATGCACTTTAGATACATCCATTATATTTCGATACATGAATCAAAAATGACGATGTTATTCCATAACCATTTGTATACTATAATGAAAAATTGATATCATATGAGTTATATTATTCTATAAATAAATTATGTTATAAGAATACGTGTTTAGATGAAAAGAGTTTGTTAGGATATAAACCAAATTCCACCATGACAAACACAATCTGAATCTATGATAATTATCCTATGATTATTAGGATATTACAAAAATCCATAAGATAGAAATATAGTAGCCATGTTAAAGATTGTATTTATCTAAAAGGGTGAACATGTATATATGAGATAGTGGGAGAAATATTGAAATGGTGTCATTTAATTTCAAATATGTAGAAATGGTTGGCATTGGAATGAGTTCCACAAGAGGTATTGAAGAGAATGTTCAAGAGACACATACTGTATAGGATGAATAAAATCTCGTGTGGTGTTTTTATATTCACTGCGACTCGTGAAATATATGTTAGGTTCCTCGGGGTAAAATTATATTAAATACACACACACAACACACACAGACCGAAAAAGTATGTCAGAGCCCCCTAAGAGATAGATCGCCTATAACGCCTTATTTATTCAGTACATGACCCAATAACCCAGTGGACATGATTACCTTATCATTACCCGAAGTCACAATGCGATGTCATGATGGCATCATACAACCCATGTCACCAGGCCTACATCATGCCTCTGACACAACCTGACTATGCCATGTGTCATGTATGCATCACAACTGACCAGCGTCATGCATCATGTCATCCTAACAACTTGGTTGCAGAAATTCACTCCCACCTGGATTTGAACTCGGGTCAGATGTTGGATTATGGGTAGCCTTTACCAATCGGGTAAGAACACAAAGACATTGTGGCTGGTGATACATTATTCATTGAGGTGAATAATTTCTATAAGTACGAAGTATATAGATTTTATCTAATATTTAAAAGTTAAATTAAACTCAATAATGTATTCATTGTATTAATGAAAATGGCTCACAATTTTCAATATTGTTGTTGGTATTCCAGTGAGATGATACATGGGTGGTGCAAGCATAGTACCAATAAGTTATGACTGGTATACCAAGTCATTATGCCTAAATCTATTAGAAATTTACATTTCATTTCTAATTTTCTATGATCATTTTATTGAGAATTGGATGTCCAGACCACCAATCATGTAAGGTGTTTATTTGATGCAAAAAGCAAGGGACTGTGAGACCATATAATTCTTGTAAGGAGTATAGGTTACTCAAATATAGTTTAGGATTATGTTATGAAACATGATCATATAATATTCATTTTGAATGAATATTTTCCATGTGTCTACCATATGTTATTCATAAATCCTTTTTTTCTAATTGAATCATGTTTGATAACATATTGAAAATATTTATTTGTATTATAGTTAGTTTAGACTAAAAAAAAGTCTATAAAGATTGTCTTAAAGTAACAACCTATATTCTATGTAATAGGATCTACTATGGTTGAACTAATAGTTCTTAGACCTATTCATTCATAAATATTCTGTAATGTTATTGATAAATACAATATAGAATACTTCGAGAGATAATTATTACCAATTTCATAGAGCATAAGTCTCTCCAAGAAGACTTCCATGATCATAAAAGGAGATTGAAGTGGTGAGTATAATTCCATACTTTTTAGTGTTGGATCAATCTTGTATTACATGATATGTATAGTGTATTATATTTCTAATTTATACATAATGGTAGGAAAATATTACTTATATCTATGATAACTGTGAGGAAAGTAGTCGAAAATTCCCACAGTACTAGAGAAATTACAATGGATATATACATTATATGTGGAAAGGAAGGGATAATTTTTTGGAAGGGACAAAAACTTTTATTCTTGTATATCAGCATGATCTAATATCATAGTCAAGATAAGGGAATGAGTGAGACAAGATTATTCAAGCCAGAGGTATCCATACATAAAAATACTGTGTTAATTTCAACTTTTAAGGTGGCTAAAGAAGTAGTGTAAAACATGAAAAGATTTGTTCCATTTCATGGAATTAAACCTAATATGTAATGTTTTATTATTATAATAATTTTATTACCAGTAATAGACATGATTTCATGTTTTCATAGTGGAATGAAGTGTGATACCCAGAGATTCTCTCTCTTGATAAATTTAACTCAAGGAGGTGTGGTCACAAAGAGAATAATAGTCATGTAGCGGAGATGTGGAAGAGCTAGAAACTAAAGCTATGAATCTATAGAAACATGATATTGGTCATTTGATAGATACCAAGGATGTTTATCATGTTGGATATAGTGATATTGGGAGTGTTATAATTATTTTTTCCCAATACCTAACTTGATCGTTACATCTGATTACCATATTATGCATACAGTGACCTATGCATTATGTTCACTAGCCATTATAATATAGATATTTCTATGTCAACTATTTGAATGGTGATTTCCATATATCAATTTTAGTATCCAAATGTTATAGCACAACCCATGCTATAATGAGTACCTCAAGATAGTATAACTTTAATAATAATATATTTCCTATGGTCTAGAGACATTATATTGACCAGACACGGTTTATGTCTAACTATCAGGTGATGGGGTCTGATAATCATTGAGACTTCTTGTCTGGAATTTCATACATTGTAATCTCTGGTAGTATAGATCATGAGTAAAAACTATCCAATTGGAACACCACTTTTTTTAGTGCCATTGTATGTCCCTATCTACATAAATGCATATTGGACTCCTCACTTGAGATCATTATCGATGTGAATTTGATTACATACTTTGATACATTGGAAAAACCCTGATAATTAAATCATAGATAGGTTGATTGTGTTGGGTTCGTTAATTATGGTATTACATTGGTAAAATGATCAAAATATAATTCTTTTCTTCCATGTTGTGGAAGTAATTTATCTCGTGATTATTTGGCCAGGACGGTAGTACCTTCATAAATCCTTGGTCAAGGTAGTATGAGATAAAGCTGTCAATAAATATTATAAAACAATAATCAATTCGAGGATTATGAAAAAAAAATTCCTACATTTTGAGATATCAAAAATAGAAATAGATTATATTACACATTACATGTTCATAGGTTGGTTGACATCACTATGACAATTCCTTATCTCTTTGAAGGACTTGTTTGGTTATTAGAATACACTCTTGGTGTGTAACTATTATTCCATGATATCAATATAAGTTCCCAGTGGGTCACACAAAATATAGTATTCAAGAATCTACTATATTCTAATAAATAGGTAAATAAGGAATGGTAGGCCATGCCATGGGGTTTGAGGTTTTTCAATGTATTGATGATCACTAATAAATAAATATATTCATTATTATAGAATTCATGAAATTTTTTCCTATGATTATATAAATAATTTAGTGATGATTTATTTAGTGAACACATGAAAAATATTATAAAAACAAATATTATTTAAAATTTCAAAAAAATTTAATAATAGCTATAATTTCTAGTTATATTAATTGACTCTGTTCAATCCTGAAATATATTTAATATATAATATAGGTATCTGATAAAATAAAAATAATATTTATGATTCAATTTAGTTCATCAAAATTAATTAATTAATTATTATTTTGTGTGCGTTGAATTTTTGAGGGTTGGGGAACACTATATGGTAATTTTCTACACCCATTATATAACGCCGATGAGAGGCTCATTCCAATGACTATTCATTCACGAAGAATTATAGATTCTCCATCCTCCTACATTTTAGAGTGATAGAGTCTATCTCTAAAAGATCGATCTAAGGAGCCTTCGATGTATAAAAGGAATGGAATCATGGTGATCATCATGGAATTGAAGGGATCATTGGAACTTTTTACTATCACTAATAATTCAAAGAATAATGTGCACGTAGATTCTATAACAGTGTATATGATCTAGAGGGGTTACAATTTGTATCAATAATGATATGATCATTGAAGAATTTATGCAATTTATGGTACTTCATTTCAAATAAGTTTTATGTTTAGTTTTATTTTCTATGCACATTTTACTTCGTACAATATCCTCAGACCATTTTGGGGCTTAGATCACCGGAGAATGAACCTTCTATCATTTTAGATGATGAAAATTTTGAAATCCCCAGCCCATTGACTTCCACTGTATGTTTTAGTACCTTCATTCCAAAAACACATGAAAAGACATTTGACATAAAATAATTCTTCCTTTAAATGATTTAAATCATTATTTTCCATGAATCAATACAAATCCATAATAATAAAATCACCATTTTAAAATTTATGATCAAAGTGTATTTTCAAAAAAAACCATTTGACTTCAAAGATTTCCTACAAAACATCAATAAATATTCTTCTAACAATAATAACAAATAAATTTCAGAATAAATTAACGAAAATAATTTCTCTTCAATCTCATCCTTCAATTTATATTCATATAGAGTCATGAGAGACTCCATCTACCTCAAAAAAATTGGGAAAAAAATGAAGAATGACATAATGATTATATACATCTTATCCTGAACCACCTTTCCATTCCTAGACCCATCCACAAAACATCATAATTTCCATCATGTATCATGGATATATCTATAATTGATTATATCTGTGGTTTCAGGTATAATAAAGGAAAGTGATTAATGGCCTAACTAGGAATCTAGATTTCCAATAACCCTTAAAATTCCTATGGATCTCTCTCAGACTGAAGGTAAATTCCTCTAACACCATGGGAACAAAAGGATTTCATGTTATGTGAGTATTAGGGAAAACAATGTGCTTATGGAGATAAATCTAATTAGATCAACAAATTTTGGAGTGTTGAGTGTACGCCACACAATTTGGTTGTATAGTTTGGAAAAGTATGTGATAACCAAGAGTTTTATACTTTCTCAAGCCAAACCATATGCAATTGTCGCATATGATTAGTAAAACCATAATCTAACACTTTATTTTCCACTATTCCAAATGACAGTAGGATCGCGCGATTTCTCCAGGGCTCCCACACGGATTTGCCGAACTGTGCATCAACCTTAGACCTTCCCACTACCCATTTTCCACTCATGTGGTTTCTTAGTCACATTGAATGGTTTCTACTAACCATTAACAAACCATAAACATATAGAAAATCCTCTAAAAATTTTCAAAACCTCCCATAACCTCTCTAATCTATACCCACACATTATATAAAATTAAAAACATAAATAATGGGTCATGTACCTATAGCCAATAGTGCTATATTTTACTAAAAATTATATTTTTGTCCCTATAAATTAGAAATCAAAAGTTTTCATTGATGTTTTAGAGCCATTGTTACACCATTTTCTTTTCATTCTCACATGTTTCTTCCTAAAAATGACCATGTTTCCATAAAACCCACAATAATCATGTTCTTTTTCCATGTAAAAACAACTAATACATATCCATAATCAATATAGACACATGAACCAACATAGAATCTGTATTTAGTTCAACATGATCCCCTAGAATTAAAATGCTAGGATCTAATTCGTCAATTGAGATACATAAGACACATTATGCAGTGAACTAAACCTTGGAAGAATATCCAACCAATATTCCACCTCAACAACTTGTTCAAGTGTCTCAAAAGGGCCAATGAATCGTGAATATAACTTTCCATACAAAAAAATGACTATTTCCAAACCATAAAGTGATTCTTAAGAACATGTGATCAATCACATAAAAAAATGACTGTCGATGATGATCCACATTAAATTTCTAAAAACACAAATACAAATCTATTGTTTTTTTTTTTGATCAATTGAATCTTCTATGTTTTCTCTTGCACATAGCTTGGTCCTACCAGTGAATTCTCACCTATTTCCACCCAAAAAATCATAGATCAAAAAGGATTTCAATACATTGTTTTCAAAAGGATTCATATGTATCGAGGCCTAATAAATGTTGTTCTTCTAGAACTCCACTAATGGTACATACTCCTCCCATGAGCCACCAAAATACATTACCCAATCCATGAGAATATAATCTAATGTTTGGATCATCCTCTCATATTTTCTATCTATTTCAGGATGATACATTGTGATCATAGTCGACATAGTACCAAGGGATCATAATAATGATTTATTAAAATAATATGTAAAACTAGGGTCTCGTTCAGATTCGATTAATATTAGATGACCATGTATCTTTACAACTTAATAGATGTAGATTTTGAAAATTTTCTTCACCACATGAGGTTCACAAATTTAGATAAAATGAGACAACTTAGGGATCTAATCAATAATTTCCCATATAGAATCGTGTTTCGTAGAATTTCTTGGTAACATTTTCATAAAATCCATTTCTATCGTTCCCCACATTGATATTGGAATTATTAAAGAATAAAAAATTCACATCGGTAACTAGTGTTCTTATTTCACCTGCTAACAAGTTAGGAATCTTGAAATAAACAATTCTGCTTACCTTATCATACCAACCCACTAAAACTATGGATTCATCTCTGTATACATATTTTTTATTCATGGTTGAACATACCATTTCTAATGGTTGTAATAATTAATAATTTTTTCAAGATAAACTAAAGGTATTGTAATTTGTTTTGTAAATAAAAAAACCAAACTCTCATCTAGATTACATACAACAATGGTCTCCCAACCATTGAGTTTTTCCTCATAGAAACAAATTCAGAATTGGATATCTCATCTTTTCTAACTCTCTCAACTAAATTACAATGAAATTGAATTTGGAATAAAACCGAACCATCACCCAATTTCGTACAATTCATGTCCATGTCTACATTAACAGAAATTAGAAACCATTGGTCTCAAGATTATTCATCGAACTGATTATAATTTTTTTCTTAATGATTATTCCACCAAATCCCATTTAACTTTTGAATACATCAAGTCAAAGTATAAAATCTGAATGTACTTAATCCATCTTATTTTCCATAGATTCAAATATATATGTGATAAAATGTGTTTCAATATCATATTATGTGTAAAAAAATGTTAATTTAACAAGAAAAATATAATGATGTGAAGTCCATAAATAATGGAATACAACAGATAATTCCAAATCATGTGTTTGGGGGTTCTTCTCATGAACCCATAATTTTCATGAACCAGAAGAAACAACATGATCCCTCTAGAAGATATCACATCACAAACCTGATCCCATTGAATCTTAATAGACTACATATCCTTGTCCGAACATTTTAATTGTGAGGATAGGCACCGTTGTAAGTATAACTAGAAGATATTGAAATAAATTTTACATTCATCATTTCAATGGAAGGGAACACCTTTCCTCATCAATATTTTCTTTGGTGATTCCAAACATAAAAATTAACCTAAATTTTTTTTAGTATCCTACTATTCCCTAGAAACTACATATCTCAAAAAAAAATTATTCAGTTGTTTCCATGAAATAATATAATCAAGATTTTCTAAATATAAAAAAATGCCTATTTGAAAAATCACATGGCCTGAGAAATATAAGTAATGTATTTATAAATCACACTTTGATAACTTGGAATATAGATGATTCTTTCATAAGATAACCATCTCTATATCCAAGTGTTTCTCATGATCATCTTTTTCCCTAGAATACACCAGTATATCATCCATAAACACCACCTTGATAGAATCTATATACCTCTAAAATATCTGATTCATCAATTCAATAAGAACGAATTGTGAATTAATTAGACCAAAATCCATAACAACAAACTCATTATGACATATCTTCTTCAGAAATATATCTTTGGAATATCATGCATTTATCCTATAATTGGTGATATCCCAAATCAAAATCAATTTTATAACACCACTAGTATCACCTCAATTGATCGAACAAATCATCAATGCATGTAAGAGGATACTGATTGTTTACCATAACATGGTTAAAACATACAATAATATATAAAAATGCTAATATATCAATTTACTATATTCATAAATGAACTGACTATTCCAGTAGATACATACTCATTCGGATGAAACCTTTAATTTTCAACTTCTCCAAATGATCCTTCAATTCCATCAATTCTATATGTGTCATTGAATAAGATTAAAGGGAAATAGTATTGGTCACTAATAAGAGATCAATTGTAATGTCTTATTCATTTTTGGGTGGTAACCCCAAGAAATTGTTTCCAAAATATTCATGGAACAAATCCACTATGGTTGGAAAATATCTATTAAATATCTCATATACTGAAACCAAAGAGACTATTGTGAACTGGTAAGAGATAATTCTAACATATGGTATGAAGGGTATTTCAACTCTTATATAAACTGACCAAAATACTTTAAATATATTATTAATTCTATTAGAACCATTGAAACTCTCATATCATGTGAAATAATCAATATGGTCCACAGAATAGGTCATTCGATCCATTACCAAAATATGTTCACAGACATAGATGTCTATTATAGAGAAATACCACACCAAATATTTCCCATCAATTATTAATGATAATTCTACACATTTTACGGATCTACAATCTTGTTGTCCCAATGTTTTTTGGATACTCAAAACATATGGTATAATATGAACATGTAAACCTAGAAGATCAAAAAAATGAGAAGAAATAAATGAATTGGATACACCCATATAAAAAGGAATTTAAAAGGGTAGAGTTCAAAATTATCATACCTATGACCAGTAATGGTATTGATTGAACATCAATGATAACATTCTCAGCTCCATCAAATTTATTAGTCACTAAAAATTTTCTTTATTACCTATTTTTGATTGCACTAGTTGAGGAGACATAGTATTCCTATAATCTCCATGGATTTCTCAATTATTCAATCAATTTATATTCTACTGTAGATGTACCATTTATAAATATGATGCATAAGAAGTAGGGGATGTGTCTCTCGCACCTGACCTTTGAGAATTGTGACAATAGTACTGAATATTTCCCATCATGTTAAATTTATGACATGATCTATGTGGTGTTGTAAAATATCACATCACGTGGTCGAAAGAACCACATTGAGAACAACTTGACTTACCTTTTTTGGTGGAGGAATATTTACAGATACCATTGTCTGATTGTTAGGTCTCAAACCTCTCTAGAAGTAGGTGTACCTCTTTCACTTATTCCTAGCATTGGAGTTTCCACCATTTCATATAGTATTGAACATGATTACTCCCACTATATTCCTCGGGATGACCCTTTCATACAACATTGATCTATTTGAACTTTTTATATAATCCTTAATACAAATATTGGATGTCGTTGAGTAAATTTTGGATTCAACCCCTATGAAAAAATGTATTCCTTCAAGGACACACTATCAGAAAATTTTGGTGAAAATGGTAAAAAATAATAAATTGAGTTGTGTACTCTATTACTAAGATATTTTTCTATATCAAACTGAAAAAATTTGTTTTTCTAATAATTATAAACCTATGAGGATATAATTGTTTATTAAAAAAATTTCAAAGTCTTCCAATGTTAGGCCTTAGTCTGATTTATCTTGAATTAATAAATCCCACCACTAGAATGCTATATCCTCTGATATATAAGTTTCTAACTGCATTTTCATCTCAGTTGGTGTTCCTAGGAAATAAAATATTTGATTAATCCTATTAAGCCATAATTATTATTTTTACATCTCTAAATAACGCTAAAAGATGGGTGGATTCTTCTTTTGTAACGAAATTTAATTATCCACATTTATTTGTTCATCTTTTCAATTCCCTATATCCACAACCAGAAAATCCTAGAAAATACTCTGAACCATTATTCTATTAACATGTGGATCTAGTGCAACCACATTCTCACCAACCTCTTACAGTTGGATTCAATGAATCCTACCCAGTTCAAGTCACTATAACCAAAAAAATACATTCAGTGTCACTCACTCAAATTTATGGCTTAGTTATTTCAATTAATATTGTTTACACATATTTCCAAAAGGATTTCCAAAATCATGTTTATCCATAAAAAACTATTTAATTTTTTTTAAAATACCACCATCAATCCTTTTATAAAATTATTCATTTGAAAACATTTTCAGTACTTTTCAAAAATCAACCTTACATCTTACTATTTCCATAAATCATTAACTCACTAATGAAAAATGGTGTCATAGTGGGATGTGGTACTTTAAATTTATTTCTGGAAACTTTCATCATATGAACCCTTGATGATGAGGTGAAAACTCACCTAAAACATTCTTTAAACACTTATGAACCAAAAATCCATGGTAACATGATGTTTTTCATAAATATATTATCTACGCCATTTAATGCTCAACATTTCATGATATAACAATCTTACTCCTTACAATTATCTCAAGAGATAGATGAATATATCATGACTGATATACTTCCCAAATCTATGACTGAACACAACTATTTTCATGGATCAGTCAAACTAATATCATTTGTAACATCTAACATTTGTCCCATTGGCATAGGAAGAGGCGGTAAGTGTTACTGGACTTAGGTGACAATACACAATACACAAAAGGCTGGAAATAATTTCCCAGGGCCTCATAAATAATTGGTGGATATTTTTTCAATTATAGATAACACAACCAATGAATGATAACCAGAAACAAACAAACCACTATGTGATGAGTGATAATATAATACAACTCACCATTACCAAAAAAAACCATGTCAGGGTACAAGAAGAAACCAACTGACGTAACCAACTGAATAATATGAAAACAATAACATAAATTTAATAAAGACATCAAATAGAACCCCCAACCTTTTCCATGATCTAACATGATAACCCATTCCCAAGGCTTCAAGAACAATCAAAAGAGAATTGAGATATATTTTTGTTTCCTTTTTTTAGATAGATGAATTATGAAAATGTACAATAGTTCCTATGAATGCCTATGTCACCAACTTTTACAAGTTTCTCGAAAGGGAATATCTATCGAGGATATAACATTCATTGTCAACCAAAACAAAAATATCCCAGCCTTATATAGAATCTCAAGAACACTTGATCACTCGTGTAAAATGAAAACAACCATCGATGATGATCCTCATATTATTTATGATGAATCCGACCCAATTCTGTTCTTTTTATTATTAGTTAAATCTTCTTTATTGTCTCTTACACAAGGAATGGTCCAACCAGTGAAGTCTCCCCTATTTCCACCCAATAATGTAGAGAGTGAAGAAAATTTTACTATATAATCAATCAAAAGGGTGCATTTGTATCGAGGCCTATAATATTGGTTGTACAAATCATATGTAGTCTTCTACTACACTGGAAAAATAAGGAATCATAATAACATTCATCATCCGTTTCCAAGAGATAATAGATTCTATCATTTTCTAAATCAATTGAAACAACTCATTTAGAATTGACATGGGCTAGGAATCATACCAATTGTATCTAGAAATCACACATTAATAACATTTCAGGTATACATTCCTCCCGCATGATACCCAACACTATAGCCAAGTGTTTTTCATGATCCACCTTTTCCTATAATAAACAATTATACCATCTGCAAGAACCACCAAAAAAGAATCCAAATACAATTTAAATATCTAATTAATCAACAATAAAAATATGTATGGTGGATTTGTAAAAAAACAATCATAACAATGAACTAATAATGGTAACATCTTCTTCTAAAAGTATTCTTCATAATATCCTCCTTGTGATCCTATAGTTGGTGATATCCAAAATGAAAATCAATTTTAGAGAACTATTTGGTGCCACTCAATTGGTCAAATAGATCATAAATTTTTGGAAGAGGATAAAAATTATTTACTATGACGTATGTTAATATTAAGACAATATATCCAAATCACAATAGTTTTATCAATATTATTAAAAAAAATAATTAGTTTTTTTCATAAATACATGCATAGTAACAGAAAACCTTTACTTTTCAACTCTTCCAACTGATCCTTCAATTATATCAATTATACTTCTTCTCACTGATAAGATATAAGGGAAATTTGACTTCTCCCTTATTGGATATCAATCGTAAACTATAAAGTTATTTTGGATGGAGAACCAAAGAAATTTTCAGGAAAAACATCAGGGAACTAATGAATTATGTATTGAATATCTATATTCTTGATCTCATCTACTGATTCTAAATCAACAATTGTCAAGTGGTATGTGATTTTTCCAACAACCAATACCATGTCTCATGTTATTCTTGCATCCACTTCCAAATTTCCATTAAAGATATTTTTAACACCATAATAAGATTTTAAACGCATCTATTATGAATAACAATCAATTTGGGCCTAAAAATTGGTCATCCAGTCCATTCCAAAAAACATTTCATATAAATCCATCACCATCATATATAAATCACAACCCAAATCAGTCTCATCGATTATTACCGAACACACTAAACATTTAAAATATCAATACACTCATTGTCCGAATGGTATTTAGAGTCTTAAAAAATAAAGAATCATCTAAATATATATACCAAGAATACCATCAACAATAGCAGTAGTAAATGAACTGGATTCATCCATATCAAAAAAATAATAATGGTATAATTTAAAATAATCATACCTCTCACCATCAATGTTCTCGATTAATCATCCACGGCCACTTTCTTAGATCCATACAATTTCATACTCATTGAAATTTTCTCTTTATTTCCCTTTTGATATTTCACTAGTTGAGGAGTCATGGTATTCCTAGAATCACTATGTCCTGTTAAGTTCATCTTATGAGATCTATCCTGATGTATTCATCCCATCGAAGCATATGATGCCTGGAAAGAATGAAATGTTTCTATTACACCTAATCTCAGACCTCTATGATAATAATACTGAATATGAACCATATTATAGTAGTTGTGACATTCTCTATGTGGTGTGATAAAATATCACTTCATATAGTCCAAATAACTACATTGAAAACATATCTACATAACTTTATATTAAGTAAGAAGATTTAATGATCCCATTGTCTAATTCTGAGGTTTCTACCACTCTCGAATTAGGTTTCCCTATTATTCTTATTCCCATAATTGGATTTACCTCTTATTCGTATAGGAATTATCATTCTTCTTCCCACCCTATTATTAATATATCCTTGTTCACCACCATCACTCTTTTGACTATTTTTTTTATAATTCATAATGTATGAACCTGCGTTTACGTATGAAGTATATATATTTTTTATTTTTCTTCAAATGTTTAGTTGCATACTAATGTGAGTACCCAATTTGATCACGGGTGTTTTGGGGGCGTACAGGGATAGTTCCGAGCCTAGAACCTAGATTTTGGGATGAATAATTCCTATTGCATGGTTAGTTCAAACCGTGTGGGGCAGGACATATGGTCGGATAAATTGTGAGAGGTATGGGAAGAGAATAGGATAAGGCATCATAGTTAGGACAAACCAAGAAATTTGGATGACATTGCATGGTGGAAACCGCTTCAATTTATTAGAAGAGTCATTCATGGTTTTAACATGGTTATTAAAACCATGAGAGTAAACCATATGGGTGACCCATCCTTGTATCTAAGCGTACATGATTTGAGCATTGTTTCACCAAACCAAGTGACCCTATATTTTTTTTGTAAAATTACATTTTCTCCTAACTAAATCAATTAAATCTATCCTAATTTTATTTCTACCACCTATAGAAAGTTTGCACATTAGAGAGCTCCATGGAAGATATAAATTTAAATTGATCCTGATTCTATGTCTGGTCTCTGATTCAAGTTCCCATCGTCTCATTGGATCTACACCAGTGATTAATAGATTCCCTTTTAGGACATAATTATTCTTATTCATATTGAAGATGATATTTAGGTGAAAACCAATATACAATAATTTCAGGAACTTCATTTGTTCTTCATTTTTCTCCAAATTTTACTTGAATCATGATTCGATACTGGATGAGCACTCCACTAACGAGCTATAATAGGGGGTATACACTTTTTCCATTGGATTTGGGGATTTTGATGGATATCTGTGATTATAAAACCCTTAATAATTTCTATCAAAATCTCAAATTTAAATTGAACAATTGATTTAAATGAATTGGGACATGTTAGGGAATCCCTTAGGTTCCCTTGAGAGGTTTTTGATGTTTTTAACCCACCAAAGTCCACCCATGGGGAGTTATATATATATTCACCATGTTTATTCCTTGTTAAACCATCCATGTTATGTTTCATCATTGTATCCTAGTGAGAGGAAGCTTAGTTATGGTCAAATGGAATTGAATTTTTTGATTATGAGATTTACTACCTCCTTAATTTATGTTATAATGATATTTCATGCTTGAATTGATTAAATGGATTGGTGGGAATTTGTAGAATGAGTGAGAGTACTCGTTGGTTACTTTGAATGTGAGTTGTTAGTGATCAGTGGGTATACTCCTCGTGTGAAATGTTAATGGAATGGATTGATGAATAAATTTATATGTCATTAAAATGGTTGAGGATTCCTTGGTTGGTACACCATGGTCATGATTCCATTGAGATTCCTAGGATTTTAATCATTGGATATTGAACATAGTTGTGGAAAATTGGACAGAGTATAATCCTTGGTTCTTGATTTCATTGGATTCCTTGGACCTTGCTACTCATTTGATTAATATTTCATAGACTCACATAGAACATGTATAATATGACATGGTCCTAGGACTCCTACCAGTTCTTAACTGAGTTTCCATAGTGATTCTCATAGGACACGATGGGGATTCTTTGGTCTTTTAGCCCTTGTATCCAACCCTTCATTGTCTGATTCATTGATTATTATAGCACAAGAATGTTAAATATAATACACTTGGTTGAACGTCTTGGCCATGGATGTTGTTTCACTTTGGGTTGTATAGAAAGTCCATGTTTGACATGAAATGTGTGGATTTATGGTGGGTTCTTGTTAATTATTTAAACTTTATTGTAGTTTCCTTGTTTTAGGAGCATTAAAATATTTTTAAGGGAGCCTCGAGAGGCAATTACAATGTTTATGGTTTTGTAGTTACATTACATGGGCATATTTACATTTATTTATTGCTTACATGATTTACATTCATATGAAAAATCATGTTATATTGTAAAACATGAAAATGTATTGATCTATGGGTTGTTACCTACTGAGATTGTATATCACCCCATGTTTGAGCCACCATTGGGTGCCCAAAAAGAATATTTGGAATCATATAGGTACACAGGAAATTACCCCCAGTTATATTGTTGATTTTGTACTATGAATCAGATTAGTAGAGCATGCGATCAATCTGAGATTCAGGAGGCTATCAGGAAATTGAACTTTTAGAATTTAATGTATTTTGACATATGTATTTTACATTTATACTATGTAACAATTTTGGATTCTTTCAAGAGGCATGATTCATCAACATTATGTACAAGATATTCAATTTGATAATGTCATCTATTTCTTCTATGTATATATTACCTGCATGTTTTACTAATTCTATTTTTTATATGTTTTTTACATTCTACTATGTTATAATTTGATAAGAGGGCATAGTCTCTCCACAAACACACCTTAGTCCCCTTGATGCTAGTCAGAATATTCTTGCATTTGGGGTGATGCACTTATAGACATGTGGCCAACTGGGATTGAAACCCTATTGAGTGGAATCCATGTCTAGGATGTTAAAAAGTGGTATTAGATGATTTATTTTATAGTTTTATTTACTATATGGGGATAGTATAAAGGTATAGTATGAATTTTGGATTTAGTAATGAGTTGTTCCTAGGAGTATCTACCACACATACTAGAAAATTCAATTCTCCTTAACGTAAATAACTTTTTTTCTTTAATTTTAGTATAGTAGTTTATTGATTACATAGTTGGGTGATGCAATTTGATTGTGATGTTATTAATTATAGACTATGGGTTATATTTTTTTCAACCTGATGAGATGAGGGTATTCCATATCATGATTCATTTTAGGCACATATTAGATACCACATGACATATTTTATTCCCTTCTATCAAGGATGCATTAATATTTTCTTGTTGTTGTGATAGGTTCCATTGTTGTTTTACCTTCTATTAGGATAGATTTTATTTGGTGGATAGATACATGATTCCATATTTAAGTTCATAATAAATATGGTACCTTATGGACTATAAAGTGACACATTTTTTGATTCAATCATTTAATGTGAATGTGATGTGGTGAGAATTATATGGGATTAACATTTTGATTCATAAGGTGTATGAACCCTTAGGGAATATAATTTGGTGAACCATTTGGTTTAACCATAAAAATGAATTGTGATATAATGTAAATGAATATAAAATGTAATTGAAGAGGAAAATTGAAATGGTAAATAGAGACCATAACCTGTACATGATTTTTGAGTGGTTAAGAGGTATTGTCTCTAGAATCTTTTTCGACTATTTATTTTTATAGTTCTAGATTTAGGAGAAGGGTGTGTGGTATGACTTGGATATAATAGTGTTTTAACCTATCCTATTCTTTTGATTTCTGAAATTTGATATCATTATTTTATTACGCCTGTGTTATTAATTGTAGATTCATGCCACTAAAATGACCTCCATTCATACTCCTAGAGGGTGGGGATGACCATTATCTGGTGGTGGTGGGACATTGGCTACTAGTGGATCCTCCTCTAGTGCTTGTTGTGGAATCAATTTTTATTCCGAACATAGGTCCTAAGGTATAGTAACATGAGTAATTATATTGGTTAATTCAACCCTTTTAGGGTTCACCACAACCTACCTTATCTATGGCTAATTTGACACATGCATTCCAGTGGTATCCTCTTTCCACGTTTTTGGGGGATGGTGGTCCACAGGCTACTAAGTTGTGGATGGAGACAATGCTGTATACCTTCAAGAATCTGGGGACACCTTTTGAATGGAGTGTGATTCTCAAAACATATATGCTTCGTGGGGTACCAAAGCACTGGGGGATGTTCTGAACTAGGCTAACAGGATATCAGACCATGTGTTGGGATGATTTATAGGCCATGTTCAAAAACTACTTTTACACAAATACTCTAGGGGAAGATAAGACTAGTGAGTTCATACATCTAGAGTAAGGTGTTATGACAGTTAGGGAATATGTGGCATGTTATATAGAGTTCCAGTATTTTTCATCGATGTACCATACAGATGCGCTATCGAGTGAAAGATGCTTCGAGGAAGGTTTCAACCATGCTATCAGATCTTAGTTCAATGTGTTCGGATTGACATTTGTTATTGAAATTTTGTATTAGGTGTTGATTATAGAGAGGAACTTGTGGGAAGTTAGGGGCGTTAGTAGGGAAGTGTTATTTCTCATCCCAGTAGTATGACTTCTAGTGGTAGTAAGTGATGTTTTAAGGCTTCCTGTGAGATAAGTATTAGTCATGAAATGGGTACTAGTAGATTATTGTTCTATTATGAGTGTGGAAGATGAGGCCAAAAGAATAATTAGTAAAATCATGACCCAATTGAGTGCCATTCTTGTAGTGGAATGGGCCCAATTCAACATTTTTGCAAGGCCATCCCTCTAGTAGTAAGTGGTTGGCGTTAACTCTAATACCAGGTTTGGCAATGGGTTTATCATATTCATGCAAGGATGGGAGATGGGAAGTATCGGTCTTTCATGATCATGTAGTGGTGGTTCTGTTCGAGGTATCCATACACCATTTATACTGGGAAATCACAGTGGGCCTACTCTGGGCATTGAGGTTCTGTCATTGGGTTATGGTTTATGCCATATCTACTCTATGATTCCTACCCCATATGAGCAGGGTTTCAAACATTTTTTTGTTAGAGGTACCAACATAGTATCCTATACTATAACATATTCCATTTTAGATACAGTTATATCCTATTGTTTCATATCTACACCTATGCTGAAAAAGATTTGATCTTGGTATACTATATAATGAGATCATTTTGATGCTATAAATTCCATTATGAATCATAAAAGTGTTTTCATGATAGTGAATGGTGTTACGCCATAAGGTTGGGGGTGTTACTTTGTCAAGGATATTTAATTCCTCTAGATGAACATGTTAAATGTAATTATCATGATGGATTCGATAGTATATTATCAAGATTATGTTAACTCTTATCACTGGATGGTGATTTTCACATCCCTGGTGTTGGGAACAACTTGGATGGGGAAGGAAGTTTGAAGAGTTAGCTTTTGCAGAGTGTTGTCTTTTGTTGTCAAAGAAGATAAATCAATTCACTTTGTAAAGAACATGAAACCAGAAGATTCTTTGATGATATTTATTTCTCAAATATCATAAGTTATGAGAACTTGTGATGCAATCCTTATGATGGAAAAAGGGATAAATGATAATGCTAGTCATATACAGTCTTTATTGGAATGAGTGATGCTGCTGAATGATAAGGAAGTTTATGTACTTCACATTGTAACTCTGACGATGCTTAAATCCGTTCTATCAAAGGATATATATCACAATAGTGGATTTCAGGATTAAAGATGGATAATGGTAATGGGAAGATGTGAAGAAATAAATGACAAAGAAATGGACAATCTGGGGGCGGCACAAAAGCACAGTTTAAGGTTGGCTTTGCTTTCCAGTGTTTGCCAAATTTTAGGGCCCGAAAATCATGAGTTTAAGATATGTTTGGAAATGGATGTTGTGCGCAAGATAGTGCAAGGAATTATTCAAGGACAGAACATTGAAAAATGAAAAAAAGAATATGGTGCACAAAACAATGGGCTGAGTGCGCGAAAATAATGAAGGCAGCGCGAAATAGTAGCGATATGTGTGGAAAATCAGCGGGATGCACAAAAAATAAAAAGGCTACGCGAAATATAGGAATGAAGTTTTTCACGCAAGTGGTGTTTTGAGATCAGAAGATCCAAAATTGGTAAAGGAATGAGGTGCGTGAAAAATTGGAGCAATGCACGAAATACGATGTCGCGTGAAAGAGGTTTTGCACGCATGAAGAGAGTTTTACGCACGGATTAGTGTTTTTCGTGCAGGGTCAAAAAACCCTATAAATATGAGGTGAACCCTTATAATTTTTTTATGCTTGACACATAGATAAATACCAATATTTGGTGCTCGTAAAATAATATGATAAGTGAGTTGCGTGAAAAGAATAGAGTTTTCACGACAAGAGGACTGTTGTGCAAAAAGATAAAAAAGTTCCCCGGAAAAAGAGAAGTTGTGTGAAAAGAGAAAAGGCTGCGAGAAAAAGAGGAGTTGCACGAAAAAAAATTTCGTACCAAAAGTTATTTTTTACGCGCACGGCATTGGAATTGTACCGAAGATATTCTAAAGGATGCCCGAAAAATTTGTGGTCTTCGCACATATTCAGTTGTGCGTATGGGAGTTCTTACCAGCTTCTTGGTAGGAAAGTGAAGATTTGTACTTCAGAGATTACAACTTTTAAATTTTGAAGAAACACTGAAATACTTTAATTCTTCATTTGTGCTACGAGGGGGCACAAGAACTTGCAGATTGTTTTCCATGTACTACACGAGTGTAAGGGTACGTCCTACTCGTTGTATTCCATATCCACGGATTGTTTTCTAGTGGATTGTGTGGTACTTGATTATTTTTGTACCATACCAAGGATATAGCTACTCATGTTGACTAGTGAACCTTGTAAATCTTGTGTTCCTATGGTTGTGTGTGTTCAGAAGAGAAGAAAATATTTAACAGGAGGTGAAGGTTGTTTCAATTTGAAGGAAACAAAAAATGAAAAAGATACCACTGATTCGCCCCCTCCCCCTCTCAGTGATACTTGGATCTTGGCTGGGAACATCACCTGGAGGGTGTAGTTTATACTCATAATGGTGAAATGGATGTCCAAACTTGGTGAGCTAGACCAAAATATCATGGGATGGTCAGAATGATAGAACAGATTGCTAGATAGTATCTTCATGATTATGGAGCGTTTCAGGTGGACTTCTATCCAGTGGTTGATTGTTTCGTGAAAATGTTCCTATATGACTTTTTTGGTGTACCTCCTAAGAGAGAAGTTGGGTTCTGTATCGAGATAGTTCTAGGAGTTTCAATAATATCTATTACTCCTTCTAGGATGGCTATTAAGGAGTTTCTAGAGATCATGTGGAATATATTGGATTTAGACAGAAGGGTTTTATCTGACCAAATACTTCTATTTGGGGTTCATAGGTAATTTTTGTGAAAATGGTGGATGGTTCCCTTAGCAATGTGAGAATTATCAAAAATTAAACCAGCTAATAGTTTTATCAAGTATCCCTTTTCAATAATAGATTACATATTTGATCATCTTCATGGAGCTTGGTTGTTCTCAAAAATTGATTTGAGGTTGGGATATCATTGGGTACATGTTCAAATTGTAGAAATATCTCATACATTTTTCTATAGAAGGTATGGTCTATATGAGTATTTTCTTATGTCGTTTGGTCTCACATACACACAAGCAATTTTTATGTAACAAATGAACTGAGTCTTCCATCATTATCTAGATTCAATTTTGGTGCTTTTCCAAGATTATTTCATGGTGTAGTATCATAACAGGAACAACCCTGAAAATCATATTGATATCAATTTTTACACACTAATAGAGAAACAATTATATATTAAGATCAAAAGGTGACACTTCTCAATAGAGAAGATTCACTTCTTGGTTAACATTATCTTAGCGATAGTAGTATCTATTGAACCAATGAAGGTGAGAGTTGTAGTTTCCTATGAGTATCCCAAGAAAATATTTGACATATAGAGTTTCATGGGGTTAGATGGATATTATAGGAATATAATATAGGAATTATAACACTTACAAGATCCATTTATGGTGTTTACTAAAAAGGGTGTGAAGTTTTTATTGTCAGATACATGTGAGAAATACTTTCAGGAGCTAAAATGGAGACTAGCATCAACACTGGTTATGCTTCTGGCAGAATAGGGCAGGACCAACACTGTGTACTATGAGGCCATAGGTATTGGTCTTGGAGTAGTGTTGATGTAGAGGGATTGAGTTGTGGTGTACGAGTCATAGTAGTTGAGTCTACAAGAGAGTAACTACCTGAAAGATGATCTCATGTTAGTTGTAGTGGTTTATTCATTGTGATGCTAGGGATATTACACACTTATAAAGTATTTTTCAGTGTACACTGACCAAAAAATCCTCATGTACATATGTACACAATGTGATCTGAATTTTTGGCATTGATGGTGGGTGGAGTACCTATAGTATTTTGACATTGATATTACCAACATGGATGGTAAAATAAATATAGTGGTTGATTCATCGAGTTGGAAGACATAGATATATGTTGTTTAGAAGGCCAGTAGGGAGTGGCGTCTTATGGATTTGTTTTTTGATATGCACTTGGATGTGACGGATAGTAAGGGGAAATTTTTTATATCATCCTGAGTTGTGACCTTTACCCTTCTAGATAGAGTTAAGATAAGGAAGCTATCATATTTTGAGGGTGTAGTCCTATGTGGGAGTCTGATAGTTCAAGATCTACCTCCTGGTTAGAACATAGGTGAGGATGAGATCCTTCATATACTTGGTCTCAATTGGGTTCTAGTACAAGTACTTGAGGTGTTGATGTGGGAGTTTCATCCCTTAGGTTGGGTAGTGAATCTCAGTGTCACCATGATGTATTGTGACATACACAGTCATTACTAGTGGTTCGGTATGAAACATGAGGTACTTGTTTTTGTTACGAGGTCTTGCACTTATCATCAAGTAATAGTGAAACAGTAGTGACTATTCAGACTTTTAAATTAGTTACCTATTTCAATGTTGAATTAGGATGATGACATGATGTATTTTAGTGACATGATTACTGAGGTCACCTCTAGGTAATGATGTTGTGTGGGTTTTTGTTGACATGATCACAAAGGTTTCTCATTCTGTAACAATCAAGAATAAATTCAGTGTTCATGATCTTAGGAGGTTGAATATCTATGAGTTATTAAAATATCACAATGTCCGACACATGAATGTTTAAGATTGGGATGTCTGCTTTAAAACTTGTTTTTTGGAAGAGTTTGTAGAGTTCTCTGGGTGAAAAAGTGATTCTGAGTGTAGCATACCACCCTTAAACTGATGGCTAGTTAGATCATACAGTACAGGATCTTGAGCACATGATGAAAACATGCATCCTAGATTTTGTGGGCTCTTGGTTGGGTAATATTTACCTAGTTGGAATTTCCTAATCCAATAGCTATCAAGATACTAAAAAGATTGGACCATATGAGGAATTGTATGGTAGGCCATTTCAATCAACCTTTTTCCGGTTATAGGTATTTTATATGGACCACATCTCATGTATGAGACTTTTGAGATGGTTTAGTTGATTCAAAATCTAATGGTTATTATATAGTCTCAACAAAAATATTACACCAATCACCCCAGATGACCTCTAGAGACTGACGTTTGGGATCATGTATTTTTACATGTTTCATAGAGGTTGGGACATAGACAGTTCAGGAGACAGGGTAAGACATCACTATGATATGTTTTTCCATTAGAGATTCTGGGTAGAGTGGGGCCAGTAGACTATAAATTAGAGTTAACATAGAGGTACCAAGATACACATGTTGTCTTTCATGTATCTCAATTATTCCTCTACCACTAAGACACAACTCATGATTTTCATCTTGGGGATGTTGAGTTACAGGTTGATGTGTCCTTCTAAGAGCATCTGATTCGTATCCTTGATTAGAGTACGAAGATTCACTAAGTCTATTAAGTTCCTATAATATTGACGATATAGTAACCTGACTATTTACAAGATGTGACTTGGGAGTGTGAGTCCGACATATATCCTTTGTTTCTAGAGTTGTTCATAGAAAAATATTGACCACCATTTAGAGGGAAATATGAGTTGGAATTCCATTAAGGGGGAATAATGTAAGAACCTAGGTTTTTGTACGTTTTATGGAAGCCTTTTCATTTGGTTTAACTATTTAATTAACGCCTAATGTGACTACCCATATTTGATGACAGGTGTTTTGGGGGTTGTATAAGGTTATTTTGAACATGAAATCGAGCTTTTGCGTTGAAAATTGAATAGGACATGGTCAGTGTAAACCATACATGGCATACCTCACTATCTGATTAACTGTGAGTGGATTGGGTTGGGAGCATGATGAGGCCGGGTAGTTAGTCCAAACTATGTGATTTGGTAAAAGTGTTTGTGCAGAAACCTCATTAATTTTAACAATGGAGTTTTTCTTACTTTATGAATGGTTAGTCAAATTTTGTGAGGAAACTGTGTGGGTGACCCTTCCCTACAACTTAGTGTTCATGATTGGCGCACGGTTTGGCCACACCGGGTAGCCAAACTGTTCGTCCCAATATATTTTATGTAAAATTAAATGTTTTACCTTGTAAAATATATTAACTCAAACCTAATTGTATTTCATCCTCTTATAAATAGAAACCACTTTGGAGAGAACCCTTGAAGCTCTAAAATAGTAATTAATCTAAAGTCTCTATATAATATTTGATTCAAATGTCTCTCATCATGTTAGATCCACATTGGTTAGTACTAAATTAATTTTTATCCATTTTTTACTTTTTATTATCGATTATGATATTTAGGATCACGTTAATTTTCACTAATTTTAGGTTCATTGTCTGTTCTCCTTTTTTTCTACCAATCTAAGTCGAATAAGGAGTTGATAAAGGATGATCACTCTACTACCAGGCTACGGATGGTGGAATATAAATTTCCATTACATTTGGTGATTTATATGTCAAGATAGAGTTGTGATGTTATAAATTCTAGGACATCCCTGAATATAAATTGATGAATTGAATTAAATGAATTTGGAACTGTTAAGCAATCCCTTAGGTACCCTTGATAGGTGTTGGTGGTTATTTCCCCACACAAGGCCATCCATGTGGTGAGATATATAAATTCACCTTGGTTATTACTTTTTTAACCATACATGGGGTGTGTTATCATTATTTCCTAGATAGTGTAACATTTATTATTGTTAAATGGGGATAAATTTCTTTATTACCAAATGTACTGCCTCCTTGATTTATGTTATCCTGTTATTCTATTCTTGAATTTATTAACATGATTAGTTTTAATTGGTTGAATGAGTGGATATACTCATTGGAATCATTGAATGTGAGTTGTGTATGATGATTTGGAATACTCTTGTTGTGCAATATAAATAGAATTTATTGATAAATGAATTTAGATATTTTTGAAATGGTAGTGGACACCTTGGTTGGTACACCATGGGTCATGATTCCATTTAAATTCCTTGGTTGTTACGCCTTGGATATTGAACACATTTGTGGATTCCTTTGAATGAGTATTCTCATTTGGACATCATTACATGGGATTACATGGGCCTTACTACCCCTTGGATCTAGCTATCACGGACTAATGTAAGACATGTTTAGTATGACATGCTCTAAGTACTCTAACCTGTTCCTAGCCATGTTTCCATTAAGTTGATCATATGACTCTATGAGGATTACATGGTCTTATACACCTTGTATCTCTCCCTTAAGAATCAAACACTTAGATTATTATGAAATATCCATTGCAAATATGATATGCTTGGTGGAATAGAACATTCATGGATCTTATGACACTTTTAGTTATATAGAAAGGTCATGTTTAACGTGACAGGTGTGGACGTACAACTGGGATATTTTAATTATTTATGATTGATTATAACGTCCTTATTAGAGGATATTAACAATATTTTGATGGGATCATTGAGAGTATATTAAAATGTTACAGGTTTAGTAGTTACATGGAATTTTCTTATTTACATTTATTTACTTATTACCATCTTTACATCCAAACATCATAGCTTGTTATATTGCAAAACAAAGAAATGTATACATCGTTGGGTGGTTACTTACTAGGATTTTATCACACCCCCTATTCGGGCTGTTGTTGGGTTCCAAAATAGACTATTTGGATTCAGGTAGGGATTGGGGCAAGAATCCATAGTTTGATGGTTGATTTATTAACATGCTTTGGAGTAGTGGAGCACAATATTGAGTTGAGGATTTTGATTCTATATAGAGATATAACTTTTTATATATTAGGTATTTTTACATATGTATTTAATTTAACCACTTTTTACCAATGTTGGATTAGTTGTAGGGATATGTATAATCACTATTGTGTATTTGATCTTCCTTTTGATATTGTTATATATTACTATTGGGTATCAATTGCTTTCATGTTTTATTACTTATTTTATTTACATTATATTAATATTCCACTATGTTTGTCTCTGGTAAGAGGGCATAGTCTCCTCACAGACACACCCTATGCCCTCACTGATAGTCAGAAACCTCTCACATTTGGGGAGATTCACTTGTGGCCATGTGGCCATCCAGTCTCGGGGCACCATTGAGTGATATCTAGGTCTAGTACGTTATATGTAATATATAAAATGAAAATAATTGAAAGAATTTATTATTTCAAACCATACTAAAAATGATTCCTTGAGGGATACACATGAAGAATCATTCTGTGAGAAACATACTATATTTTTAAATTTAGCCGCAAACTCTATTACAGAGAGATTCTACAGCTTCAAAGAGAAGAAGTCATTTTTTCTTAAAATTTGAAACGTGTGAGGATAGAATTTTTTTTAAACAATTATTCAATATCATCGCATGTAATTACTTGGTCTAATTTATCATAAACTGTTAAATTTCACCAATTTCGTGCTAGATCCTCAAACATATAGGTTTCCAACATCACTTTCACCCAAGATGGTGTTATGAGGAAATTGAATATTCGATTAACCCTATTCAACAAATTTTTTATCTAGATATGAATCACCCCAAAATATGAGTGGATTATGATTTTGGAAATTAATATAATTATCCAATTCTATTTCTTCATTATTTATATTTTATCTATCCACAGCTAGAAAAGCATAGAAAATACTTGAACTAGATGTTGGCACACCTTTAGTTTTAGTGAAACCAGATTTCCAACTACCACTTCTGGTTGTTTTCTATGAAGAATACCCTATTCCATTAGCTATAACTAAAAAATATTTTTTTCCACAATCACTATAAAATCAATGATTAGATATTTCAATTTACCTCATTTAAACATATTTTCACAAATCTGGCCAGAATCAAGCTTATCCACAGTAAACCATTTTAACCATTTTCAAAATACCACCACATATCATTTTAAAAATATTTTCTTTTGAAAACATTTTAATCACTTTTAAATAATCAAAATTACATCATACTGTTTCCATAAATCAATAACTCAATAATAAATAATGTAGTTTTAGTGGAAATTTGTACTGTTAATGTTTTTCATGCAACTCTCATCAGATAAACCCATGAAGATTCGGTGATAATTAACCTAGACTTTTCTAACAACAGTCATGTGAAAAAACCCCATAGTAACATTAGGTTAATAATAAATATGTTAGATACACCATTTACGATCTAAATCTCAATACCTGACAATCCTTTTTTTTTCTACAATACCAAAAGATAGAAAAATATATCCATACTGATACCTTTTCTAACTCTATGACCTAACACATCTATTTACCAAAAATTGAAAAAATTGATTCCATTTTTAACATATTTCATATCACAAATTGGCATAGGATTTGGTGGTAGGTGTTATTGGCCTTAGGTGACATCTCCAAGACACCAAAAGCATAAAATAAATTCCTAGGTCCTTATAAACATTTAGGGGAATATTTTCCCTCTTAAGATAAAATAACCAAACCAATATAACCATAGAAAACCAATACCTTATATGATGCATGAGTACAAAATATAACTCAAAAATAAAAAAATATAACCACATAATAGTAAAATTAGAAAAACTAAGTTAAATAACCAAAGGAATCATATTATTACCAAGAAATAAGATACTAAAGAAATCCAAAAGTAACTCCCAAACGGTTCTAATATCCAACATCACAAGACACACCCAAGGTATCAAAAATAATCACTAAAGAAATGATATTACCCACCTTTACTTATGTCTTGATAGATAACATATGTAAACAAACAATATTGCTCACGAATGTTTTGATTCTAAACTCAGTAGGATTCCCCAATGAGTTCCCAACTCTTGTCACTAAGAAAATACATGCTCCAAAAATTATAAAAAATATTTTAAACCATTATAAAATAGTATATATCAAATAAAAATTAGTTTCCAAAGACAATATAGTTTCCATGAAAAAAAATTCCCATAGAAAAATTGTTTTCCATGGAAAATAATAAATCAAGCCTTTGAACCCTTTTAAAATTCCATTTTTTATAACCATTTTACACATACACACATGCATTCCTCGGTAAAATATCAAAACTCATGAGAGATCTCTCTTTAATTTACAAATTTTTCAGAACGTAACCAATCTCATGTTCCATTACACCTTTGGCACCAAGCACCAAGTCATATTTCAAGAAGGTCTCCAAAAATAAAACATCAATGAACACTGTTATGTATTCCCAAAAACCATGCCAATAAATCTCCCAAAAAACTATTCCCCCTTTTAAAAATTTCATTATTCATATTCCATGAATAAAAAATTATAATTTTAAAATTACTATTTAAAATTTTATCATAACATAGGATTTTCCAAAAAAACCTGCAATTTAAAAAATTTCCCAAAACCATCACAAATGTTATTTCAAATAATAATCACCAATAAATTTCAAAGTAAATTAAAGAAAATAATTGATTGAAATCTATTACATCAATTTATAATAAATTATATTTTAGATATAATCCACCTACATTACAAACATTGCTGAAAAAAACATCACAAAAATATTTAAATCTTATCACGAATCACCTTTAGTGACCATGAAAGATCAAAAAACCATTATAATTTTAATCACGGATCATCTATCTATCAATAGAGAATTAGATATATTGTTTTAGGAAAGATAATGGGAAGAGGTCAATGGAAAAAGTCCCAGAATAGAGACTTATAATAGAATATATTTCTCCAAAAACCATTAAATTGCCTATGGATTTCTCATAGACTGCCGAGAATCGTCTCTCACACCTTGGTAGAAGAAGAAGTATTTGTTTTATGAGAATTATCAGAAAAACACATGCTTAAACAGATAACTATAAGTTGATCCACACATTTCTAAGGGATAACTGTACACTACATGTGTGACTAGATGGTTTGGAAAACTGTGTGCCAAGAGAGCAGTTTCTATGATTTCAAGACAACACCTTACATTGTTGTATCGCATCATTAGAAAAATAACAAGCCAACCATGAATTTTACACAGTCCTAAATGATAGTAGTCATGTATGGTTTCTCCTGAACTCCTCAATGGTTTGACTAAACCATGTGCTAATTTTTTTCCCTCCTGCAGGTTAGGGTTTTCTCTTTCATAGTTTCCTAGAGGTGTTTCATGATATCTACCAACCATACATAAATCATGAATCTCTAGAAAAGCCTCAAACAAGTTTTAAATACCCTTGTAACCTCCTGAAACATATCTCAATCATTATATGTACTTAAAAAATATATATAAGGGGTTATATAACTGAAACTATTGGTTAAACATTCACATAGTGATGTATTTTTATTAATGAAATGATGAAGATAAATTAGTCTGAGGAATAATGACTAAAATGTTGTTAATAATAGATTAATGTCTACAAATATATTAATGATAATGTGGAAAAATGAATTTAATTAGTTAAATAATGATTGAATGATTGTGTTAAATCATGGTTAAGGAAAGAAGGTCCATAATGAATATATTAGTGAGATGTTGACATATGTCTCATTCTTGGACACTTCATAGTCTAAATGATTCTTATGCATGGTGGTAATGATTTCTTATATATCATTATTGTTATTTAAATTAAATCAAAGATACTGGTTATTGATTGTGGTTTTTCAGTATATGTTAGTTGGAATTATCAATTTATAATAGATGTGATATAATATATAGAATTTAAGACTTTGTAATGTCATTAAAGGGCGGTGGGGGCTCATGGTACATAATGATATAAAATATAGATTCATCTTACATGAATCCTAACCAATTCTAGCACAAGGCCCTATGGGCATTCCTGATCCACACATGATGGAAACTAATACATGGGAATCCTTGAATTTACCATGTGAAGGATTTCTACATCATAAAACAATATAAATAAGTAATGAAAACATGGATTTAAACCATACAAAATGTGATAAACAATATTGAACATCGAATAAAATTAAGGAAACTAATGCATAAATTATCCAATAATGGAAGGAAATACAGAAAATGCTTGAATCGTAAAAACACTATGGAAAAATGGAAAATACAAAGATAAAATAAAGGAATTCCCAAACCACTCCAATGAGATTATACACTACCCATGGTCACCATCCAACCCAATATCTCCACCATAATATCAATATAGAGGAAAAAATGTATATAACAAATCATATCTAGGATGAATTAAAATAACCATAGGTTCACAAGTCACTAATTGTGCATAAAATTTTTTTAATTATCTCTTATTATTCCCCAATACCAACTTTACAAGATCTCACTTGGTCCCTTAGTAAACATCCTTTATGTGGGTTTCTTTTTTCCATATGGATAACACTCCTACCATTAGAAACTTATTTATATTAATATATAGATTTTCTTTTTTCTAATTTTCTTATTTATAAAGGTCACCTTATTTTGATTTGAACATACATTTAATGGTATAAAAATAAAATCATTATCCATCCTATATTATATTTCATGATCAATAATTTTATCTGATTTTTTTCTTATGTTGTATTTATAAATATTCCTTTATAATATTTCATGATTATTCAATGTTAATTATATTTACATTACAATTCATTAAAAATATTTTGATTTAAATATTTTTAATTTCTAATAAATGTTATCAAAATATGATGGATATTTCTTCTTATTTTCATTATAATTTTCCAAATTTATTATAATTTGTTTTTCATACATATCAATAAATTTTAGTTTTTATTATTTTTTATTGGGTAAATCTATTCATGAAATCATCTATGTTATTCCTCTGGATGATTAATTTTTATTTCTTATTTAAAATTTTATGAAACCATGTTCTTTGTCATGTGGTTGTTATTATATGATGAATTCAGGGAAGTATTTATGTATATTTGGTATAGATATCTTTGATTTACAATTATGTGATGTGTGAGACTAGAACTATAAACCCATAAAATGAATTATAAAATTTTTATATCTCAATATTTTTTATTTTATGGGATATGGAAGTCAATATTACTCCACTATTTTTTGAAATTTTTTTCCAATATGTGATTATGGTCTAGGCATTGATATTTGACATAAGATAATATTTTAGAATATTATATTTGTTTCATATTATAATGTATATTTTTTTATTATTTTCTAATTCTTAAATTGTGATTAATTTTTATTATTTTAATTCCATTAGGTATATTTAGTTCATTTTGTGGTAATATTCCTTGATTTTTTCACATACCCACATGTTTATCTTCTTCTCAATTATGATCTTAATTTTAGTCTGTTATATTGTTATAATTGGTATCTCATTTGTTTTTCTCCAATGTAATTTTATGAACTCTCCCTTTCTTACATTTTTATTACCATGTTTATGTTGAAGAATATAATATATGACAAGTTACGAATGGGAATATTTTTTTAATTATAAAATAAATATTCATTCTTTTATAAATTAAGTTATATATTTATATAATATGTAAATAAACTAATCATATAGATTAAAGGTTGTTATTTACTATGATATGTAATGGATATTCATGTATACTAATTTATTATGTATGTATGTTAGGTTGAGGTCAATTTGTTTTGTATTAGAGAAGGGTCTAGTTCATTTAGGTGAATATGATATGGAGAGTATTGGGAAAAAATTGATCAAAATAGGATTTATAAAATGATATATATGATGAAAATGACATTCCATTAGTTCAAATTATGGTGTAATAGGTATGCACATATTAATATTTATTTTAATTATCATATTATTTATTACACATGTTAATATTTTTGAAACCTTATAATATTCTTTTTGGATTTTTGAAATGGTTGGAACTAGGAGGAACTAAATTAACGAGGACTAAAATGTATAATAAAAATTTTATACCAATATATAACAAAATAGGATATGATACAGAGTGAAAAATACTATAGAAATAATAACCATACTATATCAGGCATAAAACAATAACACAAGCCACGTGTAACTCCCATATTCACCTATGAAATGGTCACCATTGAGTCCTCGAACTATATATTTCTAACATCTATTAATGTCTTTTCCAATTCAAATATTGTATTGTAATGGATGAACAAAAAATTATGTTTTCAATTATTCAGTTATTAGATAATGGAAAATATTTTTATTTAATTATAATTGGTAGGTAATGTTGAAAAAATATGATTATCATTAAAAATGTGATGAAAAATATTGTAATTGACTCCACAGAATCAAAGGTGTCTATGAAAATAATTTTCAATAAATATTTTCCATTAATACTCGGTCTTAATCTAATAGATTGAATTCTTTAAGATAAAAAAAATGAGGATGATTCGATTAGAACATGAGAATCATACTTCATGAGACTTAGAATGTATTCCTTTTGTCTTCTCATTAACTGTTAATGAAAAATATATCATTAAACTACTGTCTTAAAATCAAGTATTCGAAAGGAATAACATATAATGTAATTTGGTAATTATAATACAAAATTTTAATTCTATTTAAAGGATGAAATTAAAATTAGGGATTCTCATTTTAATAATGTATTTATAGTAAATAATACAGGATTTGACCTTTATGGAAACCCAAATGATAATAAACATTGAAGAAAAAATATAAAACATGCTACATGTATAAAATATTTTAATAATCACCTCAGAAAGTGTCTAATTTGAATTTGACTGCTTTATATGAATGGAATATAATACAATCAAGAATATAAATTCCAAGGAGACATGATGAGGTTGAATAATAAAATTGATGAAAAGAAATATCATCTTGTATAACCACTCAATCAAGAATATGAATCCTTATGTGGTTCTTGTTCAACCCTCTCTATCGAATCATGAATGTATTCCAAAAAATTTCATTAGAAATAACAAAAAATAGATATATTCTTATTAATAAATAAATTTATTTATTTTGATAGTAACATCCTATGACAATAAATCATCTTTAATTATTATTTATTAGAGTTTCGTTGATATATATTATTTTATTTTACATTGGGTTTGATTTTCTGTAATTTTGGTAATGGATTGACTCTCTAAATATCAATACCATTTCAATTTATAATACAGGAAAATCGCATTACATTTCCCAAATCAACCAATGATCATCTATTAGTGGAATGAAAAATATGATGTCCCTATAAAAATTACAACCCTTGTATGGGTCTTCATACCTAATAATGAATGATATTTATAATAAATTGTTAAAGAGAAACTCAATATTTAGGATATATTTATTTTAAATTAGTATATTTTAATATTTTCATGTGGGTTTTTCATCTTCCCTATGATCTTATGAAGGGTATTATAATTGAACTCATACCTAGAGAAATTCCTATTTTGAAAATTTTTTATGGAATAAAACCTATTTAATTGAGGGAATTTGTGAAGAATTTATATGTGAGTATGGATATGAGTTTCATTTTCAAATTTGATTCACCTTGTGGAGAACCTATTCACATTATTATGAATAATGAGGGATCAGTAGGTGTGGTCATTGATTATTATTAAAATTACAAGATCTAAATCAAGAACAAGAATCATATACCCCATATTGATGAATTATTCAACTAACTACGAGGATATAAACACATCTCAATGATTGAGCTTCATTACCATTTTGAATATACCTATGATTCCCCCTATAAATGTAATGGATATTATGAATTCATAGTGATTCCTTTAGAACGAAAAAACCCATACATTATTTATGGATCAGATGAATCGAGTATTTATAAGTTACAAAAACTTTATTATAGTAATTAAAGATGGTATTATCATATATTATAAGAGTATTTATGAAGATGAAGAATATTTCAAAATAGTACTTAAGACCTTAATACAAGATAACCTATATTCCAAATTTAGATATTGTAATCATCATAAAGGGAATATTTAAAATACATAGGTGATTGAATAATAGCCTATAAAAATTAATGAAATAAAAATACATAGTTTTATAAGATAATATAGGTATTAATAAAGTGGCATAACTTCCATTGGCTTAATGAATTTAAAAAATGTCTCAAGATTCATAAGAGAATGTTGGCCACTAGCCCTATAATCACACTACCATGTGATGTAGAATGGGTTGTGGTATTAAATGATTTATTACTAAGGGGGTAAGGCATTTATTTATACAAAATGAATAGGTGGTATTATATTCCTCACATCAATTGATTATTAATAATTAAAATTAACAAATGCATGATTTAGTGGTAGAAATGATAATATATTCATTAATGATTTGAAGTAATTAGGTCTATTTGAAAAAACTTGGTAAATATACAGATCATAAGAGGTTAATGAATATATTAACATTGACGTACTTTAACATGAAAATGAAGTGATTGTTAGAGTGGATAAAAAACTATTACTACACATTAAATTAAAAATAGAGTATAGTAAAAAAGGTTTTGAATGCTATAAAAAGGAATTATATTTAATATTATCCATTATAAGGATTGAAAAGACCCAATTCTCATGGATTTGTAAATAATGTACCAAAAAATTGTAAGGGGAGGGAAGAAATTCTATATTACATGAATGATTTTCCAACCATCGATTCATATAGAGATTAAGGATTCCTATAAGGATGGTATGAATATATAGAAGGTGGTGGGAACTATTGAAAATGATGTAATTATAAGATTAAACGATTTAATATGTATTCCTTCAATACATGAATTAAATAATGAACAATTTGATTATTCACCTATCATATAAATATCTATTCATATATGAAGTAAGAAAAGTAATAAAGGGGCCCCATGCATTATTTATGGTTGTACTACAAGATATAGGATGTTATAGAGTACACATTTCCTTATTTGGTGTATTATAAATTTAAGTATAAACATCAAAACTCTATGTTATCGATGAAAAAAATACATATACCCTTACATAAATGGAAGAAAATTTCTATGGATTTCATCATTGGCCACCCCAGGATATCTAAATAATATAATTTCATTTGGGTTATAGTTTATTGACATATGACACTAACACACATTATTTGTAGTTGAATGGATCTATCAGTTGTTCAATTTTATAAAAAACACATTATGGAAGTGTTAAGGCTTCAAGTATAGACACTCTATATTTTATATAGCCTATATTTTATGATCACATAAATGATATCAGATATTTCATAAGAGGTGACAAAGAAGATTCAAGCTAATCATCCATAAGATAATTTTCATTAAACGTTTCCAGCATAATTACATAAATAATTATTCAAGAAATATTGGAATTAAAGTTACTGATAAGTTATTCTATTTAATTTCACAATAGAAGATGATTATGATAATAATGGTGAAGGGAATGTTAATCCCGATATGCATCAGACCCTTTTAGATCATGGTGCATGGGATTTAGCTTATCTCATGTGATTTTACTAAAAATATCACATGTGCATCATGTGTATTGGGTATCAATTTTCATGAAGTACATAATAGATCTTCCATATGTAAAAATTTTAAATTTGTATCACCATAAAATAATCTATCTTATTAGGAAAAATCAGTAATTTTATTATATCATAGAGATACTGTTATTCAAAACAATATCACTAACCTGGTTGAAATCATTTATTGAATAATATCTCTAGTGATATGTGAATATGAAGATGTAATGGGGAAATGTATCATCTTCTATTCTTAGTTGAGAAATATAATTTCAAGGGTTTTTTTAAGGGTGTTGAATGTAACACCCCTAATGTTTTCATTGAATATATTGAACATATTGTGTAACCCACTATAGTAAAAATAAAATAAAAAAAGATATAAATTTTAATGATAGAGTACTATAATAAATGATAAAAAAATTAATACAATATCGGAAATCAATAATAATTATGGTTAGGAAAAATATAGTAGTACGAATGCCACCTGTAAATAAAAAGATTAGAAACATTAAATCTATATCATTGTGATTTATCTTATGATTACGTTTCTAGTTATATCTTGGGAAGTAAATAAAAATATTACAAATATTATTAAAATTTACAAAGGGAACAACTTAGTAGTCTGAATGAATTTTATATAAGTGTATAAGATTATATATAGGAATTAAAATGTGTTGTATGACTATTACATAAACTTTCACAAAAAATATAATTCTTAATAATATAGATTACGAATGTTTATATTGAAAATATTATAGTGGGAATATAATCCAATAGTTTTAAATGAATAATTTATTATGTATAAGTAAAAATCAATAAATCATTACATAAAACAATATATTTTTCAATTAAATTTTTCTATAGTTTTATTTATTATTTAAAACATAAACTTCAACTATCTATATTTTTAATAAGATTAATTTTATTTCCAATTCTAAATAATGTCCTTTAAGTTAGGTATTATTTCCAATTTTATTTTTGATGAAAAAATAGGTTATTTGGGTGAATAGTAAATAACGTCTATAATTTTTAGAACACATAAATTATTTTATAGGTTTCAAGTGATTTAAAAATATTATAAATATGAAAATAAATTGATAATTTTGGTTATATTGGAATCCATATTTTCCCACTTTTGGGCCACTTTTCATGTTAAAATGGCCTTCTATAATAATTAATTATTGCGAAATTGTAAATATGCCACACAAACTCATTAATAATAGAACCCCTCATATACCCATCCCAAAACACTTATATTATTTTGAATTACCTTTAATAAAGTTAAAAATTACATCCCCATGATTCTAATTTCATCTTTTTTATATTTTATCCCTAATAAGAATCCCAAATAGTATATTATAAAACAACTTGTTGTGTTAGTGAAAAAATCTAGTATGGTCTTCAGTTCTCCTCTATCACTTCCGATACCCTTTTCATATAAAAACATAAAAATGAAATTCTGAAATATAATTATGTAATATTATCATAAATAACCATATTTTAAATATTTTATTATAAAAATATAACTTAGTACACATACTCATTTACTACGATAATATGGTTTTTTCTTGGCTGATTCTACCACTTAATTTAATAATTATGTACTACCTTCACAATTTCATCCTAAATTTGAATAAAAATTAATTAATCAAAATATTTTAAATTAATGAATAATTTATTTTAGGATTTTCTTTAATTAATGTTCAAATTATATTGAATTATCATTATAAATTGTCTCATTATTATTGGTAAAATTACATAAAACTTATGCACTGAAATTTTTTATGTAAACTAAATATGTACCATAAATTAAATGATAATATTATATTATAATTAGCTATAATAATATTATCAAAATAACATTAGAAATATAATAATTTTTCACTTATAATCAATCAATTAGCATTAACATTACCATACTGAAACTGGTATGAAACAATGAAAACTACTAACAGCTGATGATTAAAATAAACTATAGCAAGCATTTATATAAGTAAACAATTAAAATTATTAAATTTTATAAAATTTAATTTATCATAAATAATTTTTTAAATAATTAATTATGATAACTATATTGATTATAGAAGATCTTATAGTGAATTAATTGAATCTATGAGAAAAAAGAAAAGGCTTCTCTCCCAAAACTTCTTCTTAGAATCAATTACCAATACCTAAACCTATAATGGGATAATAATTATGCAATTACAATATAAATAAAAATTTATATTTTTCTTATTGATGAGTTTTTATATAAATTTATTCATAATATTTATCATCTCAATAATACCTGATTTATCCCAAATGATTCTTTATATTTAATTGTGTTCAACTATTCTTTTCAATTAGAAATCATTCACCTCAATGTCCATATTCATTATATTTTTATGGACTTTATTATCTATACATCTATTATTACATATGTTTTTTTCATCTTACATTGAATTATATAAAAATATTTTAAAGGAATATTTTTATCTCACCTCCATAAGGTTTATCTCTCTCTTGTTTTCTACCACCATCATATTTTATTTTAATTATGAAGATTAATTTTAAATATTTCATTATTCTTGAAGTTAACTAATATAGAAATCTTATTAATTTTTAACTATTTATTTATAAGCCAATTTGATAAAAATTATTAAAAATTAAAGGATATAATTTATTATTTTATATAAAAATTACTTTTTCTTATAGTGTTTTTCATCCATGTCAATGACCATCAATATTTCTCATATTTAATATGGGATTTTTTAATTGAAATCATACACCATCTGTATTTTAATTATTTATATTTAATTAAGTTAATTATTTTTATTAATCCTATTTCATTATAATTGGTAAGTGTTTCTATAAGGGATTTATAAATGTTATCATATTTATATAGAACACATATGTATGGTTCATTATTTTTTGTTGAGTGGGCATGAAATTATATAGTTGTGTAATGAAATGGCTAAATATTATAACCCATGAAATATTATTTGATGGTATATATGAGGTTATCCTTATCTTCAATTTTATAATATATGTTCACCCGTTATGTGATGTGCTCATGGTTGTGAGCCTTGACATAGGACAGGTGTTTATGCATATTTTTATATCAAATTCATTTGACTAATCACTGATCATGTGAAAAATTTATTTTCAAATAATGTTTATTTTCATTTTTTATGTTAACATAAAGTTGTTTTCATATACATTGATTATTTTATGAAATAGATATGTAAATCATGTGCTCACATATTATCTACATTTGGATATCCTATATTGTTTTAGTTGGTATCTCATTTATTTTATCCCTTATTGATCATATGACGTCATACCATTACTATGATTCTATTCACATTAATCTGAGTAATAATATAACATATTATATTTCGATAATAAGTCCAATTATGATGAAATAATGTATAAAATGTGTACTTTTTTAAAATATATTGTTTATATATCGATTACATAAATACACAAAAATAATAAGGTATGTGGTTGTGATTTAATATTCGATGTAAATAATTATCATGTATTATTATATATTATATATATAGATTATCGATAGTCCATCTCAGTAAAATTATGATATTATAATGAATAGATAATTTTATTTAAATAAAACTTATTTATTCGGTTTAAAATGGGTTGTTTTCCTTTTAAAATACCATTTTAGAATATTTTTTAAATTGTTTTATTTTATCATGATTATAGGGGTTTATTTATTATGAATTGAAAATAAATAATATTTTGAAACTATATTATTATACCAAGAATCCATCATTATATTCATCCTTATGATGAATTTTTATTGATTCTAGATTTCAGTTTTCCCATTACATATCATTCTCTATAAGAGATAGAGGAGTCTCAAAAAATGATTATTTGAGTGAAAAATAGGTATTGTTTACAGATATGTTGTATCCATTTTTAATATAGAAATTCATTCATATAAATTTTTTTCTTCTAATAATATTTATTTTATTGTGGAATTAATTTTATTAATTATTTTTTTTATAATAATGAACATAAATAAATTAAAACTACACCAATTTTATTAATTCATTGACGATTATCTTCATTATGGTTGATTGGAATGTATGTGTGGTTGATAAAGAATACTAATGGAAATTACTATTTAATAGGATATCTAGTTGTGTTTTATTATGTATGGTATATTTAAAGGAACAGTCACATGTCTACCTCATGGTTAAACTAACTAAGATATATATTTTATAATCAAGGTAATTTTTTGAATCGTTTGGTTGATCCATTGCTACATTCACTTGTCTTCTTCACATAGAAGATCTGCATGGTCAATTATATTTACATGTGTTTTATTGACATGGTGATGTCTCTTAATGTGTTTGATCTCTTGGTCATTGATTCACACATCCAGTCATGGAATTAGGGATGCATTGAGTCATACTTTTTAGTGGGAATCCGAGTTTCAAAAAAAATTATTTTCTTCAGAAAGGTAATATTATTCTTGTTCATATATTAAAAATAATCATAATTCATATGGATCTTGATCTAATATGAGATCAAATGATAATATATTTAATGAATATTTTTGTACAAAGATGAGATACCACATTGATGAATAATGAATTATGTAGTAAGGAGTTGGGAAATTATTCCAATGCACATAATGAATTTTCAGAGTCTAGTTTTAGTGAATGGTTCATGTGTGGTTATTATATATGGGAAACATACACTAACTCCATGCCACTAACAATTAATTTTCCATTATGACTCACATATACATTGAGTAAGTTTTTATTGATTTGGATTATTTCTGAGAATTGATTATGATAATTAAAAATTGTATTCGGGACTCAAGACAATGTATTTAGGATATTAAAAAATGAATAATTGAAAATATTTTATCAATAATATTTTATGAATAATAAAGGAAGGAAATATATTCAGTATTTTAAATATTTATATATAGATTTTTGAATGATAAAAAATCTATAATATATATAATTTATTTAAAATATAATTTCTCACCTACTTCAGATAACCATCGAGTTTCCTAGCACAAATTATAGAGAATAATTTTCACATGATATTATTATTTGAATATAAGTATATGAATTTATCGAATAAAATTAATTGGATAAATAGATCATGAATATTTTTTATGCCTTGAGAGTTGTTTATAGCCATATACATTGTTACTGAGGATATAGAAGTTGTTGAAGTTAGTAGCTACTGAAGAAGAATGTGATATATTGTGAACCTGAGTATTCATGAATTCTATGGAAGACCAAGATCACTTGAGATCTTTATGAAGTATTAAAACAAGTAGTGCTGCTAAATTTCCTACGGGAATTCTTGTGTAGACCAGTTGATCCATTTTCATAGGGAGGACAGCCAACATACGGTGGTGTATAGATCACCAAGACTATGATAAAGTTATTATTTTCTTTCTATTATTATTGACGAGTTTTTATGTCTTCTAATGGACTCTGAAATACTTGTAGAGCATATTAGACTCTATATTGTTATATTATTCTTTAATATGTTATATAAACCATGTTGGGGTATAAACAACATGTAAAAGTGTAATCCCTCTAGATAAATCATATAAATATAGTGTTAGAAATTTTGTTTTATATTATATCAGTATAAAAATATGCTGATGTGAGAAATAATTTGGAATATAATTTATCCTAAAATTTTTGGGAGTTTCTATTAAATATAATAAAACCTAAAAAAAAATGATACATAACTCACCCCTACCCCTATCAGTGATCTAATAGGATATGAGATCAATATTTTTTATAATATGGGGTTCTCTCCTTACGATACAAAGAAGAAAATGAAAATAAAGAATGTATATTTGGTGTAAATCCAAGGAGTTATGACATTATATGGAACATGATACCATGGTTAGAGTAATATGATGATTCCTTACCTACTTTCACTTAGTATAGATGTTAGAGGTGTTAATACATTGAGTTTTCCAGTCATTAATGAATATGATTTTAGGATTTAGTAGATAGGAGAAACATAGGGTTAGATGGAAAGGCTTAAAATTGCCTCTTTATATCCCTCACAAAAAAATGTCAATATAAAGGTTAGGGGTTTTTAAATATAAAATGAGATATTGAAAAAATGATAAACATGCATGATGTCAATATTAATGTTAAAAAAGAAAATATATAAGTACAAAAGAGTAGATTTAAGGATATTAAAAGGGAAGATTAAGATAATATAAATGCAAATTTAACTAGGGTGAATGAATTTTATCACAATACAAGGACTTGGAGAGAAGAGAGAATAATTATCAATATAAAAGCATGTTTTTATAAATTTATAGGTATATTTTATGCAAATATATCAACTATGGTGGATTGGGAAGATCTGTATCAAGATGAAATTCAAAATATCCCCATGAAATTTGCTATGGGAATGGAACCGATATTCAATAAAATCAGAATATGAGATGACCTTTCAATCTATGAGAAAGGGAAATTTTAAATATAATGAGGTAGTCTAATACAATGATTTATATATAAATAAATATGTAGACTTCAATAAAATTTCTGATAATCTATATAAGATATTCAAGAAGGGAAAATATAACGAAAAATGATAGAAATTAAAGATATGTTATCATTGTGATGATATTATCAATGCTACCTAAAAAATTAGCTTGAATAATCTAAATAAAATTAGTGAGATTGGTAAAAAGAAAAAATGAAAAAAGTACAAATAAGAGTAATAATTTCATAAAAAAATGAATATTTACGATTTATAATGTTATAGATGAATATTCTAGTAGTTCAGAAAATATAGATATTTTTTCATATATTGGGAAATGATTTTATTTATCAAGTAGTGATGATATAGAATAAGAAATTATGGAAATTTAGTGGGTGCTAAAGGGAATTCCAAAATCCTTTCTTCGGTATATTTCAAAACATAAGAAACAAAATAGGAAGATACTTGAAGAAAAAATAAGTTTTAAAAAATGAAAACAGTAGTTGATAAATATTGAAGAATCATATGTTGATGAGATCAATAAGAATAATCATTGAGAAATTGTAAACGAAAATATTATCAGTGTTCCTTAGGAGAATATGGATACAATGTAAGAAGAAAATGGTGATCCATAATATATATGACTTATTTTTTTAAAATTTGGTGAAAAAAATCATAGATGAATTTATAATTTTAGCTGAGGTTAAAGGTCAATCATCCCAGGTCATTGATAATTTGGGTTAAAAGTTTCTGGTAAATTATATAATTAACAAATCTCAAAATAAATTTATTTTTATTAATAGTGAAAAGTTAAAAAACAATTCTAGACCTCATTGTAATATGATAAAAAATGATATATATTCAACAACAAGGAATTGAACTAAGAATATATAAGAGAAGACACTTCCCAAAGTGAAAAATATTTCTTAACTTTTATCATTACAATAGAAACATAATTATTGAAAATTTAGAATTAATCTGGATGATCAAAATTTCAAGGGTTTTGTTGGTGTTATATACAATATGATAATAAATACATTTCTTTTAAGATTAATATGGCATATACATAGAAATGGAAATAACCAAGATAATGTTTTAGTGATAATTAAGGAATTGATTTATAGGATATGAATAAAGGTTTCAATAATGATCTAAATATGACTAAAAAATTGCTTTGGATGTTTATAATAATTTTGTGGAAAACATGGATAGAATGCTAACTATGTCAACATATGAATGACCAGACTACGTGAATAAGATTGATATTATGATAAAGTGAATTAATATACTACTAAGTATACAAAGTAAATTTATGAGAAAACTAAGACTAAATAAATAAATCATGTTATGATGGAATTAATCATTATGTGGCTTGATCATTTGGACAAGGAAACTAAAATTAAGAAGTCAATGGTGAGTTTTGAGGAAAATAAAACAAGTATTATTTTTATGAGACTAAACAACATGAAATTTTTACTACAAATAGTGATTTGAAAACTCATTGAAAGCTATATAAATGGTGTAGACATTATGGGTAAGGAATATTTGATTTCATGGAAATCCCACTCATCATTGAGTAGATAATAAAAATAATTACTAAATAAAATAGAAATAAAATTTCCTTAACTTTATAGGTGGAGAAATAAATTCTAATAAAGTAAAACACAAGGGAAGATTTGAGTAATCAAATAGTCAATGTTATAGAAAGAATAATTAGTCAAGATAAGTGAATGAGGAGGATGATAATGTTGAGATAAAACACGTAACCTGACCATTACATATTCTAATAAGAAAAAGAAACCAATTTAGCCCCATATATGTTTTTATCTATGATAATTGTAGGGAATAGAATAATAACTCCAGATCTAACACTACTAGAAAACAAAGAAAATTAATTTCTATGTGTTTCACTATCCATGGCGTAGAGTATTGGATTTACTAATTAAGGTGGGTCAAATAATATATATGCAGATATCAATAAATAGAAACAATTATGTCTGAAATTTCAAAGTAGATTTGAAAACAAGAGGATTTATGAATGAAAATAACACTTATAGACCTTTGTTAAAATTATTACAATGACCCATCCTTAAACGTTACGTATTATATTATTTTTGAACTATAATTAACATTATATGATCCTTTTAGTATTGTGTTTTAGTGAATTAGTACAAGATACTCTGACATAGTAAACCCATACATTACCTATCGACAATTATACCCAGTGTCCACTTATTCCACCATAGGAAACCCTTTTAAAATAAAACATGATTTCTTTTCATGAAAATCAATCAATACATTCATCAAGGAATATTATTTTTTCCTTACCAATCTTAATACATGTGAAAAACATTGTAAAACTTTGGATGAGAACAAAATCTCAGTAAGGTATATAAAGAAATTAAATCTTTAGTCCAATAAAAAAATTAAATCCCATTAAAAACATTTTCTTAAAAACTTATTAGCAAGAATAGAAAATCATGTTGGTTCCTTGGTACATCATTACCATATCACACTTATAATCACCTTTACAAGTGGAATAACCATATGGTCTACTACCAACTCTAGAATACCCAATTCATTGGAGAGCTATAAGTGGGCTCACGCTTTGTATAAGCTACATCGGGGTCAACTATATTTCATGAGCTATAAATGGGATCACCACTTTGTATATGACATATCTGGCTCACCGATGAGCTGTAGTAGGCCTCAAATCATTATATAAGGTATATCGGGCTCACCCATTAAAATTAAAACTATCAACACATATCACCTTGAAATTGTCTACTATTCACTCATAAAATTTAATTTTCATTCATAATATATCCAATCCATTTTCAAAAAATATTCAATCATTTAAAACAGATATTTTTCAATCATAGTGCCTCATAACACATTGATTTTTTTAGAATAATATTAATGAATTAAGATTTTAAAACATTTATGTCCATATAAATAAATTCATAAAACCATTTTGAAAATATGGACATGAATGATAAATATTTATAAGAATAAATCTTTAAAACACTTAAGAAAAAAATAGTTAAAGAGTACCATACAACCTTTCACATTTAAGTTATAAGCCACATGAATGTAACATTGTTATAGATACAATATGGATACAAAAAGTAAAAGGGGATTTATATACAATTTATAAAACAATAAATGTAAATATCATTAAGAAATGTCTCAATGAAAAGAGTTTGAGATGAAATCACTGACCTTACGTTTGAATCGTCACATAAAATCATTATATTCATAGAAAATAAACTTAAGTAAATTATTTAATTTCTTAAGAACCGTTATAAATTTTATTATTCAGTTTATATGACTATTATCATGTCATAAAAATTACTTAATTATAAATGTTCACATTGGGAATTTTGTCGATATTCGGTAGTTGAGTCAAAGATGAACATGGTAGGATATCAATAGTCTATGAGGTTATAATTTCTTCAACTGTAGAATAATTTTAATGCTATAATAATAAATTTTTATTATCAATGATATCATTAAAACCATTCATTAAATATCGATATGAAAAATTAATAACGTTACAATCATGGTGATGGTAAGTCGTACGTACGCATGAGTATCGTCTTCATTTTTTTGACAATTATATAAATAAAGTATGTGTTGTTTTATATTTAAATATTTATAATAAAATAATTAATATCATAGTAATAATTTAAATATAATTATATATATAATTCATGTGGTGTAGTGAATAAAAACGAATCACATCTCTTCATAGAGGTGATAGTTCACACGTGGGCATGAATGACATTGTCATTTTTATGTACATGGGAAGTAAGAATGTAGTTGATATATTATTATCATATAATTATTAATATGTCATTAATATCACATATTCACATTAATTACATAAATATAACTTTTCTTTAAATATAGTTATGAAAAATGAACTATATCAGTTCGTGAGGCATAGTCTGTCGTACACACAAACGGAAAGACCATATCCCATTTGATGAAATTGGAGGAGGATTCATGTGAGGATATAAAAAAATATAAGTATATTGAGTATAATTGAGTTATTATCACAAAATTTGTGGAGGATATTTTAATTAAGTGGAAGAAGAAATAAAATAAAAAAACATAAATAAAATGATACCTATTTTCAGTTGATCACCTTTTAAGAACACCTTAAAATCTCTAAGAAGGGTGGTTTCCCTAAAATATGGCCTCAATAATGTGGGAAGTGATTCATGGAAAGGTTGTTTGTAAATATTTTATAATCCAAAAGGTTTTAGAAGTGTGAGTAATAGAGGGGAACGAGTTCCTTTTTATAGGAGTGTGGAGTGGCACCCATCAAATTATTAAATGTATTAAATTAATATAAATTCAATATCAATTAAAAAAGGTCCAAAACTAATTTATTTAAAATATAATATTAGTTTTGGTTTTATTCCCAATCATACCATTAATATTATACCAGTTTTTAATATTTTTAAATCCTTGTCTTTTTGTTTTAACCCTTACTTTTTCCTTTTTAATGTTACTGTGATATCATGTTATTTAAAATTTTTGGGTTAATGTAATTCCATAACAAGTAAAAAAGACAAACAAGAATTTGTAATTAATGACATACTAGGAGTTATAATAACCATTTTGATGAATCATATATTTTTAGAAATTTTATAACATTTAATAAACTATTTTATATTTTAAAATACCATTAGTGTTAATTCTGAGACTATTCATTAGTTGAGTTTAAAAAAATATAATAACAGCAATATAAGTTTCAACCAACTCCTTTAAATCATCAAAAAATTTAACATATATACATAAAATTTGTTATTGGAAAAAATTTTGTAAAATAATATTTATTTCAAAATTTAAAATATCATTTATTTGATTCTTTCATTAATTAAGAAATTAATTCATCATATTTCTGTCACGGTTAAATTGATTTGAATCATTTCTAAAAATGATAAATAAATTACTATGATGTTAATAAGATTTTTATCTTTTCAATGACTTATTATAGTCGAAGATATCCCATGTATAAATCCATATTAAAATACTTTACCTTTTCTAGAAAAAGTGTAATAAAAATGACAATTCATCGAAAGTAATATTATAAATCCATTAAATTCATCCAAGTGGAACCAAGTGATCCTAAAATATAACCAAAGATTATCATGTTCTGAATACACTAATATAATTAAATTATTACAAACAATAGGGTAGTTTTATATTATTATAATATTATTTTTTTTCTTTTAATTACCTGATTTACCTTAAACTATGGTAAAAAAATTTATTACAAAATATTCAATTCATAATGTCCAAAAATAAAAGGGACTTATTTAAATAATTTAAACCTTATAATTACAAATAAGGAATCAATTTCTCTCAAATCAAAATACAAAATTGATAAAAAATAATTAAAAAATAATCACATTGACTGAATAAGAGAACACGTTTTTAAGTAAATCGTTCAAAAGTTCACATAGTTTTAATGTTTTATTTCATTGTGAAATTTATTAAAATGACCAAAATTGATTTAAATTATAAATAAATTATTTAATTAAAATTTAAAAAAATTAAAATTATAATCTTTCTTTATAAATATATTGGATGAAAATAAAATTTTGAATTAAAATGCAATATTTTTCATCATTCATTAAAATATGAATTTTATAAAATAAATTCCAACCAATGTAAATTTTTAGGCCTATATTACAAATAATTTGTTTATTTTTTCAAATATAACATATAAAAGTGTCAAAAACTATATTTAAAATGCCCTCTCCATAAGAAGAATGTAAAATTTTATTTTTTGAAAAACACTCATTCCATCCTTAAAATTATATTTATTATTATATAATGTCTAAAAACACATATGATGAAGTAAATTTAATTAATATTTAATTAATATAATCTAAAAATAATTATTTTGATATTTTATAAATATAATTATTCAAATTTAAATAGTTTTCTCATAATAAAAATACACCCTATATATTTTATTGGTTATTATATTCATTTAATGTTGTTCTGGTAACCAATGAATAATTATATAAACATGTGTAAACCATATTTTTAAGTTTTTTTTAACACTGTTCATTTTCTCTATTTTAACAGCTAGGTCATAAGGTAACATAATAATATTTATTTGTTTTCTTATGTTCGATGTGGAATATATTATATATGTTATCGAACATAGTGTCTCTTTTTAAAAAAACATGGGATGTTACATTCCCCACACTTTTTGAAATTACATCCTCACAATGTTAATTTGGGGTTGGTAACAAGGGAATAACTTTTCAAAATACCTTTATTGAAATACAACATCATACAAATTATTAACATGGCTTCCACTTTAAATGAAAGAAAGGAACTTTTGAAGGTCACCTGAGATTACACATACTAGGGTTCCATGTAGGAAAACACGAAAATGAATGAAAACCTAACCATCATGTTATGCTGGATAGTGATATAAATCATGATATTGATAAATATAACATTAAAAAAATACATAAATTTGGGATTTTCTAAAAGGTCATTGATATCATTGTAGGAAAACTAAATGGAAAGCCTTTTTATTTTTAGATCATTTTCATAATGCTGAGGAATTATTTTACTACATAGAATAAGAACATAAGGAAATATATTTACTTGAAGAGTATAGTTTTCATCCATTAAAAATATTCCACAACAAAATCATCTTTTTTTCCAAATGATAAGTATTCAGGATGAATCAACTTATTAATCCACAATATATTTACTACATATTTCTCCCATATTGAAACATTAATATAAACCAATATGATTAAGATAAGATAATTAAGGAAAAATAATATACTAATGGATAATGAAATGATACTTTTAATCTCCAAAATTCAACTATAATATAAAAAGATCAATATTGACCATTCAAAAAATAACCATCCTTAAATTTCCTTAAAAATATTATAACCAAGATTAAATCCCAAAAATCATAAGGATTTAATCAATTAATAATCCGAGATATGTTCTAAAATCTATCTCAAAATAAGAAAATTCACTCTTAATGTCTCATTATAAAAATTAATTTCATAATTAAATATTCAACATGATAGGATAATCATTTCTATAAATAACCTAATTCCCATTAGTCCATAATAAAAACATATATTCTTATAAAATAAAATTAAATGATTATTCCTCAAATGAAATTGCATTGTATTCTATTTATCTTAATCATATAAAGTTCACAAAATAGTAAAAATCTTCCAAAACAACTTTTATCACTTAATCACTATATCATTTTACAATACCAAGAATATCCATTTGATAAAACAAAAGTTACCAAAATCAACATATCATGTCATTTAACTAATAAGAATGAATTGGTACTAAATAGGGACTTCACATAGGCTAGTGGTGGGCGATAAAGCCCCATCACACTTCGTTTGTGGGTTCGATTCCTAAATCCTTGTTTGACGTAATGGGTTGCCACAAGGTCTGTGTGTTTTCCTTTTTGAAAAATTATATAATTTTATAACATTACAAAAAATGAGAAAAACCCCTCAAAAATAACCATAACATATTTTATCCTCATAGTTTATCTCATGAGTTTCCTTTTTCCTCCCAAAAATTAATAACCCATAATTACCTAAAAATAAATGTCTCCAAAAATACATTTAATCACCACAAAATTATGGACCGTAAATCCTCAAAAGGTATTTATAAGACATTGACCTAATAATCAACCTGAAAATTATAAACTCATATGATATCCCTATCTCTTAATAAGAAAACATAATCTCTAAAGTTTTCTAAACCATCCTATGATTCCAAATATAAGGATCCATACTTAAATTTTATATATTATAGTGATTTTGAACTAAAAATAACATTTGAGGGTATTTTCAGTTTAGAGTTATAGAGAATTAGGAAAAACAGTTACATGGTAGACCCATACATTACATGTAGATAGTTATAATTGATATCTACTTTTTCCACCAAAGGAAACCCATTTAAAATATAACATTAATTATCTTCAAGACACATCTTCAGAAAATTTTTCTAGAAATTTTCATTTTCCATAACAATCTTAAGACCTTTGAATTTTTTTTCAAATCATTGGATCAACACTAAATCTCAGTAGGGTATAAACAATGAAATAAATTTGTTAGTCTTGTGAAAACATGTAAACCATGAACACTTATCAAAAAGTAATATTTAATCACCTTTAAGAAGTAGTAAAAAAAATTTAAATAATTTCATACCCTTTTTGTAATCAAAATATAACCATAAAACCCATAGAAAGCAACTTATAACATATGATGGTAATTATAGACATAATCATACATAAATAGAATTACCATATTGTCAACTTTCACACATGTCACTCTTATAAATGGAATTGTCATATGGTCGACTTACATACACAATGCATTAGAAATATATAATGGGGATCACCCTTAGTATATGATCTATATAGCTTACCTGTGAGATATAATGGGGCTCAAATCTTCATTTAATATATACTCGGTTCACCTGTGATCTATAATGGGGATCAAACATTTGTATAATCAATATAAGGCTCACCTATGAGCTATAATGAGGCTTAACCCTTATTAGAAGCTATACCGGTATGACCCATTAAATTTCCAAGTACCAACACATATAATATTTAAATTTTCAACATGTCACTCAAATAAAATTATTTTGTGTTCATAAGATAAAAATCCATTTCAAAAACTAATTTGAAACATTTATAAAGGATATTTTTCAATTAAAATGTCCCATGACACATTGAAGATTTTGAAAGAATATCTCATAAATAAAATTTTAAAACATTTATATCCATATAAATAAATCCATAAAACTATTTTGAAAACATGGACATGAATGAGAAATATTTAGAAGAATAAATCTTGAAAACACTTAAAACAATTTTTTAGTTAAATATTTGCATACCTCTTTGCACATTTAAATTATAATAAACATGAAATTAACCTAATTATAGATTTAAAAAGTATATGTAATGTAAAAGGGTTTTTATATACACTCTATAAAGGTTCATATCATCAATAAAGTTATCAATTAATGAAGATTGAGACAAAATCCCTTACCTTAAGTCTTACTCGTCAAGTAGAATATTTAGCTACCAGAATAAAACAAATTAGGTTTATTATTTAATTTCTTAAGAACCTTTATAAATTTTATTAATCCTTTTATATGAATATTATCATGTCAAAATAACTAATTAATTATTTATGTTCAAAATGGGCATTATGTTGATATTTCATACTCGAGTCGAAAATGAACTTGGTAGGATGTCAATAGTCCATGAGGTAATAAGTCAATAATACCCAGAATAATATTAATGATATAATAATAATTTTTTTATATCAAATATATCATTAAATTAATTAATTAAAAATATAGATAAAAAATTAACCAAGTTACAATCATGGAGACGAAAAGTTGTACCTACGCATGAGTAACGTCTTCATTTTTCAATGATAATATTGGAATGATTTTAAGTACTATTTTATATTTTCATAATTATCATAACATAATGAATATCTTATTCATCATTTAAATATACATATATATATATCAAACAAGTTGTTTAGTGAATAAAAATGAATCACATCACTTCGGGGAGGTGATAGTTCACATGTACGCACAAAAAATTATCATTTTTATGTGCTTAGAAAGTAATAAATTAATTGATATATTATTATATTATAATGATTAATATTTCATGAATATCACATATGAACATTAATTACATCAATATAACTATTCTTTAAATATGATGATGAAAAATGAACTATATTGGTTCGTGAGGCAGTAGTCCTCCATACTCACAAATGAAAAGTTCATTTCCCATTTGATTAAATTGGATATGGATTAAGGTGGTGAAATAAGAAAATATATGTATATTTATGATACTATAGTTATTATCTCATCGTTTTTGGAGGATATTTTAAGGAATTGTATGAAGAAATAAAATATAAATACTTAAAGAAAATGATACTTCTTCATTTGATCACCTTTGAATATCACCTTAACAACTCTATGAAGGGTGTTATGACTTAAATAAGGAATTTATAATGTGGTCTAGGATTCTAGGAATGGGTTATTGTAGATATTGGTAGAATTTTTTTATGTGTCAGTAATAGAGAGAAATCAATGGCTTTTTATAGGAGAGAGGAGGTGAACCATTGAAATTATTAAAAGTATTAAATTAATAAAAAAATCAATGTCAATTACATATGGTACCAAACTAATTTATTTCTATTATATGATTTTTTTGTTTGAATAAAAATCATCCAATTAAAATTACACAAGTTTTGGATAGTTTTTAATCCTTATCTTTTTGTTTGAACACTTATTTACCACTTTTAATCACTAGTGGAAACCACACCTATACCAATAAAAATATCCCTATGGTTTTAAAAAAACAATTGGATAGATTCCATATAACAATAGTTCAATGAAATCGTTGGCGAAGGTATGTTAATAGATGGTTTTACCAATGGTTCCATACAACTGTTGGTACATTGGTAGAATTGTGAAGGGTATACCAACAATTTTTAAAAACATTTGGTATATCATATCTATCCCAATGGGTTTTATAAACCATTGGGATATAACCCCCCCCCCCTGAATACAAATGGCCCTCCTACATCCCAAATATTTTTCTTCATTCTGTCTAAATTTTGCCTTAACACTGAGCCTCTATCCACTTTTTTCCTAGCCCCCAACCACCTTCTTCTAGAAGCAGATCTATTTCTCCTTAACAAGATACCTATTCCACATCAAATTCATAAGTGGTAACTGAGTTATAAATTTTTACTCCATTTATGTAGGATTTTTTCATTATATTTGGGTGCATTCTGAATTTAATTTTTTAGTTTGGGTGCTCATCCTTGATGTTTTACGTCAATTTTCACCTCTTTCAGGTGTGTGTTTTAATGAAATTTTTTCATTTATAATTAAATGATTGTTATTTCATTGTAAAATGATTTTTACTAGGGGGTTTTCTAGGTTTGGTTGAGGGGGTGGGATATGCAGGTGGGGATGGGTTGTAATTTGCAGATTAGGAGGGGTTGGTTGTCTAGGTGGGGAGGGGGTGTACAGGATTCAAGTTTGGAGGGGGTAGGATCTACAGGTTGGGGTATGTGTAGGAGGGGAGGGGGTGTGCAGGATGGAGGTTGGGAGGGGTGTGGGCTATCCATGTGGGGTTGGGGTGGGGCTCTATAGGTGGGGACGAGGTGTGTAGGTTGGGAGGGGTGTGTAGGTTGGGAGGGGGTGTGGGTTGTCCAGAGAGGGGTGGGTTGTCCAGGTGGGTTGGGGGCTATCCAGATGGGGCGGGGGGGGGGGGGGTTTTCCAGTGTTGGGGGGATTTCCATGGGGTGGGGTGTTGTTCAGGAGGTGGGGGTGTCCAGGGGGTGGGGGTGTCCAGGGGGCTTTCCACGGGGTTGGGGAGTGTCCAGGGCTATGTAGGGACTGTCCAAGGGGGTTGTAGGTGTCCCGGGGGTGGGGTGTTTAGGCGGTGGGGGCTTTCCAATGTGGTGGGGATGTCCGGGGGGATTTCTAGGGGGTCGGGGGGGTATCCACATCAGGAGGGGTGTCCAGGAGGGTTGGTGGACTATCCAGGGGGTGTCCATGTGGGTGGGGGTGTCTCAAGGTGGGGTGGTGTCAAGGGGTAGGGGGTTGAAGGGGTTGGGTGTCCATGGGGGGGGTGTCCAGGGGTGGGGGTGTCCAAGGGTGGGGGTGTCTAGGGGGTGGGGCTCTGTCCAAGGTGGTGGGGGTGTCCAGGGCGTAGGGGATGTACAGGGGGTGGGGGTGTCCAAGGCGGTGGGGGTGTCCTTAGGTGGGGTGTCTAGGGGTGGGGGTTCCTAGGGGGCTGTCTTGGGGGTGTGAAATGTTTCCCATAATTACACAGTAGTCCAGCTCCCCCGTCTGTGTGATTTTGGGCCCTAATACAAACCTCTGCCAAAGCTATCTCTTTACCCTAGGGTTTTAAACTCCTTCCACTTGATAGATACATCATCAATCAATAAATATTTTATCTATACACATAAAATTAGTATGTTATACATTATTTTTAATGTTCTGTATCTATTTTGTTTTTTTTTATGTTTTTATTTGGCCTAAACTAGATTTTAGTGCGTTCTTTGTCATGGTATACCGAACACAATGATTTGTTTCTATTTTTTCTCAAATCATCAATGTTCATGATTTTTTGAATCACCTATATATGAAGTCTTCATACCCACTCCTTCTGTATTGAGTTTGTGAACCATATGAACTAATGGTTGTTGTTGAGATGTATCCCCACTCAAAGATGGTAAAGGGTAATAGATATAAGGATGGCCCATGTGAAGGTATTGGAAATTTTGGTGGTAGTGGCGTAGGTAGTTTCCCATTTTTTGGTGGGGTAATATATTAGTTTCTTTAGACATTGGTTTTGTTAAAAATTGGATTTTTATTTTGTATTTATAGTTTTTGTTCAAGGAATAATTGTATGGGTAGTGATATTGAGGATGAATTGGTTGTTGTCTTGGTGATGGATTAGAATTGTGATATTTTTTGTATTGGGTATAGGTAATTTTCAAGGTAATATATGGGTATTTCCTCCCCTCAACACCCCCCCCCCCCCTGAACACCTGCCCCCCAAGACAGCCACCCCACCCCCATGGACACTCCCACCCCCTTGGACAGCCCTCGCCCACCATGGACACCTCCCCTCTCCTTGGATATCCCCCACCCCCTAGAAACCACCACCCCTTGGAAAGTCCCCCACCCCACCCCTCGGACACCACCCCACCTCCTAAGTGCTTGGCCCAATTTTTAAATTGGATTTAACCATGTAATTGATTTCCCCTTCCCCCAATGACATTTCCTAGGTGACCCATAGTGCCTTATAAATGGAATTTTCATGTTTTGAGAAATTGAATGACTTGTTTTGAATGAAATGTATAGCGCATGATGATTTTCATTTCTTAATTAATAAAATGGTTTTAAATAAAATTACCCTAAGAGGGGATGCATGGGGTAGGGTGTTGTCCAGGTGGGGGTAGGTTGTCCATGGAGTAGGGGGTTGCAGGGGGTGGGGGGCAGTTGGTGTGTGGGGGTGGGGTGTGGGTTGTCCAAGGAGGGGTGTGAGCTGTCATGCGGGGTGAGGGTGGGCTATCCAGGGGGTGGGGGTGGTTGTCCTGGGGGTGTGATATTAAGGGGGTGGGCTGTCGAAGGAGAGGGGTGTGCACTGTTCAAGGGAGTGGGGTGTCCAGAGGGGGTTGTCTAGTTGGGGGAGAGGTGTGGCATGTCCAGAGAGTGGGGTGGTCAGTCGAGGTGGGGTGGGGGGACTGTCCAGGTATGGGGTAGTGGGATTTCTAGGTGGGGGTGGGGGTTGTCTCGGTGGGGGGATATTCAGGTGGGTGTGGGGGGCTGTCCAGGTGGGGGTGGCAGGATGTCTGGGTGGTGGGGGTGGGTTATCTTGGTAGGGGTAGGGTTGGTGGCTCTCCATACCCCTTGACAACCCAACCCCCCTCGACACCCCCACCCCTGGAGATCCCCCCCCCCCCGTACAACTTTGCAACCCCTGGGCACCCCCACCCCCTTTGGAAGAGTATGTGATTAATGAAAGAAATTGCTAAAATATAAAATTTCTTCGATCTAAAATTTACTCAACTCATGAATAATACTCCTCCACAAGAGTAAAAGATCTTGTAAAATCTTATATAGATCATCATAGATATTTTTTTATAAATATAGTATTTTTTTTCTTTTATAATATGATTATCATATAGTGTAGTGTGTCAGTTATGGTTTCATATAAGGTGAACAATTCTCATTTACATAAAAAAAATTCGATGAATCTTCAATCTTATTGAATTGATTTTTAAGAAATTACTTATAATTTTTTTTTACTTAATGGATAAAAGTTGGATGTATGAAACTGATTAGATCTTAAGCAATTTTCAAAACAATTTGGATAGATTTTTATATTTTTCATTTCAAAATGCTTCAGATAGTGGTCACATACACTTCTCTTGTTACAATTGTGTTGGAAGACCTTGGTTGAGCCTTGAATAATTCAGATACCACATAACCAAATATGATTTTCAAGAAAACTACTATGATTGGTATCACAATGGTGAGAAAATGAAATCCCAAATTGTTGATGATCCAAATGAGAGTTATAGATTAGAGAATTTGTTATATGAGTGGTTTCTCTTTATTTTTCATCTTGAAAAAGAAAGGATTCCAACCCCAGAAGACATCTATATGAGCACACATGATGCATTTAATGAAAATGGTTATGTTTTTAGGGTGAAAAATTTTAATTATGTTACCACGACTCAGGAATATCGACAAGGTGGTAAAATGAAAAATCTGGAATTTTTTATCTGATTGTTTCATGGGAAAACTATGTATGGGATTTCTAATACTGCCATTGATCACATTATTATCTTCTTGAAGGAATTACTTCCAGACAATGAGGATATTCCCATAAACCACTTTATGGCTTGGACGTTAGTTGAGGAACTTGGATTTTCATGAGAATAATTCAAATTTTCCTAAATGATTTTAGTTTCTTCTGGGAGGAAACTGCTAAATGAAATGATTGTATAAAATGTGGCACACTCCTTTGGATGAAAAATGCACATCTAACACCATCTCATGTGCCACATAAATTAATGTGGAACTTTCTATTGATCCCCAGACTGCAGAATCTTTTTATGTATAATGAAATATCAATAAAAATTTGATGTGAGATATAGAGAGAAAGAAGAGTAATGATGAGTTGGTTCACCCAGCATATGTATTTTCATGGAATAGATTTGATGCTCGATATCCTGATTTTGGTACTAACATGCATAATGTGAGTTTGGGTCATTCATATGATGGTTGTAATCCTTTTGGAAGATTCTTACTTCCGACAAACATGGCTGGTTTTTATACACATTTATAACCTTCCCCCATGGTTATGTATTAAAAAACCTTTCACTTTCATTGGTATACTCATATCTGTCGCTTTTTATCCTGGAAATGATATTGATGTATACATGCATCCATTAATAAAAGAGCATAAAATTCTTTGGGATGTGGGTTTTTGAACATAAGATGCATGTTCAAAAGACATATTTCAAATGCGTGTTGTACTTGTGTGGATGATCACTAATTTTCGTTCTTATGAAATGATGTCCGGATAGATCACGTAGTAAAAACTATCATGACCTGTTTGTATGAAGAATACACAATCCAAAAGACTGAAACATCACTATAGTTTCAGATTTATGGGACATCGATGATTCTTTCCAATAGACCGTCCATATAGAAATAATCTTCGAAGATTTGAAAATAAAATGGAGACCAATTATCCACCTCATCGTATGTCTGGAACTAATGTTCTTAATGAATTGGAATATTTCAGTTTTTCATTCGGGAAGGGTCAAATGAAATCTGGATAGAGAAATAATGTTTCCACAGAAACCTATTACAATTGGAAGAAGAGAATTATCTTCTTTGATTTTTCTTATTGGTCAACCAATTTGTGATGCCATTGCTTAGACATAATCCACATTGAAAAAATATATGGGAAATGTTGTTTTTGATTCTTCTTAATGTTAAGGGAAAAATATGATTTACCATATGGGCATGACTTGCTGGATTGGGGAATCTGACCAGAATTTAATCCTATGCATATCAATGAAAATAAATGCCAAGATCCATGAGCTTCTTATGTGATGACACCTATAGAAAAAAATAAATTTTTGTAAGTACTAGAGACTATTAAAGTTCCTGATGGTTATTCAAGCTACATATCTAAACAGTTCAATAGAAGAGAGTTGAAGCTAAATTCCTTAAGGACTCTTGATTATCACATTGTTCTGCATGAGTTGATTCCAAAAGCAATCTGTCATCTTGTTTCCAATAATGTGAGGGTGGGTGTTATTCATTTGTTCCATATGTTTAGATATATTTTTCATTAGAAGTTTTCCAAGTCATTCTTGAAAAAAATGTTGGCAGATGTCGATTTATTTTTTTTGAGTTAGAGAAAAAATTTCCTCCATCAATCTTCACATGCATGTTGCATCTGACTATCCATATTCCAACTAAAATACTACTTAGAGGACCTATTTATTTTCTTTGGATGATTTAAATTGAAAAAAATGGCTACAAATTAATGTCTTATGTCTAAAACAGGAATCATCTTGATGGTTTTATTGTGAATGGTTTCATGGCTCAAGAATGTATGGATTTATGCTCAATATATTCGTCTGATCTTACTATAAGAATGAAAAGACCAATGGGAAACGAAGAAGAACAATATGATAAAATTTAACCCAGTTTTCCATCACATCCACAAATAAGAGGAATTCCTGGATCATATACATTGACGGCATTAATCGTAGAAGAGCGGCAGATGGAAAATCAATCTTTTTTGTTCAACTGTGATTTTTTCACTGAATACATCAGGTAAGTAAATTGAATATATTCATATCTTACATATATATCTTTTAAACTATTCATATTCTTATTTACAAGGAACATATTTCAATGATAAAGATAAATCACCATTCATTAAATTATCTCTCCTTGTTAAATTTGTATTTTGTTTTTGTGGTTACACGTTAGTTATGTTTTTATAATTACTTCCGTATTTGTTTTCAAATACTAGAAATGAATCCCATTGAGGGGAGGTAGTGGAAAAAGATGATGGAAAATAATCGTCGCATGGCTGAGATGAGCATTCCACCACTAGTGCCTATTGTGAGTATTTTATTTCAAATATATATTTAAATAATATATAATGTCATGTGATTAATTTTTTAAAATAATTTTTGAAGTATCCACCTATTTGGTGAAAATTATAAGATAAGTATCTTAGTAGTGTACTTAGTACTCTGTGTGTTCATATGAGGGGGTGGTATAAGAGCTAGCCGATCTAGTCGGTGTACTGGATTAGACTCTACCCCTCCCACTGAAATACTATATATCCAACATTCTGATCTAGGTGTGTCATTAGGGAAACACGAGATATTTAGGCCTCCCATGTTTTCACCACCCATTACATATGAGTCTCCCCACCCATAATTAACATATTCTATGATGATTCCCACTCCCCATCAAGCATTCATCTAGTCATCCATGCCATCTTCTTTTACTTCTACTTCATTCTCTCCAAGTTTCTATATTCCATCATCTTCAACTCTTTCTCCACCAGAGTCTGTCCCTACAGAGCATACATTGGGACCCACTCCACCTGCATAGGTTGTTCCTTCAGTTTCTCTGAATCCAGCGGCACCCATTGATTATACTACCGAAGTTATATTTAGAGAACCATAAAAAAATTTTATACCATTAATTAGTTTCAATATTAAATGTATTGATAAAATATTTGTTTTAATTTCATAACAGACACATCTACATATAGTAGGTGGGGGCGGGGGTATACACGCATGCGTGTTGTGTGGAACTGCCGCACGCAGTTGATGGTGGACTACAATTAAGATGGTTAAATGATTGAAAAAATGGGTAGCAATGTCAGAGTTTTTTTGTGATGCTTTCTAAATAATCTGACATCGTTCCTGTCAACCCGCTCTCATGGAAGAAGTTTCCAAATGAAGTAAAGGATAATTCTTGGGTAGAGATATGGGTAAAAATTATGTTGTATTTAATGAAATATATAATTCTTTATTTATTTGAAATAATAGTTTGGTTTCATATTCGGTTTAATTTCCCTAATGGTGAGGGTGCACAACCATCCCATCTAAAGGATTTAAGTGAGAATTTGAGAGACTATAAGAACAAGTTGTATATTAGATGGAGTGATATAGTTGGAACAGAGTTAGAGGCAGTCCCTGTCATTGATGACTGTCTGATAGAATAGTACCGGTAGATGATTACCGATTGGATGACTACCCAGTTTAAGGTATTAATCACATTTGATGTATTTAAATGATAATTTTCATGTTTTTCATTAATAATATAATTGGTATTATTTAATATTATTTAGGAATCATATGGAAGAAATAAAAAAACACTGGTGCTAAAAAATTCATCCACACATTCTGATGTACGACGGTGTTATATCATGAGAGGAATCAGGTATGATAGTTTTTTATAATTTTTCAATACGACTTTCACATTCTATTTTTCCTCCATAATTTATTTTATTGATAAAGTTGTTATTTAATATTATAAATTAAACTAATTATTGGTAACTTATTTTTTATTATGGTTTCGTAAATTCAATGTCATTGTAGTGGGAAAAATTAAATATTGAAGGATGAGTGCTTCGAGAAAAACTATTTCGCTCGAGTTGAAGAAAGAAAGATGGAAGTGTTGTTAATGAACCGACTCAGAAGAATATTTTATGTTTAAATTTGTTGATTTAAAATTTTAATATTTATTTTGTAACATAAAAACCTAGTTATATTTGTAACATGATACTTTAGAGACCCTTGATTCCAGGAACCTGATAATTTTGGACCAAATGATCACTTACATCACGTGTTTGGAGACGAGCACCCTGGAAGAGTATGCTGGCGACCAGGGAAGAGAATTGTCCCAATGAGGTATTATCCCTCCTCAGTTATGAGTTTTAGTGCCACCATGTTCCAGAAGGTCAATGAATAGGTCGAACTGGCTGAATAACGGGCCATAGAGGTGGCAGAATAGTCAACCAGGGAAAACACTGCATTTATGAAACTGATGGAAGTCTTACATCTACAACATCCACCAGAGGATAGAACATATTTTGATGAATATATTTCATCAATGTGTTCCATATATGTTGAACCAGATAAAAGTTCTAGTGTTGGTAGAGACGATTGTAAGGAGGAGTCAATGTTGGAGGAGGAGGAGGCCGAGGAGGAGGCCAAGGAAAAAGAGGAGGGTGAGGAGGAGGCCGAGGCAGAGGATGAGGGAAAAGAGGAGGTTGAGGCAGAGTATGAGGGAGAGGATGAGGTAATCATGGAGAGATGGGATGATGATGGGGTCGACAATGTGGACCGGGGTGAGGCTGATGATGACGGTGATGATAGTGCTGGTGAAGAGGGACTAATTGATCCGTTACATTTTTCCCTGATATTACTGACATTAGATGTTTGATGATTTGTTGTGCCTGAATGTATGTGTGATTAGGTAGGTCTCGTTATTTTTATTTCTTAATATATAAATAATAAATCTTGAATCTATGATTTTATGTGACTAATTCACCCCTCCTGTGGACACTCCCACCCCCTGGACAGCCCCCCACCCCTTGGACTCCCCCCCGGACACCTCCGTCCCCCGTGGAGAGCCCCCCGCCCCCTGGACAACCCCCACCCCTGGAAACCACCACAAAAGCATGACACCCCCATCTAGTTGGAAAACCCCCTTCCCCTAGGATAGCTCTCCCATCCCCTGCGACATCCCTGCACCCCATGGACACCACCCCACCACCTGGAAACCCACACCCCCCAGACACCCCAACCCCCATGGATAGCCCCCCACCCCTAGAAAGCCTCCCACACCCCCTCGACTCCCCCAACCCCACCTGGACACCCCCAAACACATGGATAGCCCCCACCCCCCATGGACACCACCCCACCACCTGGACACCCCCACCCCCATGAACAGCCCACCCAAACCCCGGGACACCCCCCCAGAAACCCCCACCCACCTGGACACCACCGTCCCCCTTTGGACACCCCCACCCACTAGATACCCCCCACCCCCCATGGATGACATCCCACTGGACACACCCACCCAACCTAGACACCCCCATCCACTTGGATAGCACCCTCCCTGGGGACAACACCTCACCCCCTGGACACCCCCACCCCCTAAACACCACCACCCCCATGGAAACCCCCCCTGGATATCCCCCACCCCCCATGGACACACCCTCCCCCTACACACCCCTACCCACATGGACATCCCCCATCCCCCTGGATAGCCCCCCACCCCCTAGACACCACCCCATAACCCGGACACCCCCACCCCTAGACACCACCACCCCCATGTAGAAACCCCCCTAGCCATCGCCCCACCAACCATAGACACACCCACCCCCATGGAAACACCCAACCCCCTTGGAAAGCCCCAAACCCCTAGACACCCCACCCCCTAGATAGCCCCCCACCCTCCATGGACACCCCCACCCCAATGGACACCCCTAACACCTTGGATAGCCCCCAACCCCCTAGATAGTCCCCCACCCATAGATACCCCCCCCCACCACCTGGACACCCCACACCCTTGGACATCGGCACCCCCAGGGATAGCCCCCCACCCCTTGGATAGCCCCCCACCCACCATGGACACCCCCACACCCTGGACACCCCCGACCCCCTTGGACAGCCCCCAACCCCCTAGACACCCCAACCTCAACCCATTAGACACCCCCCCCCCCCCCCGAGGGACAACCCCCACCACTGGATACACCCCCCATGAACTCCCCCACCCACCTGGTCACCCCTACCCCCTTGGACAGTCCCCAACCCCCAGGACATCCCCCACCCCTTGGACAACACCCCACGACCAGGACACCCCCCTTGGACACCCCCACCCCCTAGACACCCCTACCCCCTTGGACCCTCATCCCTCTAGATAGCCCCCACCCCAAGGCATCCCCCACCCATATGGACATCCCCCGCCCCCTGGACAACCCCCCCTTGACACACCTTACCCCCTTGGACAGCCCTCTGCCCCCTAGACAGCCCCCACCCTCGGGACACCCCCACCCCCATGGACGCCTTCACCCCCATGGACATCCCCAATACCCCTAGACACCCCCAAACCCTTGGAAAACCACCAACCCCTGAACCCCCCCCCCCTCCCCCACCTGACTCACCCACCCACCCCCTGGGCACACCCAACCCCCTGGACAGCCCCTACCCCCTGGATAGCCCCACCCCCAATAGACACCCCCATCCCCTAGGACACCCCTACCCCTTAGATTGGCATAAACCATTGGATCCTCTACCCCATGTGACATTACCCCTTACTACCACATGTCATACCACATTATCAAAAAATTCAAATCTCATCTGAATTCACCCATACCTATGAACAACAATCCCATATTCAAAACCTAAAACATGATTTTCTTATATATGGGTTATTACCTTCTTAATTCTAAATTAAATTTTGTATGTGTTATAGAGAATTCAATATTGTATGTATTCAACTCCGAATTCTTTAATACATGGGGTAATTGATATGAATTTTGAATTGAATTATTTATGTTTTTAATTAACATATGAATTATGTATTAATGTTGTATGGGTATCTATGTTGACTTTCTAGAAAGAACCTATGAATTATGTGTTAATTCTGTATGTGTCTATGGGGTAATTAAATACAGAACTATAGGTATGGAATATGTGTGTTGAGAACTGGTGGAAGTGCATTGCTGCAGGTGTACAGGGGGAGGGAGGCATGCTGCTCCTGTAGGTTCATAAAGGCTATGCCAACGGTTTACAACCATTGGAATATGTTTGCAAATAAACCATATACCAACGGTTTCATTTCAACCATTGGGATATGTATATACATATGGTTTACAAACCATTGGTATATATTCTCTACATGACTTTTCCAAACAGTTTGTGACAAACCATTGGTAAAAGAATATACCAATAGTTTCGAAAACCATTGGAATAAACATGGATTCAGATATTTCCAACAGTTTTAAACCATTGGTAAATATTTATACCAACAGTTTCTTATAAAAATTTGTTTATAATACATTAAAAACACATATCCCAATGGTTCTCATAGAATCATTGGGATTTGTTTATCCCCATGTCTCTATAGCTAACGGTTTGGAAAACTGTTAGTATAGTTTATACCAATGGTTGTCTGGCCTTTAACAACGATTTGAAACCATTGGTAAAGGATCAGTTTTCAGTTGTGAATCTTACCATGATATCATGTTATTTACACACTGTGGGTTAATGTATTTACAATAAACTGTAAAATGAAAAAAAATGTGTCCTTTATGACATATAAACTCTTATCATAACCATTTGGATGAATCGTAGATTTTTAACAATTTTATAAATTTTTATAGACTATTTTATATTTTATAATACCAATAGTGTCAATTATGATGATATTTATTTGTTGACTTTTAAAAAATACCATAACAACAAGATAAGTTCAAACAAACTCCTTTAAATCTTCACCAACATATCAAATATTTCAATAATTGGATGGAATAAATTATGTCAAATAGTGTTTATTTTAATATTTATAATATCATTTATTTCATTCTTTCATTAATTAAAAAATTACTACATTATATTTATGTCATAATTATATTTAGTTATATAATTTCTAAAAAATATAAATAAATTACTATGATGTAGGTAAGATTAATATATTTCTGATTATTATTTATAGTCAAAGAGATCCCTTGTATAACTACAAATTAAAATACATAACTTTTTTAAAATCAAAAGTGTAACGAAATTGATTATTCTTCCAATATAATATTATAAATTCATTAAAGAAATATATGTGGCTCCAAGTGGTCCCAAAATCGACCCAATGGTTCTAGTTGTTGGAATAAACTCATAAAATTAAATTAGGACAAGTTTTAGGGTCGTTTTATATTATTATAGTGTTATTTTTACCTTTAATTACAGAATTTACCTTTAATCATGGTAATGAAATTTATTACTAAAGCTATTATTCACAATTTAATAAAGTAAAAGGAAACTATATAAATACTTTGTACCAAAGGATTAAAAATATGGAATCCATTTTTCAAAATTCAAAACATATAATTGGAAGAAATAAATTAAAAATTAATCTCATTGACGGAATTAGAAAATGAGTTTTTTTACGAAAATCATTTAAAAGTTCAATTTTTTTAAATTCCACTATAAAATTGATTCCAATGAAAAAATTGTATTAAATGATAAAAATTTTATTTAATTATAATTTAAAAACAATTAAAATAATAATATTACTATATAAATAAAATAGATGAAAATGCATTTTTGAATTAAAATGCTGTATTTTTCAATATTCAATAAAATATGAATTTTATCAGCAAAATATGAAATATTAAACCAAAGTAGATTTTGATGTCCTAATTTCAAATATGAAGTTTTTTTTTATAAATTTATCGTATTAATGTGTAAAAAATCATATATTAAATGGGTTCACCATCAAAAGGCGGAAAAACAATATTTTATGAAAAACACTCATTTTTCGTTAAATTGTAGTTGTTCTTATATATTTTCTATAGAACATAGAATATGAGTAATATTTAATTAATATATCATTAATATATTCCAGAAAGAGTTAATTTATTATTTTGTAAACCTATTTATTCACATTTAAAAATATTTTTAAAAAAATGCATCCTTTTAATACGATTGGTTTTTAGTTTCATTCCATGTTAATTTGGTAACCGTTGAATCATTATATAAACATGTGTAACAAATATTTTCAAAATTTCATTAACACTATTCATTCCAAAAAAAATTAATAGTTATTTTATAAGGTAACAAAATAATATTTAGTTTTTCTCATTTTCTTGATGTGTCATATTATGTATGATATCGAACATAGAGTCACTTTTTAATAAAAATCAGGATGTTACAATTATATTCAACATGATTATAAAGGGTTATCTTGGATGATAAAAAATTTCACAAATGGGGAGTTTTATTCTTTTCACTGTATTTTTTATTTTGTTTTTTAGTGATATGTTCATGTAATATTTTCGTTCAGATACATCTATTTAAAATATAACCTGGAACAATAATTTGAGTATGGTATCACATGTTTGAGACTCTAGTGATGGATTAGATATCCATTTATTTTTCTCAATTTTTTTATACACCATGGTATTCTATATATAATTAATTTATAGTATGTAATGGTTGTTTTATAAGAGAACCATGTGATATCATCCATCAATATTAATTTTCTCAAGGTACGATTTCAAAATAAAATGAGGATAAATTGATGTCTTGGGTAGATGGTATTTTTGAGAGGAGGGTTCTAAATTTTCCATTTATATATTAAAATATATAAGTGATATAAAAATAATCTCACATTATGACATAATGTTTTTTGGGTTATTGACAACAAAAACAAATATGGAGATTATTGTTCCCACTGTGTTAGATCAATGTTTTTTTCAAATGTAAATATGTACATGGTGATGGAGATAGGAGGTTCATAGTGGGATTATATTGATTCATGAGTTGTAATTATATATCATTCATGATAAATAATTTATTTCTATAAGTTAAGTTAGCATATTCCATTGTTTTTGTCAAAAATAATTTTAGGTTTACGTTTTCATGAAGGCATCCCTTTAAATGTGATTATTGATATACTAATATTCAACAAATAAAAAGGAATGTTTTGGTGGATTATGAGAAAATATCTTCAATATATTGGAAGCTAATTTTAGTTTATTGATGAATGATACATATGGTTTCAAGAGGCCCTGGTTTGAGTTGAAGAAAGTCTAGAACTACAATAATGACACATGATGTTCATCCATTCATGGTTTCTTAACTTCATTATAGTTTATTATCATGTATGCACGGTCGAAATAGAAAATTAAATTAAAATTATATATTTTATATATCTATATGTGTTCTCATTATAGTTTGGTTTAATGGATTATTTTTCCTATTTTCGTACTCATGGTTGATCTGATCAAGGCATATAGTCAATCATCATTGCCGATTTTTTTGTTAATGTATTTAATCTGTTTATATGGTCTATTATTTTCCTTTCAATGTAGATATGTGTGGTTAGTGATTGTTATATGTTTTTAAATCATATTTTTAGTTACTTCTCAGGATAAATCCATTATAAATAACATCACATGATTTGTTTCATACATAGATAATTTTGGAGTCAAACTACTGAGTTGAAATCAATGTTCCCAGAATTTGTACATTAAAATGAAATAAAAAATCAGATGATTATTCTATTGTATAATTCATTAATTAAAAACAAATTATATTCATATTTATTAAAATATATGATAAGATCAAGGTATATTCTATCCAATTATGAAGTTGGTACAGAGATGAGATATCATGTCAACGAAAGAGGATCAAGTTGTAGGGAGTTGATAAAAAACAACACCATTCCATAATGAATTATATATGGATATTTTCTGTTGATATTTCATTCAATTTGATTATATAAGATATATAAAGACTCACTCCAGGGTTTATTAAAAAAAATTCAACTATATTCTTCATACAAATTAGAAGGATATTTTAAATGGTGTGAATTTTCAAGGCATAGAGACTGTGATAATTAAAATCAAATAATAAAGTAAATAACATTAATTTTGTAGATTTAAAATGATTATTTGATGAGTTTTTTTTTGAAAATTATTTCATAGAGAATAAAATATGTAAATATACAGAGCCTGTAAATGATTTTAATAATGGTGTATTATGGGAAAATAAATTGGGATTATCTATACACAATTTAAAAGAAATGACCACACCAACAACAGTTGATCATTGATTTCCTATATTTTGAATGTGGAGAAAAATATTTAGGTGATATTTTTTGTAATATTAATATTTAAAGATATTTAAGAAGGATTAATATAGTATATATATCCTGAACAATGTTTAATATTTTATAATTATAGAGAGATTGATACATTGTTATCAAGGAGATAGAAGGAATTCATTTCTAGAGACATTGAAGAAGAATGTGACATGATGTACACCTGAGTAATCATGAATTTTGGGAGAGATATAGAACACTTAATATTATGATTATGTATCAAGAATTTCCATGCAACTTATATTCTTAATGGAGTACATGTGTAGATTTTATGATCTATCTACATGTGGATGATGGCCAAAATAAATTGGTGTGGATATCACCATGAGTAATCCAAGATTATATATTAATATATATTTTTATTGAGAAGTTATTTTAAATTTAAGTGCACTCCATGATCAATAAATAAAATAGAGGAATCAATATTGTAAGGTTGTTGTTAAATATAGTGTACAATCCATATTAGGGTATATAACCAACATGGTATGGAATATTCTGTTTATTTTAATCTTTTAAATACTATGTGAAACTATCACCCTTATTTGTTATTACTTCCCATGAGAGTGAGGCTGTGAAAAATCAATGAGAGGATAAATAAATTTAGCAAGTCCAATATGATAGGTTAGAAGATAATAACTCATAAAAATAAATGATACCAATGGTTAACCACTCACCCTATCAATGATCCAATAAAATCAAAAAAACACACACTCTGGGGCTGTCAGTGAAGAAAAGAGTGACTCTTGTACATCGTCTCCAATACTCTAAGTGGTTTTGATTTAAATAGAGTTTACAAAATGCACATATTAGATTCATATCAATCATAAACACAAAAATATAAAATGATACCTCTAATAAACTATTGATATTGCAATTAATAAATAATATACAACAACACAAATGTTAAACTAAATGGGATTCATCGTTAATACATTAAATGTGAGAATATAGGACTGTGTATTATTGGTGTTATTTTCTTATTTTATAAATAAACTACGATTTTTTTTAATTATTATTAATTGATGTAAAATTAGGATTAAAATTTTATTTTTAATGAAAATAAGTATTGTGTTCATTAGAAGTTATTTGTACAGTAATAGAGAGTCTGGATTCTTATATTATGAGTGTATACCATTTCATTCTTCTGTTTCTATATTTTTTGGTGTACGGTAATAGATAATATATATTCTTATAGTAAGATTGATTCCCATTACTTTAATTCTTAATCAATTTTATATAAAAATAATAATAAAATTATATATGTGAAACCTTATACAATATATAGTACACCAAAAAATTTAAAAACAAAAAACAATATATAAATTACATAAATGAATTCATATTTTAGAATGAAAATTAATAATATAAAAACTTGTGGATATTTAGTGGAAATATTGACATCAATGGGACTATAATAACCTCAAGACATGCACCTATCACATTTACTGTGTCACACTTCTTGATGTCACATTTTTCCACCTCCACTCTATGATGGCACCTCCGTCGTCTCTGGAGAAACTATACCAACAATCTCATATACTGGGTAAGGGTAAATCAGGGTTATATCAATTACCACATAATATTAACACTATACTAATGTCATGTTAATATGAAAATAAAATTTTAAAACCATAACCAACATATCAAATTTTAAAATTGTGATTCATTACATAAATCATAGTAGTTAATACGACATGAATCGTAAATGAATCAAAGGTCTTGAACCATGAGGGAATAGCATTTTCATAAGGAATATCTTCTTAGAATACACATAATCATAGAAAATTGTTTCTTTACTCAATGAATTAGAGGGATACATTACTCTCATCCCTCCCATCAGTTTATCATAATACATTCACTTTTCTTCAATGAGATCAAAAATCATTCATTATATATCTCATCTAATTGAATGGAAATGGGTATCATAAAAATTTGAACATGTCATCATTGCATGACCTAAGGAAAATAAATGGGTTAAAAAACATTTCTTCATTATAATAAACCATCCATAGAATGAATAAGGATGGTATCCTTCGATTATATCCCCATTAAAGAATAAAAGACATCAAAATATGATATCAAAATTTAAAATTCCTTTAAAATATAACAAGGAATACTTTTTTGGGGAAAATAGAATTTTCATTTTTGAATCACATCATTAAAATTAAAAAAATTCCAAAATATTATGGAAAAATTAACTTTTTAAAGAACCATGGAAACCATTATAGAAAACATCAAATCATTGAGTGGTCATCATGGTGGTAAATTATGTTCATATCGTATACACTAAAATAAGGGTTCTTTTCACATTATGAGTAAAATGTAACTCATTTAGAAAATTAAATGACGATACATTTTAAGATGTTTCTTACAAATTAAATCAAATTAAATTAACGTAAAAAATCATAGGTTAATATTTAAATCATTCCTAAAAACAATTTAAGAAAACATTTATATGGATGAAAAATAATTTTCGACCAAAGAGAGTAATAAAAAAAAATTTCTTTAAAAACATTCCATTAGTATCTAGGGTTTATAAAAAGTGGAAAATTAATGGAAAAATTGAAATATCTAGAAATAACCATACAATAATAATTTTTTGGATATTTCTTGAGTGGTATTTAATGAAATTTATTCAATGGATACTAAATCAATATCAATTGTTGTAAGTAGTGTGATTGTAACATAAAACCGTTAACTCAAGTTCGACTTTCGTTGAAGGAAATCTAAATATATTGGATAATAAATTTATATTTATCATACTTATATACTAGTGTCATTTAAATACTTATAATATCATATATTATCCAATTTTAATATTTAAAAACTGATTTATTTATAATACCTTATAAAAATCATCATTTTTGAGTGTTAAATATATTGTTTTTCGTGAGAATTTATTTTTTGGAAATTCTTCTCCTTATAGCTGAATCATGGTTTGATTACCTCCAAAATTATGTTTATAATATAAATATAATATGAATTAATTTTATACATTTTTAGAATTATCCAAAATATATCGAGAAAGAAAATGAATTACATTATTCTTAGAGATGGTAATACAAACGTATGCATGAACGCCTATTTCATTTTTCAACAGATGGAATGAAATAACCGGAAAAATTAGATCACCATAAAAAAAATAAAATCATATATATAATTTAAATTCATTAAATATTCCTTTATTACATCCACATACTTTTTAAGTGAAAAAAATCACATAACTTCATGGATGTGGTAGTAAACACATATGCACGAGTGATGTTATCATATTCCAATGAATTTGAAGGTAATAATGTATATTAAATATTATGATTCCTTAATAATTGTAATGAAATAAAAATAATTTATTAAAATTAAACCCATAAAAATACTCATCCATAGAATATGGTGATGAAACATGAATTCGATCACTACATGGTGGTGGTAGTCCACATGTACACATGAGGGATATAGTCACTACTCATTGATGGAAAAGATGCTAGATAATGATGGCTTGATGATCATAATAAAATTAAAATATATTGATGATAATAAAGAAATATCATCATATAATAATATTTATATTTGTTTTTGTTTCATCTAAAATTTTATCTTTTCGCTTAGCCTCTTGGTAAAAAAATTATTATCATTCCAGTGGTAATGACTTTTATAGTATTATAGATTTTTAACATTACATATAATGTAATAACTATCTCATAAATGGACAAGGTATGAAGTATTAAATCATTTATAATCCTAATTTTTCTCTTCAACGTTTTTATGATATTTAAATAACTAAATCAAAAAAATTAATTCACATAAAATTTCATTAATTTCATTTTTGAAAATATTCATTTAATTTGACATTAAAGAAAATATGACAATAAAGGAATTCGAATATAAACGTTTAACACATTATTAACATGTTAAATTTATCTATGATATTTTAATAACATAATTATTCCACCCAATTTTATTTCAATTAATGTTTTTAAAATAATTTAAATTATGTTTCCATTAATTGAATAAATACTGTGTTGGAATTATGTAAAACATTATGATAGTTATTAATCACTAAAATTTAAAAATTAATTAATATGATAAAAAATTATTTTTTCATTAAAAAAATTTATAACTAAACACATAAAATTTTAAACTCATTTAAAAAATTATATAGATACATAATTCATGAGAGTGGAATATTGTATTAATTATTTTCATAAAATCTTATAAAGGTCATTATCCATGAAAAATGGAACTAGGTGGCTATATATCCAGGAATTGAATGGATGTGTCTGATCTACACAAATATAATATGATAAATATAAGTGTTAGAGAAATTTTAAATCCTTATCCAAAATTTTTGAACATATATTACCAATTTTACCCTTTCTACCATTACTGATTAGAAAACAATTTATCAACGTTAGTATTCATAATGGCCAAAAATAAAATGGTCCAATTTAACAAATTTGAATATCGAGATTCCAAATATGCGATCCATTTTTCAAGAATCAATTTCCAAAATTTGAATAAATTTTTTATAAAATTACATTAGAAAATGTGTTGAAAACTATTTTTTAGAAAAAATTATTTTTAAACCTAAAACATGATTTATTCTTATCTCAATATTAGAAAAATCCATATATTAATTTTTAAAATTTTTATGAAATATTTAATGAATATGTATCATTAAAATAATTAAATAACAGGTAATAATTTAATTTTTTATTTTAAGAACAAATTGTTAAAATAAAAACTATTTATCCAAAAAAATATATCTTTTACTTTCAAATGGTTTTTTTCCTTTTTAATCAATTGATAAACAATTGATTAATTTTATATGATTGTAAAATGCTATTTTTTCACCATTTATTTATTTCTATTAATACATGTTAATCTAATGGCTACTTGGTAACTGTCACATTAAATAATATTATTTGAATAATATATATTTCTTTATTTAAGCATGGTGTTGTGTGTATGAAATCCAATCAATCAAATTAAACTTATATGAAAATAAATACATCATAAAATCTTGGGGTGTTATAGATACCAACAAGGGGAAATAAAATACCACATTATCAATAAGAAACAACACCACCAAAATTACTATAATACATCATAAATTTTTTAAACCGTAACTATCATTAATGTAAAACTAGCAGATGATTCTCACAATAACACGATACCCACAACCATTGTCCCAAAACACACAGATAAATCAATATAGCCAGCCAAAATGGGGTCATCTTTATTAGAAAACTCTATAAACACATATGATAAAGATAAGGATGCATTAAAAATCTACAGGGATGGAATAAAACATGTTGATAGTGAAAAATCCAATGATGAAAAGGTCGAATGGTTCTGCCACCAAGAACATACACCTTCACAACCATGCATTACAACTCACCATCATGCCTAATAAAGAATGGGTTTAAGAATCATGGGGAAGATGGAAAGATCATATGAAAAACACCCTATGATAGGAATAACTATATTAAATAAATCCCTGAAGGAACAAGAAAACCAAAAACAAACAAGGAAATAAGCTAAATGAAAAGAAATCACCGAGAACAACCACCAACATCACTAAAACCATAATAAATTTTGTAGAGTTTTATCAATGATAGCGTTTATACATGGACGGTCTATACTAAATGGAATCATTTATTTTTTAGAGGACTCTCAACATCATGAAATTTCATAACAAATTAAATGGGGAAAAAGATTGGATGAAACCCAAGATTTAGAAACCAAACACAGGATTCTAGGAAGAAATGAAATTATAAAAAAAAATGAAAAATAGAGATCAAAAAGAAAATATGACACCTAGTGATGTGGAGGGGAACCAGCACCACCAAAAAGATCATCAAAATCCCTATATATGAAGAAGATGGTGTTGAGAATGAAAGTGGGAGATAAGATAATGAATTATCATTCCACTCTAATGGTGGTTGTCCCACAAATGGAAAGAGAGTATTCTATTACATGTATGTTTACTAGATCATGATTTCATACTTACATTGTATTAAAAAATTGAAACAGAATTTGAATCCACATATAGTTTCATTTAGATTATGAAATTATATTAGAAAATGTTTCTAGAATTTTTGAAAAATTTAATAATGATATTTACAATATATATTAATTGTCTAAAATTTTCCATTTATGGGATGAAAATTGTTTAATGTTATGAAATTTATGAAATGAAATGATTGGATGAGGGTATATAATGACTAAGAAACATATTTTTTACATTATTTTTTAGGATGAAATGTTATTAACATATAAATAAGGAAATATTTTTTTAACTTGAGAATTACATAGCCTGAGTTTAGAAATTAATGGATCTAATTATTTTTTCCCTATTAAATTTCTCCTTATTTGGTAAAATAATCTTATTAATTAACATAAAATACAATAAAAATAATTTTTTTTAAATAATAATGTAATTTTTTTAATTTCTAGATTAAAATTGTGTTTTATTGAGAATAATATATTTCAATTATGTCTAAAATGAGGTGTTTTCTTTTACAATAAGTTTTTCAGAATTTTTTAGAATTGATGGAATTTATGTTGAATGTTAATTGTCAGTTATATGTTTATTAAATATAAAAAATATTTTAATAAAATATTATTTTACCAAGAATCCATCTATATATTGATATTTATTATGAATGATTTAAATAAAACTTTTTTGTTTTTTATCGACATGGAATATTCTAATAGAGTTATATTATTCACTAGAGAATGAATAATAAATCTATAAATTGGTGTGGTTCATTGATTTTATATCCCTATTTTGATGATTTAAAGGTCTTTCATTCAATATTCATATTGATTTTTCTAATGAATAAACTATATAATGAATTTCATATATGAATGGTATTCAACAACTATAAACACAATGAAATTTCAATAGAATCAATATGATTTCTGAATTAGGGTTATTTTTTTAGACAATATTGATTATCCAAATAATTATAATTTGACATGAAATAAAAAAACATGATAAATGTATTACATATTTAGTTTCTATGCAATTGTATATATATATATTGATATGCATTATTTAGATTATGGAATTAAATTTTAAATATAATAGAGAGTGACATTCTGAAAATTTTATTTTATTTTTAGATTAAATTAAAACCCTAAATAATCATACATAACATGATATACCATCATATATATTATGTTGATAAAATACCTTGAGGTCATGTGTGTGTGGTTCTGACATATATATTAAAAAATATTGAGGTGATGTATTTCATCAATTTTTAAATTATCTCTAAATATTGGTGGCATATATATTTTACATACATATAAAATGTTATATTTAATTGATCTAATTGATAGGAAAATGATATTTTAAAAAATTTATGGATTTAGATATTATTTATCTCTCCATAAACAATAAAATATAAAGGTGGACAATGGCAGGGTTTGTGGAATAGTGTTTTGTGGATGATCAATCTTTGTCATTTAATATTTCATTAGATGGTAGTATTGTGTCCATATCACTCATGCTCAGGTCACATGGAAAGACAACACATATTGTGTTAGGGGGTATTTTATTTTTACGTACTATTTTAATATATGGAGTTCTACATGGGAAAATATTTATGAAGGGTAAGGTCTAACTCAGTTTAATCGACACGATAGGGGTTTTCTAACCCTTTATTAGATATATTGGATTAGTAATGGTAGGAAATTGTATGTGTATACTTGATTATTAGGGAGGAGTCATATTAAAACAACATATGGAACCAGATTATTATATAAAATAAATGGGGGAATATTGGGAAAAATGATGTGTTAATTTTTAGTGTAACAAAATTCTTATAGAAACCTCTAAATAATATTAAAAAAGTGTATAACAACTTGGATCATTTTAGAAGACATTGGTAGATCAATTTCATTAGTTTTAATTAAATTATATTTAAGTGGTAATGATGAATTTCTCTTAATTCATCATTTGAATAATGATAGTAATGATGGATTAGAAATTATCATATAGCGTGTTTAAGTCTGTAGTGTTATAATGGTACTCATTTTTTGATAATAAAAATAATTACTTTTAGAAATCAATTAAATTATACTTATTAAATTTATAATAACCATATATGGGAAATATTTTTTTGACACAAATTAATTGAACTAAGTCATTTTTTAATATTTATTAACATCATGAGTCTAATATGATAATTTGGATTACAAAAAACATATGTGGATCAAATATGTTAATAACCATAGATTTTATAAAATAATTCTAATGAAAATTAAGGAATGAAATCTTATAATTATTATTGATCTTCCACATAATATTTTTATGGCATCAATGTTAATTAGTAATTCTTTGTAATGTGGTGATTTTTATATGATGGGATTTAGTTTGTGTAATGAATTAAAAAAAAATTGATTGGAATAAAAGTGGTTTGGTAAAATAAAAATTTACTGAAATAAATTTATAAATATCAATAGTTTCACTATCACACAACAAATTATTTTAAAGGTAAATTTCAAATAATTTCCATTCACTATTTGTTTTGGGGGTTTCCCAAACATTATTGGATTAAAGGGTGAGTTTTCATGATTTGGGCCAAACCGTGAGCCCATTTCTAGATTTAAAAACAAATTTTTTTATAACTATTTCAGTTTTTAATATTTTTCAACAATTACAATTCCTAAATGGCATCCCCTAACCTATTGACACCACCATTCCAATTTGTAACCGTTAGTAATTCATAATAAGGGTGGATTTGGGTTTATATTTAAGGAATTGGGCCAGCCCAAAGGCCCATTCCCAATTTTTTTTAAAAATTATTTATTTAATAACTTATTCAATTTTTATGAATTTTAAGTGATTCCAACTGTCACCCAAGCCCACTAAACACAGCCTTTCAACCCTCCTCTTTCCCCCCTCTTTGGAGCTTGTGTTCATCGAGAATTAGTGCAGAACATCACAGGATTTCTCTAATCATCTAGATTTGAAGAGGTAACTTCTTTACTTCTTAACTCACTCAATTCATACTCATTATACTCCATTATAGTTCCTAATTTTTCCCTACCTCCTCCTATTCTAACGTAAAATCAATGGCATCCCCCCAAGTCGCTCAAAACCTCTTTGGAACCACATTTGAAAGGGGGTTTGTTAGAAGAACTTTAAAGAATCTCAAGTGTATCTCCTCATTAATTCCTCCCCTTTCCATGAAGTTTATTTCAATTTACATGAAGTTCCAAATGGAAAGGGGGTAGGGTTTCTAAACTAGGTTTTAGCCTCAGGTTTTCATGGTGAATTATTGTGGTATTATGTTCAATCTATGTCCCTCTTGGTGAGGAAGTGGTACGACTTTATTTTATTATGTTGATCCAAGGGTTTCCATTGTTTTGGTAGGTGATTCCAATGTTTATGAAATATTTGTGTATCAGAATGTTTTATTTATCATATTTTCAGGTTTATCTCATTGTATGATTTCTGAAAAAATTATTTTTAGTTTTGATTCTATTGATATTGAATTTTTAATTCCTATTTTGTGTGAAATTGGGGGTCTTCCAATGAAATGTTTTATTGGTGTATATTGGGATGCCCTACAAATACTTAGTTTTTTTCATGAACTATAATAGGGCTTAAAATACTGTTTCTAATGTTTATCACCTTTTTTTGTTTCAGCGAGAATGTATTTTAATGGAGTTTGTAAAGAATGTGAAGTTTTGGAGGCACTTTTTTGTGAAAATGGAGGTTTTTAAAAGTTATGACTTCTTTTTTAACAAGGTAATGCACTAAAATTGATTTCTTTTTGTTTTAATTGAAATTTATTGGGCTATATTTTTTATTTTGGTAATATATAGTTTTGCACATAGTGAATGTGTGGGGTTCTTAAGTGTTTTGGTGTACAAAACAAAAAGGGATTTTGAGAAATTGTTTCATGAAAAAACCAAAGTGTTTTTTTGTGTCTTTTAAGTGGTATAAAATTTGATATATATAGTACAGGTTTTATGTGACCATTAGTGGTGTTTTAAATAAAAATTGATATATTTTTCATGCTGAAATTGTATGAGCACAAAGGGGGAAGCCTAGGTACCCTGGTGGGGAGGATGAGTACTAGTATCACTAGTGGACCAGATGGGTTTCTTCCCTATTCCAACTGTAATTTGGATAAAAAAAATCTTACTAAACTATGTCAATGATGATTAGGGACTACTAGGTTATGGGAATGTTCCCTACTAGTGGCTCATGCACGAGAACAGATTTTACTATTGTTACTTTACACTGAGGTATGAGGTGCATAGGGCCCGAGACTATCTAGTGCCTAGGGGTGTTCCTGAATTTTTTGATCATTGTATTTGTGGTATTTTCACTTGTATTGGGGTGTTTTTTGATGTACATTATAGTATCTAACATTTCTGTTTAAATGTTTGAACATTCTGAAAATTTTATCTTTAAAACTGTTTTCTATTGAATGTTGCATTTCTTGGAATTTATCACTGGTTTTCTTTGCGTATTAATACTTCTATATTTTTCACATTGTATTTCATGATCATTAGAATAATTGTGTGGTATAATATTGGGCATAGTATCACACCCTAATTACACACCTTTGGTGTAAGTATACTTTATAATGCTTGACTCGGGTAAAAGGAAGGCTTTGGGTGTTGGCGGTTCAGGGTGTTAGTTCCCATATTTGGTGCAGAGTTGTGGAGACAGCTTGTGGGTGATGACCCCATGTCATGTGGAGTACATGGGACTATTTTGATTTTGTTAATATGTGTCTTGTACATTTTTAGTGCATTTGACCTAATTTATTTAGTTCTGGATTTTTTTATAAAAATTGTTTGTTATGAATTTTTTTAGATTCAGTTAATCAAATTTTTTTGATGTTTTGTGTATACAGATTTGAGTAAATAGTTTCCAACCCATGATAAATGATACTCGGGACCTTCTTCCAGCTCGTGGGGATAGGGAACGCCCTTCGGGACTTGCCACAGGCTATGTTTGGTGTTAGTAATAGTGGCGACCATATTCAGTTCATGACAAAATTGTATCAAAGGATGTTAGTGCTTTTGGAATATGTTACTGTTTTGGGATGAGTCAGGATAGAAAAAAGCTATGAATGTCGGGGATCAAGGTTTTGGTCGTGTATAGGATGCATGGCCTACACCTCTTGTGGCATACCTTAAGTCACCCGGGGATGTTGGAATTGTCTGATTAACTTCACTTCTGGGTGAGATGTGTGGGCTGCAGACCATAGTTGGATATCTAGAGGGGGTGGAGTATTTGTTTCTTTTTTTTACTGAAATGTTTTTAGTATATTTATATTTGATTTATTTGATTTAAATTTTCATAATTGTGGTATTGACTATTTCTTTGTAATTGTTTCATCTTTGTATCGACATGCCTCCTCGGAAAGCTCCCACGCACCCACGGGAGGAAGCTGGAGAGAGTTCTCCCACACTGATCGATCAGAGGCCAGTTGAGGTTTTGGTTCAGGCTATCCAAGCTCTGATATAGGGACTATCTCATACTCCTATTCCTACTATGGTATAAGGGACGGGTATTAGAAATGAAAACACATAAGAGATTTTAAAAAACAAGCCTCTTGACATCTGATGTATCTCAGTACCCCAGTATCCATAGGAATGGCTTGAGATGATCGAGCATATGTTTGAGGTCCTAGAAACATCCAAGGAGCTCAGGGTGAAGTGTTCATCCTTTCTTTTGGAGGGTCCTATCTATAAGTGGTGAGAGTCAGTGCTTAAAACTTGGAAGAATGATCAGATGCACTGGGGAGATTTCATTCCCATAATCAATGAATAGTACTACCCTGAGGTCTTAGCATATGCTAGGTCCAAAGAGTTTATAGACCTTGTTAAGGGGAATATTTCTGTGATAGAGTATGCAAATAATTTCACTAAGTTTGTTTGGTATACCCCTTAAATCATCTCGAATGAATAATTGAGAGGCTAGAGGTTCGAGAAAGGCTTGGGACCAGATATATACTCCCATGTTTTCTTGTTCATGATGAGGACATGTGCTGAGGTTGTTGACCGGGCATGTATGGTGGAGATTGACTGTAAATTCAGGCTTGGTTTTTTTTGGGACAATTTTAGCAGTGGTAAGAGGATGCTCTTGAGGGAAAAAGCAGAAGTGGGAGACTCAAGCGAAGAAGGGAGGTGGCAGCTCATGCCACTCCTCTAGCCAGTTTTCGTATGCAGATTCTGATGAGAGATCAATCATGTGCCGCTAGTGTGGGAAGTCGGGGCACAACCCACAAGCATTCCTGATTCCTCCGATGCCCTGTTACCGGTGTGGAGGATTGGGGCATTTTCAGTGATTCTGAGGGGTGGCACATCCTCTTCTGAGTGCGACAGGGTCAATGGCTTCAAGAGGAGTTCCAGAACAGTCCAATCCATTGAGTACTGGTAGATCTTGATATCGAGGCCCCAGTTGTAGGGATGGGTCATCTTCTGGGCAGAGCCAGTTTAGGGCACAACCAACGACTAGCAGTCGTCCTGAGGTAGTGACCGAACATCTCCATGCGGTGGATCAGGCACCAGCAGAATCAGAGGTGGGTCGTCAATAGTTAGAGGTACCATTATGATTTCATCTTCTATATATGATGCTCTTTTTGATACTTGAACCTCTATTTCATTTATTTCTGCCCATTTTTTGGACATGATGAATTTTCCAACTAAGTTTATTTCATTCATGATGGTGTTGGTAACACCGTTGGGAATGAAGGAGCAAGGCATCAGGTGCCCCTCATGTACACATTATGTGTCAGGGGTTGAGGTGAAGTGGGACCTCCTGTTTCTAGATATGGAACTCTTTGACATAATCCATAGCATGGTTTGTAAATTACACATTCAGGTAAACATTTATTTCTACAGGAGGCGAGTGAGTTTCCCCACACCTGATGGGAGTGTTCAGGTTTTTCAGGGAGAATGGGATCCCCGGTCACGTCAAGAAGGACCTCCACTCCCAAAGATAGGAAGTATTAACATCTGGTTATATTTGATCATGCTAGAGAATGAAGTCCATTCCCCTGAATGGGCACTACCTCATGTAGTGAATGAGTTTCCGGAAATATTCCCGGATGATTTCTCAGGTTTTCCCTTAAAGAAGGATGTGGAGTTTTTGATTGATCAGGTGTTGGGAACATAGCCTATATATTTTCCCTTTTATCACATGGCCCCCACTGAGCTAAGGGAACTAAAGATATAGCTAGATGACCTAGAATCCAAAGGATTCATTCACCTGAGTGTCTCTCCTTGGGCCAATCCTGTGTTGTTCATGAAAAGGCTCATGGATCCCTCCGGTTGTGCATTGACTACTAGAAGATGAATAAGGTATCAATTAAGAACAAATACCCTTTGCCCAGAATTGATGATTTGTTCAATTACATGAAGGGTAAAAGTGGTTCTAACGAATTGACTTGTGTTTGAGCTATCATCAACTCAAGTTGATGGAGTGAGATATACCAAAGACAACCTTCTGAAGTAGGTACAACAACATTGAGTATTTGGCCATGCCCTTCGGATTGATCGATGCTCCAACAGTCTTTATAGCACTCATGAACAGGGTGCTCAATCAGTATCTCTATTCCTTCATTGTGGTGTTCATGGATGACATTCTAGAATACTCTAGATCTGGGGAGGAACACTAACATCACTTGAGGATCATCTTGGGAACTTGCGGGATCACCACCTATATGATAAGTTGTCAATGTTCACATTCTGGATTAGGGAAGTGAGATTTATGGGACATGTGATCTCTTAACAGGGGGTTATAGGGGACCCGGAGAAGATTATTGGGGTTATGTCATAGGAGATGCTGAAGAATGTGTTTGAGATTGGAAGTTTCCTTGGCAAATCTTGTTATTACAAGTGATTCATTTAGGAATTCTCTCGGTTTTCTTCACCAATGACTGTGCTCACCTGGAAAGTGGTAAAGTTTGTATGGGGCCCAAAATGTTAGGCATCGTTCGAGGAGCTAATGAGGCGGTTGACTACCACCCCCGTGCTGATTTTTTCAGTGGCTGGAATGGGGTATTTGGTCTATTATGATACATTAGGTATAGGACTTTGGAGCGTGCTTATACTGGATGTTCATGTGGGGGCGTATAGCTCTCACCAACCTTGACCACACTAAAAGAACTACCCGACCCATGACTTGGAGTTGGTAGTGGTGATTCCTACTTTGAAGACATGGTGTCACTACCGCATTGGGGAGAAGTTTGTGGTCTACTCTGATCACAAAATCTTGGCCTGTATCTTCTCGCAAAAGGACTTCAACTTTAGGATGCGTCGTTGGATCGAGTACATGCAGTGGTTCGACAAGACATTGTTTATACCCTAGGAAAGGGAAATACTATGGAAGATTCCTTGAGCAGAAGAGTTCCAATATAGGACTTGAGAGAGTCCAATTATGAGTGGACTTTTATGGGGATCTTTGCTCAGATGCACGTAGAGATGAAGGAGCACTGTGGAGGTGCGTTCTTAGTGAGAATTCAGTTGAATCCTTATATGATGGAGTTGATTTAGTGGGAATATACCAGTGATGAGCTTTGGCAGTGGTCAAAGAAGTTTTTTCCTTGTGGGGAGATATCCTATGATTGGTCATCATCTACTGAGGGCATCTTGCGCTTCAAGGGCCCTTCTATAGTGTCTTTATCTCTGTGGAAAGTGGTGATGGAGGAAAACCACTATCCTCAGTAGGCTGTCTATCTGGGTGCCACCGAGATGTATTATGATGTCTATCGGCATTTTTGGAGCCCTGGTATGAGATGAGACATAGAAGACTTTGTGTTGAGATGCTACACATACCAGAAAGTGAAATAAGAGCATAAATGGACCTCCGGTTTGCTCCAACCATTACCCATCCCTACATGGAAGTGGGACAAGGTCTCCATGGACTTTATTGTTGGCTTAACTCATACACCTTGGGGTATGAATACCATTTGGGGGGTGATTGATCATTTGAAAAAATCATCCCACTTCATTCTAATAAAGGATACAACTAAAGTGGCTGAGTTGGGCCGTCTGTATCTTCAAGTAGTGGTGAGACTCCAGGGTGTTCCATCAGTAGTGGTCTCAGATAAAGACCCTTGTTTGACTCTCCGTTCTGGGAAGGCCTTCAGAAGGCCTCATGGTCTCAAATTATGATGAGCACGACAAACCATCTTCAAACATATGGTCAGACAAAATGGGTAAACTATATTTTGGGGGACATGGTATGTGCATGTGTCTTGGACTTTTGATGTTCATGGGATATCCATTTGAGATTGGTTGAGTTTTATTAAAAAAACAATTACTAATCCTAGATTCAAATAGCCACTTTTGAGGCACTCAATGGTCAGCCATGTTTGTCCCCCCTATGTTGGGATGAGGTAGGAGAGACTTCCTTATTGGGGCCAAGCCATGTGCAGGAGACTTCTGAGATGATCAAATTGTCCAGGCAGTGCATGTTGACAGCTCAGAGTAATTATAAATCTTATGCTGACTATAGGCATCGAGACCTAAAGTTTTCTATGGGTGACAAGGTGTTCTTGATTGTGGACCCTGGTCTGGGGCATCATTGATTGGGGAAGCAAGAGAAGCTAATGTCGTGGTATGTCGAGCCCTTTGAGATCACCTAGCATATTGGAAAATAGGAATAACATTTATCTTTAACATCTCATTTTATATCCATCCATGATGTCTTATTTGTCTCCCAGTTGAAGAAATACAACTCGGATCTGTCCCATGTGCTGAGTTGGGAATCACTGGAGATAGAGACTAACTTGTTTTTTGTTCAGCAGTCAGTGGAAATAGTGGATTCCCAAGAGAAGGTTCTTCAAGGGAAGTAGATTCCCTTGACTTGGGTTCTTTGGTAGCATGGGAATGATACACATGAGACATGGGAGTGGAAGTCATGGGTCGAGGAAGAGTACTCGTTCTTGTTTTCCAATAAATCATCAGGTTGACTTTTTGGGGCATAACGTAATTCATGGCGGGGATAATTGTCACATCCATGGCTTATTTTATAGGTAAATTTCATTTAACTTCCATTCATGCTTTTTTTGGGGTTCCCAAGCAATTTTTGAGGAAAGGGTGAGTTTTCATGATTTAGGTCAAACCGTGAGCCCATTTCCATATTTAAAATCCAATTTTTTTTAATAATTATTTTACTTTTTTAATATTTGTCACCCATTCAAATTCCAAAATTTTCTTCTCTGGCTTATAAACACCACCATTTCAATTTGGAACCATTATTATTTCATAATAATGTTGGGTTTCAGTTTTTTATTTAAGGAATTGGAGCAGCCCGAAGGACCATTTCCATTTTTTATAAAAAGATTATTTAATAACATATTCAATTTTTATGATTTTTCAGTGATTTCGAGTGTCACCCAAGACCACTGAATCCATCCATGTGACCCTCTTCTTTAGTGTTGATTTTCATTAATAATTAGTGCAGAATATCATAGGGTTTTTAAAATACGTCATATTTGAAGAGGTTACTTCTTTCCTTCTCAACTCTCTCAATTCATACTATTTTTCCTCTATTCTAGACCCTAATTCGACCCTTCCACACCATTTTCGAACCTCATAACCATTTCAGTCCTCTAAGTCCCTAAAAAATTCGTGGAAACCCCATTTAAAATGGGATTTGGTGGAGGAAATTCAGTGATCCCATGTAAGTGTCTCTCCTCCTTAGTTCCTCCCATTTCCATGTAGTTTAATTCAATTTCCTTGATGTTATAAATCACCAAGGGGTAGGGTTTCGAACCTAGGGTTTAAACTTTTGTTTTATTTGTAATTATTGTCATTTTAGGTTTGATCTAATTCCCTCTTAGTGTGGTGGTGGTGCGTCTTGATTTTCTTAATGTGATTCAAGGGTTACCTCTATTTTGGAAGGTTATTCTAATGGATATGAAATATTTGAGTATTATAATGTTGTATTTATCATATTTTTAGTTTTATGGCATTTTATGATTTTTAAAAAAAATAGTTTTACTGGGGTTTCTATTGAAATTTAATTTTTAATGCCAATTTTTTGTGAAATTAAGGATTTTCCAATGAAATGTTTAATTGGTGTATTTTGGGCTGCTCTATTAATACTTAGTTGTTTTTAATGAACTTTAATAGGGCATAAAATACTATTTTGAATGTTTATCCCACTTTTTTTCCTATTAAAATGATTTTTAATGGTGTTTTTAAGAAATGTTATGTTTTGGTGCATCTTTTGTGTGAAAATGGAGGTCTTACATTATTTTCACTTGTTGTTTAACATGGGGATTCCTGAAAATTGATTTTTTTTGGTTTTTGTTCAAATGAATTGGGCTGCCTTTACTATTTTTGTAACTTAAAATTGTTCACATAGTGTACTAGTGGGGCTCTTAAAGGGTTTTGTGTGAAAAACAACAAGATATTTTGATAAATTGATTCATTAAAAATCAAAGTGTTTTTTGTGACTTTTAAGTGGTATATAATTTGATCACAGGTGTAATGGTTTTTTGTGAGCATTATTGGTGTTTCACATAAAAATGGATCTGTGTTGCATGCTGAAATTGTTTGACCATAGAGGGGGAAGCCCGGGTACCTAGGAGGGGTGGATGAGTACTAGTATGACTGGTGGACCAGATGGGTTTTGTCCATGTTCCACCTAGAATTTGGATAACAACAACTCTAAATTAACTATTTGAATGATTATTGGGGACTAGTAGGTTATGGGTATGTTCCTTACTAGTTTCTCTTGCATGAGAATGGATTTTACTATGGTAACATTACACCGAGGTATGAGGTGCATGGGGCCGCAGACTATATAGTGCATTGGGGTGTTCCCGATTTTGTTGATCATTATATTTTTGGTATTTTCCATTGAATTCAGGTGTTTTTGATAGTACATTACAATAGGTAACATGTATATTTAAATGTTTTAACATTCTTAAAATTTTAGCTTGAAAACAGTTTTCAATTTAATTTTTTATTTCATTGAATTTATCAATTATCTTCATTGCGTATTAAAATTGACTTTTTTTCACATAATGTTGCATTCTCTTAGGAATCATTGGGTGGTATCCTATTGGGATTAGGATGGAACCCTACTTAATCCTCTAGGGTGAAAATATAATTTATTGTGCTTGACTCAGGTTAAGGGAAGGCTATGGGTGATGGAAGTTCTGGGTGTCAGTTCACATCCACGGTGCAGAGTTGCAGAGACGACTTTTGGGTGATTACCCCATGTTGTGTGGAGTCCTTGGGTATATTATGATGTTGTTTCATTGTGTCTTTGGACCTTTGTTAGTGAATTTTAACTTATTTATTCAGTTCTGGATTTTTTTATAAACCTTGTTTGGTATGAATTTTTCAGATTCAGTTTATCAAATTTTTTTAATGTTTTATGTATACATATTCGGGTAAATCCTTCCCAAACCAAGATTAATGATTCTCAGGAAATTCTGCCTGCCCATGGGGATAGGGAATGCTCCTCGGGCCTTACCATGGGCTGGGTTTGGTGCTGGTAATAGTGGTGACCTGATTCGGTTATTGACATTCACATGAATATTAAATAATCTAATAATGAAATGTGTTAAATACTTATGTAATAATAGTCATTTCGGAATACTCTATTCCTTAAATTATGAGGATGTGCTGATAATATATTGTGGTTTTACTAATGAAAAACATAGAGAAAAATATCTTTTATTAAAAAATTACTTGGTAATTAAAATGATGTTTTATAAAAATATGGTTAAGAATTATAATAATGGGAGATATAAAATAAATACAATTTTTCCCCTATTAATGATAAATTAATATTATATAAATGATTAATATCAGATTATGAGATTATTTATAATTAGTAGTTAAATTTTTATTCTTTTTTATATAGTGAGTTATTATGATATTAACCATATTAATAGAAGTATTAAAATATTTGATATATAAATTAAGATAAAATATGTGAATGACAAGAAATACATTGATGTTTCAAAAAAACATTTGATATTATTGATATAGGTAAGGAATTTAACTGTTGTTGTGTGATGAGAAATATAATAATAATTTCTTGAAAATTTTTTTACGAGATAAGAATGTGGGAAATCAAATAAGAATATAAAATGACATTATTGACTATTATTTTTAATGTCTTTTGTGACTAATAGATTGATTATTGAGTGGTCAGCATGATTGATAAATATTCTCAATTACATTAATGTGCAATTTATTTTTAATGACCTGGGGATTTTGATATAGGTGATATTCTCTATAATTTACTCTCATAATCACCCATAATCCTCATTTTGAGTTTAATAATGATATTTGAGTATTTTCAATTCAATCCCACAATTTAAGTAGTGGATCAGATGGTATATACATGTAACTTATTATACAATCTCGTATTTAAAGGATAGATATTATTGACAATAAATTAAATATAGATAGATGATGATTCCTCTAGGTGTTTACAACAATTATCTCATACATATATTGGATCATGATAAATGATGATACAATACATACTTATTGAATTTTAACTTTTATATCATTACTAATGAAAATTGCATAATAATTACATCTATTATAAAAATATTTATGTTAATATATTTCTTATATATCATAGGATGGTGTATCTTGGGTGAATCATCAAGATGAAAAACATAAAAAGTGACATGAGATGATATTATTTTAGAATATTTTAATTCAATAGGTGAAACTATCTATATGAGGTCTATATGAGCCCCAAAATCTATCGAGAGAGGATTTGGGTGACTTTTTTGATGAATAGATTGTTATGAATAGATCTACTCCAACATGATCTAGGTATCAACAGTTCAGTCTATACAAGGTGGATAACTAGCTAGACGTAGTCAATAAGTTCCCATTCTATTGTGATATTTTGAGAAATTGAATTTTTATTTGTAGATAAATATGAATATAATGTTATATGTAATGATTAATTACTTTAGAAAACTAAATAGTATTATTATTCAACCCTTTCATGTGAACATGTGCATTATCCACTTTTGTGGTCATTTAGAATGTATGATACAAATGGTATATGATCTTTGAGGTGTGGTGTGGATTGTATATGTGGTATGACATGGAGTAGATTTCTAATTAATATGGCCCCATTATGTCCATTTTTATTGATTTATAACTACTTGGTGTGTATTACTTATATATAATGTATTACATTTTTTTAACATTTTTTATTAAAATAAATTTTATATATGCATGTTTAATATTATATTTATGAATATATTTTATACTAATTTAAATGATATTTTATTGTAGTATGCAAATTTAATTATTTATATATAATTATTCACATCATTTTAGTAGATTAATTAAAATTGTATTCAAGCCACTAATATAACATATGTGATTATTGGGAGTTCAAATATTAAGGTTTCAAAATGTGATGTGATATATAGAAATTGATGGGGATATTTGGTCCGTTTTGAGTCAAGTCTATAAAACATCAATTAATCGGACCATATTACTCTCTCGGTTTCCCATATAGTATGAATCATGTCTTAATAACCCTACAATGTTGGCATCATTGTTGATAACTATATCCTCTTATATTCTTATTGGATTCAAGGATGTATTTTCCATACTATATCATTGCTATAATGGGAAACATTATTCAATTATTATTTTTTGAATGTTATCTAGTCAATGTTTCCTAATTATTCATCCTAAATAATTTTTTAAATTTGAGAACATCATTGAAAAATATCTATACTTAGATAATAAAATATCTTGATAACTTTCCCCATTTAAATTTATCAAAAATATCTAAAAATAATTTTTATGTAATTTAGACATTAAATTATTTTTAATGGATTATTGGTTCGGGAATATTATGTAGGATTATACCTCATGAATTGATCCAATTTTTTATGAATTATTGAGGGAAACTGGATGTTCCAATTTGGAATAGTTATTTTTCATAGCATATATTAAATAATATTGTAAAGACCCAAAAATTCTGTGGAAGTTATTTTTTCTTCAATACGTGGGAATTTTACGAGTCCGTGAAAATTTACGGCGCCTGATTCCAAGTCCCGGTGTGCCCAGAATCATTTTTTTATGTTTTGTTCAGGTATGTTCAGTAAACATACAAGCAAGTTTTTATAACTTTTCAACCGGTGCTCAGAACTGAATTCTAAGGGTGTCATTGAACTCGTAGCCTCAGTATTCGCTTAAGTATACTTTCACCTCGATGACAGTTGGTCGAGAATAAAAGTTAGTTTTTGGATTTTCATAATAAATAATAAAATAAAGTGAGACACACTTTATTTTATTTGATCTTCCATGTGGATGACTAGTAGTTGAAACCTCATATTGGAAGTTGGAGGTGAGGCCACCACCCCTTAACCTCCCATGAGAGGTTATGGTGGTGGGGCCCACCCGAACATAACCTCCTGCGAGTGCTTACGACATGGGGACCACCCGAACATAACCTCCCATGAGATGTTACGTCATGGGGACGACACGGGGCTAAACCCCTTATTGATGGAACAAAGTAAAACCTCTCAACTCTCCCTCATTAATGAGGGAGAACCTCTCCACTTTTCCTTTAATTAAGGGGAGCCATGTAATTAATTCTCCATTTTTGAATTTTGCCCAAAACATAAAATAATAGAACTATTATTATTTTTGGGTTGGTATTGTTCATTACGGTGGAAGCCTTGGGTGCTCTGAGGAGGGGATTATTGAGAGAAGGCCCGAACGAATAACTCTAGCCAATGAAGAACGCTGACGACGATCCTTCTTTTATTTATTTCACGAATGCCTACCAACGTGGAGCGTCTCCCACGAACCGACGTAGCTCAGATTTGGATGTGTGCAGCGGACGCGACGAACGATGATTCTCTTCATCTACTTTCTGTGACTCCATCAATGAAATATTCCCTAAAATCAAAGGTAGAGGTTTTACTTTTGTGTTTTATCCCTTTTCTCTTTCTATTCTTTGGATAGAATGAATTCTTTATAGAGTTTGTAAAAGAATTGTTGTTCATATTCTTACTTTAATGAACCAATTGATACCACCCTAAACACGGAGGGTGTGGGCCCAACCAAGTTGGGATGATGCCTCCATCAATCTTGTTTATGTTGAAATTTCGGTGAAGACGCGGCAATGAGGCGCAAAAGGCGGACACGACAAAGCTCGCGCTACCTGCGGCCTCTGCAAATCACACCACCCCGCGGCACTCCAGTTCTCCCGGCCGAACACCACCGCCATGCGTCGACCCGAGCCGCGTCGAACTGGCCTACTCGGTAGCCACCCGTCCCCCGACCTTCCTACCCATGACCTTTTGTGTGCCCTGCCCGGTGCCCTGCTGACCTGCACGTGCCCCGCGCTGCCTCCCTGCGGCCTCCCACGCCCCACGCGCCCTGCCCGCAGCCTGCTCAGCGCATTGCCGGCCCGCCCGCGGCCCGCGCGCCCAACATGTGGCCTTCCCACACCTCACATGCCCTGCATATGGCCTTATCGTTCCCCACACACCCTTCTCACGCCCCACGTGCCCTACCCGTGGCCTGCCCGACGCCCTCCCGTCCAACCTTCCGGCCTACCGGGCGCCCTGCCCAGATGGGCCCCAGTTTCTGGCCGAACTGGCTGAGCCACACTGGCCTTTCGATCCGGCCTGCGGCATCCCTTGCGGCGTTTCTGGTCGAACTGACACTTCCTTCTAGGCCGATCCTCCTGAGCTGTGCACCATGTGGTGCTGGTCGAACCGACCCTGGCCTCCGGACCAAGCCTCCTACACGGCGACCTCTGGGTTGATCCGCCCTCATAGTCCGCTGGACAGGGCCCAGCGGACTGGGCACAACCTAACAGGATGTCCCACCCAATGGGTCGGGCCAGACCCAATAGTTCTAACCATGTCAACCCAGACCGGGTCGGCCAAGACTGGGTAAGGTCGGGTCATTCTGATCTGGTCGGACCGGACCTGGGACCACTACATACCCATTACTCTATTTGGCCATATCTTTGGAACTGGAAGACCGTTTAATGAACTGTCAGCGGTGCTGGCTTCTTTGGAGAATGACGACCCTTTTGAGTATACCCCACTATAGTTAGGGGTAATGTTGAGATATGGTCAGGTTGGATCATAGACGAATCCAAACGGGCCACGCGACGAAAAAGCTAATAACTCCCAGACCGAGCTTATGATTGAAGCATCATCTGTTGTGTTGAGACCCTATGACGAGGCCGACCATTGATATACTTCTACATGGGACTTCATAACAGTTGGATTATCAACCATTATCTTGTGAACTGGATCTTGTAGAGATGAGCAGGCATTTTTATGGTGACCTAGTAGCTAGCTGAGACATGACGACTACAGATCGAGCGACTCAGAGTGAATCGTATGGCCCGTTGGGGAGCACCTGGTTGTGGGAGAAGACCCACGATAGAGGAGCGCCTGGTTGTGGTGGCAGAACCGCGGTACTCGATATGAGGAGTAACTTTGCAGGCTATGAGGTGGAGCACCTGGTTATGGTGGCAGACCTATAGTAGGGAGCGCCTCTGTGTGACAGAGGAGACCCACAGTACTTGACAGGAGGAGTTCCTCAGCATTCCATGGTTAGTGGGAAGCACCTAGTTTAGGTGGGAAGCCCACTATACTCTATAGGTGAGGAGTTCTCCAGTAGCTGAGGGTTTGAAATGTTACTATCCCCAGAATAAAATCTTGGTTGAGATGATTCAATTACATTTGTGTTTACATCATGATTGATATTGAATACTTGATAACTTAGGTATATGTATGGGAATATACTTATGTGGGATTATCTATTGATTTAATACTTTTTGGTTTATCCTTGTTAGATTTTCTGAGACCTTGAGGGTCTCGAGGTCCCTACTGAGTATCGTTATACTCACCCCTGGATGGGCATTGCCTGCACCTCATTGTGTTGGTGGCAGATGTCAGACAACACTGACCCAGGCCGAGTGAATAGGACTGGACGGTACCCGGAGGTGGAACACATGGAGTGACGTTACACAGAGGAGACGAATAGACATGGAATTTTGTGGAGGCTTTATGTACTTACCCTTTATGTAGGACTTCCCAGTGGACAATCCGGTAGCTTTTTACCATTCCCCAGTTTTACTTGTTTTCAGTTTCCTTGGACTTTACAATTTGGCTTGTATTTCCGGCCCCATTACTTTTCAACTCTCCTTTTGTTTACATTGTTTTCTTCTAGTTTTTACTCTGATTGTGTGTGTTTGTAATTTATAAAGGCAATTCCTTCCCATCTTTTGGATTTATGTCTTTGGTTCTAGTCACCTAGCCCTGGCCTATGGATGTTGGGATTGGGGTAGTCACGACACGAGCCCCGGGGGATGGGTCGTGACAAATTGGTATTAGAGGAGTCAGTTCTATAGTAGAACTTAGGTCTATGATCATTCATTTATGAGAATCAATATTTTTAAGGGTACTACATGTGGTTTTCAGTTCAGGGAGTCCATTATTGGTGTGGCGGCCGACGTAGCCATACACCAGGACCCTAGCTTCTGATTAACAACTTAGTGCATGAAAACACTGATTGTGTGTGTGTTTTCAAGAGTTTTTCTTTAAGTCAGCTCAACCAGGTTAGCTCACCTGGTATAATTTTTCACCATGTCTCATCTATTTAATTTAGGATGCCTCCGCGAAGACAACCAGTTAGAGCCCAGAGAGATGTTTGTGTAGAAATCCCACAGAGTGATGAGGCCTCGGTGCAAGTCCCTTTTCTACTAGAGGAACCAGCGGTACCACTTCCTGATGGGCCATCGATGCCACCAGCCCCAGCAGAAGATAATGCATGCCGATTGAGCACATTACATGAGTTCCAGTGCTAGAGGCCCCCTAGGTTTAGGGATGAGATGGACCCGAAGGCAGCTAATGATTGGCTGGAGGCTGTGGTGAGAGTCTTCAGACTGGTAGGGACACCAGCCGACTCATGGTGACTCTCACTGCTAGCCTTATACAGGCTGCAGTGGGTAGATGGTGGAGCATGATGCTCCAGGTTCACAATGAGAGGAGGCTACTCTTGGCTGAAATCGAGATCCTAATTTAGGCATTGTTTTTTCCCATCCACCCTACGTGGGGTGCGGATACAGGAGCTTCGACATCTATAGTAGGGTAGGATGACAGTGGCATAGTACTCTGCAAGGTTTAACAACCTCTCGCGCTACTCCATAGATATGGTATGGGACCCATTCATCAGGGCCCGGATCGTCGAGCAGGGGCTCAGGTGAAAAATCAGTAGTTTAGTGAGATCGCTCAGCATCCTGACATAGGCGGGGGTGTTGGAGCGAGCCCTCTTAGTGGAGAGTTTCTTTGCTGAGCATCCTCCAACAACGAGACACACCACTAGTTGATATTCAGTAGAGTCATCTGTAGCTGGCAGTAGATATATGACACAGAGGTCCTAGAGGACAATACCTATAGGTGGACGATCGCATGAATCAGGATCAGTTGTGTGGGGTACCCAAAGTGGAGACAGACCTGCCAGGAGAGGGCAGTGTTACTCATGCGACGAGCTTGGTCACATGGCTCGTGACTATCTAACCCGCCATTCAGATGATCAGCAGATGGTCGAAGGACCACCCATGTAGAGAAATAGGTTAGATCGAGGCAGTCCGCAGGGAGGAGGTGGACGCGGCAGAATAGCTGGTCATATAGCTGGTGGTGGACGATGTTACGAGGTGTTACCACAACCACCACCAGGTGGTCCACCCCAACCACAGGAAGCAGGTGGACAAGCAAGAGCTCAGATACAAGTAGTTGAGGCTTATGAAAATGGTGCCCCAGAGATGATTTGAGGTACGATCTGTGTCTACTCCACCATAGCTTTAGTTATTATAGACACAGGTTCTAGTCACTCTTTCATTGCCACTACCCTTATTCAGAGCTCCAAGATTCCGATGGAGCCATTGGCTCAATCCTTACTGCTAGAGACTTCTACAGGAGTAGACTTGATTATTAAACACTAGTTCCGATACTGTGAGCTTACTCTAGATGGTGAGAGCTTTGGATGGGATCTCCTCGTAGCGGCATCAAGGCCTTACGACATCATCTAGGGTATGCACTAATTATCTATAGTCCATGCTCAGAATGACCCTATTAGGCGAAAAGTGCGGTGTGTCCGCATGGATGGGACCAGGTTTACCTTCACCAGTGACAAGGAAGCCTTTGCAGCACATGTTGGACTTACTCGGAGGAGGGTGCAACCGATTACACAGCAGTTGGCCTGCCTTACCCTCAGAGCAGTAGATGTGGAGAGTCCGAGCTATCCTATAGTAGTGGACCAGTTCGCGGATGTTTTCCCTGATAATTTTCCCAGACTACCTCCTCGCAGTGAGGTGTACTTCTACATTGACATGTACCCCAGGATGACACAGATATCTACAGCAGTGTATCGAATGGCTCCCACTGAGCTTCTTGGGCTGCGAGTACAGCTAGGGGACTTGTAGGGGAATGGATTCATCAGGCCCAATGTTTCTCCCTAGGAATCCCCAATTTTTTTCACCAAGAAGGAAGATGGGAGCTTCAGGATTTGTGTTGACTACCATCACCTGAACCAGTTGGCTGTGAAGAAAAAGTACCCACTTCTGTGGATTGACGACCTCTTTGATCAGTTGAATGGAGCATAGTGGTTCTCAAAGATAGGCCTTAGGTTTGTCTATTACCCGCTCAGAGTTCGAGATAAGGATGTGTAGAAGATGACATTCAGGTGTCGGTACATCCATTACGAGTTCTTGGTTATGCCTTTAGGTGTAACCAATTCTTCAGTAGTGTTCATGGGACTCATGAAAAGAGACTTCTATCCATACCTCGATCACTTTTTTGTAGTCTTCATCGATGAAATTTTGATCTACTCGACTACTGAGGAGGATCATGCCTACCATTTTCATGTAGTACTAGCCACACTCTGATAGAACCATCTTTATGATAATCTCTCAATGTGCCAGTTTTGGATCTGATAGGTTCACTTTCTGGGTCACATCCTCTCAGAGGTTGGAGTTTCAGTGGATCTAGTGAAGATTGAGGTTGTACTTGCTTGGGAGCAACCCAGGAGTGTGACGGAAGTACAGAGTTTCTAGGGTTTGGGTGGATACTATTTGATATTTTTCCAAACTTCTCCAGAGTTGCAGCACCACTTTTATCCTTGACGAATAAGGGGAAACACTTTGTGTGTCCAGGGATATATCCGCTGAGCTTTCAAGATTTGAGGCAGAGGATGACTAGTGCCCCCATCTTGAGGCGTCCAGAAGAAGGTGTAGCGTACTTAGTTTACTGTGACACATCAGGGACTGGACTCAGGTGTGTCCTGATGCCGGAGTGAGTAGTGATCGCATATAGTTCTTGGCAGCTGAGACAACATGACCAGAACTACGCAACCCATGACCTATAATTAGAAGTAGTGGTATTCGCCTTGAAGATGTGGTGACACTGTCTGATGGGGGAGCTTCTTACCATGTACTCTGATCACAAGAGTCTCAGGTATATCTTCTCTCAGAAGGACCTGAACATGAGACAACGGTGATGGATTGAGTTCCTCCAGGACTATGACTTTGAGATATTCTATACTCTTGGAAAGGGGAACATTATATCAGATTCACTCAGTAGGAGATCTGGTATACAACTTCTATGAAAGGAGACATAGTAGATGGCTGGCTTACAGATATCTTTTGTGGATAGAGATGGAGAATCCTTTCTAAAGTATCATACAGTCACTCCCCCACTTCTTCAGTGAGTTAGAGAGGCAAATCGTGTTGACACTGACTATGAGACACGATGTGCTCAGATATCTACAAGGCAGGCACCAGATGGATTTTTTGAAGGTGGGGAGCACGTCATCCTCTTAAGAAGATGTACTATGGTACCAATGTCACATCAAGAGTATATATTGAGGGACATACACATATCCCCTTTAGTTTACATTTATGAGTGGTGAAGACGTATCTGGACCTCAGACGACAACAATAGTGGCCGAGAATGAAGAAGGTTGTAGCGGAGTTTGTCTATTGATGCCTCACTTTTCAGCAATTGAAGGTGGAGCAACAGGTACCAGTAAGATTGGTACAACCATTAGAGGTCCTAGGGTGGAAGTGGGATGGGATATCCATGGACTTAGTGACGGTTCTTGCACGTACATCCAGGGGACACTACTCGATTTGGGTGATAGTTGACTGACGCACCATGTCGTCCCACTTCCTACCGATTAGAGAGTAGGGTTCAGTATAGAGATTGGGATGCCTCTATGTGTAGGTGATTGTGCGAATACATGGAGTACCTTATTATATTGTCTCTGATCATGACACACAATTTACTTCCAAGCTATGGAAGGGGTAGCTGGAGGCCTTTGGGACGCAGCTTCGTCTGAGCACCGCCTTCCATCCTCAGACAGATAGTCAGACTGAGCGGACCATTCAGACTCTCAAGGACATGCTCCGTGCATGTGTCCTCAACTTCAGTTGCAGCTGGGAGGATCACTTACCATTGGTGGAGTTTTCCTTCAACAACAGCAATCACTCCACCAAAGGGATGGAACCTTTCGAGGCGTTGATTGGGAGACCTTGCAGATCACCCTTATGATGGATAGACCTAGTGTAGTCAGCACTAGTGGGACCAGAGATGGTACGAGCTACCACTGAAAATGTGCAGATCATCCAGGAGCATAGGAAGACTACATAGAGCAAGCAGAAGTCGAATGCTGACAGGAGACGGAGACATCTGGGGTTCAAGGATGGTGGCCACATCATTCTAAGGGTCTTGCCTTGATGAGGTTTGTAGAGATTTGGATGAGGTGGAAAGTTATCTCTGAGGTTTATCGGACCATTCTTGGTCCTCAGTAGAGTAGTTGAGGTGAATTACCATCTAGATCTACCACCTCAGTTGCACCAGATGCACGAAATATTCAACGTATCTCAGCTAAGGAGATACATGCATGAACCTTCTCACATCATCAACAATGGAGAGCTAGATGTCGATGATGGGGCGAATTTCATAGAGGTTCTAGTGGATATTGAGGATTGACCGAAGTGGCTACTACGTGGATGGTCAATACCTCTGATACGCATATGTTGGTAGCACGGGAACCTCAAGGAGAGCACGTGGGAGCGGTAGGCTCAGATGTGTGCTTAGTACCCCCAATTGTTCTCATAGTTTGAGGTGTGGCTTATGGGGACGTAAAGCCTTGAGGTGGGGAGAATGTAAATTCCTGGAAATTCCATGGAATTTTTTTCATAAATAAATGGTAATTTTACGAGTCTGCAAATGTTTAGGGCTCATGATTTCGATATCATGTGTACCTAGAATCAAGTTCTAATGTTTTCTTCGGGTACGTTCAGTAAATGTGTGAGCGGGTTTTTATAACTTTTGAACAGATGCTCGTAACTGAAATCTGAGGGCACCATTGAACTCGCAGTGCCATTATTCCCTTAAGGAGACTTTCATCTCGACGGTAGTTAGTTGAGAATAACAGTTTGTTTTTGGGTTTTCATAAAATAATAATAAAATAAAGAGAGATACACTTTATTTTATATGAGCCGCCACATGGGTGAATGGTAGTTGAAACATCCTCTTGGAATTTGGAGGTGGTACCACCACACCTTAACCTCCCATGAGAGGTTATGGTGGTGGGGCCCACCCAAACATAACCTCCTGCGAGAGGATACAATGTGGGGACCACCCGAACATATCCTCCCATGAGAGGTTACGTTGTGGGGACCACACAGGGCTAAACCCCCTATTGATATAGGAGAGTAAAACCTCTCAACTCTCCCTCATTAATGAGGGAGAGCCTCTCCACCTTTCCTTAAATTAAATGGAGCCAACTCCCTTTTTTATTAATTTGTGCCAACACACGTGAATTAACTAAGGGGAGCCATGTAATTAATTATCCATTTTTGAATTTTGTGCCAACACCTAAAATAATAGAACTATTATTATTTTTGGGTTGGAATTGTTCATTATGGTGGATGCCTTGGGTGCATAGAGGAGAGGATTATTGGGAGAAGGCCCCAAAGAAGAACTCTCAACATTGAAGAATTCCAGCGACAATCCTTCTTCAACTTCTTTCTCGGACGCCTAAAAATGTGGAGCGTCTCCCACGAGCCGACGCAGATTAGATTTGGAGGCGTGTGATGGACACGCCGAACAACAATTCTCTTCGTCTACTTTCCACGACTAAGTCAGCAAACAACACCCAACAATCAAAGGTAGGGGGTTTACTTTATTTTAATCCCTTTTCAATTTCTCTTCATCGTATAGAACTAATTATTTGAAGAGTTTGAAAAAGAATTTTTGTTTGTCATACTACTTTGATGAACCAATTGATACCACCCTAAACAAGGAGGGTGCGGGACAAACCAACATGACCTAACCCCTCCGTCGATCTTTTTTATCTTGAACATTAGGCGACAATGCGGAAACGAGGTGATGAAGGCGACAAAGATAAAGGTTGCGCTACTCGCGGCCTCTATGAATCACGCCTCCCCCACGGCACTATGGTTAACCCGGCCAAACACCACCTCCCCACGGCCTACCATGCGCCCAGCCCGCAGCCTGCCCAGTGCCATGTCGGCCTACCCTCGCCCCGTGAGCCCTACCCGTGGCCTGCCCGGCACCCTACCAGCCTGCCCCACGCCCCGCGCACCCTACCCACGGCCTGCACGCGCCCCACGCGGCATGCCCCCGACCTACCCGCGGCCTACCCTGTGCCCTCCCAGCCGACTTGCCTGCCTACCCGGCACCCTGCCCGGCCGCGCCCTGGTTTCTGGCCGGACCAACATAGATGCACCGACCTTCTGAGCTGGCACAAGGCATCCCTCACGGCGTTGCTGTCCGATCCAACTCGGCCTTCCGAGCTGAGCCGCCCAGGCTGTGCCCCATGTGCTGTTTGCTGAACTGGCCCCGGCCTCCAGACCAAGCCACCTAAGCAGCGACCTCCGAGCCGAACCACCCTCACAGTACGCTGGGTCGGGCCTAGTGGACGAGGACAAACCTAACTGGTTGGCCCACCCAATGGGCCAGGCTAGACCCAACATTTCTGTTTCCGACACTTTCGCCGGGGCGCGCGCGTCCGTCCGCCAGGGAGGGCGCGCTGCTTGTGGCCCCACATTCCCACTTTCTAAAGGCGGGCGGCATCCATTCCTTGTTCACGGACGTCTGCTCCTTGATCAAAACCAGGATGATGGGATGTCGGTTCTTCCTTCCGTGGATTCCTCCTCGGAGCTCGTCACCTAGTCCTGGTCTCCCTCAATGATTTAAGACGGATTCGTGAAGCTCATTCCCAGTGCCATATCTACATGGACGCCAGTTAATTACGCTGCTTCCGTTAAGACGCTGTAAGGGGTCTTTCCAGGACAGCAACCTGCGGTGAGGAGAATGGTCACGTTGGGGCATCGTTGGCATGTCTATCATTGGTACCTCATCACAGGGCTTCTCAAGGGCACGGAAGCCCGAGGCATCCCAAGTCGAACGCGGGGAATGTGTACCATCTGAGGTTTTTCTCAGCTTCCCATGTTTAACATTGGGTATGTCGCGAGTTTAACATCTTGTAGAGATGGATCAGGTTAAAGGATCCCTAGGGGGAAACACCGATGTTGGGGCCAGCACGTGGGGGGCCTCCCGTATGACATGGAGTGGGAAAGGGTGGCATGATCTCACCGGGATGTGGTGGCCCGGGTAAGGATCAGGATGGATGGTGGGGTGAAGCATGGGGATTATGTTCTAAGATGGCCCAAGAGGGGGGATACATTATAACGTCATGCGGGACAGAATACAGTTTAACATCATGCGGGACACGATACAGTTTAACGTCATGCGGGACGGAATACAGTTTAACGTCATGTGGGACGAGATACAGTTTAACGTCATGCGGGACAAAATATTTGGGGATTACACTCTAAGGTGACCCAAGGAGGTAAGGGAATCGACATAGAAAGTTTGGGACGACCGAGTGGTGGGATTGAACCTCGTGGAGGCTTCCTATGTACCGTGCGCTAGCACAGATCAAAGTCCACGTCATTCGCTGGGATGGGGCTTACGCTCTGAGGCGGCCCATTGGAGGATGTCATGGTCGATGCGCACTCTAAGCCCATGTGAGTCATGCTCGGTGTGGGAAATAAGAGGCACCAGGGACCAGACGATCACATCGCGAAGGGTGCGTCCGTGAGAGGTGGAATGGGGCTTACGCATTGAGCGGCCCAAAGAGGAAATAGGGGCTTACACGTGGTTAGCGGCCCTTGGTGCCGAGGCTTACTCCAGGGTGGAGGCCCGTGGTGTGACAAAGCGCAGTGGGAAAAGGACTCCAGTGGCCTTAGAAGGGGGGAAGTAAAGATATGCACAGGTGCAATCATCCGTACAAAAGGTTAGGGGATTACACTCTGAGGCCGCCCTTCCCCCACAGACAAATGCCGCTCCGACAAGGAGGATCTCATTCAATGCGAGGAAGATTCCATTACCGTGGAGACGAGTGGCGTAAAAAAATATCCGAGTTGGGGGGACCCTGCGTGCAAAGCACGGGGTCAGACAACAAATTAATGTCTTGTATTAAGGACGAGGTGCTTAGCAGTTTAACATCCTGCAGCATGGATGAGGTGGGTTTGCTCTACACCCCTAGGGGTTACATGCCCAACTCTCTCTACCCCTTGTGGAAGGGAAGGCATCGGCAAGGCTGTGGAGAAAGGGGGTCGCAGGGAAAACCACAGGGGGGGTCCACGTTAGCGTGGCTATGCGAAGAAGCAATAGCCGTTAGCGTGCCTATGTGGAGAAGCATAAGGCAAAGAAACCCAATGGGAAACATGGCCCAAGGGACCTTGAGGTTACTTTTCATGATCCTGGAAGGCCGTGCGGGAAAACAACGCATGGCGCGCATGCCCGGAAGGGGAGACATCAGGTGCCAGTTCATGGGGCAGCCAAGGGGCGTCAAGGTGAGGGGTCCTCGGCTATGTGCGCGCAAAAGGGACTATTTTCACGCAAAACACCGGGACGACGTGCAATTGAAGAATTGGAATTTCATGCGAAGAGGGAATTGTGCGCATGGTTTTGCGTGCACGGTACGGTATTGCGCGTACGTCCCACAGATTGCACGCAAGCGGGGAAACTGGGGAAAGGGGCAAATTCACTGAAGCCGGTGGAGTTGTGTGCAAAGGAGAACTACGGGGCAAGGTTGCGTGGAATTTGGGATTAACAGGATGACATCTTTCGCACGGGGGGAGCCGAATTGCGCGCACGAGAGTCTCTTCGGATTCCTCAACCCCCAAACCGTTCGGGGTCACCTTATATTTATAGGCGACCTCCGGAGCGGAATCCAGGAAGCACGCGAAGTTTTCCGCGCCGGGAACCACTTGCACGCAAATTCTCGCCACGGAGACATGGGGCGCGCAATTATTAAGAACCTCACCCGTCCAATTCCACAAATCCTGGGAGCACTTCACGCGCAGAACATTTTTGCACGCGGATCCTCCTTTATTTCGCGCTCCACTTCCCGGGCCTCCAGATCGGGCCTCTGATTCCGAATATGACTTCGCTTCGTCATTCCGAAACTTCCTCCAGGAGTTGCGGGATTTTTTCGGAGTCAACAAATTCCCCCCCTTGGAATTGGATCGGCGAGAGGTCGCAACGATCTAATTCCAAGGGAAACACCAAAATGCCAAAATTCTAAGTCTCCTGATCACGTTGCGCATAAAAAATCCGACGGGGCGCGCAAAACCCACGGACGCACGCGAAATGTTCTTTCCGCGCGGCGCGGAACCCTGGCCTCGCCTATAAAAAGGGGCGCTAGGTCCCAGATCCGTACTTCCGCTATTTTCCACGCGATAAGCTTATAGCTCTCGTGCGCGAAATCGCTCCGTGGATTCGCGTAATAACGCACTGGCAGCGCGGAATTCCTTCCGAATGTTGGCCGTGATTTCGCGCCAAACCGGGATCTTCCGCGCTTAGTGTGCCGATTGCGCACTCAACTCCAGGATTTCGCGCAACTTTGCTAGATTGTGTGCCGAAAACTCCAATTCCGCGCACTGCATCCTGATTTTTCCCAACTCCCGAAATATTCGGGATGGCTGCAAACCGAGTCGATGAGGGGGAAGCCGCTGCTCGTAGGACAGAAATGGCGGCGAACGAGGAGGTATATGGCGCCAAGGTGATTGTCTCCAACAATATCACCTTGTTCAATCTGCTGACTCTGACCCAAAAGGCATATCCCTTGTCGGACAACCTCCCACTCTGGAATTTTGGCATCCTGTAGGAGGTACCACTGCCGGGCTTCGAGGTGGACACATCGCGGTCCTAGGTGACTCGGGAGGACGAACTTCATCGCTACAACATCACCAACGATGGCCGTCCTGCCAGGGAAACTAGACACATGGATGTATATGTCCTGAACCCGAGGACTAGGACCATTATCGGGGACGAGCCTGTGGCGGAGGATTCTCCGTCCCTCTACGCGAGCACATTCTGTCAGAGCATCATAGATGAAACGAAGGGCTGGCTGAAGGATTGGGACCTGCGGTCCGGTGGTAACTTCACCAGTGAATGGGCCTGGGCGTTCTGGGTTCTCCATACCTACGACCAGTTCAGAGACGAACTGCGGTATATCAGCCTGTTCGAGGCGGTATGGACATCGCAGTTCCATTTCCACCATCAGCCTGAACTCGGACCAGAGCTATTCACCCGGTGGTCTCCCGACACCAACACATTCCACCTTCATCACGGGGAAGTCGGCATCAGTCTTTGGGACGTTCACTGCATCGGCGGTATCCCATTGGAGGGTTACCAATACGACGAGTTTGTTCCTCCAAAGAACACCTGGGGGGACAGGTCGCGGACGCCGATGCTCATGTGGCACCTACTGCAGCTGGCCAAGGAGAGGCTGGCGGTCAAGGACTTCCTAAAGGACATCGCCTACAATGGCTGGTTCAGCATGTTCCTCGAGAAGGATCTCGCCGTTAATATACCGGGACGGGGAAAACGGTGCCCAACTACGACTCAGAGGAGCAATGACGGGTCATACTGGAAGGCCCTAGAGGCAGGGCAATACCAATCATGGGGCTACCGCGTCATTGAGGCCCCGGACCCGAACGTCCGGTATGCCGGGTTCCTTGCCGCCTTCCTGAGCGGGTGGCTCCTGCCAGTGCGGGACGCGAGGATGGGAATCCGTCCAGCGACTTTGGTGATGGCGGGCTCCATTGCCGCCAACAAATGGTTCAACTTGGGCGTCCCCATGCTGGGAAAGATGTATACCATTCTGGGGCACATCTCACGAGGGGGGTCGCCTCGGAGGGTCTGTGGTCCCTTCCAGATCTTCCATGGCTGGGTGGTGGCTCATCTCGGCAGGTATACTTTCCCAAACACCTTCCGTCCTCCAGGCAATGGCTTGCGACCAGCCTTGCTAAACATTGCAGGGGTGGCGCCATTGACACTCAATGAGGAGGGCATGGGGATCCTTATCGGTTACCATGCCAACTTCAACTTCAGTCGGTTCCCCACCCTGGTCAGCCAACTGGTGGACAATGGGTGAGGCTCTCTGGAAAAGAAGGAATACTTCCAGAGCATTCGGGGCGGGGTGCTCATGGCTCGGATCGACGGGAAGGTGATCTGCGAGCCATACGTGCCATCCCGATTCTCCAGGAAGTTCGGGTGCCTCCAGCGAATGCCGAAGAAGGTATTCACGGCTGTCTGGCAGGAGAAGAATCCATGCGTCCTATGCCAGATGTGGTTGATGTTTACCAACTTCGGCTCTGGTGACGTCGTTACTCTCCCTCCCACGGGGGTCGATGTCAGCCTAGCAACCGAATATGCCAAAAACTGTACCATTGCGTACCATGAGGGGCTATAACGCAAGAGCTTCCGGAAACTCGAAGTTACTCGCGCGGAAACCGGGCGACAAGAAATAAGGGAAGGTGTCGTTGGAAGGGGAGAACCAAGGGCGCGTTAGGCAGCGAGGCTTGCGCAGTCCGAGACTTCGGCAGCGAGGACATCACATGGTGCCTCCATGTCCTCGTTACCCGCAGGTGGGTCACATGAGGCGGCCAGGGAACCGACTGGGAAGAAGATAAGATATATTCTTGAACCTTCTCAAGATGCAATTCTCCCGGCACTGTGGTCGGCCTGGATGACCCTGCGGAAATCGCTGAGCGTCGAAGCCATCTGGAAGAAGATAATGCTGAACGGGATCCAACTCCCGGAGGTCGGGCTCGTTCGGATTACCGACCGAGTTAACTTCCATCGGCAGTACGCTTATCTGACAGCCATGGACGCATACGCATGCCAAAGGGGGCGCCATGAGGAGCCAACATTCCTAGTGAAAGTGATGCTCGGCCAGGAGCATGATCCGGAAGTGATGCCGCTAGGAGAAGGAGACAGTGATGAAGAGCCTGAGGGGGAGGAGGAAACCGGAGAGGACGAAGGCGGGGGAGAAGATATAGAAGAGGGGCCCGAAGGTGAGGGTTCTCAAGGGGCGACCTACCAAGGGAGTATCTGAGAGAGCGGTGATATTGTCGACTCTGATCTCGACATAACTGAGATTCTCGAGGTTTGTCTCTATCTTCATTCATTTCCCTCATTGATCCATTCTACTTTCCAACTTCTAAAATCACTTCCCCATCCTACTCAGGAGCAACTGAGTGGTGGACAGGTGTCCCCACCAGAGGAAGGCGGAGAGGAACCCATGGTACATGATGGGGATCTGACACCCATCATTGAATTAACTAGCGTAGAGGGGTCTCCCTTTATAGCGGCTCCTGCAGCGGTCAGAAATCTGGGGGCCGACACTCTGGATTCCTGTAAGTCTCACGCTTCACTACTGATTCTTGGTGTCAAGAGATCCCATATGACCAGCATATGCCCCGCGCAGTGATCTCAACACTGGAGGAATGTCAGGCTACGGAGCCTGGGCCATCCGCGAGTGGACCAGCGGCGAACATACCACCTCGCTCGGAACATGCTCTCTGCACTGAGTCGGCCCCGACAATAGATGAACAGAGGGCGGAGGACATCTGCGGCGCTGTTCCTGGAATTCGGTCAGAAGCTGGTGGAGGCGTCATTGCTACTGGGGCAAGGGAAGGTCTCCCAGACGTCGAGGATTCTATTCATCATGAAGACATCCCTGGGGTGGATCCTGCTGCCGATCTGCTGGCGGCCTTCCCCATATACTGACCTGCTGACCCTGAGGAGATTGACGACTCAGACTCAGAGGTAGCCGAGGAGAGCCGGATGACACGGCGCAATGGGTGGAAGTGTATCCAGCGCTTTCTCAGGCAGCCCCAGTCCGATTGGCTGAGGCGGATGGGATCACTTCAGACCTAGCTGCGCTTCCTGTGCGCCAGAGGGGCTGATGCTTAGCGCCTTCATCTAACGGTCCGTGATTACATGGCCAAGAAGATGCACGAGAGCAGCCGGCGCGCCGACATTTCCCAGTGCCAGGAAGGATTGACGAGTGCTCAAACGCTGCTGAGGGAGGAGCAAGAAGTCCGACAACTTGAAGGGTAGGCGGCAGATAAAGAGGTCTTCATCGCAACATGCTCTGAGCTCGTGGAGAAACTGACCGCCCTGCTGGCTGATGCCCAGGAACAACTGGTGGATGCGAGTCACCAGATGACCGTGCTTCGAAGCGAGCGGGCACAAGCACATGCTAGGGCTGATGAGCTGCGCTCTGTGGTGTCTGATGAGGAGAGAGTCTTCGAAGAGCGAAAAGCGGTCCTGGAGGCTACCGGCCAGAGGGTAGCAGCGCTGGAAAGATCACTTCAGCACGCTAAACCCAGAGGGCTTTGTTTTCTCCATCTTATGATCTATTGCTTGTATTGCTCATCATCTTAATCCAATATATGTCCAAATCCACTCTTTTTTACCCTTGGTTTAATGTGATCGAACATAGTTTTGAAATGAATAACAACTCACCCCTAGGCTCCTATGGGACATTCCCAACGCCAGAAGCAAGAGGTGCCCGTACCATCATTCCGTTCAACTGTGGGGCATTGACCAAGCTTCAGGCGTCCAAAATCAGGCCTGGACTTTTGAAGAGACCCCTGGCCGATTGATGTGTCGACTTCTCAATGTGTCTCAACACACGAGCAGGGCAATGCCGGGGGCATTGAAATCCATCCGAACATAGGGGAATGGAGAGAAAGGGTGCATCACGCTACCCAAATTCGGAACCCAATTGGGCGCAACCATGGAGGATAACTGTCAACTGTGGCGGAAACACAACACCCATATCACGTTGGCCCGGAATGGGAGGACAATAAATGAGGGCTGACCGTTGACCATGTTCGCAACACGGGGCCTAACTCAAATATCGTTGGTCCGTTTTCAGGAACGTTGGCCCAAGACAGTAGGCGGACCATAGGTCAAGCATCCATACTGTTAGGGGGTCCCATCAAAAATGACCAGTTCTCCGGAACGTTGGCCCAGGATAGTAGGCGGACCATAGGTCGAGCATCCATACTGTTAGGGGGTCTCGTCAAACGCGAAAGGAAATGAGGGTCTGAATAAGGGGGAACACAAAGAGCAGGACGTGGAGTGGAGGCTTGTTCGAAAAGAGTCCAACACTCTCGATATTGCGCCGCCAGGGCGGGGGCGCATTAGGCGGACGTACCAACCTGATCACGGGTCGTCCCAATTTCCAGGAAGGAATTCTTTGGCGAGAGAACTGCCGCTTCCCATCATTACCATGGGGCATCGCGAACATGCTCGGGGTAGATATCCTGATGACACCATTTCTCATGAAGTCAGGCCGAGGGGCCGACAATAAAGAAGGACGGTGTTCAACAATCCCTGGGGCTGGACCCAAGACGAAACGTCCGGGCGGTCCTACGTACCTCATAAGGATGAGAATCAAGCCCACGTAGTTCTGAAAATACAGTTTAACGTCATGCTGGACTAAATAATGTTTAACGTCATGCGGGATGGAATACAGTTTAACGTCATGCGAAACAGTATACAGATCTTAGTTTTAGGACTTAGAGCTCGGACCATGAGGATCTTAGTTTTAGGTCTTAGTGCTCGGACCATGAGGATCTTAGTTTTAGGTCTTAGAGAATGGACCATGAGGATCTTAGTTTTAGGTCTTAGAGCTCGGACCATGAGGATCTTAGTTTTAGGTCTTAGAGCTCGGACCATGAGGATCTTAGTTTGAGGTCTTAGAGCTCGGACCATGAGGATCTTAGTTTTAGGTCTTAGAGCTGGGATCATGAGGATCTTAGTTTTAGGTCTTAGATCTCGGACCATGAGGATATGGGAGAAACGGACACATGTCCAGGTAGCTACAAAACCCAACGTGAAGGAGGACCTAAGCCCAAATTAACATGTTCTCTCCGGGGAAACGCTCGAGTCGAGGGTCCGAACACGGAGGTAGGATGGACCCACGGGGAAGTGCCCCAGGCGTTACTACGTATCTCATAAGGATGAGAATCAAGCCATACGTAGTTCTGAAAGTGACATGGTAAGATACCAGTGCCAAAGGAACAGGGGGAGTGCGGGCATGGCCCTTGCACTAAAAGAAGCGACATTTGATAAATCTTGTTTGTCTCTTAAGGTGAGTGGTTTTTTTGTTGTGAAGCGACAGACCCAGAGTAGAAGGACATGGTGTCGCCACAAGCATCAAGCCGTGATAGGCGTTGACAAATGGCATGACATAAAACCAATACCCAACGTGATGTCCCCTATAGCGAGGTCACCACAATGCAGTGCCATTTTTCGTCGTGCGTCCAGGACGATAATGTCACTGTTTAGGGTCGTGTGGAAGGACCAACAGCACAGTTTAAGGTCGTTGGTTTGGTCCAACAGCACAGTTTAAGGTCATATGGTTTGGACCAACACCACAGTTTAAGGTCATAAGGTTTGGACCAACACCACAGTTTAAGGTCATATGGTTTGGGCCAACAACAGAGTTTAAGGTCATAAGGTTTGGATCAACAACACAGTTTAAGGTCATATGGTTTGGACCAACAACATAGTTTACGGTCATAAGGTTTGGACCAACAACACAATTTAAGGTCATATGGTTTGGACCAACAACACAGTTTAAGGTCATATGGTTTGGACCAACAACACAGTTTAAGGTCATATGGTTTGGACCAACAACACAGTTTAAGGTCATAAGGTTTGGACCAACAACACAGTTTAAGGTCATATGGTTTGGACCAACAACACAGTTTAAGGTCATATGGTTTGGAACAACCGAGAGAGGAGCCTCAGGCAAAAGAGCCTACGAGGGTTCAACAATCAGCGAGGGGCAGCAGATGCTAGCTCCCAACTATACTGGGCCCGAAACGCAATGTCCAGGCGACTCCTCACTCCCCTAATGGAATTAAGGACAAGTGGCACGCAACCCGTAAAGAAGAGACCAAGCACATACTCTAGCGCTCAGATCACGGGAGCCTCGAGAGACACCGTTACGCAGCTCGGTCTGTCTGATGTGTGGGGGTGTACTGAGGGTTAGTACAAGGAGTGTCGAGATTCCACCTTGGCACAGCAGGGCGGAAAATGACATGAACCATGCCACCAACATTCATGGCCTGGGGAACCAGCATGACGACTGAGGACTACTGTTGACCATGTTCGCAACACAACATCCTATCGTATTAGCCATGGGGACAAACAAATGAGCATCAACCACTGACCATGTTCGCAACACAGGATTTGTATCAATTTGTTATCTGAAACCCTCGGGGGCATTGGCCCATGATGGTAGGAGAGCCCTTAGGCGTTGTATCCAGACCGTTCTTGGGGGTCCCTCCGGGTATGAAAGATGACGGGGGCCCGAATGAAGGGGAACACGAAGCTTGGCAAGTGGATGGAACATTCCTAAGTCGAATCTGGCACTCCAAGTTCTAGACCAGAGTGCCTTGAGCACATCAGCAGACCACTGGAAAGGGTCAGAGGGCTCAGTCTGAGAGCGTCCAAGAGATGGCGGATCCCTGGGAAAAAGAGGGGGCGTAATGCCAAACACCCTGGGCACCGGGGGATCGTGGGATCTCCTAAGATATGGGGCTGGATCTGAAATCTAGGTGTTCAGGCAGTCCTACGTATCCCCTTAGGAATGGAATCAAGCCACACGTATTTCTGGCAACACATTTTAACGTCATGTTGGACGGAATATAGATCTTAGTTTTAGGTCTTAGAACTCGAACCAAGAAGAGCCTAGACGTAGGGCAGAGTGTAGTTTAAGGTCGTGTTGGACCATACAATTTAAGGTCATGCTGGACCGTACAGTTTAAGGTCATGTAGGACCATCGTTTAGGCAAAATACTTATTGAGGAACTGGGCGTTGGTGGGAGGAGTGATACGCTCCCCATCCATAGTCACCATGGAATACGCACCATTGGGATAGACCTTGTGGACAATAAAGGGTCCCTCCCACTTGGGCTCCAACTTGGGTGGTTTCCTACCGAGAATCATTGGTGCTCTGAGAGCCAACACCAGGTCACCATGCAGGAAGGAGCAGAGGCGGACCTTCTTCTCGAAAGCTCGAGCCATCCTACTATGATGCCTTTCCATGTTATGTAAAGCGCGAAGCCTACTTTCATTCAGTGCTTCTAATTCGGCTAGACGGATCTCGGCAACTCTGTCCGGCACTTTCTGGTCGTAGAACGTCGTGCGCAATGAGGGCAGTTGGACCTCGATGGGAAGGACGGCCTCAGCTCCGTACGCCAGGGAATATGGGGTCACCTGGGAGGAATTTCGAGTCATTGTCCTATAAGTCCAGAGGGCGTTGGGGAGCTTTTCCGGCCAACTTTTCCTGTTCTGACCAACCATTTTTTGCAGAATGTTAGAGAGGGTTTTGTTAAATGCCTCAATTTGTCCATTCTCCCGCGCATGATAGCGGGAGGTGTGGTTCGAGCGAATGTTGTACTTGGTGTACAATCTCTTCTGCTCAGCCGCTCGGAAGTTGGTTCCGTTATCCGTGAGGATAGCGTGAGGTATTCCAAACCAATGAATGATATTGGAACTCACGAAGTTGGAGATAGAACCAGCCTTGACTTCCCTAAGTGGGGCTGCCTCTGCCCACTTTGAGAAGAAATCTGTGGCGGTTAAGATAAACTGGCACTAGTGGGCCGTCGCCGGTGGGTAGGGCCCTACGACATCCAACCCCCAGACTGTAAAGGGCTAAGAATACTTAGTAGTATGGAGAGGATCCGGTGGCCAATGAACAAAGTTAGCATGAACATGGCATGCATGGCACCTCTTGGTATACTCGATGCATTCGTGGATCATGGAGGGCCAGAAGTATCCCAGTCTCCGAATCTGGTGGGACAACTTCGACCCGGCCTGGTGGGCGCCACAGGAGCTAGCGTGCACTTCCTGCATGACCTGTGGGATCTCAACTCCTTGAAGACAACGGAGGAGAACACCATCAAAGCTGTGCCTTTAAAGGAGCTTCTCACGGCTAGGACTGCATTGAAGAGTGAACTACGGCGCGCGGTGCCGGATTCGTTCCCGCTCCGCTCGGTCCATCGGAAGATTTCCGTGCTGGAGATATTCAACCAGAGGTGTCCTCCAGTCAGGAACTATTTCGATCACCATGCCTGGAACCCCGGGGTGTCCCGGCGCGGGGGCACCAGCAGTGAGATGGTTCACTCACGGGCCACGACCGCCCTCCGGGATAATAGGAGAAATGACTCTTCGGTGTGCCACGTGGATGATTAGGTCATCCTAATCGGGCTCCGCGTGTGATGCGGCCAGGCTGGACAAAGCATCTGCTCGACTCTTCTGCGACCGGGGAACATGAACGCCATATGGCCGGGATGGGAACTTAGCCATTTGATGGATGGCGCACTCCAGCAATGGCACGAGCTCTGGCTTCCTGGAAGCGTAGTCACTGTTAACCTGCTTGAAGACTAGCTCAGAGTCCCCTTTTACATACAGGTGGGGCACGTTAACCTCCAGAGCCAACTCGAGGCCAGTGTTGAGGGCATGATCTTCTGCCTCATTGTTTGTGCAGCCCTCTGACAATACGAATGAATATGGTAGCACGGCTTGCTCCGGGGTGATGAAGACAATACCCAGGCCCACTCTGTTAAGCCTAGGATCGTTGAGCCTTCTACCGGTAGGGCTTCAGGAGGCACCAACAATGTGCATTTTCCAGCATGGGGTGGCGTGATCTACTGAGAGGATTGCCTCATCAAGAAATCCCACATCCAACGGCTGGTCCGCAGAGGTTGGATGAGAAGCCAAGAAGTCTGCCAGCGCCTTTCCTTTGACGACCTTCTAAGATACGAAACTAATGTCGAACTGCTGGAGGATCACCGCCCAGCGTGCCAATCGGCCGGTCAACATAGGCCAACTCAGGATGTATTTCAACGGGTCTACACGAGAGACTAATTGTACCTCATGGTGCTGCAAGTAGTGCCACAATTTCTGCACGGCAAATACGAGCGCCAGGAAGATCTACTAGATTGGAGAATATCTAATCTCCGTGTCGAGGAGCATGCGGCTGAGGTAGTAGGGGATATTCTCTGTTACCTCATTGTTTTTTTGGGCGAGAAGGGCGCTGAGGGATCACTCCAGGGTGGTCACGTAAAGTACCAGTGGCCTTCTGGGAATGGTTTGCATCAGGACCGGAGGTTGAAGCAGATACTGCTTTATTTCCTCAAAAGCGGTCTGGCACTCTTCATCCCACCCATAGGCGGCACCATTCTTCATGAGCCGAGAGAAGGGCTTACACTTGCCGGCTAGATTCGCAATGAATCGACGTATATAGGCTAAGTGGCCTTGGAGGCCTCAAAGCTCCCGAATATTACTCAGGGGAGGCATCTGACGGATGACCTTGATCTTCTCGGGGTCGATCTCGATACCTCGATACCTGACGATGAAGAAAAGAAACTTTCTGGAGGTGACCCCGAAGGCACACTTTAACGGGTTCATCTTCAGGTGACGAGAACGGAGAAAACCGAACACTTTCTCAAGGACTTTGAGATGGTCCTGGCACTAACGAGATTTAACCACCAGGTCATCTACATATCACTCCACCAGCATCCCGAGGATCGGATTGAATATGCGGTACATACCCCGTTGATAGGTGGCACCGGCGTTCTTCAGGACGAAGGGCATAACCCGATACCAGAAAGTGCCCTTGGGGGACATAAAGGCAGTGTACTCTTCATCCTCAGGGGCCATCCAGATTTGGTTATACCCGGAGTACCCATCCATGAAAGAGAGGGCTTGGAACCCGGCCATTGTGTCAATCAACAACTCTGTCACAGGAAGGGATAAATTCATCCTTCGGACAGTGGCAATTAAGATCATGTAAGTCGACGCAGTCCCTGATCTGCCCAGTCTTCTTCATGACAGGCACAATTTTTGCTAGCCACCTGGGGTACTGGACTTCCCTGACGAAGTTGGCCTTATTGAACTTATCATCTTCAGCCTCAACCATGGAACTGGGAAAGGGGTACATTTATCTTAGAGGCTGCTTGAACTCGCAATGGATTGCTGGGAGGCCAAGGCGGTGGACGACTACCTGGGGATCTAGTCCCGACATCTCATCATAACTCCAGGAAAACACATCATGGTTCTGTTTGAGGAAGTCTATGTACCGTTTTCGTTCCTCGGGAGGGATAGCGGTGCTGACCAATGTGGGCCTCGGGTCTGCCTCACTACAAAGGTTCACCTGTATGAGCTCGTCGACCGTGGCAAAGACGCCCTCCTCAAATGTAGGAGGAGCATCTTCCATGTCTTCATCTCCGCTTGGGGAAAGATCGTCCACGGGGGGAGCCGTTTCGGGGCTGCTCGATCCTGATGGGGAGCTAGCACCGGCTTGGGCGGCATAGGTTATCACAATGGGAGGCTCATGCACCGCGGAGACCGTAGCGACAAAGGCGGTTGATCCAATCCCATCCGGCCTGCGGCCCAAGGGGCCGCGCTTTACGACATCGAAGTAGTGGTGTCGCGTTGGCCTGAGCTAGTCGATCCTGGCTCGATGAAACATGCACGTATGACGCACAGCCGTTGCCATAAGCCCAACGTCCCGATATCGTACGGGGGTAGGAGGCTCGGGGATCACCCGGGCATGGTTGATGTAAGAGTACGAGGTGATTTCTCGTCGTCGCTTAGACCTAGAAATATGAATTCCTCGGGTACCCGAGACAACAATGCACTCTCCCATATCAGGAGTTGTGGCCTCCAACAGATGGATTGGGAAGACATATGCGTCATCCAAACCTGCCCAGGGATCACTCGCGACAGTGGTAGGCTCAACCTCACCTGCCAGGATCTTCTTGTCCTTGCTCTTGTAATAGTCTGCATCCAGGTAACGAGCTTCACAAGAGGAAAACATGGACGTATCTCATTGGAGCACACCCACTAGACCCTTAAGGGAGTATTTGAGTCACTGATGGTATGATGAGGGAACCGATGCGTGAAGATGGAGCCACGGCCTGCCCATCAACGCATTATAGGCAGTGTCCTGAGAGACAACCATGAATTCAGTATTGGCAATTAAGCCACCGAACTGGGTCTTCAGACGAATCTTGCCGAGTGGAGTTTTCTCGGTCCTGTCATACCCCTAGATTCTGAGGTCGGAGGGAGTTAAATCATCTTCAGGCAACCCCAGTTTTCGCAGTGTCCGAGTTGGGATCAAGTTAATCCCAGAACCCTTGTCGACAAGACAGCGACGGACCTCCATGCCATTGAACTGGACGGTGATGTACAGTGGGAGGATGTGCCCTTGTATGGGAGAGTCTTCATCATTACCGGAGAATGATATAACCTCCTGACATTCGGTTTCCTCAATCACCTCGGTGTGGAAGGCTTCTGCGGCCGCTACCTCCGTTTCAAACTGGAGGGGGCTCCTCAGAGCCTTAGCAAGCACCTCACGCATTTCAAACGAGAGTATGAGGGCCTCCAGGTTGGAAAGCCTTGCCGGAATGTCGGCGAAATGCTTTAGGACATCATACTTTTGCGCCAATCGCAAGCTTCTGCTTATAGGAGGTCGCTCTGCGATTGGGGGCATGACGGGCCCTGCTGGCGGGACCGGTGACTGACTGGTACTAGGTATGTCCCGCTATTCACCAGCTGAAGCCCGGGAGGTGGCTTCCATGCTAGGACCAGAAGGCCGTAGTCGGCCAACGGCAGGGCTGGGATGGTTGCGACATGGGCAAGGAAATTCCGCCCGATCCAGCAACACGAACGGTGGTGGAAGGGAACCTGTTGTCACCGGATGAGGGAGCTGTGAGTGCTGCTCTCTACACCGGGCCTGCTGCCTGCTCTCGGTGGCGTGCACGGCCTGACTAGAGGTGACGACCGCCATGCCCCGATGATTCACGTAGCCACGGCTCTGTCGACATTAACGACGGCTGGGGACATCGGGGAGGTTCACCCGGCGCTCCTCGTCGTCGGGAGCCACAAAGGGATTTACCAACTCTTCTGTGTTAACCAAAGTGTACCCTGGGCTCTCATGGAGATTCACCCGGTTCTCCTCGTCGTCGGGAGAAACAAAGGGATTTACCAACTCTACGGTGTTAACTGAAGCGTACCCCAGGCTCTCGGGGAGATTCACTCGGCGCTCCTCGTCGTCGAGAGCCACAAAGGGATTTACCAACTCTACGGTGTTAACCAAAGCGTACCCCGAGCTCTCGGTCGAGGAGTCATCCATTAACGGACGGGGTATCGGAGGTATCCCCATTCCCGGGAGCATGAAATTGCCAAGTGTGCGAGAAGATGACGGCAATGGCACGAAACGTTCTTTCTTCTTGCGTCGCCGCCTACTCTTCTGGGAAGAAGCAGGCTAGGACGATGAGGTCGAAGCGGCGCTTGTGGATTCTGAGGGCTCTGGCCGGTCCAGGCGGGAACAGATGATGCCATGGGAACGGGCGACCGTCCTGCGGGCCATCCAGTCATTATAATTCCAGGACCCACGGTCGGAAACCTATTCCCACCCGTCCCCGTCGTCACTACTGCCAACTGATCCCACAAAGACACCTTCCACCTGTGCTGGGGATGGGCCCAACCTGACTATGTTGTTTTCAATCTGGTCTTGGTTCCAATCCTATAACACATAGAATTGTTGGATGGTATGTCCCAGTAACCATTTGATAAGGGAAGTAGTCAGGGCGATCCGCGAGACACGCCTCTTCTGGCTTCCGGCACTCAGGCAGCCGCTCAATCCTCTGCTCCAAGGCGCTACGGAAATAACCGGGGACCTGGGCCTCATCAAATGAGTAAGCCCGATTCCTCCTGCCTGGAAGGGGGACCCTTGGGGGATGACCATGGATAGGGACCGGAGGAGCAGACCGAGGAGGCGGAGCCAGATTACCTCGCCTAGGTGGTGGTGGTGTGTTACGCGGAGTCTCCTGCCGATTTTGAGGCGGTCGCTGCTGGGCCGGAGGCTGTGGGGGTCGACCCCTATGAGCCTACTGAGATGGACTCACCGGCTGCAAATCTAGCTGTCTGGGGGCCTCTATCTGTGCCACAACAGCAAGCTCGGCTCTGGCGGCTATCCTTACGGAGATCACAGGAGGCAGCGGGCGTGCCTGGCTGGCCTGTTGCAGGGCTTCTTCGAGGTGTTGAGCCATGTCCGAGAAGTCCCGGAACCCTCCAGGGTAATTCTGCGTGATCAGGGAAGGAACCAAATCTGCCTTGACTTTCCCCACACACATCATCTGTAAATGCTCCGGAGTCAGTGGAATGTCAAGGGAGTACGTGAGCCCCTTCCACCGGGCGACGAAGTCCGCGACTCGCTCGTCAGGCATTTGCCTGCACCTGAAGAGGTCTGCAATGTTCGTCTTCCGGGTTGTGGAACTGAACTTGTAGAGGAATTGTCGACGAAGGTCCTCCTAGCTAGTTACTGATCCAACAGGGAGCTGGCTATACCAAATGAACGCTGGTCCCTCCAGCGTCTGAACGAATCACCGGAGCTTGGCAGCCTCCTGCTGCGCCGGAGTCCCCAACATAGGCCCGCACCTCGAGTTGAAGTGGGCTAAGTTCTATGGCGGGTCTCCGGTCACGTTAAAGGGGGAAAAAGTGGGATTTTCAAATCCTCGCGGGGCCGGCATGTCATCCACCCATGCGAGGTATAACTTTCCATCCGGTGGGATCGCCACCTACCGAGTTTCCAGGGCCTCCAAGCGTGCGATGAGTACCTCCATCAGATCATACGGATGTGTATTCATGTCATGACGGGGATCTCTAACCACAATCGCATTTCTAGGCTCTTCGATACGATAGTCGCGCTCAACGGCTCGGGGGGCAGCTGGCGGAGCGACTGTCGGAGTGGCGGGAGGAAATCGAGCAGGGTCTCCCAGGTTGCCTCGCTGCTCGGGAGGGTTTGGCGAAACATATCGCCCCCTATTGCCATGGGCTCCAATGTCTCCCCTATCGGTGAACACGACACAGTCACGGTTTCCCGGGGGGATCTCAGCAAGGGGTAGATGCTCCTGCCTCTGCTGTCCTGGTCTAGGGTTGCCGTAGACAGGCCGCCACTCTTCAATGCGTTCGTCCCAGAGCTCATCAACCAGCATTTTTTTCTCGGCTAGCTATTGGCACAGCGTGGCCTTCTCGGGATCTTCCTCTGCCTTCTGCACTATGGCAGATGGGTCGACGAGTTTGACAGGCCTGACGGGCTCTTTACCCTTGTCGATGTTTCGGCTCAGTGCCAGTGCCTCCATGGGTACAGGAAGTCCTAGGAGGCTCCTCTGTTGGAGATTAATCCTCCCATATGGGTCCAGCAGCTGCCTTTCCTCGGGGGGTGAGTCCCTGTCAAGGGGCTCCACAATGTTTCCGTCATTTGAAAGGTCAGCCATGTTGACTACTACTGCTCTTGGCGACGTTCCCTCAGGGCTCCCCAGTGGGTTGGGCTGCCGGCGGATCGCACAGAAGAGGAGATCAGCGTACTACCCCCACCCGTGGATGTGACGTGGGGGATGGCCTCCTAAATAACCCTACTGAGTACTTGAAAACTCTGGGCGCATTTTTGCTGAAGGGCCTCGTGGAGGCCCATCGACTCGGGGTGCCGGACCGCGGGGAGTGCTGCTAGGTCAACCCGGTGGCACTGCTCACCAATCTCCTCGAGGTGCGCTTGGCTCCCGGGATAAGGTGCCAGCTGATGACGGAGGCGGGAGCGAGTCACCCGAAGAATCTGGCAGAATCATTCAAACTCTCCCGGGGTGAGTGACTCTGGCACATCAAAACCCGATTTTGAGACCGGCCAAAACATCTCAGGGAAGTGGCCCACTACAAGAATGGTCCAGATGCTCCATGGCTCCGGCTCGGGGTCCAGAACTTGCCCCTCCTACTCGTCCACCGATGAAAGTCAGGGAATTGGGAATGGCGTCGAGGCAGACCGTCGGGGAAGTGGGCTGGTCGGCGCGGAATACGGTGAACATGCAGATTGGTCGATGATGCCTCAGTCATCCTCCCGAGGTTGCAGTGCCCTGGACGCCACGTCGCGATAGGATGGGCCGGCGAATGGGCCTCCTGTCGCAACGACGGTGCTCGATGAGGGTTTTTCATCTCGCGATCCTTCCGTCGGTCCCCAAACGAGCTCCTCACCCTCCCTAACAGGGGTGGGAGGTGCTTTCGAGGAGATCAGCGGCAACTGCGGGCTTGATCCCTCGTGGTATGCCAAATCCTCATCGTCCTAGATATACCTTCGAATGGAGGAGGTAATCATATGGATCTCGCATTCGGGGAGTACGAGACTGACCCGCCGCATCCCCATCCCCACCCACAACTCGAAAGGTTGGGGGGGGGGGAGGTTCCATCATCGAGTCGTACTGTACCTCGAAATCCAAGAAATGGGCTGGTCTGATTCCCGTCCGGACTCCCCTGACATTCCTCCGACGGTGACGACGCCCAGCCTTCCTGCCCCTGGGTAGTTCCTCAGGGTAAGGACGACTTCTATCATCGGGTCCCCCGGCCACAATAGAGCTGGGGCAGAGGGGACCGAAGGCCGGGGTGCGAGAAGAACCGGGACAAATGTCGAATGGGACAAGGGGAGGACCTCCATGTGAGTGAGTGACTGGATACACAACGGATCCATGCTCGCAATCGGCGGTAGGGGGAGTGACCTTATACCCCCTGTGGTGGGTGCTGGAAGGAGTCGTACCCGAAGCATAGCCGTCGTGAAGAAGCCTTCGGCTTCCCAGATCGGTGGTACGGGATAAGCCTTCATGTTGAGCGGCACTACAGCAGATTGGCCCGCAGTGGCCATTTCCAGTGTTCAAGACCGGGAGATTCGACCCAACCTGCCTGCGGGGTGGTCGGGGTTTCGATCCCAGTCAGGCACGCGGTTGCCCCTACTCAACATGCACAGGGATCTGGGAACAGGAGTCAGCAGTGGTTGGGGCCACAATGGCTGCTGATGCTGGTTCCCCAGGACGGGCATTCTCCCCAACTCGCGCCCGACGCTGGTGTCGAGTCAGATGAGCCGGAGCCAGCGGTGCAGGCATGAAGATTGCCTGCTCCTCGGCTCAGGGAGTCGGGTGGCGGCGTCGATGCAGCCTGGTGGGGTTTGTTGCCGGTAACCCCTGTGATGGATCGCCGATCGGGTGGACCCGGGCATCCTCCACCTCATTAGCGTATGGGAGGGATGTGTCACAGTTCTCCGGGGATAGGCTCCCTATGCGGTTGAACGTAGGCATGGGGAGTGGCGGCTCCCTGCGCGGCCCTCGAGGGCGGCGATGCTGGTGAGGCACGACCGCCTCTAGATCCAAGCAGGCCATGCCCCTGGTGGGGATGATCCCTTCATCATCATACCTACGAACCAGGTTATTGATCACCCTCTGTTGGATGATTTCTGATGGGGAGAGGGGGCGCAAGCGTCTGGCTGCTACAACGGTCGAAGTCGGAGCGGCAGTGGGATAGGTGGGACCGTGTGGGGTAGCCGCGTCGACACTGCCCCTGCCCCTGCGCCGGTGTGCAGGTGGGGATCGAGCTCCGAATGCAGTGATCTGATTCCTGGAAATAGGGAGATGAACCCATTAGTATCAACAGGAAAGGAGATCGACAACCAAGGCCCAACATCATTCTGTCTTCAGTGGTTGGTGAGAGGGAAGCATGCTGATGACATCACAGAACAGAGTAGTCAACATCCTGACGGCCTTGACACCTGGCGGGTTCACGTCCCTGTGAGGGTTACCCGGACATGGTGACATGCTATTATTCCGATGCTCCAACGGCTACCATTCCTCGTGTTGAGGAGAAGAGCTTCACGTCGGGTTCACCATTTTCTGTTTCTGACACTTTTGATGGGGGGAGCACGTCCGTCCGCAGGGGAGGGTGCGCTGCTTGTGGCCCCGCATTCCCACTTTCCAAAGGCGGGCAACATCTGTTCCATGTTCAGGGACGTCTGCTCCTTGATCGAAACCGGGATGATGGGATGTCGGTTCTTCCTTCCATGGATTCCTCTTCGGAGCTCGTCTCCTAGTCCGGGTCTCCCTCAAAGATTTAAGATGGTTTCGTGAAGCTCATTCCCGGTGCCATATCTACATGGACACCAGTTAATTGCGCTTCTTCCGTCAAGACGCTCCAAGGGGTCTTGTCGGGACAGCACCTGCGGTGAGGAGAATGGTCACGTTGGGGAATCATCAGCATGCCTGTCTTTGGTCCCTCATCACAGGGCTTCTCGAGGGCGCAGAAGCCCGAGGCATCCCACATCGAATGCGGGGAATGTGTACCATCTAAGGTTTTCCTCAGCTTCCCATCTTTAACACGGGGTATGTCGCGAGTTTAACGTCTTGCAGAGACGGATCGGGTTTAAGGATCCCCAGGTATAAGGCCCCAGCCTTAAACCTTACTTAAAATTGAATTAAATGAATAATTCACATTGAGGATCTGTTCAGGTTTAGAGTTTTAGAGAATTAGGACATAACTATTACATCTCAAAAGATTACAAAGTAGTCTCTTCTACTAAATTTCCATAAAATAAAAAATCTTAAAAAACATGTCTAGTTTCATGTTTTAGGTAGAATGACTTTCCCTTGATCCCATCCTTGACCCTATTCCATGCTAAGTCCTGTGAAAAACATTTCAAAAACTTGGGATGAGCATAAAAACTCAGTAAGGGATACACAAAGGATAAAAACTGTTAGTTTATCAATCAAAAATAAAACCATGTATACTTTATCACGTTAATACTTTTCACCTTTATTAAGTAGTAAAAACTCTTCACTGAATAAAATGTCATTACTTTCCTTTTTGTACCCAAAGGATTACCATAAAACCCATATAAAGAACAGATAACATATATAAAGGTAACTTGGGACATAAACATACTTAAGTGGAATAACCATACGGTCGACTCCCACACATATCACTTAATGGAATAGCCATACGGCCAATTTCCATACATACTAAATGGAATAGCCATACGGCCGACTTCCATACCCAATGCATTGGAGGTTATAACGTAACCACCCGTCCTGGTATTCACGGAACCACTCGTCATATGGTTTATAATGTAACCACCCGTTAAAATGTACAAGTACCAATATAAATTCATAAAACATAAAACCAATATAAAGGAATGATAACATTTCCACATTTCAATCACAATATATCATAAATATATTGACATAATAGAATCCTTTATCAAAACCATTTTCAATACCAAAATACATAAAAGAGTATATGGTATTTATTTTATTCTAAAAACATTACGGCTTGTTGATGAATCCAAAGACCAAATAATACTCGCGGAGGCAGAAAAGGACGTTGTCACCGCGTACGTTAAAAGAAACATTCCTTTTTGTCGTTTTGTAAAACGCTTCGTAGAAAACGATTCATTTTGTATAAAAGTAAAAGTCAAAGGGGTTTATAAACTGTATAAAAGAAAGTTGGGTATAAAACAAAATATGCCTCAATGAAAGGAGATTGAGACGAAGTTCCTTACCTTGGGTCCAACTTGAATCGATCGTTCTTTAACATCCTTAAAATCGGGTAACTCCCCTTAGTTTGAGCTGAAAGGCTTCCTTGGAAAGACTTCTGCCCAAAGTGAGGCTTCAAGGAGTAAGAGAGGGATGTGGAGAGCCAAAATGGGCAGGGTTTTGCCGAGCCAAATTCTTTGGGAGTGTGGGAAAAGAGGTAGAGGTGGGGGCCTTTTATAAGAGGAGAGGAGGGGCACTTTTGGAAAGTAAAGAAATATTACTTTATTTGAAAATGTGTTTCGGTTTTAAAAGGTCCCACATTGATATAATTCGTGGATAAGGTGATAAGGGTGCGAAATCCACCCATCCAATATGTTTTGGACATGTGTAGTTCATATATTTCACATTATCCTTCCATTTTATTTAAATCGTCAGATAATGATGTCATCGCTGCATCATTATGATGTCATAAATAATTTAATTTATATAATGTCTAAAAATTATAAAAAAAATACTATGATGTAGGAAAACTTTTTATCTTTCCAATAACTATTTATAATCAAAAATATGATCTTTATAACCCCATGTAAAATTGTTTTCGTAAAATAACTCAAGTTTGTGTCATTTTTACATTAACATTAAATAAAAAGTTATTTATGTCATTTCCCAACCAAAGTGGATCCATGGGGTCCCCATGTTGACCCATGCCTTGTCTAGGTCGGCCATGACACAACCAATGAGGGTAGGACATGTGTCAAGCTCATCTTATTTTATTAAAGCATTATTTTTATCTTAAACTACACTAATTACCACTAATCGCGATTAAAAACTTAATAAGTTACTATTCACCAAAAAATTATTTTAATCTCATTGAACCACATTTTACTTCTTGATGACAACCATGTATGTCGGATTTTTGAAAATAAAAACACAATGATGGAAAAATATAATTTAAACGGAAAATCAGTTTTTATTTGTTCCACTTAGTGGTTTCACTATTCATAAAAAATTGATGTTTTTCAGAAAATTACAAAAAATTCACCCTAAGCTATATTTGATATTATGAATTCAAAAATGAAGTCTATTTTAAAAAATTCAAAACATATATGTCACATTAATTAATTTAATAATTAAATTCCCACTGTCAGAGAAAATAGCGTGTTTTTATGAAACAATAAGTATCGAAAGATTGACACTAGTTTAAGTCCGATTTCAAAGTGAAATTAATTCCAACGACCACTATTGGATTTAATGGTAAAAATATTTTCTAATTTCACTTTAAAACCAATTAAAATGATAATCTAATAATATAAATAAATTAGATTAAAAAGGGGTTTTGAATTAAAATACAACATTTTACAATATTCATTAAAAAATGAACTTTATTGGAAAGATACCAAAAATTTACACAAAGTAAATTTTGATGTCCCGATTCTAAATAAGAATTTTATTTTGTCCAAATAGAATTTATAAGAGTGAACAAAACTATATTTAATGACGGCTCTCCATCAAAAGGTGATAAGTGAACCTTTAGTGAAAACTAGGGAATATACACCTAAAATTGAATTCTTTCCGTATTTTAAGCCTTTATCCTTTATTGGATAAATGTTAAAACATTTAAAAACAAATATAATCATATTTTAGTTATTTCTATCCATTCCCACAAATACAACGGCTACATGTTAACTGCTATTTAAAATAATATTATTTTATTATTAGAGTGCAACGTAAGATTCCCAAGAAACTCGTTATTGCGTGTTGGGTACACCATCGAGCATAGCATCCCCTTTAAAGTCATATCAATATTTTATTCACAAATATGGATAAATATAAAGATGTTATATTCTTTATTTACCTGGGGTGTTACATCCTTCCCCCCTTTTGGGAATTGCATCCTCGCAATTTTAAAATTGGGCTTGGAAACATCCTTTAAAATCCCACATCGGAACAAGAGTCGGTAAAACAATCACTTTAAAATAAAGGAAGATAAGTACAGAGGTCACCCGAGTTAACCCATATTGGGATTCCATGTAGAAAAACATGGACATGGAAGAAAAATCAAAGGGTAATGTTCTTGAGGGAGAGTGATAGTAAACATGTATAGGAGAAAGTTAACAATGAGAAAATCACACACTTGTGATGGGTTAAACGGTATTCGATTCCCCAGTAGGAAAAGTTAATAGACAACATTTTTGTTTTATGTTATTTTTATTGAGGAATTTATTCATAAAGAAACATAATCACTTATCATGTTGACTTTCAACTTTTACTAGATTCCTTAATCAAACTCATCTTTTTTTTCCAAAAGATGAGTATTTAGGAAGACATGTTCGCATTAAGAGTGCTATTAACAACTTCTTAGAGGAGAACCTAATCCACAAAAAAAGAACTATACAATTCCCATGTCTTCAAACCATAACCAAAACTAGAACCAAAAAGGTTACTATAAGATCAGATAATCCAGAAAAGGATAACCCTATAAAAAGAAAATCTATGCTTAATCTCCAAAATTTGTCCAACAAAACCCAAAGTTCAACGAAGACCATTAGATAAACAATTTGTCCATAAAATTCCTCAAAGTAAACCAATATAAGATTGAAACCCAAACATTTGAAGGATTTAGTCACATATTCTTCCAATTTAAATCGTAACATTTATCTCCAAACAAAATCAGTTGCTCTTAAAGTCTCGCATTGAAAATTAATTAACCTAATCACATATCCTCCATGATAGGTTAATCATTTTTATAAATAACCCAAAATAAACTTACTCTTAATTCATAAAATCATATAACTAAAAAGAATCAGTCAAACTAACCAGGGACTTCACGTAGTCCAGTGGTAGGCGATAAATGTCAGTCGCACTTTGGTTGTGGGTTCGATTCCCGCAGCTTTGTCCGATGCGACGGGTTGTCACACGGTCTGCGTGTTGTCCTTTTTCCAAAACTATATAATTCTTAAATCATTCCCCAAAAAGGGATAAAATCATCAAAAATAACCATAACATAATTTAACTTCAATTTTATCTCATGCCTTTCACTTCAATCATAACATATAATAATCCATAATTACCTCAAAAGTAAGGATCATATAAACCCAAATGGTTCTTTATAACTATGTCCACAAAAGAAAAGATAACTATTCCATGAATAAAATTTGCCTATATTATTCATCAGGGTTACACATAATATAAAAAGTCTTCTAATGTAACCCCATCATCAAAAGAGACTTAATACTCTTAAGAATTTCACCATAACTTTGGAATCCCCTATATGTTGACATCTTACTCATTCAATGTTCTTCATGATCCATTAACCATTCCGTTCCAACTCATTCTGAAATACCTCTTTCCTACAAAAAAAATCATGAATCATATCCTAAGATTCCAAAAAAGGAAAACAATAGTCATGAAATAATACATACCTTTGATTGGTCATTGTCAGTTTCTTCATCCTCGATCGGAATAGCAATAGGTATTGGTATACGAGTATTTGTATGATCTTGGCGATCGAATTCATGAAACTTCTTAATTGGACATGTGTTTGCATAATGACCATGCACAGCACATTTAAAACATTCAATTGATCCCTCAGAAAGAACTTCTTTCCCTTTCCTCGAGTCAACTGGATGCTTCCTTTTTCCACGGCAGGTTCTTTCTTTATGACCTTCATTTCCACATCTATATCATATTTCTGTCCCTTTGAAACATTTTTCTAGGTGTTTCCTTCCACATCTTTGACACATAGGTTTTTGAACACACTTACCTTTATGATTATTACCTGTACTTCCGTAGGGATTTGTTTCTTGCATATATGATGCCTTAGAGAAATCTCCAAGGTTTAGGTGGTCAATCATGACTCCAGATAGTTGGTTGAGGATAAACACAAGAGTTCTCATTAAAGCCCCCATATCATTCAGTTTCTCGCTCAGAAAACTGTCACAGTTTCCTTCACATCCACTGTTACCTTGGTGCTTGCTAGATCCAGCCATTTACTAAAACCAAAAAGGGTCATTGTGAGTATAACAACGAAACCATCATGTACTAATGAGGAAGATAAACAATAAGATATTCTTACTCATCCACTTTATCTAAAACAAGGACTCTGTCTGAAATCCTAACCATTATAGTAATGTCACTTATGCTTAAAGAATACCCTAACCTTTAATGTCATCTAAACCGACCTTTGATACCAACTATAAGGCCCCAGCCTTAAACCTTACTTAAAATTGAATTAAATGAATAATTCACATTGAGGATATTTTCAGGTTTAGAGTTTTAGAGAATTAGGACATAACTATTACATCTCAAAAGATTGCAAAGTAGTCTCTTCTACTAAATTTCCATGAAATAAAAACTCGTAAAAAAAACATGTCTAGTTTCATGTTTTAGGTAGCATGACTTTCCCTTGATCCCATCCTTGACCCTATTCCATGCTAAGTCCTGTGAAAAACATTTCAAAAACTTGGGATGAGCATATAAACTCAGTAAGGGATACAAAAAGGATAAAAACAGTTAGTTTATCAAACAAAAAGTAAACCATGTATACATTATCAAGTTAATACTTTTCACCTTTATGAAGTAGTAAAAACTCTTCACTGAATAAAATATCATTACTTACCTTTTTGTAACCAAAGGATTACCATAAAACCCATATAAAGAACACATAACATATATAAAGGTAACTTGGGACATAAACATACTTTAGTGGAATAACCATATGGTCGACTCCCACACATATCACTTAATGGAATATCCATACGGCCAATTTCCATACATACTAAATGGAATAGCCATACAGCCGACTTCCATACCCAATGCATTGGAGGTTATAACATAACCACCCGTCCTGGTATTCACGGCACCACCCGTCATATGGTTTATAACGTAACCACCCGTTAAAATGTAAAATTACCAATATAAAATCATAAAACAGAAAACCAATATAATGGAATGATAACATTTCCACATTTCAATCACGATATATCATAAATATATTGACATAATAGAATCCTTTATCAAAACCATTTTCAATACCAAAATACATAAAAGAGTATATGGTATTTATTTTATTCTAAAAATATTACTGCTTGTTGAGAAAGCCAAAGACCAAATAATACTCGTGGAGGTGGAAAAGGTCGTTGTCGCCGCGTACGTTAAAAGAAACATTCCTTTTTGTCATTTTGTAAAACGCTTCGTTGAAAAAGATTCCTTTTGTATAAAAGTAAAAGTCAAAGGGGTTTATACACCATATAAAAGAAAGTTGTGTATAAAACTAAATATGCCTCAATGAAAGGAGATTGAGACGAAGTCCCTTACCTTGGGTCTGACTTGACTCGATCGTTCTTTAACGTCCTTAAAATCGGGTAACTCCCCTTAGTTTGAGCTCAAAGGCTTCCTTGGGAAGACTTCTGCCCAAAGTGAGGCTTCAAGGAGTAAGAGAGGGATTTGGAGATCTAAAATGGGCTGGGTTTGGCCGAGCCAAATTCTTTGGGAGTGTGGGAAAAGAGGTAGAGGTGGGGGCCTTTTATAAGAGGAGAGGAGGGGCACTTTTGGAAAGTAAAGAAATATTACATTATTTGAAAATGTGTTTCGGTTTTAAAAGGTCCCACATTGATATAATTCGTGGATAAGGTGATAAGGGTGCGAAATCCACCCATCCAATATGTTTTGGACATGTTTAGTTCATATATTTCACATTATCCTTCCATTTTATTTAAATCGTCAGATAATGATGTCATCGCTGCATCATTATGATGTCATAAATAATTTAATTAATATAATGTCTAAAAATTACAAAAAAACTACTATAACGTAGGAAATCTTTTTATCTTTCCAATGAATATTTATAATAAAAAATATGATCTTTATAATCCCATGTAAAAATTGTTTTCGTAAAATAACTCAAGTTTGTGTCATTTTTACTTTAACATTAAATAAAAAGTTATTTATGTCATTTCCCAACCAAAGAGGATCCATGGGGTCCCCAAGTTGACCCATGGCTTGTAATGGTCGGCCATGACACAACCAATGAGGGTAGGACATGTGTCAAGCTCATCTTATTTTATTAAAGCATTATTTTTCTTAAACTACACAAATTACCACTAATCGCGATTAAAAACTTAATAAATTACTATTCAGCAAAAAATTATTTTAATCTCATTAAACCCCATTTTACATCTTAATGACAACCATGTATGTTGGATTTTTGAAAATCAAAACACAATGATGGAAAAATTTCATTTAAATGGAAAATCAGTTTTTATAAGTACCACTTAGTGGTTTCACTATTCATCAAAAATTGAAGTTTTTCAGAAAATTACAAAAAATTAACCCTAAGCTATATTTGATATTATGAATTCAAAAATGAATTCTATTTTAAAAAATTCAAAACATATAAGTCACATCAATTAATTTTATAATTAATTCCTGCTGTCAGAGCAAATAGCGTGTTTTTTATGAAACAATAAGTATCAAAAGATTGACAGTAGTTTAAGTCCGATTTCAAAGTGAAATTAATTCCAAAGACCACTATTGGATTTAATGGTAAAAATATTTTCTAATTTCACTTTAAATCCAATTAAAAAGTTAATATAATCATATAAATAAATTAGATTAAAAAGGGGTTTTGAATTAAAATACAACATTTTACAGTATTCATTAAAAAATGAACTTTATCGGAAAGATACCAAAAATTTACAGAAAGTAAATTTTGATATCCCGATTCTAAAGAAGAGTTTTATTTGGTCCAAATAGAATTTATAAGAGTGAACAAAACTGTATTTAATGACGGTTCACCATCAAAAGGCGATAAGTGAACCTTTATTGAAAACTAGGGCATATACGCCTAAAATTGAATTCTTTCCGTATTTTAAGCCTTTATCCTTTATTGGATAAATGTTAAAACATTTAAAAACAAATATAATAATATTTTAGTTATTTCTATCCATTCCCGAATATACAACGGCTACATGTTAACTGCCATTTAAAATAATATTATTTTATTATTAGAGTGCAACGTATGATTTCCAAGAAACTCGTTGTTGTGTGTTGGGTACGCCATCGAGCATAGCGTCCCCTTTAAAGTCATATCAATATTTTATTCACTAATATGGATAAATATAAAGATGTCATATTCTTTATTTACCTAGGGTGTTACACTAGCGGGAAACACCGATGTTGGGGCCAGCACGTGGGCGGCCTCCCGTATGACATGGAGTGGGAAAGGGTGCCATGATCTCACTGGGATGTGGCGGCCCGGGTAACGATCAGGATGGATGGTGTGGTGAAGCATGTGGCTTATGTTATAAGATGGCCCAAGATGGGGGATACAATTTAACGTCATACTGGACAAAATACAGTTTAACATCATGCGGGACGCGATATAGTTTAACGTTATGCGGGACGGAATACAGTTTAACATCCTGCGGGATGAGATACAGTTTAACATCATGCAGGATGAAAGATTTGGGGGATTACGCTCTGAGGCGGCCCACGGTGGTCAGGGAACCGACATGGAAAGGTCGGGACGACAGGGTGGTGGGATTGAACCTCGTGGAGGCTTCTTATGTACCGTGCGCTAGCACGGATCAAAGTCCACGTAGTTCGCTGGGATGGGGCTTATGCTCTGAGGCGGCCCATAGGAGGATTTCATGGTCGATGTGCACTCTAAGCCCACGTGAGTCTTGCTCGGTGTGGAAAACAAGAGGCACCAGGAACCAGACGATCACGTCGCGAAGGGTGCGTCCGTGAGAGGTGGAATGGGGCTTACACATTTAGCGGCCCAAAGAGAATATAGGGGCTTACGCGTGGTTAGCGGCCCTTTGTGCCAGGGCTTACTCCAGGGTGGAGGCCCGTGGGGCGACAAAGCGCAGTGGGAAAAGGACTCCACTGGCCTTGGAAGGGGGGAAGTACGAAGATGCATGGGTGCAATCATCCGTACAAAAGGTTAGGAGATTACGCTCTGAGGCAGCCCTTCCCTCGTGGACAAACGCCGTTCCGACAAAGAGTATCTCATTCCATGTGAGGAAGAGTCCATTACCGTGGAGACGAGTGGCGTAAAAAATGTCTGAGCTGGGGGGACCCTGCGTGCGAAGCACGAGGTCGGACCACAGTTTAACATCTTGTGTTAAGGACGAGGTGCTTAGCAGTTTAACGTCCTGCAGCTTGGACGAGGTGGGTTTTCTACACACCCCTAGGGCTTACATGCCCAACTCCCTCTACCCCTTGTGGAGGGGATGGCATCAGCAAGGCCGTGGTGAAAGGGGGTTGCAGGGCAAACCACCGGGGGTTCCACGTTAGCGTGGCTATACGAAGAAGCAATAGCCATTAGCGTGCCTATGCGGACAAGCATAGGGCAAAGCAATGCAATGGGAAACACGGACCAAGGGACCTTGAGGTTACTTCACACGAGCCTGGAAGGCTGTGCGGGAAAACAACGCATGGCGTGCATGCCCGGCAGGGGAGACATTAGGTGCCGGTTGAGGGGGCAGCCAAGCGGCCTCAAGGTGAGGGGTCCTCGGCTCTGTGCATGCAAAAGGGACGATTTGCGCGCAAGACACCGGGACAGAGCACAATTTAAGTTTTGGAATTGCGCGCGAAGAGGGAATTGCGCGCAAGGTTTTCCGCACACGGCAGGGTATTTCCCGCACGGCCCACGGATTGTGTGCAAGCGGGGAAACTTGGGAAAGGGGAAAATTCACTGAAGCCGGTGGAGTTTCGCTCAAAGGCGATCTCCGGGGCAAGGTTGCACGGAATTCAGAATTACCTGGATGTCATCTTTCACATGGGGGGAGCCGAATTGCGCACACCAGAGTCGCTTCGGATTCCTCAACCCCCAAACCGTTCGGGGTCACCTTATATTTATAGGCGACCTTCGGCGAGGAATCCAGGCGGCACGCGAAGTTTTCCGCACCGGGAACCACTTGCGCGCAAATTCTCGCCGCGGAGACACGGGGCGCACAATTATTGCGCGCCTAACTGGTCCAATTCCACGAATCTCAGGAGCACTTCGCGTGCAGACCATTTTTGCGCAGGGATCCTCCTTTATTTCGTGCACCACTTCTCGGGCCTCCGGATCAGGCCTCTGATTCCGAATATGAATTCGCTTCGTCATTCTGAAAATTCCTCCAGGAGTTGCGGGATTTTTTCGGCGTCAACAAGGTCAAGCCAGGTTGACCCAGACTGGGTTGGCCCAAACTGGGTCAGGCCGGGTCGGTCCGACCAGGCCGGACCGGACATGGGCCCACTACTGACCAATTACATTGTTTGGCCATATCTTTGGCACCAGATGACTTTTTGACGAACCATCAGTGGAACTGGCTTCCTTGGAGCGCAAAGGTCCCTTTGAGTATACCCCACTAGAATTCGAGGTAATGTTGACATATGGTTAGGTTGGATCATACACAAATCCAACCCGGCCACCGGGACTAAAAAGCCAATAATTCACAGACCAGGCAACCGATTGACACGTAGTCTGTTGTGATGAGACCCCTAGGACGAGGCGTACCTTTGAGATACTTCGACGTGGGACTTGGTTAGAGTTGGAGTATCGACCAGTAACTTGTGGAGCGGATCTTCCATAGATGAGAAGGAATTTGTGTGGGAATCTAGTAGCTGGGTGAGACTTGACCACTACTGATCGAGCAACTCGGAGTGACTCGTATGGCCTAGTGGGGAGCACCTGGTTGTGGCGGAAGACCCATGGAGGAGGAGCGCCTGGTTGTTATGGATGACCCGCGGTACTCGATAGGACGAGTACCACTACAGGCTATGTGGTGGAGAACCTTGTTGTGGCAGTAGACCTATGGTGGGGAGCGCCTGTGTGTGAGGTAGTAGACCCAGAGTACTGGATAGGAGGAGTACCTCAGTAGTCCATGGTTGGTGGGAAGTGCCTGGTTGTGGTGCCAGGGCCAATGTACGCAATATAGAAGGGGTTCTACAATAGCCAAGGGTTTGAAATGTTACTATCACTAGAATAAAATCCTAGTTGAGCTGAGTCACTAAATTTTGTGTTTACCTAATGGTTGATATGGAGTACTAGATAACATAGGTATATGTATGGTCATATACCAAAGTGGGTTTATCTATTGATTGCATACTTTGTGGTTTATTCTTGTTGCATTTTGTGAGACCTTGCGGGTCTCGGGGTCCCTATTTATTATATTTATACTCACTCCTACACGGGCTTTTCCTGCACCTTGTTGTGTTGGTTGAAGACGACGAACATCGCTGACCGAGGCTCAGTGGACAGGACTAGACGGTACCCAGAGGTGGACCACACGGAGCGACGGTACACAGAGGAGACAAATAGATTTGGAGTGATGTGGAGGCTTTCCATACCTACTCTTCAGGTATGATGTCTTGGTGGTTGATCCGTCAGTTGTTTACCTTTCTCCAGTTGTACTTGTTTTCAGTTTCCTTGTACTTTACAGTTGGGCTTGTATTTCCGACCCCTTTACTTTTCAGCACTCCTTTTTTATACAGTTTTACTTAGTGTTTGCTTCCAGTTTGTACTCTGATTGTGTGTGATTACAATTTATAAAGTCAATTCCTTCTTAGATTTAGTTTTTACGCCTTTGGTGCTAGTCGTCAGCCCTTGGTATATGGAAGGCGGGCTTGGGGTAGTCACAGCACGGGCCCCAGGGGACGAGTTGTGAAAAATCTACTATAGTGACAATTTAATTTTCTATAATGGTATATTTATTAACATCAATATTTTGGAAAATAACAAACAAGAATTGATCCTTTGTATAATTCCCATTTTACCTACATTGTTCTCGTTTCATAAAAAATATCACTTTATAATTACATCTCTATTGACTCAATAGAATAAAATTTAAAACATGATTTACTAAATTCTTAAAATTAATTCCATATTGATGAATAAATATCCATTATCAATATTTTATTGAGTTTATTATGGTTTACTAATAAATTACTTATTCTCCGACTATAATCTTCTTAACTCAATTTCCTAGGGTTTTTTTTATAAATATTATATAGTACCAATTGTAGAAAATAATAACTATTTTTTCAATTAGTTGGTTGATCTTTTTAAAAGGATAATAATTACCTTTTTCAGTTATCCTTAGTGTATCATATGTAGTATCAACAATACTTTATCAATAAAATGGTGAAAAATAAGAAATTGGTGAGATTAAATGATTAATATTAAATAATGTATTCATGATCCAACAAAAATTATGATAAAAGCATTAATAATATGGAATGGATGAATAATTTATTTATATATATATATATATTGGAAAATTAAGAGAAAAAAAAATTAATACATATTGTTTTACAGCATAACCAACAGAATGATTTTTTTATTTTATAAACATACTTTTGAGATTTTTTTCATGACAACATGCATAATGGGATAGGTTATTCACATTAAGATATATTTTATGTATCATGAGTATAACATATTCACTCATTAATAATTTAAATTATGTCCTCACCTCTGAGATATATGTTCTAATGCATTCCTACATAGAATTAAGTGGAATATATAATACCTATAATAATATTAAATAAAAAATTTCTTATAAATAATTTGAATAATGTTGAACACATATTTTATTGAAATGATTTAATTTATGTCAAAAATAAATAAACAATCATGTAATAATTATCCAGATGAATTAAATGGTCTTTATATGATGAGTAATATTATTAAATAAAAATAATAACGTATTTTTAATTTTAATAATAGGTTATGTGATAAATGTAATCAAATGGAGTTGGGTAATTGAAATGTTTTTTCAGTAAAATAGTTATTAGTGAAGCAATGGAATATATCACTTTGAATTGTGAATGAATAAATGGTTTTGTAATGTTCTTGTAATCTAGTGATGTATAAATACCTTTTAATAATAAGGATTACTGAATTTAAATTTTTAATTTACATTGGGGATAAAATCCATTATGAATAAAATCCAAGAACTAGAGATGTTGAAACTGAATGTTCACATCAGAATATACAAAATACTATGATTAAATTCCCTATAAAAATTAATTTGGATATATCTATCCATCACATAGATAATGAAAAATTCTATGAAAATATTATATCAGCAAAACCATAGATACATGATATTTTCGAGATTTATAATAAATGGTTTTACTCATAAGAATTAGGATTATTATATAATATTAATTAATTTATAAATGGCATATAATGGATATATATGACATAATAATATTTATTTAACTATAAAAGTTAAAAAATACAATTTATAATGAATAATAAATGAGTAAGATACAACATTTTCAAGGGCAATTATATAATACTCTCAAATAGTAATGAGAGCGGGAGAGAGGAAATATAGCCTAAACAAGTTTCTTTGAACTATTAAATTGGAAATTAATTTCATTAAAATAATGACATAATGTTTTTAAATTTAAATATTGAATAAAGCCCCTATTAACTTATGATTTTCTGTTTTTGGTAAGTGAGGTGCTTATTTTTAGTATTTAACAAATTATTCTCGTATTATTATTTAATTATAAATAATTATTTACAAATAAAAATATAATATTTAGGATTACTATAAATTGTTTTATATAGATACAAGATAGTGACTTTTAAAAAAATTATAAATATTTAATTCAAAATATTTCATATAGAAACATTTCACTCTTTTCATTCTTATAATTTAAATTAATTATATACTTTACAATAATAATTTTCAATATCTTAATTTCTATAAAATTTTAATCACATTTCTTAATGTTTTTTAAAATATACATCTATATTATATTATTCGTTCATGAATAAGAATTTGACCCATTAGAGTTTTTTATTCTTATTGTGCCATATATTTCACCTTTTATTATATTTTTGATTTATATTTTATGGATAATATAAAAATCTAAATTATATTTCAATACTACGAATTAATAATTTCTCAAAAAAACTATTATTTTCATTATGATCTATTTGTACATGTATTGTTTTTCATAAAGAAGTATTATGTCTTGGATTTAGCATGAAATATTTTCCCAAAATATTAATTATGGAGTTATTGAATAAAATTATTAGTTTTACACAATATGAGGGTAAAGTGTTTTGTGAGTCATAGAAGTGGTTTCAATAGCTATATATATAATTTCATTATTAGCAACTTCATTCATATTATTTGAAAAATGTTTTTTAATTTGGTTTAATCCTATCATTTTAAAACAAAGTGGATAACTCCATTAGAAGAAATAATACAGATAAAACTGATTAAATTATTAAAAAAATCACTATTTAGTTACATTAAAGGGAAAAAACAAATATTAGTGAAGAAGAAAAATAGCTATAATTAGGAATGATTTAAGATTAGACACTATTTATCTAATTTCAACTTATCAAAATTAAATAAATTCATTTATTACTTGAAATATTAATTAAAAAACATTTAAAATAAAAATCAATCTTTTATTGAGAAATAATTTTTTATGTTACATATCAAAATATATAATCTTATTTTACACATTTATATATTTCTATAAAACATTAAAATAGTGCGACTTTTATAGATTTTGTTGGAGTAAAATAAAATCATTTTTAATCATTTAACATTAAATGTAATTTATAGTACGATTATTGTACAAAATATTCATTAAAGGATAATGGTTTATTTAGGATATCCACTCAAAATGAATTTTCAAATACTCTATATACTAAATCCCAACAGATGAAATGTTATTCAAAATTCAAATAGAAATACGATAAAATAATGTTACATTTTATTTCACAGTTGATAGAATAATTGATCTGATGAATTAATCTAAGATATATCCATATTCCAATTGAATCAATATAACTTCCATAGTGTTTTTTTTATAACAAGACAATTTTCATTAAATTTATATAAAAGAAATAATGAAAATTTCCCAAGAAATAACATGGTGAATCCAAGGAAAAATATCATTGATATCCTAACTATTGGATGACAAAATAATTAAATATTAAATTGAATAATCCCATTTTTTAAAATCCTCAACCCAGTTCACTTGAACAACAACCATTCATAGAGTTCCTTGTTGACTTATACACACCTCCCGATGCAACAGATGCTACTGACTACCAAATAAGGATAGATGGATTATGTAGGGAGGCTATATCCTCTAATATCACCATAATAATATTCATATATAATGTAAGAATCCATAAAATATTTAACATTAGAGAAAAAATATGTAATTGTATATAATGAAAATGAAAACAATAACATAGGCATTCTATAGAAAAATAAATCTTAAATAGGTCATAAAATCATATAACAGGTGTAAGATCACCCTATAATTGATTATAAATAATACAAGATGAACATAAAATATAATAATTATATAACCAATCAGTATCCACATAATTTCGATTGAAATTTCTCAATATCCCTTTTCAACTCTTGCATCTCGTCGACCAATTTTCTAGCCATAACATAATTTTTAAAGTCAATCTTAAGGTCTTGACAGGAACCAATGTTCCTATACTATGTGTCAGTATAAAATTATATCATTTTCAACCAATGTTATATTTAATATATTTAATAATTATTAAAATTCATTTATTATATTAAACATGATCCATAAACAACACATGTTTACAACTATCACACTATTAGTTACACAAACATTCACCCTAATGGAATAATTATTCATGCTTCATCAAGTGTTGAAATAGGAAAACACTAACATTCACTAGACACAATATGAGTTTGAATAATATATTATTAATCATTATTATAATTATTGTTAATAATATATAACTACTACCATCCCAAAGGTGAATGATGTATCACCAAGTCACATTACCCTTATGAATAAAAATTATCAAAACTATAATCCCTAGCTAAATGAAATATCATAAAAACATATCCCCTGGCTAAAATATGTATCTTTGTATGAAAAATATTTAACTAATCGTAGTAACAAGGTGAATTTTATATAACTGAAACATTTCCCCTGGATATATTCTATATCACCAAATGTAAATCCAAATTATGAAATATTTATCGTCAAATCATAGTCCTCATGTTGGTTGTTTTACTATTTTAAGAATACCAAATATGAATACTCTATCTCTAAATCATAATCCCATGGTGGATGATTAACAACCAAAAAAAATCCACATGGAGACTGATATATCTTTCAATTAATGATTAATCACCACCAGACAACAAAAATATGAATTATATATCATCTAAACATAATACACATATTGAAAAATGTATTATAATATAAACAACATCCCTTGGGTAAATTATTTATGAACTATTTGAATATAATTATAGATAATGATGAAACATTTTTTGATTGTTGTATCATTAATAAAAACCCATTTAAACTCATAAATGTGGATGATCTACCACTAATGTACCAAGAACATGTGAGTGATTCATTTCCACAATCATAATAATACACATGAATGACTTATCATAAATAACATAATAACTAATTACAAAATGTAACAATGGGGAATAAGTTTTCACCTTAGGAATTAGTTAAATAGAACCCCAGGTACTCACATTGATACCCTTTCCGATGATATTATAAAATAAAAATACTTATAAAAACCCTAACCTCTCCCTAGAATTGCCTGAATCCCACTCTAAAACCTCTATCCTGGGGGTTACATTGATGATAGGATTTAACATTAATCCAAATTACACAAAGTCTAACCCTCCAATTAACGTTTACAAAACATGTGTTCATATCACCAAGGAACATGTGAGGATTATATAAAAGGATCTCAACATAATATAGGTACAATGACAAATCTAACAATCCAATTATCAACTGCCTTTCCACATACCTAGTGGAACATCTCAATTAAGGGCTATATTCCAATTCCAAATGATTTGGATGACCTATCATGATATTGATAGGAATGATCAATTTTCATCAGCTGAAAGATTTGGACATGTTTCCACATTTGGTCAATCTAACATACCCATTGATGTGTTTACCCCATACAACCATTCGTATGGTATTTCATAGACTTTCCACATGTTCCCACTCTAACATTTCATCAATTCCACACTAAACCTCTCATGGTCAATACAACTATTTACCAATATAATAATTCCTCCTTATATTTTGATATCACATTAATATATCCTTCCTCATAGAAAATAAATTCATTAGTGGATATAATAATAGTACATAATACAAAGGGAATTACAAAGAATCCACTAAATTTCCATGCCCCATATTACCTAAGGGAAACCACCCATGAACCCCAATAAGGTCCCAAACACCCACTTTCTAGATATAAAATTCAATATATATATATATAACCATATATTAGTGAAATAAAATGTACCTCCTTTATTATTATACTGTTAATCCCCCCAGAAATATCACTCTTCCCTTGGACAATAAATATCTATGCCCCATCACTAGTCTCGATCCATTAACTCATCCTTGAGGTTTCTAAATTAATTATAAGAAATTTATATATAATTTAAAAATTCAATCAACTATTATATATTTACCTAAAAAAGGTAAAACATAATAGGTGATGTATCATTTCTAAAACGATGAAAAACATTGTGTATAATACTCATGGCACACCCCCAGAATATACTATAGGCCATATTCCAAACATCTATATCTAATTGAAAAATTTTATCCATCAAAATTTTATGAAATCCCAAAAATAAATTAGGGTATGGACTTAAATCATCGGAAATGATATGAATAAAACGTAGTTTCCTTCCTACATCATCCACTTTCAACGTCATACAAATGAATTGATATATCATGGATATTTAACTATACTGTAGTGATATTTTATATAAATCCTGAGAATAATTAATTCAAAATCAATGGATAAGAAGGGGTTAATAGAGCATAAACCATGAGGTGGATCATCTACCACAATAAATTTATCAAGGCTATTTTATAAAAAATAATCCATAGGTTGAAGGGGAGGTGAATAGGTGATAAAATGTGTAACATCCTCTAACCCATGATTTTATGAAGGAAGAAACCCATAGGGGTTTTAAAAAGATCCACCCCTCTATAACATTCAAAACTAACCCCATATAATTTTAAGAAAATATAGCTCAATTAGAACTATATTGGGGTCCACAGAACATTCATAATCCCACCATGGTGCACCAATCCACCATCAAAACTCATGGTGGGTGGTTGGTGGACACTAACTCATCCAAAATGAACTCCATGGGTGTTTACCAATGTTCTAATGGAAGGCTGGTGAAACCTATGTATTTGAACACATTTACCTCATTTCTAGAAACCTAATGTATGCCTTTTAATTCAAAAAAAATCCCAGAAACCACTATAATGATAGTGAAAACACATCAAAAATAACTAAATCTTGATCATTATTGAATAATAAACAATTAAACATTTTCCATGATCCATAGGACTTGAAATTCCACCAACAAAACTGACATGTTTGGGTGTGAGCTGTTACAACCTACCCATTATAACAGTTATCATTCCCAATAAGTTACCTTCTGTATCTCTCAACAAAACATCAGTTACTTCTATTATTTTTATACTCTAATTCCCAATTTTATATTTTGTTTTTATATTCCCCACCATATATAAACCAGTGAGAACTCCCTAGGAAGAGACACCACATTCTATGGCCCATCTAATGTGTCAATCATTTCTCAATTTGTGTGTGTAGTCCCGAATTATCATACAATTTAACCAGTAGCCAGACTAGTGGGTCTCTTGGCTTTAAGTGAACATCTTCATATGCTAGAGGCTACTAACTAGAATCGAGGGAGTAATAGTGGTTCTGTGGGGATACTATACCCTCACAATCAGAGTAGAACAATAGTATATTGAATAAAAAAAAGTAAATAGCAGAAGAATAATATAATATTTGAATAAAAATGACCAAATCCAGTTTATAAAAAACATGCATGCATATAATAGTTATTTCAAATAACATAAAGTAGTAAACAATACCTCATTTTTTACTTTTCAGAAAAAAAGATTTACAAAAATTCCCTATGGTCGATCTCCATAAGCATCTTGAGCATCATCTAGGACATTTTCTCTTGACTCTATGGTACAAGTAATACGATAATCAACCTAGATCCTTTAAATATATAGTCTAAATGATACCAACGGTACACGAGTAGGGTATGAGATATCAATATTAATAGGTTGTCACCCACAATGTCTATCATAATCTAGATAGTTAAATATAAATTAATAAGTGTGAATGTATACAGAATAATAACATACATAATAAATAAAAATCTCTTATTCAAGTTTATATGGGACACCTGATGGCTATACCTACTTCGACCCATGGCTAGTGTATGAACATTCTACCAATCCATTAATCGATTAATAATAGTTAATAAATAATTTACATTTTTTCAATAATGAAGGTTCCAAGATGTAACAAGGAAACATTTGATTATATTTAATAATTATGTTCTAAGGTAATAAACAAAGAGATTTAGACCACAAGAATCACTAATTCATTAATAATTGTAGCCTGGATAAGGATAATAGTGTATTCCAAGGTGCATAGCCCAAGGTATTCTGCAAAAAGAATCCTACTGAGTCCATGGAGTACATCGAGGGTAAAATGGGGCTAAGCAATGACTAGGCCCGATGGGATTTAAACATGGAACCTACTTGTCAATGTTGGATCTAAGGAGTCTATCCAAGTCATCCTGTAGTACTAGATGATTGATCCTACGGTTTCATAACGGGCATCCAAATTTAGATGAGGATCAGGTTCTAGTTCAATTTCAACCAAAGAAATACAAATCCTTCAATTCAGAATTGGGTCCCGAGTGCTCAAGTTATTTCCTTGAAAATCCAAGTTGATCTCATGTTGGAACAATCCTATTTTCGTAATGGAGTAATATATAATTCGTAAGGTTCGAGCAATTTCCATTCATAGCGTGAAAATGCTAATTGTGCAAGAAACCATTTAATCATGTAATAAGTAATCAATAACTTTATTTAAGGCATTTTCAATAATCAAGGGTCACTCTGCTACATTCCATTAACATGTTAAGGGGTTCTACAAATATGGAACCAATTATTCAATTACATTTAATATGGATAATTAATTTCCATAGCACACTTGACTATTTCTATTTCACATTTAATTATCACATTGAAGAACATACATTAGGTTGGTCATGTGGTGAGCATACATGGTACTTTACATTATACATTTTATAATATAATTCAAACCATTTAATATAGAAATTTTTATCCACAGAATGGTAAATCCCAGCCACACCTGAATGGTGGCCAAAATCTGCCAAAACATGAGAAATGTTTTTTGGTAAAACAACTTACATGGGTGTTTCCAATCTAAAAACTGGACTGACCACTTAGATGGTGACTTGGTCCTATAATCAGTTAAAAATGGAAACTCTATTTTTCAAATTTCATTAGGGTCAATTTCCAAAACAATCCATATTTCAAATGTAAAATCAAGGAATAATGAAATATCATTATAACAATCCAAACAAGAATAAGGGTATAATCGCTAATTTTTTTCTTGAAGATAGCGCACCTCCATTAGAGTGGTTTTATTATAAAATCCTGGTATTTCATATCATACAAATCATTTATTACATTTGTAATTTCAAATAATGAAAGATAATGAATTTAAATTTAGAAGTTATTTAATTTGAATACTTCATTTCATAAATTAAAATCTAACAAAAATGCAATATGAAATTAATTAATGCATTTATAAAATTTGAGAACTTCGGAAGGGACCCTACCTCAAGTAGTACTCCATGCCAAAACAAGGAAACTTATTAATCCTTTTACTATGTACAGAAACATCACTTAAAGTGTTCAAAATCATAGAATTTAATTCCAAATCATTGTTTTAAAATCAACCCCTATAGTATAGGAAACATTTTCAAAATCCATTGGATTTTTTTTCTGGTTTAATAACATGAGACTCTACAATCTACCCATATTAGAAATTCTCATCCCCAAGAAGCCTTTGGGAAACTACTAAAACATCACCCAAAATACTAGGGTGGTGAAGTGTCATTTGAACTATAAAATTTCGTTTCCAATTCTCAACACAAAGTTTAGAACTTCCCCAGCATTCCACACATAATCTATTTCTACCGGAACTGACCCTCGCTTTCCAATTAGAACACAGAATCGGAGATTACATGAGCTTGTTAAGATACTGACACAATCATGTCATCGTCTAGAAAAAAATCTGACTGATGGGGCTCCCCACTATATTTATTAACATAATTAAAGGGGAAAATAACATGAAATGGTGCCTACACCATTGAAACTTCGATAAAAATCACACCTCTAATCATCCTAGAGATTCTCCTGGCAGGATTTCATTAAAAATGAACGGTCGAATCTGAATCGAACTAACAAAAACTGGTCACCCAAGGTTTTTCAAAATACACTATCGACCATAATAACACACCCACCTCAACCCATAAATGTTATTTTATATAGTTCTTTATAACTATAAAAAATAATGTAAAATAGGAGAGAATGATTCAAGGCACATGGCCAACATATGTCAAAGATTCCCACCTTAGACGACCGATGCATTTCAAACTAAAATGCACTACCTTCATCTAAGACCTATTGAATTTACAATGAGAACATTATTCGAATACCATAAATGACATTAGGTGATTCTTCATATGTCAAAACATCATTCTGTTGGGAAAACATCCCTCAAGGTATCCTTGAAACAATTTTGAGGTGATTGTGTTTGTTGACAAATTGGACATCAGGGTTGTGATTGTTGACAATGCAAACCATAACATAAAATTTTGTAAACTAAGAGGATTTCATGGTGTAATGTAGTGTTCAAGAGATGTGGTCAATGATCCATGTTTGATTCAAGAATTTCGACAAAGGAATTGATGATCTGGAGGCGGTACAAAAAGAATAGATACAAGGTGGCACCGTTTTCTAGTGTTTGCCAAATATTTTGGCCTGCAAATCACCAAATGGAGAAAAGTGGTCTTTGCAAATAGAATTGCGTTTCGTTTACTTGTAGTCGAAGAATCTTGTGTTCCATATGTTTTTCAAGATCAGAGCATCAATATATGTCTAAGGAAAGAGGTCCACACAGGTATTGGTGTGTTCGCGCAGGTGACCTATGTGTCGTGAAGAGACTTACGCGTCGATGCCTTGGAAGCTTGAGAACTTGTGTGCCTGTGGTTTTTCAAGATCATAAGATCAAAATATGGAAATGGAAAGAGGGTCGTGCAGGTATTGGTATTGTTTGCGCAAGTGACTTGCATGGGAAGAGAAATGTGTTCCGAGACTTGCGAGTCGAGGGTAGATTTGCGCGCTATCGCGCAGGGTGTTCAAAATGCCTATATATACTGGACCACCCCTCTTCATTTTTCAACAGAGCTCAACACCTACAAAAATCATAGCTCCCATCACGCAGGTGTAGAAGTCACGCATGTGGTGTGTGGCCGCACAAGTGGAATTGGGCACCAGTGATTGAAGTTGGGCGTTGATTGGTAGTTGCACGATAGTATTGGATTGGGCGTAAAAGGGATTGGGTCGCGTAGGTTTGGAGGGGAAGAGGTTTGTGTCGCGTAGGTAGTTGAGGTGGACCTATGCGCTAGTTGTGACTGGCATGCCAATACTTGCGTGCCGGGTTAGACTTGTGCGCCAAGTATGGTTGATTCCCTGTCAATGTTTTCAGGCTACGTGGATGCTTGAAGTTTGCCCGATACCTTCGGTGCAAAGTGAGATTAATCTAAGGGTGAATGTTGGACTTCAACAGAGCATCTACATACGCTGGAAGATGCATTATTTCATATAAATGAAGAGACCTATAGATCTATAAATCGTGAGTGGATCCTTTCCAGAGTAGTGAGCAAATGAAGAGGATGAAGGTAATCCTCTCCACCAGCAGTGATACAGTGAGACATAAACCGAGAGTGACCCTTGGGAAAGCAGTGATCTGGCCCTAAACCTTGTAAAGGCATTGATCCTGGGACAGAGAGACTGTTCCTGAACCTTTGTATCCACATATAGTGAAGAATAGTGGAATTCAGTACGATCGGAAACTTGTCGGTGTATGCTCCTTGGACGTAGCCCAGTGAGGGTGAACCAAGTAAAAATCTTTGTGTCTGCCTACTTTTTCCATACATTGCATTTAAAGCATCATCATTAGATAAAGAAGAAATTAAGTGATAATAATAAACACACAATTACAAAAAAAGATACCCTGGTAATAAAGAGGTCAAGATCCAGGGGGCAGGACGAATTTTGGTTGAAGAATATCCATACCCTGATTCACCCCCTCTCTCAGGGTATATAGGCCCCTATTGGTCCTAACACATTATTCCATTTAGACCATAGTCCAATGAACTATTCCATGGTAGTTAAAACTCCATTTTACAAAGAAGTCATTGGTATAGGCCCACAACGTCCAAAGTTAAATATTAACTGATATCAGAGTGGCATCTGTCTACTAGTCAAGTAAAAATAAATGGATAGAGTCTGTGAGTCCTACCAAGGAGTTCCTAGTTGGGAACCCAAGAATCACATTAGAAATACAAACCTTGATAAGAACCACGCGTCAGTGTGCAACACCAAGAAAACTCACCCAACAAGATTAACAACTTAATGATTTAGCGTGGAGTAAGACCAACACTATCTTACTGCATAAAGGATGATGTCAAGATAAGGTATATGCTCATCACTATGAGGCATACACTAAAAAGATTTTCATAACAAGAAGTAAAATTTACCAAACTACCGAAAAGGAGATCAATTGAACCACAAATAGTAGGATTCATTGAAGAAACTTGGTTTCACCTATCGACGTGTCATTACAACTGATCACAAGCCTTTACACCGACCCTTAGGCTTTTTTTTGATCACTCAATATTTAATCACTAATGACATCCATGACCAACGATGTTTTTCAGGGGTTGTATACATCGCAAACCAAATCAATTTCATGTTGTTGAGAATGCATTGACATTAAAAAATATAGACATTCCTATGGGATTTTAAGCAACTGTGACCATTTTCAATGGTACTCTTCATTATTTTTGTTCTACTTAGAAGGCACTCATTTAATATAACTTACATGACACTCCCCATCATAGGAGGGTCCCAATTGTTAAAGGAAAAGAAGGTAAACTAGCGACTCACAAGAGTGATAATACAAAAAAAACTTAATTGTACATGTTTCACTCCTCTAAGACACACTCACGTATGATGAAGCATACCAAGAAACCCAATCCATCGAGATCAGCATGTCAAAACACCTAAGTCTTCTAAAACTCCCACCTGAGAATTGATACAAACATGATTCCTTATGGATTAGGTAAATATACTTGTATATGACTTCATACCATACATAACACCAAAATACATTTATTTCAAAGTCTCATTTCCTCATACGACCATTAGCCTAGACGACACTAGGACCATTCATCAATTAATAATAAGAATAAAGGTTAAAACGACCGATGAAGAAACTATCCATGATTGGGGAATGTCTAAGCTACTAAAAATGAACATCACTCACTGGAAATTCCCATAACAAGTCCAAATAAACCATGACCACCTATCCAAACAAGAGAATCAATTGAAACTGAAAGTCCTACTATGGAAAATGACACATGAATGACACCAAACATCAAAAATCTCAACGAAAAATCTTGGAATTTAAACTCTAATGGTGCTACCTATAATAGGTTATGCCCTTACGAAGCACAAGTGTCGAACCTATCACTTGGCCACGTCAATAAAATCACCTTCTAAAAATCCAATGATTCAAGACATTTCTAAAATGAAAAAGGTCAATGGAAAACTCTTATGTTTCCATTCAAAGGCATGTTAAGATACATCTATGTGACCATTACATGAGGGTTTGAACAAAGGAAACCACCTAAGGTTTCCATTTTCAATCCGTCATATTTATTCACACATTAAATCTTCAGCCATTTAAAAGACATTACTAATACTTCAAATAAGTTCATAAATGTCTCAAAAAATTCATTTTTAGAACATATTCCTATTTTTAAATCCTGTCATTAATTATAAAATTTATCACATTAACTCCTTTTAATAGATTCTATGTCCAACTAGGGTCACACTAAGATGACCTGAGTTCATCAGAATGCAACCCAAAAGTAGTTTCTTAAATATTAAGAGTCTAAACACCCATACTAGGTTATCACATAAGGAACATGAACCAACTATCCTACATGGTCCTAGGTGTGCATTTAAGTCATAAAATAATTAATTTTAAATTAAAACATTCTCAAATAAATATATATCCAGTCACATGGCTGTCTATATACCAATCTATAAAGCTCACATACTCTTTACAACATGTCTTTTGGCTCCTATTTAATCAAACCAATCGACCTTTTCATTTAAATTTTAACATCCATTTATAATGGTTTGAATACAAAGGTTACCTTTTTCTATATATGAGGTTCCCATACACCTTATAAAAGAAGACTTTATCCTATTGTAATAACAACAATTTAATTCAACAAAACAACCAATTATATATCAAAGCAAGCTAGCATGTCACTTGAAGCAGCTGGCATAGAACAATATAGAATCATGGAATTTTAATCATTGAATTGTGCTATTAAGATTAGTAAAAATAGAAGGCATGCTAATTAATTACCTCAATTGGTATAAATCTAACCATGGCATAACACTCAAGTCATAAAATCCAATCAACAGGAAACCTATAAATGGAACTATATGGAATGTCACTATGAATGCCATGTGAATTTTTATGTGCCCATTATGATGAATGCGGTGAAACATCCTTTCAATATTATTCCAATGGTAAAATTCCTTTAAATTAAATAAATCATTACGAAATGAAAAAATACCCCAATAAATCAAGGTGAAATCAAATCAACTATAATAGAAAAAACTAAGAATGATAATTCCCAACCCTGGACACATGGTCATTACCCATATGTGGGGTGATTAGTCCCACACACAGAAATTAACCAAGAATTGAAACATTACTATTCTATTCTCTACCTACCCAAAAAAATTAGATGGAGGAAAAAAATTACCTCTGTTACCACTTGTAATGTCTCGGTCCAACTCCCCACTAAGACTGTGGTCGGACTTGTGGGTCACATAACCTCAAGCACACCTCCCCATATTCTGGAGGCTACCTACTAGAAGTGATGGTATATTTATGATATGGTGGGGAGGCTATACCCTCTAGATCAATGTTTCATAATGGTATAACAATATTAACACAACAAACAGATTAAGATGTACCTAAATGAAAGACGAAGAAAGAGGTTTAAAACCTCATCCCAAATAATGGTAGTGAGTCAAATTGATCCCATCTACCTTCACATTGGAAGTGGATTTCAGAATACACATAAGGGATTCATGATATACACATCACATACCCTAACATTGTAATAAAACTGAAAAACAGTTCAATCATAATACAAGGGTTTTCAACCGATCATTAGCAGTGGTAAGGAGACCATAAATTAGCATAAAAAGTGAAGAGATGGTTGCCTAAACCCTTACATTGAATCTTTGGACAAGAATCACCATGAAGAACTAGGTGAAATCAAGTCGTAATGATGTATCTAGAGAGGTGGTCTCATGAGAGGGGGTTTTGGTCGAAGGGGGGTGTAACACTTCTAGGGGAGAGGGAGGATCCTCGTTGGGTTCACTTAACACTTAACCTAATAATAATAATAATAATAATAATTATATTATTATTATTATTAAAACATATCCTAATTTTATTTATTTCTAATTAAATTCTATTAATTTATTTCAATTTATTTAAAATGACATATAGCACGGTTTGGGCTACACGATCATCCAAACCGTGCACCAACCATGCAATGAATAGTTAAAGCACACTGTTCATTTCTGCACACCATGAGCGCTTGGAGCACAATTTTGAAAACCATGCACAACCTATGTGAAAAATCCATTCCACCTACAAGAGTTTTTATGGTTACCTTCCATGGGACACAAAGTTTTAGACAACCATGCACCCATTTGTAGACCCTTTAAAACCATGATGTTTTGGGTCTGGTGCTCCTGAAACTCATCAAGACACTCGATAAACTCATCCGGACTTTAACCAAGTCCAAAAAAATAAAACTAAATTCTTCCAATCCACATAACTGAGTACCGGGGCTTGGTTTTAAATTCAACCCATTCAGTAAATGAAAACGTTCAAAATATCTTAGATTTTTGTCCGGTAAAAAAACGGAATTCTATAATTTGTTCTTCCATAAATACATATGTTATAATGAAAAAATACATTAATCATGATAACTATTACACCATATCACTAAAAGTCTCTAAAAACTAGATGAAGAATGCACTATGGTGTTGAATTAATCTTGAAAATCGATTAAAATAGTTCAATATCAATGAAATTCGTTAATATCAAATAATTTGATGTCACACTCCATTATTTAGTAAAAATGGTACAAACTAGACTTTATATTACTCTATGCTGCCATCAAGCATCAAGAAATCAATAGGTACATGTTCCTAGAACATAACTACAATTCCCTGAGCCAGGTTCCACACACTTGTGCCATGAGTCGATCGGTTAAATGACCTCAATTATTCCTCCTCGTACATTTGAGGATGCTGACTACCAGTGATTGTCATATATATAACACGGGTACACTATACCTTATTTATCAATGAAAAATAATAATGGAAATAAATAAAATCTAACCAAAAGGTAATAAATATATACATATTAAGACCTTTATCACACGATGACCAAATAGGAATACAATATCCAAATCAAAACAATAGATATTTCATGAACAATATGATCAAGTGAATATTAGAAACCCCAAAACAATACACACTGAAAAATACCAAGAGGGTCCCAAAATGATGTTTGGCTCCCTAATCTGTGATCCATCCTAACTCATCCATCTAACATAGGGCTCTTTCTATTATCCTATCCTGCCAACATGAAGTCTCATTAGGTACCGATTAGGTATCCAGAGTGGGGTGTGAGTACAACATAGTAGGCCACCACCAACAATGTATAAAACAATATCCATTCTATTATATTTTCTATAGTTTTATAAATAATAAAATACACATTAATAAGTAAAAAATTTACATATATATTTATTCTTTATTTAACCGCATAAACTACCCAGGTTCACAACGACACCTAAGACATAAAAACCTAATTCATCTCATGTCAGAGTTTGGACCATATCGAATAGTGAGTCACAATTTATTTAAACATGGGTTTCTATTATCCATTTAATTTCAATTCATATAAAGGATACTAGGAACCACAATCAAATGTTAATATTTTGTGCATGGAACATCATGACTGGAACCCCATAGGCTATTGAAGCATCAGTCCATGTCCTATACCCATTTGTTATCACATATAGTCCTTTGAATCATCATTACATGTCCTACACACATATATTTGTCAATAAAATATGGGATATTTAAGCATCAGTCCTTGTCCCACACATGTATATCACATATATTACAATATCACATATGAAATATTTATCCTATTCATAATGGGTAATCATAGTTAACAATATTATCAAACATTCACGTCATGATATACTATCAATATTACAAAAACAATCATTGTTCATCACATCAATACTGTGGAATAACCTGAATGATTCACCATTAAACCATTTATCAAATTTATTCATATAACCCATTAACCATTTAATGTTATGACATCTATCCCTTAATTCCCATTATTATTCAATTCATAATTACATTAATCAACCAATTACACCATACCATTAACTGACCAATTTCACAATACCAATATCCCATCAATTTCATAATCACATCAATCTATTAATTAGTTGATTAATTAATTAATCCATTTCAATCTGGATTCCTGGGCATGGAAATTTCTATTTCATGATTCCATACACACAATTCTAATCATGATTATGGGACTCGTAATTTATCCCACCCACCTCAAGATCATTGATATATCTTCACCACATGGAAATCAATAGTTGAAGTGGAGCATTCAATTTCACAATGAAGAATAAGAGCTTGATCTAAAACATTGATCTAATATCAAAGAGAATAAAAACCATCGAAACAAAAATCTAAAACATTTATAATGAGGAATAAATCATTCCCCCTCATACAGAAAGAAGTAAAGAGAGAGTGAAAACCAATGGAGAAGAAATCACATATCGAAGTAGTGAATATCCATCAATCAAATAATTGATGCATCAAGAACGGAGATCATAATGAATTGGAATCCATCTAGGAGCCTTTAAAATCATTGGAACCATATTTGGTCTAATGGGAGTGAATAAAGGTGCAATTCAGAAGTTATTGATATTTTATAATTTTTTTGGAATAATAAAACCCCCACACACAATTTCATGGGCAGGGGTGCATTGTTTACCAAATTTTATTCCCTAACCATGTTCCTCATCATAGGGGCACACATTTTTTACAAAGAGGATGCATATTTTTTCAAGCCACGCACTAACTATGAAATGAACCTCTCTCTGGATTGCACAATTCTCTAGGGCTAGGTGCTTATTTTGGGAAAATCAAGTGGCAACAATGCATAACCCATATTCCTTCCAAAATTTCTATATTTCACCTTAAACTCCCCAAACCAAAAACCCACCAAATTTATATCAATGAAAGGTAAAAGAGTCTATAAAACTAGCCTGAGGTATCTCCAGAAATGGTAAGGTTCTTACAATCTCTCCACCATATAAATGGTACTCCTTGATCTGTACTCCCAAGCATCTCTAAGATTACAAAATAAAAAGATCAAACTACTAATCCCACAAATCTTCTTCCCCCTCCAATTTTTCCTCTTGGACATGACCATGTTTCCACAATACTCAAACTATCTATAGAGACTTTCCCAATAACAATTTCTCACTAGGATGAATAATAAGTATCAGATGCTCCTCAAAGGACGCATCAAAATCAATCTCAACATCATCAATGTCGGTCACATGAAAAGGGTCAGGGTGATACCTCTGATGTTACGCCACATGAAAAAAAATCATGTGCTGCACTATACCAATGTATAAGAGACAATCAGTATGCCCCTGGCCTGATTCTCTACACAACAACAAAATGACTAACAAACCAAGTCACTAACGTTCCCTATCTCTAAATCCTACAGTGACCCAATCTTGGAAAAACACAAAATAATACAGGATAACCCTATGTAAACTCAAGGGGGTTTTAAATGTAGATCAACCTAATACTTATGCCAATTATGAGCTATTGACACATGTTTACAAGTCTAATGAACCTACATTTACAAATACTATATTATACGTGGTCCCAAAATTTATGACTCACTTGCCTCCATCCATCATATAAGTGATATATATATCCTACCATTAAGATACTCATTTGGTTCAATTTAAAATTTTTCCTGATAATTGTTGTTTTAGGAAAACCTAGTGAGTAATAAGTACTTCCCCCATGACCCACCAATCTTTAAGACACACAATCATACCATACCCTCCAAAAAATGTATACTATGTTCCAACTACCCATGAATCTGTGGGTGGAAACTCATACTCAATAATACCTTCATAGCAAACACCATCTATAGGACCTTCTATATGAACAAAGTGAAACGTGAGTTATGGTTTGAAACTATAATATTCAGTACCCAATGTAGACTAAATATATCTTGAATGGAAAAGTATCCCAATGGATGCACATAGAAAGTCCCCCTTATAGGCAAAAAATGTACTACTTTTTCAATCATGTAGTAATCACCCAGTAGAATCATTCTTCTAAGGTTTCCTCAAGGGACCCACCACAATGTCCATGGTAACTTCATCCTAATTTAATGCTATAATAGGAAATGGTTATATCAAACCACCACATTGTTGATGCTCAACCTTCACCTGTTGATGGGTATATAATATTTTCATAAACCCTGAAATCTAATTTTTTTTATTTTTGACCAGCAATACTATCGACATAAGTGATGATTCATTTTGGACATACCAAGATGCACCACCAACTTAGAGGCATGAAATTCACACATCATCCCCTCACACATACTTACAGGAACAACAACATGGCCTCATAGATAGATGATCTCATCCTAAAATATAGTCCAATTAGATGGTGACTCCAAAACATAAAGTTTTTCCATCAATTCCAAACACATTGGATCATTATACTGATCCTGATAAAAAATGTAGAATCTATTGAAACTGATATGAGGGTAACCTCCTCCTATCCCTTTTTAACCCCCACATGTATCTTAGCAAGATAAGTCATCATATTAAACTCGGAACTGGAATCCTTAACTACTTAAGATGGAGTTTTCCTTCTTAAAAAGTTAGCAACACTATTTTTCTTCCCAGGTGTAGACACTATCTCAAAATAAAAAGACTGGATATACTTAACCCATATCTGTTGTAAAATGTTCAAATATCATTTTGAAAAAGATATAATATAAACTCAGGGGATCCGTATATATAGTAAAATTTTCACCCAAAAAATAATTCTACCAAAACATCAATGTATAAACAACTATATCTAACTTGGGTTCATTCATAGGGTAATTATATTCATGTGGAATCAACATCCATAACCCATGCAACACAAATCAATTTTTCTATATCAATACTTTTATAAGATCGATCCGGGATGCAACCCATAAAATGGTATACTCTTCAACCATCTTGGGTAGGGTCATGATCAATGCAGTAGTAAAATGATTCTTATCTCATGAAAGAAACTCTCACATGATATAGACCATTCCGGCTTTACCACATTCATGTTCAAGACCAAAAGTGGAAATACCAATTAGAAAATGTCCTTGATGAACCACCTATAATATCCTGCTAACCCCTAAATGTTTTGAATATCAAAAAAATTATTGGGCTTCTCCCAAGAACCGCTTCCAACACCTTATTTAGGTTCACTTATAGTCCTTATTATAAGATAAATTGACCCATGAAATGTACCAGATTTATCCAAAATTAACACATAGATGGGTTGGAGTATAGCCAATCCTCTCTTAGTTTACTTAGGATGATTTCAATATATTGGGATTGATCTTTATGAGTAATGGAGAACCCCAAGATTTCATCCACAAACACAACCAAAAACTTATCTACATATTGGTGTAATTTTTATTTAATCAAGGACATAACCAATACTAGAGTGTTATTCATCCCAAACGGCATCATTAAATACTCTTAAAGGTCATACCTACTTATGTAATAATATCATGGTATATCATAAGTTCAAAATATCAACTAATGATACCTTGATATAAAGTCAATCTTAGAGAACACACAAGTTTCTTTCCACTGGTCAAATATATAATCAATATATACAATATGATATCGGTTCGTCACTATCATCTGGTTCAACTTTAGGTAGTAAACACAAAAGTGAAAGGTTCCATAATCCTACATTGAAAAAAGAACTAAAAAACCCAAGGTGAATTACTCAGATGGATAAACCACTAATCCGTTAGCACATCTACTTGAGTCTTAATCTCTAGAAGTGATATTGGTTACATTCTATACAGTGGAATAGAAACTACATCAACATGATGAATGATATCAATCATAAATTACACATACCTCTCAAGTGGAAAACCTATGAATTCCTTAGTAAAAACATCATACTACTGATCCACTATCAGTGGAAAGATATCATACCTCACAACCCCATGATTTAGCAACATGATTGAAACCCGGGTGGTGAGTTCCCCCAGTTGATAATGAACTATCCCTGCATGGACTACCAAAATATCCCATTGTCCATGATGAATATAACTACCACCCATATGAGAGGTAAAATTCAACCTCCTATGGTAATAATATATGTTTTTTCAGTCTGATATTAACCAGTACATACCCAAAATTAAGTCAAATTCACCCATATTAATAATTTAGAGATCCCATAATAAAGGATACTCCCCATCCATGAGAGAACAACCCTTTAACAAATAGATGTCTCTCAACCATACCCCCAAAAGATTATCGATCATTATAAACCATCTCGAAAACTTCAATTCCAGACTAAAACCATTGACAAGTTGTGTATATATAAAGAATGAGAGGATACAATATTAAAGAATGAACTAGAAAGTGTGTATGATACTAGAATAATGCCTAGTTATTGATGGTCCATCCTCACTATCCAAATGTTTAGGATGAACTGTAGATAACATTCATTACCATATTACTAGTGATGAAAGATGAGTCCCCTGAGCTAGACCACACTTTTGGAATGTTTGATCATTCCCAAAAGTATAAAACATAAACTTTCTTGACCTAAACATCTAGTATAAATGTAACAGCCAGACCGATATGGGGTAGAAGACCACCTTCCAACACTCTGATTATGCTTGTATCTACAGGAACTACTATTCTATCTTGGGTTCCTATAGAACCACTTTTTATATCCCATCCTTCCCTAAGATCAACACTCTACCAACGGCTAGGGACACTATTTATGAATGTTTCCTAACCTACCACCCATATGATAGATCATACCGATAATTCTCTTTTTAACTAACCCTTCCCCTTAGCCACACATCTTTCTATAACCTTAGATAACATTTTCAAAGTGGTGGTTTGTACATTCAAAATCTTTACCTACTGGACATCTAGCAGAAACCAGTTATCCTCCACTAGAATCCTCCTTGAGGTTCTCTTTGGAAATGAGACCTTAATTAACCACTTTTAAGCATGGTATCATATGAAAAATGTTATCCTTGGAAATAATTTCATATTTAAACCCATGCTAATTTTTTTACTATAGAATCACAATATACACCCATCTTTGGAACAAAGTGATGAAATTTAGATTAGTGACCAGAATAGTCCATTATGGACATGATCCCATGGGTCAACCTCCTGAACCCAACTTCACTTTCCTACATGATAGTCTCATGTTAAATTTTATCCATGAAATTATCCTAAATGTCCATCGAGGCCATATTCTCCAAATTTCCATCCAAATAAAAGATGTCCCACCAATGCTACACCTAACAACATAACATATAAATAGTCATTTGACTTGCTTCCTAGGATGAGTCTCTAGGTGGTCAAGGATAGTTTAGAAAGAATCAATCCATAACTCAGCCGGCTCAGTTCCACCCTCCCCTATGAAAGGTGGATAGTTATACAACTTTAACTCCCATTTCATGTCAGTAATACTTTTCCAAACCCACATATGGTCTATTTCTATGATCTCCATAAACTGATAAAAGTTCCCTAAAAAATTCTCTCCTACGTCCACACCCCGGACAATTTGATCCTATGGTCCCACTACTGGAGGATCATTGCTAGCCAGGTAAACATGAAATCTTCCCAATAAGAATCATCATGGAGGGGTATCTCTATAGTTTCAAACACATATCTTAGGAAACATAACAAAAAAATATCAAATTTACATAATATAAATTCACATAAATCTATAATATGTCATCTGTAAAACCCCTCAAATGGTAATAACCGAGGAACATTAACTACCCTCAGCCAGACCTCATCTAAGTCATCAAAAAAATGTGTTAACACATTCACAATTAATGTTTCTCAATATCCACCCATTCATCCATTTTAAATTATCACATTTTGAATCATTTAAAAATTCTAAATTTCACAATAGGCACCATTTTTATTTAAATTAAATAAGAAAGAAAATTATTTTCATTTAAAAAAAATGCCACAAACCCTTCTTTTACATGAATGGATAAAATGATGCATGTCACACTAATTCATGAGTTCCCAAAATCATGAATCCTCACAAAACACTCACACTATTCTAGGCCAAATGAAAAAATCATAGAAAAATAGATAACATCACACAAAAAGGGCATTACACGAGTTAAAATAATATTCAAATATAACATCAAATATCAATAACATAAATCACATGCAAGGTACTTAGTTTTTCCCATTTAAATGGGTTATAAACTCCCATTAATGAGCTCATTAACATGGATAGATTCATCCTAATTACTTATTTATCGTTCCCAAATAGTTATAGAAAAGAAAAAAATAATATCATTTCCTTTGACACCATTTTGCAATGTCCTGACATGGGTTCCGCACCCCGATGCCCTGATTTGGCCAGTTTGATGACCTTATATGTGCCTTCCAATGTTCCAAAGGCTTCCAACTAACAATGGGGGTCAAATATATAACCTGAGTAGAACATACCCTCTTAATCCAAGAATCACCGCAATAAAAATTAATAAATAGAAAATGATAATAAACATTACTATAATAATACCAGTATCACACCATGATCCCAAAAAAATACAATATCCTTTCCAAAATATTATATATGGCATGCCATATATGTGTCAAGTTTCAATAATAAAACCCCCAAAAATAAGAAACACTAAAAACTCCCAAGTGAGTCTCAATGTCATTTATAATTCCACAATTCATTCACCATCCCAACTCATCCATTTAACCTAAGGATCTTTCCCTTATCATGTCCTAAAAACATGAAATCTTTTCAGGTATAGATCAGAAAGCCTTAGTAGGGTGCGAGTAAAACTCATTAGGCCACCACCAATTACAAAGAAAAAATATCTACTCTATAACTATGTTTGCAACATTATAAGTAATAAAATACCTGTGCTGAACTAAATAATTCACATCATCAATTATTCTTTATTTGACCACATTAATTACTAGGGTTCATGATGACACCCAAACCATTAATATCTACTTCATCCCATTTCGGTGTCTAAGATGTATTGAATATGTAATCATAATAGAATTTAATATGGGCTTACATTATTCATTTAATTTCAATTCCTATCACATCTACATGGATCCATAGTCTAATTCTAAAAATGTGGGAATAAAACTTCTTGTCTATAACATGTTGGTCTTTTTAAGTATCAGTCTGTGTGCCACACCCTATTTTTCTCATTTATAGGATTTTGAGAATCATTTCATGTAACAAACATGTATATCAGTCAATCAAATGTGTAATTTTTAAGGATCAATCCATGTACTCAAACATATTTCACATATTTAAAAATATAACATATAACACACTTATCACATTCATTACGTTTATTCATCATTAAAATTAGTATAAAACATTCATATCTTGGTATACCATATCATTTATAAAAACATTCATGGTTCATCACTTTCATCACATGGAATAAAATGAACAATTCACTAATATACCATTTACTGCATTTAATCATATAAACCATTAAGCCTTCAAGGATAATCCAAACAATCCTTAATTACCATTATTAATGAATTCATAATCACATTAATAAACTAATTACATCATTAAATTAATTGACAAATTTCATAATCCCAATATCCCATCAATTTCATAATAACATCATTCCATTAATTAATAGATTAATTAATAAATTAATTAATTAATTAATCTAATTCATCATGTGATTTCCTAGTATGGAAATTTATATTTCACAATTCCATACACACAATTATAATCAAACCTATGGGACTTTCAATTTACATCACCTACATCAATATCTTTGAAGGATGTTCACCACATGGTAATCATCAATTGATCTGGAATGTTTATTTACATAATGAATAATGATATATATAACAAAAAAATAGATCTAGTATCCAAAGGAACAACAACCACTAAAACCTATATCTAAACCAACTCCAATAAGGAATAAAAAATTCATCTTTATCTAGAATTACATATAGAATAGATATAAATCCAATAGATATGAAATAACATTGAGAATAGGTGAAAAACCTTTAATCGGGCCTTTGATGTACCAATAATAGAGTTTAGAATGACATGAAAACCATCTAGGAGGCTCTAAAACCATACGAAAATGTATTAGGTAGAATATGTGTTAATAAGGGTGAAAGTTTTGGTGTTTGGGAGTTTTAATTAAAACTTTTATCATAATAAAACTTGTGGGCACAATTTCCTATGAATGGGAACACACGTTACCAAAATGTGCAGCCAATCCTTGCTCCTCATCATTGGTCTACATGGGTTATACTATGAGGTCACACATATTTCCAAACCATTAACCAAATTTGAAATACCCTTCTATCTAGGGTTATACGGTTTTATGTGGGTAGATGCAAGGTTTGGTAAAATATTATCCCAACAGTGCACTACCCCTTTTCGATAAAAAAAATTACCAAATTTCACCTAAAACATGGTGAAACCCCCCCTGATGTTATACCAAAACAAGGTAAAAGAGTAACTGAAAGTGAGCATGATAAATCTCTAGAAAAGTCCTAGATCTTACAATCACAATCCAAAAATCACATTATCACAAATCATTGCTTCATAGGATTGGTATTGAATCTTTCCAAATATCAATAAATTTTACAAACCCTATAATCTATCCAATCTATATACAAAACACTTATCCACCCATTCCTCTAGACTATAATCTGAAACTCTTACCTTACAGTAAGAAATCATACTAATTTTACCTTCTAAGCATTAATGAATAATTATAACAAAAAAAATCAATTTAAAAACTAAAACATGGATAGTTTCCCCTATGAATTGATCAAAAAATGGTAACCACTACTAGTTTATTTATATCATACATATAATCATTGGTGTTCTTTTGTAATCATCCTATGGTGTTCCCCACACATTAGGATTTGTTGTATTCCTAATCAATTATTATGTCTCTTCCCAATCTAAGTATCAATAAAATTTAAACTATCATAAGACCCAATCCTTATATTATGGTTGAACTATCTCAAGAAAATTGTACTTTGTTCTATGAAAACATAGTTCTATATTAAATTGAAACCTGAGTTCATCAATGAACTGACACTACAAAACATAGTCTCGACATACTTGCTACCACACAACTCTCACATTTAATATAAATATGGTCCATACAGTATACATGTAGAGGCTCTATAATTTAGTGATTATAAACACTCCATATATATATAACATCAAAATTTTGGACAATAACACTAAGTATCTCATCCCCTTAGCATGTCACTAGACCCAATGGTCTTTATACTTCATTTCAAAACATATAAATGGTATCATCACATTTATCATATGTAGTTACAATTTTGGAATAAAAATTTTCTAATGTCCCCTTATATATTTCAATATCACATCATAGAAACCTCATATCTCACATATGTAATAAAAAACCCGATGATGATCCAACCTCATTTATGGACCTACTATATCTTTCAGCTCATTTCTAAAATTTGTGGACCATATTGGTTTAGAAATAATTCTATTAACACCTCACACATTTTAGTGTGTAACCATATTTACCTTCTATGAGACATTTTTTTATCTAAATACACCATTTATAATGGGGAATATATATCTTAATATCCTTACATCCTGTCTTGCGTAGATACTCTATCCATTATGTCACAAGTGTATTCCTTTAGTCATGTTTAATTAAAATAGACATTTATAATATCTTTTTAAGGATAAAAAAATCATTAATTATGAACAAATGCCAACATCTATTGAATGAAATTAGAGTATGGTGTCCTTTATTTTAGTAGTTGGGGAATTGTTGAGTCTAAAATCCCATCATGGCATATAAAAACCAGTCATGGTCTGATATCATATGCATGCCTCATGTTATTGAACACATTCCCAGCATAGCCCATATATACTATAATTCCTTCAACAATAATCATTATTCATCTCCAAATAGCATTATTACGTAACCTCGGTAGTCATATAGAGATCAGTATTCAATCTTCTTATCCTAGAAATTTTATCTAAAATAACCCAATAGAGAAATAATAGGCAATAAATCCCATTATTCATCAATTATACTCAAAATAAAATACCCAAATATGTGTTTAATTATCCCTTGGATATCTATCCTATAATATAGACTATATATCACATATTTATATTCCCCAATGTACCTCCCGTGATTCTCCCTCAAATATCCCAAGGAAACTCAAAACTCATAGTTCAATCCCACACACTAATAAAAAAATGGATCATTATTCTCACACTAAACTAACCAATATAGTGACATAATCATAACCAACAGATAATATATAATGTTACACTTCATAGATGAATCTCATTACTCTTCATGGACTATATTAAAGGGGACACATATCATTCGATCTTTACTCTATCCCAACCTACTAACCATATGGGCTATGTATCAAACCAAAACACATCTATATAACTAGTAATCATATAAAAAACAAGAACCACTAAACATTATCTGGCCATGTAGACTTCAACCAATAAGTTTCACATGAATACAGTATATAAGGTTTTATTGAAGAATTAAACAACTAAACACATCCTTAAAATCTAATTATCAACCACATACCTGGATAAAAATTTAAGGTGAATATTACATAATGGATATGATGTGTGTACACCCACATCTTGATAAATCTATCAAAGGGAAAAAATATATAACCCAAAACAACATACTTGAAAAAATTCAAATCAACATTAACAATAAAGATTAATAACATTAATAATAACTCAATAAAAACATTAAATTCAACATAAGAAGGTGCTAGTCAATACCTATATTAACTTTCATCCCATGTTCTGACTAGTCTTGTCTCTACCTACATATCCCAAATATTATGGAAAATAACTAAAAGAACACACTAATAAAAAATTGAAATATCAATAATTTAATTATCCAAAATGGTTATCAGCCATAACATGCCACATTTTCCCCATATTTCAAATGCTTCAGAAGAGAAAGTAGGATCTATTAGTTTGTTTTGGGAGACTATACCTGATAGAAATATCATAATAAATTTATTCAAAAACAGAAAAATGTATAAAATATATAACATAAGAGTGCCAAATAAGATATTAGAGAGAAAATAAATCTATAAAAATAGTATGGTCGTGATATATCAATAATTAATATTATAGTTTAAACTATAATAAAATAGATGCAATATTACAAAATTTATAACTATAAATAACAAAGTAAAAAATAAAAATAAAAAACACATAGACTCATTCATTTTCCTAATCATCACATCAAACATTCCCCGATGAACCTTTAGAGATATCATTTATTAATAACAATTTCTTAATCCATTTCACAACTATGCATTCCAAATATACAGTATGTATATGCACAAGATTAAGTGTGTGGGTTGTAAGAATAAAACACAGTATGCCAATACAAGTACTGTCCCTAATAAAAACCAATATATTTGTGTTTTCATGTACAAAATTAAATTTACGTCACCAACCATACATTAATATAACTTCAACAACTTTGAGGATATAATAAGTATCCATTATGGCTGACTCATACATACTTTTGTTAGTAATGTAATGGGATGATTCTCACATAGTCTGAAAAAAATATACGTGTGAATTATATCTATCCACTCATTAAAATAGTTTCTAGGAAAAGTTTATCATATCTACCACCCCCATGTTAAATGATTTATCTTTTAATAATACTCCATAAATGAATGATATAAAACTTATCCATAATCCCAATGTGAATAAAAAAAATAAAACATATCCCAAAGGAAAATGATATACCAATAGTTGAATTCTTTATCTCCAATCACAATACCAAGTAGTACGATGTATAAAAAAAATCCCTTGGGTGAATGTTGTATCACCACTAAAAAGCCATGATGTGAATGATTTTTCACTAAAATATAATCACAATGGATAATGATGCATCCCCATGTGAATGATTTAACATCATTCAGACAACAACCCTTCGGTTAAAAACAAAACAGTTACTCTAAATACCTATAGAGAATGATCCAAAATTAAATAACATTACCGATGGGGATCATCTTCCATTACAATAATATATTTGGAGATTGAAACATTATTGAATTCTAATACCCGTGTGAAAAAACTACCCCAAAAAAATCCACAAGGAAAATGATATATCACATTGTAAATATTTATCACTACTAGAGAACCCTACATGGAATTATATAAGATGGAAAAATACCAAAGGTGGATGATGTATCACCATCCAAAAAACAACCCCAGTGTAAAAAATACATAAGAAAGCTAAATTTAAAACAAGTTGAATGATGTATCACTCATTGAGTGATTTATAACCGATTAGAATTTCTCCATAATTGACCATAATAGATGATCGTCCTCTAGTATACTAACTGAGGTGAATTATTATTCATAAAGAGTATAAAAATTCATATTGATCACTATTCGAAAATAAAAAAACAAATTTATACAACACATAACCATGGTGAATAAGGTATCACCCTAGGAATTGGTTCAACCAATCCTTATATAACCACTATGAAACCTATGCCCACGGTATTATACACCTTGGATACTTAGAACAGGACTAACCACTCCATAGAATAGATTAGATCCTACATCAGCACCCCTCTCATAAGTGTAATACAAATATGGGCCTTTAACATTAAAATATTCCCCCATCAAGTATAACCCTGAACTTATCCTAAATGAGAAAATAGTTTCTATTTCTATAGAATATAAGAGGATGACATGAATGTCTCTATAAATAATTTATGGAAAATGTCACCCATTATGATATTCTTCCCAAAGTATCTCAACCATTCCCTAGTTATACATGACCATAAATGATCACATGTATAACCCATAAGTATTTGGACGCATTATCATTATTTTTACATTACATTATCATCGCTCATCATGAAAATGAACCGAATTTAGTTTAAACTGGGTAATTCTAAATAGTGCACTAATTACTATAACCAGTAAGGTCTTTCTCACATCATCTCAATCACTCATACCAAGGAATTTCTCTAGCTGGGTTTCACTTGTCCACTAAACCATCAGTGGTCAATATATACATATCTAATTATTAGAAACCATCTCTATGTTCCAATATCACATTAGAAAGTCCAATAATACAAGAAACAGATACATTATTAGCTATAAAATTATTTTGAAAAACCTAAGGACTTAATAAGAGTACATCAAACATCGATTCCTCACCAAAATTAACAGAAACCAAACATGGATTCTAATTGGGTCTCATACACCCATTTAATAATTCATACAATTAATACAATTTATGGATAATAGTAGAGTATAGTAATATTAGGAACTATGGTCCCTATTTTGGAGTTACCCCCCCCCCAACAACATAAATCCTCCATTAAACAAAAAATATCGAGGAGCAATCCCCAAACTCAAGACCATAACACATCCTAGAGGATTGAATATTAATTAAAGAAACATATAATTAATTTACCTAGTTTAATCAATATTTTTATTTTGGCATAAATGTGATAAAATTCATTGGGAGGTATATCATTCTCAGAACTTCAATCAATGGGATAAAAAAATACTCCCACCACACCCATGAGTCCACTACCAATAAAATACAAAACATTAGATTTCAATAAATCAATAAATCCCGTCATTATTTTATTAATGAAAAAAATAAATTACGTTAGGTAATTTAATCAATATAAATTATATATTAACATGGTATTTTTCAATCTTAAAGCCCCACATTTAATGTAAATATGAATTTTGTATCATATAAAACTAATATCACCATGATCCATATAAATCCCAATAATATCCATAGATAGACTAGATCCATATCACCATAGAATTAGGGGTAAATAGAATGATGACCAAGATGTGATGAAACTACCTCAATCCATAAGTCAATTCCTCTAATCATTGTGACTGCAATATTGTAATAAATAATTAGGAGTTTAGAAAATGAGTAGAATCCTCCCTCCAATTATTGGAGTGGAAGGAAGATACCCATAAGGGTTATAATAATTATACTCCCCAAAAAATTTCAAAACTAACCCTAAAAAATCTAGGGAAAATGATGATGAATAGGAACTTCAATGGAATCCAATAGACATCCAATCACAAAACTAGGTCTCAGTGGCCAATCACCATCCTTGAGGTTAGATATTTAGTCTCCATTACATCATCCAAGGGAACACAAGTTGCCTCTATTTGCATTGTAGTGTTTTTTTACAACCATCATATTCCACCTCATTTATAAGACACCCAAAAACCAAATTTGGAAATTTTCCTCTCGAATATCCATCTCAAAAACATCAATTATGAAATTTAAATCATTGACCAAAAAAATAACAGGAAAATTATAATATTTTATAATATACCATGTTCCACCATTATAATGAAGTAATATTTCTATGACCCTAGTAAATTAGGGTAAAATACTCGAGGGTATAGAATAAAAAAATGGCAAATGTTGAGCTATAAATCATGTAGAATAATAAAACTAATTTAAAAATCATGTTATTCACAACCACTATATTAAAGATAATAATTTCAAATTTAAATAATATAAGTATTGTAATATATTTAAGGAATAGTGTTATGTTATTACAAATGAGACTAAAAAAAATAAATTTTCACCTATACTCTAAACATAATGATGTATTCAACCAAATATTATAAAAGTTTTAAAATATTATTATGATTTTTAATAAACAACATGTGAGTATTATATTTTTTAATTCATTATCTCAAATTAATTGTTACACTATTTCCTAAAAAATCATATTTAAAAATAAGAATATATTTGGATGATTTTTCTATAATATCTCTCTTGAAAAAGTGTAATGATATCTAATAAAATAAGAAATCTATCTAAACTGAATATACTGACTATAACTGTTATTTCTTCCTAATTTGGAAAATTAATTATATTTAAATGTTTTTAAAACATCACAGAAATAATTAATTTGATTCCCTTAAAATTGTTCAATATTTTTTTAATCAGATTAATTCAGCTAATGATAGTTGGTCTTTATCTAATAAAGTATTCATTCATTAAACCTTTTACAAGGGAATATTATATAGTAATTATGGTTTATATGTTTTTTAGAACTATTTCATAATTATTGATATTTAATTTACAAATACGGTCCAATTATATTTGGTAAACAATCAATTTCTATATGTGTGTTATTTCAAAAAAATTTAGTATAAACAAAATTTTAAAACTATTTATGAAAAAATTGTATCATATAGTTTTTGAGATATAAAATTTACCAATATTATAGGTATAAATCGTATGATTCATTAATATTAAGGACCTCATACAACAACGGACTGTAAATTTACCATCATCACAACATACACTAATTATAGGTCATTTGAAATTTGAATTGTAAATTTCTAAATCTGTAGTTAATGGGTCAGTGGAATATTCTATTATTGTATGGGAAGAGATTAGGGGAAGTTTTCACATTCTTCTTCAAAAAACATATGAAGGAAATATGGATAAATTATATAAAAATATAACTAAAAGAGGGTATCCAAATTAATTTTAATAAATATTTTCATTTTATATGTATTAATTTTCTTCTATGATTTTATATTCATTACTGAATATATAACCCATGATTGACCACATTTTTAATCATGTTTACAAATCATTGAGGCACTAAGGAAGTGGTAAAACCTTTCAATCTATGTTCCTTACTATATATTTCTTTAGAATAGTTTTCATTATTTACAATTAATTTTTTTTTCATAGTAACATAATTCAGGAATAATAATATACTTATATCATAAAAAAATGGGTCAGTAAATGGATTTGACTACATTAATATGTAGAAAATTGAAATATAGAAGTTTATTTATTTAATATTTTTTTATAATTTATCTTTTTAATGTATTTTATTATTTTTATTCCAATAATAAAGGATATTGGAAATATATTTATAAATTATATTTTTACATCATGGAAAATAAAAAAATTTATATCAAGGGGTGAGGGGAGTCATGTAGTCTGGCCACAGATCATTATTAGTTCATATGAATTACCTATTTATAATTTATAATACGCTCTACTGATGTACTGGTTACAATGGGTGTACTATGTAGTAAATCTGATGTCTAACCCATACAGATAAATTTTTATAACAATTTGAAGGTTTTGAATAAATGGGAACACATATAATTAATGGTTTGGGTTAGTCAAGAAAAATATACCAATCATATTATATATATGTTTTTTTACTAGTGAAGTAAGAATGTATAATAAGTAAACTAATACAGCATAAGTATTTGGCATAATAAAATACCTTGTTCCTGGTAATCACTCTCTATTTCAATGAGTCTAATTTTCCCATGGTCATGTACTTTGAATTATTAAGAAAATAAGTGACCCAAAACAATTTGTTAAAAACCACCCTACCCACAAAATGGACATGCATGAAATGAGGTGTCTTGTTATTTCATTAGAAAAGATATCATCATAAGCATATAATGGTCATGCAAAAAACAAGTAGAAAATATTTAGAAAGACTGATTAAATTAAAAAACACATAATTATTTAATAATTGAAAGACAAATCCACTAAATAACCCCCCCCCCCACCCCACCATTAATGCATGTTCAACCCCAAGAAAATAACCCCCTCATTATAATGAATAGAGAGTATATAAAAAATTGAAACACTATATAACAAAAATTTAGTTAACGATATAAACTCTGGGTTAAGACTCCCATAATATTTTGATATCCCAATTATAATATCTTCAATTATATTTTATTTGCATAATCCATCACTTATATGTCATCAAATATAAGAATATATATATATATAAGTATATATATATATACATATTCTATCAATTGGATAACTATAATCTATAAAATACTAATATTATATTGACTTATCTTCCTCAACATATATATGAAAAAAATTTGTAGGGGAGAGATATATCAAAATGATATATATTTATATATACATTAGATATGAGCTTCATAGTGTAACATGTCTTTCAAACTCCTAATCTCACTCCATTATGAACTAATTCTATATGCATCTTCATGGTTTCACAATATCCAATTATCATTACCGAAAGAATGAAAACCCCTAAAAAATACATCAGGACTACTCTCATGTACACAACCATGAACTCATACACTCACAACCCTATCTATCATATATACAAAATGAATCTCCTATATCCATATGGTCATGGGGTAATGAAAACCCGTATAACAATAAACCAATGAATCCAAATGAACCTCATCAATTTCTCTATACACATGGCTATGAAATTACACCCATGTAGCATGAACACATTATACATCTCAAAACAATTACGTTCATTCCTTGTAACAAATTTCATTTTGTGAAATTAAGGACCCTAATGTGAGTTTTTATTTATAGTGGCTCGAGTCGATCTTGTATGGTTTTTTCTTAAACCTCACATTCCTCATGGTAGCTCATAATATCAAACAAAAAATCACCCTAAATCATCCAATGTGGTTTATACTATTTTATAGGTTAGCATAGTTCAACCCTAGGTGAACTAAAGCAAGATAGAATTTGATAAAAGTTATGATATTTCATCTCTAAGTGTTTATTTAAATTTAATAGAATAGTTCCCCATAATATGATTATCCAACATACAAATCTTATACAGGGATGTATTGATTAATATATTTTAATTCTATATTGGCTATCATTTCATCCCAAAAAGCCTCGGCTCTCAATAGTAACTACATTATAGTTTTTCCCATCACTGATCATTTATTACATGATCTAGCACCAAATCAATCTAGATGTCTCATTTATCACCCATACCGGAAAATCCATGTTCATGTGTTTATCTTCTCTATCTTCCCTTCAATTGTTTTTTTACTCCATGAATAGTTAATAGAGTCATTGACTAATTTTTGTCACTTACCTACAATTTCCATTACCAATAATTCAATAAAAATAATCCAAAATCTTATTATATTTAAATTATTTCCCTTTAAAGATTATTTTTCTAAGTCCCCACTTATATATTTCCTTTCAAACATGTAACAAAATAATATTTTAAAAAATATTTCTCTTTAAATAATTTTAACTTTTCAATATCTTATGTTGCATTAAACTATGAGATCAAAAGAAGAATGAGACCTAATAAAATGGCCATTATATCCTATATATTAAAAATGAAATATTATATTTTAATATATAATTTATCAAATAAAAATAATGTTCTGACTAAATATTAATATATTGATAAGTGCATTGATAATACTCACGCAATTTTTAGGGAAATCACTTTATTATTCAAAATACATTTTCTTAAAAAAATATATTTTATTTTTAAAAGTGAATATTAATATTTAGAAGTTATAAAAATATATATTTGACAAAATTAATTTCAGAATTGTCTTTAAATAAATTTTTACAATTTTATGACAATATTTTTTAATGTATAGTGAAAATACGGTTTTTTATTGAAAATAGTATTTTATTTTAAATTATTTACAATTTAAAATTATATTTTTGAATAGTATAAAATTTTAATTAGTTCATTTTAATTTAAAATAATCCAATTACTATTTTTTAAATTAATTTTATATACAGATTTAATAAAAAAATATTTTACGTTTTAAAAACGGATTTTTATGAAAAACTGTTTTTCATTGAATTTTAATAATATTATTTTAAATAATATTCTACAACTATATTGTTTATAATTTTGAAAAATAGATACTAAATTTATATTTATAATTTCCAAATTTATTTAATCGTTTCGTATTAATTTTTCCAATATGAATAGTAACCTTGGTAAATTTTATTACCATGCTAAATGGTAAATTGGGTGATTTAAGTAAAAAATAAAATGATAATGACTATAAAATATACCTTAAAAATCCCAAATTTTATTGGATGAACATAATTAAACCCCTTAACACATAACTATTTAAATTATGTTTTTTAATGGGCCCTTGTATATGGAAATGACTTATATAATATTTAAATCAAATAAAGTTACAAAATGTCACTTTCATTATCATAAATATCCCTTATGCATCGACATGGAAGAAAAGTTATGTTATAAACAAATATAAATTTATATATAACTTTATAAATATATTTTAATGGTAAAAATTTATTTTCTGTTTTCTTGGAAACTTAGAAGAGATTACAATATTTATAACATTTTAATTAATAAAAATTTATTGTTTTCACATTCAGGTTTTCAATAATATATCATTTTTAAAATAGGTAAACCAAAATATATATTCTAAAATAAAAATTATTATGAAATATATAAGTTTTATATTTATCATGGTATTTTATTTTTAATTTTCAGTGATCAAATAAGTATATAAAATAATAACACAACACTGATGTATTAATTATTTTATTAAGGGAAATATGAAATAATGTTTCTTAAAAATATTACGACAAATATAATTTTTGATAATTAATTATATATTATATTTTTTTAGATTAAAATGACCTATTAAGGATATAATGAAATATTATTTCGAATTTAACTTATCATTATGATATTTTAAAAGTCCAAAAATGAATAATGTGAAAATTGACATTATTGATATTTTATCAAAGTAATGTTTTATTGAATTTTTTAAAAATCATAAAATATTATTAAAAATAAATAAATTATTTATAATGTGGTCTAAAATTTTATATAGTGTTCATTTATGGTCTAATTTTTTTCACATAATAAAAATTCACAACATTTTCTTATTGAAAAAATAGTTACATTAGTTAAAATTAAAATATGTTAACTAATTTTTAATCATAATGATATGGTTTAAAATAATACCAATATATGTCTAAAATCTATTGGTTTATTATATTACAACTTTATCTCATATTCTGTTAAAATAAATTTCCTTTTGGAGGTATTTGAATGGATATTGAATTTATTATAAATTATCATTTCTGTAAATTCCAAAAGTGCCACTTACCTCAGTTATAAAATCGAACATCCTCACTCACATCATCACATAAACTAGAGCCTTAATTATCATACATACTCTTCAAATTTCTATTATAAACTTCCCTATATACAATATAAAAATTCTTATCTTCTTAGAAGACCACCCCCAGTGTCCATAAGAGGAAATTCAAAAGATGTTCGCCAAATAAGATGTAATCAACATTACAGACTATTTGAAGATTATTTCTTCTTCAACATAATCTCTTTATTTGGTTACCATTATAATGTAATAAATATAGTTTAAAATATATTTTAATTTGTTATTTTTATTATTAATCAAACATATTCCTCCTTTTATCATATGAAAAACAAAAGTACCATGCATGCGTACATATGACTTACCATCTCCACACCGTGGTGTAATCTATATTCATCTCCACTATATTTGGATTTCTATAATGATGAAAATAATATATATATATATATTATAAAATGATACTTATTCTTGAAAAAAAATGAATACACCATCCACTTCCATATTATTTCACCATTAGGGGAATGATTCTATTGCTTGTGCGTACGTACGGATTACCATCTCCAAGAAATGATACGAATCATTTTCCATTTTCACATTTTAGGAATGATTCTATAAATTTATATAATGAATAAAAATGATATAAATAACCATAATATAATTTTGGAAATTAAGTAACTATATCCTATTCATATGAACCATGATTTATATGATAATACGTGCAAAAGAGAATGAATCAGTAAACACACAAATGAATGGTAAGAATGAAATGTTATAAAAAAGGTGATAAAATTATATAATATCATCATATATAATATAATAAGTATGGATATTTTTTTTATAAAATATTAAAATTCTTTAAACAATTATTTAGGTGGTTCAGATATGTACGAAGGAAATCAAACCTGGGGTAAGGGTTAATTATACAATCTCATTTTTATTCGGGAATTTTTATACCTAATAATCTGATGAGGAATATTTATCTTCCATGTAAATGTTTATTATAAATGTATTCTGAAATATTTTTACTATTTTTTTAAAAAAAAATTAAATTCAATTTCATTGTTTTTGGAATTTTACTAAACCGTTTGTAATAAATCTTTTTGTCATTTTCAAATAAGTTACTTAGTGAATTTTCTAAAAAAAAAGAAACTAATAGATGTTTTTTTAAATTATACAATAAGGGATAATTTTAAATCATTCAAAATGACTTAATTCCTTGAATCATACCTATTAATCTGACATGGTTATTTTCAATGAAATATTTTTCTTTTAAAATTTTGTGTCATTTTAAGAAAAGAAATATTTTATAAACAAAAAGGATATTTTCTAGAAGAATTATTTCAAGTGATCTCTCAAAATTATTTTCAATTTAGGATAACATTATTAGATGTTAATTATAATTTTGTAGTGATATATTTAAGGATACTATCCCATTTCATTCAATGGTTTGTTTATTCTTATGATTGAATGATATCCATGAAACCCATTTCTTTTCCATGGGTTACGTTATGATGGAATGATATTTATTAAACCCATTTCATTTATGTGTTTAGATATGATGAATGAGATATGTTATTTTGGAACACATATTTATAGTTTTCATAATGTGATGGTTGGGACCTATATCTCCCCCCACTGAATTGATTAAATATTTATATCTCATGTGATATATAGGAATGGTGAAAAAATTAAACTCGGAAAAAAAATACATGGTTGGAACAGTGGGTGAACCCGATTCAATAAAATACATTGTACACTGTGATGGTCTTGGAAATGAGACTTGAATAATATAGAAATGATTTTATATTCTTATGTGTATTCAATAATTACACGTTTTATGTTATCCTCCCATGGATTATTTTCATTGATTCTTTATTAACATTTAGGATTCATCCAATGAAATGATATCATGTTTATTTAATATACATGATATAATTTTCAATGTTTTTTGTTATTGTATCTTATGATTATGATTTGATTGATACTTCCATTGTGTACCCTTATTGATAATCTGAGATCACCCTTTATTATGTTTCTATTCCTTGGGATATGAAAATACGTATTAAGTAATATGTGCCAAAAATTGTTCTAGTAATGAAGAAATAAGGGAGAGATAATTTAGATTCTCAATAAATACGTTTTTTAGGTTTCCTAGTTTCCTATTAAAATACACATATAGAGTAATAGCCTATTTTATTATTTTTTGTTTTAAATATTATTCTATTTATATGTAACATATATGTAGGAAATATATGTGTCCTTATAGTTCGTATTAGATCAGGGTTTTGTTATGCTTTGGAAACAGGGATGAGAAAATATTAGTAAGAATCCTAAGGATAAGTATTAGTATAGGATAATATTTGAGAGTTTTAGTAACAATAATGAATAATGTAGGATATAATATAATGTACCATGAATTGAAATTTTATATGTAATTTCTCTTGATTATGTGTTTTTCTGACTATGAGTAGTGTTTCTCACACTATGAATATTGGTTGTAGTCAATTGATAGAAATTGAAGAAACTATGTTAATGTTGAATGATATGGGAAATTAAATGATTTTAATCATGGGAAACCTAATGTTTTGGGGCATATAATAAGAAAACATTTTTCTATTCTCATCTAAATTTCTAAAACAATGAATCATGTAGTACATCCAAATGAGCAAAGAGGGAACACCATTTTAATGAGTCCTTCATGAGGTAGCATCCACCTTCTTTGATTGGCTCTTCTGTTCCCATAGTGGATGAGCAGTGGATCAGTACCACTAAAAAGATAATATATTTTTGATTCTCCATTGTCCATAACATGGGAAGTTAATTTTTACAATCTATTATATTTATGTTGAATATTATCAATTGTGTATTCTCATCAGTAATATGATGCAAAGTTATGAAAATTAATATATGTAATGGGATGAGTTCAAGAACATATTATTCAAAAAGTAAATTCATTTTATTATTCTTAAAAATATAGAGAAGGGGTTCCTTTTTATTACAAAAAGTTATGATATATATGTTGGTACTTAAACAAATTACTATAATTACAAGGTATGATTCTGGATTTATCAACCAACCTAAATGTAAAGTTTACTAATTCTATAAATTCTTAAAAATAGTTCTCTAAAGGTAATTATCCCTAATAAACCTCATTACATATGAAGAATTCATTCATAGTTCTCGCATGTTTGATATGTAGATTGGATTCACCAACCAATCTTATGGGTTTGCTAAAAAGAGAAAACTGAAATTCAATCAAAAATTTAAAAACCATAGTTAAAGGAATATAGTATTTCGATTGTTCAAAAAAGTGTGGTAATAAACATAGAATAATATATCTTAAGGGGAATAGTTAAAGTTTTAAGTGCGAGAAATAATGTCATCGGTAAATTGAGTACTGATGTGATGGAAAAAATATAGCTAATGATGGGAATAAAGAAGAAGATAAACATTAAGGACCTACCTCACCGAAATGCTTTTAGTGAAAGGATAATGGGAATTATGAAAAACAATTCCAAAATCTGAGGGTTACTGATGATGATCGATGTTAAAAAAAATTTATGTTTAATGAAAAAGGATAATCACATATGATCACTTCTAGTGATTTGGAGTATTACAATAAAGTGTTGAAGGGTACACTTTCCACCCACTCTAAAATGGATTATGATTTATTTGATGATAGATCCAACCACACTTTTATTAAAAAAATAATTTTCTTAAGGTATGTTAGAATCACATAAACAATTAAATGTTGAGTTATCTTTGGAAACTCTAAATGGCATAATAGTCACATCAAAAGTTCATAATTATTCTCTAGTTAATGTTTGTGGGAATGTGCATCATTAAAATCTTGTGATCCTTCCTTTAGTTGAAATCAATGTGATTATTAGGATGAATTATCATTCTCTATATAGATATCATTCTAGTTTCCAGGGAAGGGATGTCACATTTTATATTCCAAATGAATCCATGATCATCTCTCAGTGGATGGATTACGATGAACTTCCAATGGAAATTACTTCCATATTTTGTGTCTTAATTCATATAAATGATGTTTATCTACCACATTTGGATTGGGAGAAACTCACCATTAAATATAAACCTATTGTATGATTTTTTTATGATCATTCTCAAGAACAATTTCCAGGTCTTCCAGAGAATTGTGAATTTGAGTTTTTAATAGAACTCATATCTGGTGTTATGTCCATTTTAAAGACTCTTTATGAATCACTCCAATTGAGTTCCAAAATTCATCAAGAAACTCTATTCGAATATTGACATGGGATTCATCTTCCCTAATTCATCTTCATGGGGTGTACATTTTTTTCATTAAAAATATTTATGGGATAATGCAACTATACATTGATTATTTAGAACTTAACAAGATCCCTATCAAGGAAAAATAACTTATCCCTTGTTTTTATGAGTTGTTGGATCCACTACATAGAGCTCAATACTTTTCTAATATTGATCTTCAATATAGGAATCATCATTTTAGGGTCAAGATTGAGGATATTCCCAAGACAACATTATGTACAAGGTATGGAAACAATGAATTTATAGTGATGCCTTTTGGTATAACTAACAATCCCATTATAATCAGGGATTTAATGAATATATTATTTAGAGAATTTATTCATTAGTTTATTGTATTATTTATAGATGATATTATTGTATATTCAAATATAAAAGAATATCATGAATAAAACATGAGGATTTTACAAAAGACCATGGGAAAGGATATGATTTATAAGAAATTTACCAAGTGTTAATTATGGATTTCTAATGTTTCAACATTATGTTAAATAATCTCATGATAGGGGATATCTATGTATCTATAAAAGAGAGAAGTTATTTAATTTTGGACTAGACCAACAAAAATAACTGAGATCTAAATTTTTCTTGGTTTATCTCATAAATATTGATGTTTTGTGAAATATTTCTCACGATTATCTAACCCACTCACCAATTTGACTTAGAAAGGTGTTTTGTTTACACAGATAGATGAATGTGAATAGAATTTCAATGATGTCAAAACAAGTATTGTTATTGCACCTATACTCACACAACCCTATAGTGGATAAAGGGTTGTGATCTTAAGTGATGTATACAAGAATGTGATGGGATTTGTTTTCATGAAAAATGATATGGTGATATATTATATCTCATAACAATTGAAAATCTGTGAGAAAAATTACCCAACTCATTATTTGGAGTCAGATGTGTTAACTAGAAAATAAATTTTTGGATAAAGGTTTAAAATATATACTGATCATAAAAGTTTAATTTATATTTAAACTCAAATGGAGCTCAATATGCATCAAATAATATGGTTGGATTTGATTAAATATTTTAAATTCTTAATAAATTATATCCCTATGAAAGTGAACAAGGTAGAATATGATTTCATTTAAAAGGACAATGATAGCCAATGTATGAGTAGGATCACAAAGGATCCAATATTTCTTAATTTCAAATTGAAGGATCGAGAAATATTATTGTAAGGGGACAATTCTTTTCATTCCCAATTGAATCTGCAACCTTATATACATGTTAAGATTAAAGAAGCACAAAAAGAAGATGTAGACTGCAAAAGAAGTTGATAAATGTTCTCGATTTCAACATTAATTTTGATTTAATAATAAGGTTTTGGAACTGTTTTTTATCCCCCACATACAAGAATTAAATATGGAGCTATTGGATGAGGATCATAGTTCATCATTTTATATTAATCCTAAAAGCATAATTTTGTGTAGGTACCTGAATGATTATTTCTAGAGGAATGGAATGAAAAGAAATATTTTATAGTATGTTTGTCGATGCTCGGTTTTTCATCAAGTTATGGCTAAGAGATAAAAGTATAAGGGGATGTAACAATCATTACCCATAAAGTAATTTAAATGGGAATACATCACTATGTATTTTTTCCTTGAACATCCCAAAACATATAAAAAAACATTTATATAGGTTATATTATATTTCCCTACAAATTCAACACAGTTAATTTCTATTTGAGAATATTTCTATCTTAAACATCTCTCTAGAATAAATATTAAATAAGTGGTACGATTTCATGGACTACCACTTTCGGTTATATATGATTGAGATCTAACATTTACCTAGATGTTCTGAAAAATTCTTCAGCACGCATTGGATATATAATTAATTTTTATTACTACTTATCATCCATAAATAGATGTTCAATCTAAGTGGAGAATTCAAACACTAGATGATATGTTGAGATCTTACTCTATATATTTCAATGGTGGTTGAAATCAACACCTAACATTGGTAAAACTTTCTTATAATAATTATCACGACCCGCCCCCTGGGGCCCGTGCCAGGACTACCCCATGCCTTCCTTCCATAGTCTAGAGGCTGGAGACTAGTAACAAAGGCATAAATCCCTAAGCGAGGAAGGAATTTCCTTTATAAATTGTATACACATACAAATAGAGTACAAACTAGAAGAAAACACTATGTAAAAACTCTATACAAAAAGGTGTTCTGAAAAGTAAAGGGGGCCAGAAATATAAAACAAACTGTAAAGTACAACGAAACTGAAAACAAGTACAACTGAAGAAAGGTAAAAGGCTTCTATATCATCCACTGGGAATTCCTAATTGATGGGTACGTATAGAAAGCCTCCACAGTGATCCATGTCCATCAGTCTCCTCCGTGTATCGACTCATCATGAGGTCCACCTCCAGGTACCGTCCTGTCCTACTACTCTGATCCTTAGTCAGCGTTGTCTGTCATCTACAACCAACAAAATCCGGTGCGGGTATAGCCCGTGTATGGGTGAGTATAATGATACTCAGTAGGGACCCCAAGACCCTCAAGGTCTCAGAAAATCCAACAAGGATAAACCAAAATGTATGAAATCAACAGATAACCCCACATTGGTATATGCTATTACATATACCAAAGTTACCAAGTAATCCATCTCAATCATGTGGTAAACATAAAAGTTACTGACTCTGCTAAACCAGTATTTTTATTCACATTGTTGAAACCATGGATGTTTGAGAACTCCTATTCTTTCGAGTAAAGTTGGCTCGTCACCAACTACCAAGCGCTTCCCACTAACCATGGACTGTAGAGGTACTCCTCCTATCGAGTATCGTGGGTCTGCCGCGCTCACTTAGAGGCGCTCCCCACTGTGGGTCTGCAGCCAACTACCAGGTTCTCCCCCTAATATCCTGTAGAGGTAATCCTCCTATCGAGTACCGCAGGTCTGCCTCCAACTACCAGACACTTCTCCATTATGGGTATGCCACCATCTACCAGGTTCTTCCCACTGGGCTATTCGAATCACTCCGAGTCGAATCAGTCAAGCAGTCATCATGTCTCAGCCAGCTACTAATTCTTCGTACTCCACTCGCTCGTCTCCAGGAGGGTCTACCCCATGAACTATAGGTCGATACTCCAACTATCAGGAATTCCTATGTAGAAATATCTCAAAGGTCCTCCAGGTCATAGCGGTCTCAACACAACTAATGTCGTTTCAATCGGACGCCCGGTCTGTGAATTATAAGCTTTTAAATTTCGGGGGCCCGCTTGGATTTGTGTACGATCCAACCTGACAGTATCTCAAAATTACCACAAACACCAGTGGGGTATACTCAAGTGACCAGCGAGCTCCAAGAAAATCAGCGTCGTTGATGGTTCGTCAAACGGTCGTCCGGTGCCAAAGAGATGGCCAAAGGAAGTAACGGTCAGTAATGGGCCCGGGTCCGATCTGACCAGGTAGGACCGACGCGGCCCAACCCCATCTAGGCAAACCTTGTCTGGTTCCACATGGTGAGACCTGCTAGGTCTGACCCAGCCCAATGGGCAATTCTACCCACTAGGTTTGGTCCGGTCCACTGGGCCCAACCCATCGGACTGCGTGGGCAGTTCAGCCCATAGGTCACCGTGTACGCAGCTTGCTCTGGAAGGCCGAACCGTTTCAGCTAGCGATGCCATGAGGGACACTGCAGGCTGTCTAGGGAGGCATGAAGGCTAGCAGCAGTCGAGCAGGGAACGCGAGAGGCCATGGGCAGGGCTCGCGGGGAGCGGGTAGGCTGGAAGCGCGCCAACCAGTCCACGGAAGGCCGATAGCAGTGCGGGAGGCCGCGGGCAGGCCGACAGGGCAGTGGGTGGGCCATAGGAAGGGTGTGCAGGGGCGCGGGAAGCCACAGGCAGGCCGGTTGTGCGCCGGGAAAGGCGCGCGGGCTGCGGGCCGGTCCCGCAGGGTGTCGGGTTGGCAACTCGGGGCGCATGTAGTCCGCGCGAGGCACCGAGTAGGCTGTGCGGGGCGCCAGGCATGCCACGAGCAGGTCGTTGGAAGGTCGCGGGTAGGCGGGACAGCGACCGAGAGGATGTCTGATTGGCCTGTTCGGTGTGGGTCGACGATGCTTGGCTGGGGGCACCTGTGCACCGCGGGGGCGGCGTGATTCGCAGAGGCCACGGGTAACGCCATCTTTGACGTTTCCACCTTCATCGCCTCATTGCCACTTTGTCACCGAATGATCAACATAATCAAAATCGGTGGAGGGGTCGGGCCATGATGGTTTGGCAAGAACTCTCCGCTTTTAGGATGGTATCAATTGGTTCTTCAATTATGAAGCAAAAAAACCCTCATTCTTCGTTTTGAGGGAAAGGAAGAACATGGGTAAAGATCATACTTAAATATAAGTAAACCCCTACCTTTGATTCACTGTTCATCGTTCGTTGACGGAGTCGCGGGAAGAAGACAAAGTTGTCATTCGTCGCGTCTGCCGCACTCTTCCACTCGAAAATTCGCAAGATGGTTGTGGAAGCAGTTCCACGTCAGCAGGTCACATGGAAGAAGTTGAAGAAGTATCATTAATGGCATTATTCATTCTACGTTGGGAGAGTTTTTCGTTAGAGGATGAGGTTCTTCGTTGAGAGATTTCCCTTCAATCACCCATGTGAATTCGCAGTTCCAAATAATAGATTACCTAATCTAATATTTTGTTGGAACAAATTAAAAAAAGGGAAATAAATTAAAAAGGCTCCTCTTCATTAATTCACTTGTGTTTCCACATATTAATTGGGGAGTTGGCACCAATTCCAAATCGAGTAGGCTCCCCCATAATTGTGGAGGATTGGAAAAATTAAATGTTGGGGGAGGTCAAGAGGCCCCCCCTCATTATTGAGAGAGAGATGAGAGGTTATACCCTCCCCCAATCAATAGGGGGTTTAACACGATGTGGTCCCCATGACGTAACCTCTCATGGAAGGTTATGTTTGGGTGGACCCACCACCATAACCTCTCATGGGAGGTTATGGTGTGGCGGTCCCACCTCCAACATCCAAGAGGAGGATTCAACTACCAGTCACCCACATGGTGGCTCAAATAAAATAAATTGTAGTTCACTTTATTTTATAATTTTTTATGAAAACCCCAAAACTATATTTTATCCTTGACTCACTACCGTCGAAGTGAAAGACTTCTTAAATGAATACCGGCACTGTGAGTTAAACGGTGCTCTCGGATTTCAATTCCAAGCACCGGTTCTAAATTTATAAAAACCTGCTAATATGTTTACTAAACTTACCCAAACAAAACTTCAAAAATTGATTCCGAGCACACCAGGCCTCGGAATCAAGCACCGTAAACTTTCACGGACTCGAAAAAATATCATGTATTAAAAAAAATTCAACGTAATTTCTTGGACTTTGCATTGTCCCCACCTCAGGGATTTAAGTCCTCGTAAGCTACAACTCGAACTAAGGAAACAATAGGGGGTACTGATCACACATCTGAGCCTCCCTCTACCATGTTCACTCTTGGAGGTTCCCATGTTGCATGAGAACGCACAGTAGAGGTATCGACCATCCACATAGGATCCACTCCTGTCAATCCTCAATCTCCATTGGATCCTCATGAAATTCACCACATCATCGAGGTCCAGCTATCCATGGTCGATGAAGTGAGTAGGGTCGTGCACGAATCTCCTCAACTGAGACATGTGGAAGACATCGTGCACCTGGTGCAACTGAGGTGAAAGAACTAATTGGTAAGCCACCTTACCAACTCCACTGTTGACCTGAAAAGGTCTGATAAATCTCGGAGATAACTTGCCTCCTTGGCCAAATCCTCGTATTCCTCTTCGAGGTGAGACCTGTAGAAAGACAGGGTCTCCATCCTTAATCTTGAAAGACATTCATCTCTTATCTGCATATGACTTCTGCCTGCTCTGTGAAATATTTATCTGCTCCTGGATGATCTTCACCTTCTCTGTGGTAGCTCGTACCATCTCTGGTCGCACATGTGCTGACTCCTCCAGGTCTATCCAGCAGAAGGTTGATCTGCAAGGTCACCCGTACAATGCCTTGAACGGTGCCATCCCTATGGTGGATTGATATCTGTTGTTGTATAAAAACTCCACCAAAGGTAAGTGATCCTCCCAGATGCGACCGAAGTCGAGGACACATGTACATAGCATGTCCTCGAGGGTCTGAATGGTCCGCTCAGTATGACCATTTGTATGAGGATGGAAGGTGGTGCTCAAGTGAAGATGTGTCCTGAAAGCCTCATAAAACCCCTTCCATAGCTAAGAAGTAAATCGTGTTCCATGATTGGAGACAATAGTAGAAGGTACTCCATGTATCCACACAATCTATTTCACATAGAGGCGTCCCATGCTCTCTACAGAACACTGTTCTCTGATCGGTAGGAAGTGGGTCGACTTGGTGAGTCATTCGATGATCACCCTAATCAAGTCATGAACCCTGGTTGTACATGGAATACACATCATGAAGTTCATGGATATCACATCCCACTTCCACTCTAGGAGCTCTAAAGGCTGTACCAAGCCAGCTGGTTCCTGGTGATCTGCCTTCATTTAGTGACAAGTGAGGCATTTAGAGACAAACTCTACAACTTCTTTCTTTATATCTGGCCCCCAATGCTATCGTTGAAGGTCTTGGTACATCTTCACCATTCTTGGATGTACCTCTAGAGGGGATGTGTGTAACATCCTCAACACTTCCTCCTGAAGTGACACTGGAACCATTGTACATCCTCTGAAGAGGATGACGTGTTCCCCATCTTTAGAAAATCCATCAGGTGCCTGCCCTGTGGATATCTGAACACATCATGTCTTGCAGTAACTGCCCTCATGATGTGCCTCTCGGACTCCCAGAAGAATTGGGGGAGTGTCTGTAAGAGATTGAAGGAAATCTACTTCATCTCTATCCATAATGGATATCTGTAAAGAAGATAGATGCTTCGTCACCTCTCCTACAAGTTTTATACCATACCTCTTATTGAGTGCATCTGCATCAACATTCCCCTTTCGAGGAGTACATAATATCTCAAAGTCAATGTCCTGGAGTATCTCAAGCCATCATCGTTGTCTCTGTTTCAGGTCCATCTTAGAGAAGATATTCCTAACACTCTTGTGATCAGAGTACACTGTAAAATGTTCGCCCATTACATAGTGTCGCCACATATTCAAGGAGATGACCTCTGCTTCTTACTCCAAGTCATCGGTAGTGTAGTTCTACTCATGATATCTTAGCTTCCAGGAACCATTTGCGATCACTGCTCACTCATGCAACATGACACACCTGAGTCCAGTCCCTGATGTGTCACAGTAGACTATGTACCCTACGACTTACACTATAAGACTCAATATGGGGCACTATTCAGAATCTTCCTCAGCTCCTGAAATCTTTTATGGAATCTCTCTAACCACATGAAGTGTTTCCCCTTATTTTTCAAGGCTAATTGTGGTGATTCAACTCTGGAGAAGTCTGGAACAAACCTCCGGTAGTATCTAGCCAATGCAGACATCCCTCCCCCTTTGGGGGGGGGGGTAATCCTGGAAACATCCTTTGAAAAGATGTCCCCATGTTCTGTCACTCCAGTTTGGAACTGAAAACTCAAAACCATTTCTGCCACGAGGGTAAGGTTGGTCGACTCAAGAGTGATAAGTTGCACCCTCCTATGCAAGAAGCCTTTTTTCCTAACACAGTCAATCTATGTATGATCTTTGGTTTCCTAGTCTATTCCCTAACTAATATTGTAATGCCTCGATTCTGCCACCAAGAGGTTCCAACTGAAACTCTCACCTCAAGGGTCAGATCACACCATTGGCCTAAGTGTGATTATCGAGTTTCCTCACAAAGGTATCTCCAGACGTGAGGGTCCATTCAACATTTTAACCAGAAACTCTAGGTCTGGGATAAGATTCGTGGAAGGAAGGAATGATTGGTACCAATGTCTATTGATACTGTTGCTAGTAGTGGACACAGACCATACCTCGAATCATTCATAGAGCCCTTAGGTCACACTCCTTATTTGAATGCAGCTACTCTCTTTCCCTTCCATCCATCTCCCTGATCCTGTAATGGATAACAAAGGTGGGTGGTTGTAACATGTCAAAATGTACACCGCCTCATGCTTCTCTCCAAACATTTCTTCCACGACTTCTTCCCTACAGATTCATTTGTCCATGTCACATCCTCTTCCTGAAACTTCTTGTTCGCCCAAGTCTATGAGACTGGTGCAGTTTCCTGCTTTCCCACTACTAGAATTCATTGGATGTATCCCCTCAACCAAACAACATTCAATCGTAATGGTTCTATCTTACATCTAGAGAAAAGGTGCTGGCTCAGATATCCTAAAACACACCTCGCTTGGAATTCCAAGTCCCAACGTACTGATCGTAACATATTCATCATGTATCGGGAACGATCAGTACAACTCGATGAATTCTCAACTACCGACATGTTGTCCTGAAGAATTTATACAAGCTCTAGAGAACTCTCAACCACCTTATTAGGCCAGTCCTCAGCTGCCTGTGAGTCGGGATCACCTTTGAACCTGAGGGGTATCTAATTATGAAATACGTTTATGGAACTAAGCCGGTAGTAACTACTGACCAAATAGTAGTGATATAGCTGACACACTACCTAAACATCCAATATCTGGTAACGGTCCATGTACCGAAGCCTCATCACTATGCCTATCAACCTTATGGTCACTCATAGGAAAATAATACTAGCTAAGATCACTATCTAATCTACGGGTGTCTCAACTAGGTGGAGAACTCTAGCAATCGCCTCCAGCCAGTCCTCTACTGCCAGGGAATCTGTCTCGCCTCATCTCTCGGTGGACCATCGACATGTTCTCTCTCAGAACTCTAACTAGCTATCTGCGTGGAGGCATCCTGAAAAGCTTTGACACGGTCAAAAGTTACACATGGTGAGCTGACCTGGTTGAGCTGACTTAAAGAAAACTTTTGAAAACACACTCGCAATCAGTTTTTTCATGCACTGAGTTTGAGATAAATAGTTAGGGTCCTAGTGTATGGATACGTCAGCCACCACATGAACAATGGACTCACTGAACGGAAATCAACACTCGGTACCCTTAAAACTATTGCTTCATAGAAAATAAAGATCAGAGTCCTATGTTTTGCAGTAGAACTGACTCCTCTGATACCTATTTATCCGGACCCGTCCCCTAGGGCTCATGCCGTGACTACCCCATACCCGCCTTCAATAGGCCATGGGATGGAAATTAGCACCAAAGGCGTAAATCCCTAAGTGGTGAAGGCATTGCCTTTATAAATCCTAAACACATACAAACAGAGTGAAAACTGGAAGAAAACACTAAGTAAATATTGAATACAAGAAGGAGTGATGAAAAGTAAAGTGGTTGGAAATACATGACAACCTGTATAGTACAAGGAAACTGAAAACAAGTACAACAGAAGAAAGGTAAACAGCTGCCAGATGATCCATTGGGAAGTCCTACCATAAGGGTAGGTATAGAAAGACTCCATAGCACTCCACGTATATTAGTATCATCCAAGTATCGACTCGTCATGAGGTCCACCCCCGGGTACCGTCTAGTCCTGCTACTCCGATCCTCAGTTAGCACTGTCTGTCATCTGCAACCAACACAAAAAGGTGCGGGCATAGCCCGTCCAGGGGTGAGTATAATGATACTCAGTAGGGAACTCGAGACCTTCATGATCTCACAAAATCCAACAAAGATAAACCACGAAGAATGAAATGAACAGATAACCCCACATAGATATATGCCCATACATATACCTAAGTTACCAAGTTATCCATCTCCTTCATGAGGCAAATACAAAAGTTACTGACTCGCATCAACCAGGATTTTTATTCACATTGTCGAAACAATGGATGTTGGAGAACTCCTCCTTGGTCGAGTACATTGGGAATTCCTCTAACTACCAGGTGCTTCCCACAAACCTTGTACTGCTGAGGTACTCCTCCTGTCAAGTACCATGGGTCTGACGTGCTCACACAGAGGTGCTCCCCACTGTGGGTCTGCCACCAACTACCAGGAGCTCCCCCTAATAGCCTGCAGAGGGGCTCCTCCTATTGAGTACCACGGGTCTACCGACAAATACCAGGAGCTCCTCCGTCATGGGTCTACCGCCAACAATGAGGATCTCCCCACTGGGCTATTCGAATCACTACTAGTCGAATCATTTCAGCAGTCATCAGGTCTATGAATGATACTTGGTCTCTATACTCAGTTATCTCGTCTCCAAAATGGTCCGATCCACGAGCTACAAGTCAATAGTCCAACTGTTGTGGAGTCCCACGTAGAAGTATCTCAATGGTCCGCCACGTAATATCGGTCTCAACTCAACTGACGGCGCGTCAATCGGACGTCTGGTCTGTGAGTTATAAGAATTTTAGTCGCGAGGTCCCAGTTGAATTACTGTACGATCCAACCTCACCGTATCTCAACATTACCCTGAACTCTAGTGGGGTAAAATCAAGGGACCATCATGCTCCTAGAAAACAAGTACCGCTAACGATTCGTCAAAATTCCGTCCGATGCTAAAGATATAGAAAAAGGATGTAACAGTCAGTAGTGGGCCCGGGACCGGTCCGACCCGGTCAAACCACCTCGACACACCCTAGTCTAGGCTGACCCGGCCCGTTGGGAAGGTCTGACCGCTATGTTTGGCCCTATCCATTAGGACTGGACCATTGGAGTGTGGAGGCGGTTCAGCCCGACAGCCACCGTATAGGTGGCTCGGTCCAGAAGTCGAAACAGGTTCGGCCAGCAACGCCATGGGGGGCGCTGCGGGCCGGGTCGGGAGGCCGGCGACAGCTGGGAAAGGTGCGCAAAAGGATGTGGGTAGGCCGTGCGAGGCATGGTTAGGATAGAAGGGGCGTGGGTAGGACCCGAGCAGGGCACGCAGGGGCGCGGGAGGCCACGGGCAGTCTGACAGGGCACCGGGCAGGGCACGAGTAGGGCGCGTGGGCCGCAGGCAGGACGACAAGGTGCCAGGCCGGGCGCGGGCAGGGCGCGTGGGCTGAAAGCATGGCACGCGGGGCACCGAGCAGGCCACGCGGGGCATCGGGAAGGCCGCGGGCAGGCCTACGGAAGGCCGCATGCAGCCGGCCCAGTGGTCGGGAGGCTATCGGGCTGGCTGGTTCGACGCGGTTCGGGCCGGCGTGGTTCGACAGTGTTCGGCCGGGGGCACCGGTGCGCCGTGGGGGCGACGAGATTCGTAGAGGCAGACGTAGCACGACCTTTGTTGTTGCTGCCTTCGTCGACTCCATACCATTTCTTCACTGAATGTTCAACCTAAAAAAGATAGGTGGAGGTGTCGGGCAATGTTGGTTTGGCCCACACCCTCCGCGTTTAGGGTGGTATCAATTGGTTCATCAAGTATGAAGCACAACGACCCTCGTTCTTCGTTTTGAGATAAAATAAGATCATGGGTAAAGATCATACAAAAATATAAGTAAAACCTACATTTGATTCATCATTCGTCGTTCCTTGATAGAGTCATAGGAAGAAGATGATGTTTTCATTTGTCGCGTCTGCCGCACTCTTCCACTCCAGAATTTGCAGGATGGTTGTGTAAGAGGTTCCACGTCGGTAGTTCCTGAAGAAGAAGTCGAAGAAGGATTCACATCAGCATTCTTAATTCTTGGTTGGGATATTTATTCATTGGAGGATGAGGTTCCACGTTGAGAGCTTTCCCTTCAATCACCGATGTGAATTCATTGTGCCAAATAATAGATTACTTAATCTATTATTTTGTTGGCATAAATTCCAAAAAAAAAATTGAAAGGCTCCTCCTAATTAATTCACGTGTGTTGGAATGTATTAATTGGGGAGTTGGCACCAATTCAAAATGGAGTAGGATCCCCCTTAATTGTGGAGGATTGTAAAAATTAAATTCTAGGAGAGGTGAAGAGGCTCTCCCTCATTAATGAGGGAGAGTTGAGAGGTTATACTCTCATCCCATCAATAGGGGGGTTTATCCATGTGTGGCCCCCCATGATGTAACCTCTTGTGGGAGGATATGTTTGGGTGGGCCCCACCACCATATCCTCTCATGGGAGGTTACAGTGTGGTGGTCCCACCTCCAACTTCCAAGAGGAGGTTTCAACTACTAGTCACCCATATGGTGGCTCAAATAAAATAAAGCGTAGTTCAATTTATTTTATTATTTTTTTATGAAAACCCAAAACATACTTTTATCCTCAACTCACTGATGTCGAAGTGAATGTCTTATTAAGAGAATATAGGCGTTGCGAGTTCAACAGTGCTCTCAGATTTCAATTCTGAGCACCAATTCAAAAGTTATAAAAACTCTCTCTTACTTTTACTGAACGTACAAGAACAAAACTTCAAAAATTGATTCCGGGGACACCGGGCCTTAGAATCAAGCTCCGTAAAAATTTTCGGACTCGTAAAAAACTCATGTATTAAAAAACATTCCACAGGGATTTCCGGTTCTTTACAATAATAGCATGAAATCTAGTATTTAGATGGCTCCTTGTAAATCCCTATATGGTAAGAAGTGCAGAACTCTAACATGTTTTAATGAAGTTGAGAAAATAAATCTCTCATGAACTGATATAGTTGAAAAAACATCTTATATGGTTAGATCTATTCAAAATCACACTAGAGTAGCTCATAGTAGAAAAAAATGTTTTGCTGAAAATCGAAGAAAATACTTATAGATTGAAGTGGATGATAAAGAATTTTTACAAATATCTCCCTGAAATTGAGTAATGTGTTTTGGAAACAAGTCCAATCTTATCCTAAGGTATATATGTCCTCTTGAAATTAATTATTATGTTGGAAAGGTAGTTTTTTGATTGATAGTTCCACAAAATATCTCTCAAGTTCATGATGTATTCCACGTATCCCTCCTGAGAAACTACAAACATGATCCTTCAAATGTATTAAAATCCAAATCCACCCCAATAAGGAATGATCTTTCTTATGATGAACAATCGATTGAGTTTATGGATCATAGATAAAAATTTCTACGGAACAAGACCACTCAATTGGACAACGTTTTAGGTATGTACCACCAATTTGAGGAAGCTATATGGGAACCTAAGGATGTAATAAGGTAGAGGTATGCTCATCTATTTGTATCCATGTGAATAATTCTGAGGCTGAAATTCATTTCAAGGGGGTAGAATATAACACCTCGATATTTTAAAAATATTTATCTAAGAATAATTTTAATTCTTCAATATATTGTCTTGTGTGCAACTGTGAGTTTAAACAGACCTTGAGACGCCATAAAATGTCTATTATTACCTAGAAGATAAATTAGAGATAATAAAGATGAGTAACTAATTTACGAATCAAAAATAATGTTCTAACTGAATATTAATGTATTGGTATGCGCTTAGAAAACAATCACACAATTTTAAATAAAATCACATTATTCTTCAAAAATGTTTATAATTTATTTTTATGAGTGAATATTAATTTTTTATGTTATATTAAATTTATTCGAAAAAAATATGTTCAGAATTATCTTAAAATTATTCTTAAAATTTTCTTAAAACGTTTTTAAGGAATGATAAAAATACTGATTTTTATTAAAAATTGTACATTCTTTTAAAGTATTTCCATTATAATATATTTTTTATAATAGTTATAAATTTTAATTAATTAATTTTTATTTAAAAGAAAACAATTATGGAATTTGAAAAGTATTTTATACTTGACTTTCTTATAAAAACATTCTATGTTTTAAAAAGAGTATTTTTAGAAAAATTATTTTTCTTGGGGTTTTTTATGTTGTATTATAAATTTAATTCTGAAACATCTATGTTTTGAATTTTGAAAAATGCCTAAAAAATTCATATTCACAATGTACAAATTTATTAAATATTTTCATTTTATTTTTGGCTAGTATAAATAGTAACCTTGGTGAAGTTCGGTACCACGGTGAATGAGAAGTAGGGTAATTTAGGTAAAAAATAATATGATTAAGACTATAAAATGACCCTAAAACATGCCCAAATTTTGATGTATGAATATAATTATACACTAAATAGATATGTATAGAATTTAAGTTTGTTAATTGATACATTTCCATGAAAATTACTTATATATTGTTTAAAAAAAAGCTGCAAAATATCACTTTCATTGTTCTAAATATTCCTTATGTGTCCACATGGGGAAAAAGGACACTTATAAACGAATATATATGTATATGTTTGAATTAATAAACATATTTATGGGATAAAAATTTATTTTATTATTTTTTATCCTTTTAGATAAGATTATAATATTTATAGTATTTTATTTAATAGTAATTTAAAGAAGTCACATTCAAGTTTTAAATAATATAATATTTTTAATATATGGTTACTCAATATATATATATATGAATATAAATATTATTATGAAATATATATTATGTATCTTAATAATGGTATTTTATTTTTAATTTTTAGTGAACAAATAGTATGTTAAATAATTACACAACACTGATGAAGTAATTATTTTATTTAGGGAAATATCAAATAAATGTTATTAAAAATATTAAAATAAATGTAATTTGATATAATTAATAAGATAAATGAATTTTACAGGAGACCTTGACCTATTAATTATATAATAGAATACGTTTTTGATGTTAACTTTTCATATTGGAATTTGTAAATATCAAAAAATAAATAGTTTCAAAATTGACACTAAATATATTTTATAAAAATAATGTTTTATTCAATTATTTACAAATAATATAACATTATTAAAAGTAATAAATATTTATAATACAGTCTATAATTTTATAAATATTTTCTTTATGGTGTCATTTAAATGACATAAGTAAAAATTACTACCTTTTAATATTTAAAATATTGTTACCTTAAAAAAAATTAAATTGGTTAACCAATGGTTAATAAAAATGATAATGCTAAAAATAATAAAAAAACATGTATAAGATATATTATTTTATGATATTAAAACCTTATAAGATCTTATATTTAAATTAATTTTTTCATGGTGGTTTTTTGATTGATATTGAATTTATTATAAATTAATATTTTTAGAAATTCCAAATGTGACCCTCACCTCATTAATAAAAGGTCACCTCCTCTAACAATTCTTCACATCAAATTGAGCATTAATGATTGGTAATACCCTTAAATTTTCTCTTATGAACATCCCTATCAATATTATATATGTTCTTCTCTTTTCAAAATACCAGCCATAATGTCCCTTAGTTGATATCTAAAGGCAGTTCGTCAAAGAAGAGGTAATGATATTTTCCTAATCTTTCAAACTTATTTCTTTATTCAACTTTATTTTCATATTTTCTATGATTCTAATGTAATAAATAATGTATCACTTCTATTTTGTGATGTTATTATGATTATGAAACAACCATATTCCTCATTTTATAGGTCCTACAAAAAACTAAATCATTGTGCATACGTACTTACGACTTACCATCTCCACACCATGGTGTAATCTATTTTTCTTCACCACATTATTTGGATGTGTATAATGATATAAATAAATATATATATAATAATTAAAAAATTATATTTATTCTGGAAGAAAATAATATATCGTCCACTTCGTTACCATTTTACCTATAAGGGAATGATTTCATCCCTCGTGTGTACGTACGACCTATCATCTCCACAATGCGATACGATTCATTTTCTATGATCACCATTAATGAATGATTATATAAATGTATATAATGAATAAATGTGATATATTTTATCTTAATATCATTATGGTTATTATATAACTATATCCTATGCACAACAACCCAGACTTATATTACAAAACATGCATAAGAAAATGAAGCAGTTAACACCCGAAAGAAGAGTAATATTGAAATAAAATTAAAAAATGGGTTATAAGATGATATAAGAGGATCATATGTAATATAATAATATTTAATATTATTATTTTATAAATTATTAACACTCTTTAAAACCTTATAAAGTATGTTTATATATGTATGAAGGAAACCAATCATAAGGAAAGGGTTAATTCTAAAATCTCATTAGTATTCAGGAATCATTATACGTAAGTATCTTATGGGAATATTAATATTACATGTACATATTTCTTAAAAAAATAAAAAATAATTTTATTAATTTTTTTAAATTAATTTTTACTAATGTTTTAATTTTTACTAAATTATTTTAAATAATTTTTTTTAACATTTTGAAAAGAGTTACTTTATGAATGTTCTCGAAAAAGTGAAAAATTAATGTCTTTTTAAAATATATAGAATGAGTTTAATTTTACACTTTAATAATTCATTAATTCCATTAATATTACCTAAAATTATTATATGTTTATTTTCAAAGAAATTTTTTTCCTTGAAAATTGTGTGGAATTTTAAAAAAACAATATTCTCAAAAAAATATATTTTCCTCAATATTTATTTCATTTGATCTCTCAAAATTATTTTCCATCTAAGATAACATAATTTGATGTTACTTATACTTTACTGGGGATATTTTTTAGGGAAACCATCCATATTATTTAAATGGTTAGTTTATTTCTGAGATTTACTAATATTTTTGAAACTCGTTTCTTTTCCATGGGTTATGTGATGATGTAATGATATTTATGAAACCCATTCATTTATTTATTCTGGTAATATGAATTATGTATGTACTTATGGAACAAGTATGTATTATTTTAATTATGTGATAGGTGGGACCTATATCTCCCATAAATTAATTAGGTAAATATTTATATCTCATGAGATACAAAATACTGGAATGAGGAGTGAACTCAGTTCAAAAATATATGGATGGAATAAAGAGTGAACATGGTTCAGTAAAGAATGTTCTCCACTATGATGGTCTTGGAAATGAGTATGGACTAATATAGAAATTATTTTCTATGATTATATATATTCCATAATTCCATATTTCATGTTATTCTATCATAGAATATATTCTTCGATTATTTTTGAACTTCTATGATTTATCCCATGATATGATATCATGATTCATTGATATATAGGATATAATTTTCAAATATTTTTTTATATTATAATGTCTTTTGACTATGATATGATTGATATCTCTCTTGTATACCCATATTGAGAATTTAATCTCACCCTCTGTTATGTTTATTTTCCCCATTATATGATCAAAATTATTAATTAATATATGTCAAAAAGGGTTTTAGTAATTACGAAATGAGCAGGAGGTGATGCACAAGCTTTATGAATAAGTTGTTTTTGTTTCCATGTTTTCAAATAAACTAAACCTATATAGTTTTGGTGTGGTTTGGTTATATTATGTAATTATTATTATTAAATTTATATGTCATATTTGTGTATGAAAATTATGTACCATGATAAAAAAATATAAACTCAATACAAAATAAGTTGAAAAAATTAATTAAATTTTGAAATTAATTGATATAAATTTAAGAATTAATCCATAAATATTATATATAAATTCCTGTAATCATAAACCCTTTATTTCCCATAATAATGAAAACTAAAATTCATCAAAAAGGTAACCAATACTAATATGGATTAAAACCATTAATAAAATTCATTTATTATTAGTAGAGAAATATATTCTTATTCATCACAGGAAAAATATTTTATAAAATCACAATTTTTCAAGTAAAAAAATTAACCATGTATTTAAATTTACCCATTTTAAATGATGATACTTCTCTATACATCTAATAACATCATTAAATTCATTATTAAAATTTATTCCACTTTGTGATCTACCTCACCATAATTTATGTTCTTTCTCATCACTCAAGGTAATAATTTACTAGAGTGATACCCATATGTTAGTTAAATACATCAAAACTATATGCTTGAATTGAATCACAAATATCTTTCTCATAATATCTGATTTTGAGATTTATCTTGATGACATGATAATAAGGCTCAAATAACTCTATGGTTGTGCATGGGTAGGTAATTGATTTGAAAAAAAACACGAGGCTTAAAAAGGATATTGAATATAATGAACATTACATGATAAAAAATAGACAATCATAATGAAAAAATCCACCTCCCAAGAATAAAATCAACTAATTTACCCTTCTCAAAGTAATTTCCCATAGATTACATGATCAAGGGTTTGGAAATGTACCCTCTCTAGATGTTATTTTTCAAAAAAATTACTTTTTTTATTAAATGATTTTTTTTATTTTTTCAGCAAAGGATTTTCAATGATTTCATTATTTTAATTGGTGAATGATTTTGTAAAATTAATGTAAATTTATAAACCATTCCCCAAAAGAAAAATGAAAATACGCAATATCTCCTCTCAATATATATCATCCCATTATCACCTTGGTAAACCTTTTCCACCACAATTAATACATTATATAGCAGGAAATTTACTATGAGTGGGGTATAAAGAATAAAATGGTATTTTAATGTTGCTTAACTATCAAGATATTCATAGATTCTATGGGTTTAATGAATCATTCAATTTCTAGGTACATTAAAAAAGAATATAAGGGCTCAAATAAAAAATGTGTAAGCCATATTAATGTTATTTTTTGTAATTTCACTTTTTTACAAGATATTAATGCACTTTTTAATTATTATACATGCCTCAAATATCACTTATGAAATGGAAATAATAAGTAATATAAAAAATTTTTCAACCCACTTTTGGGAATGTGAAACATATGAATTTGAAAAATGACATTGTGCATTAGTAACAATAATAAACTAATCAACATGATCTTAAAATAACCAATTAATTAAACGTGTTTAAGGGGAATTTATCTATATAAATTATTTAATCTCCCTAATTCATAATTTGAAAAATTGATACCCTCATATTTATCTATAATAATTCATCTCATACTTTACTCAATTTTTTTTCTTAACAATGAAATCTAAAATAAAGAATTATGGTACTCTGATGTCCCTCTATACATCATAGATAAAAAATATACCAATATATAAGTGTTATATGAAGATTCCCAAAAACCATAAAAAAATAAAAGGGAGTAAAGGAGATATATACCATAAAAGAAACACTCCATTTTTAACAAAATACTTTCTCCATTACCTTTCAATCTAATATGGTTCACCTTGTGTATTCCTTCACCCTTATTGAACTACAAACACACAAAAAGCATGTGAAATAACTAGGTAAATGATCAATTAAGATCATAAAAGAATACGGTGATTGAATATAGTACATTGTAAATAATCCTAAACTCATATCCTAATGAACTAAAAATAAATTATAAAGAATACGAAAATGTATTTAAAAGTCCAGTTTTTTGAAAAAATAAATTTATTTATGGTCACATAGAAATATCATACCATAGATGGGACTTCTGCCATATTTTTAAATTTGCTTCACTCTCCCCTGAGGGAGTGTATTTACTCATTACATTGTGGGAATCCGATAATTATTAATCATTCCTGAAAAATCAATTTTCAAATCATAGACTAATAAAATATAATAGACCTATTTAAAATTTATCATAACATAATTTGTTTCAATATCACCCACCCTATCTATAATCATCCTCTTATCCTTGTTTTCATCAATTTCACATCTTTATTTCTTCCTTATATTAGTTGGGTATGTCCTCTCCTTAATAAAAACCACATTATCATCTTCTATTTTATTTTCCTTTCATAAATCTTTATCATTTTCCTAAAAATTTTACATTTATGAATTAGTATTGTACTTAAACTTATGACCACAAAGTCATAAATTACACTTCCAAATTATCACATGAATCACCGACATTATCAGTAAGAAAAATAATATTCCTAAATTAAAGGGTGGTTTCTCTTATTATATTTAAATCATAAGGATGTTTATTAGAAAATAATGTTGTGATATTGGGTTATCGAGACCCAAATATTCAGTAATTTTAGATTACCATTTCATGTAAATAGTTAGTTATATAAGAAGTATTATTACCATTATATTGTATACATTTTGGTGTCCACTATTTAAATTGTAATGTCAATAGATTAATTATTGTATCTAAATTTTATATCTGATCTAATGCTATAATTAGAAGTTCAAGATACTATGACAATAATCTTATGAAAATGTATTATTATCTTGTTACATCATTATGAATATACGTAGTTGATGTTTGACTATCAATTTTTGGGGGACCATAAGCAATGAAACTTCTTCACATGAATTTTAAGCTTTGTGATCTCTATTAGTGAGATTATGAGGAAATGATCCCTAATCGGAACACGACATATTTTAGGTGACATTCGTTATTCCTATATATGGGAATGTATATTGTTCTACTAAATTGAGACAATTATGAGTGTTTTCCATTTGATCACATACATTGATGAAAGGAATAAATCATGATAATTAAATCATTGAGAGGTATCTCGTGTTGGGTGTGTCATTGGTGTTATGGTATTGGTTTAATGGTTATGAAACTATTTGTCACATCCAAGTTAAGGAAGTAATATATCTCAGGTCCAATTGATCAGGATGGTAAACCATTCATAAGAATTTATCCAATGTAGTTGAAAGATAAATCCATATAGTTAAATCATGAAATAAAGGAGATTACACAAGTGTGTGTCTTGGTTTATTATTTATTTAAAGAAAAAGTGATTATAGTACATAATATATTTTCGTAGGTTGGTTTTCATTTCTGTACCAATCCTTATCTCTTATGGGCCTTTATGGGTTACTAGACTCCACTATTGGTCTATGGATACTATTAACTACTACTCAAATAAGGTCCTAGATGGTCACACAAAATAGAGTATTCCAGAATCCCATATATTCAATTGAATATGTAATTTGGACTTGTTGGGCCCTGCCACGGGGTCCGGTTGATGTCCAAGTCCTTGATCACTAATAAATAAATTAATTCATTGTTATTAAAGTAAATAATAATTTTGTTATATATATTTAATTAAAGTATTTAAATGTTATGTAAATGTGAAAAATAATATTAATTTAATGGATATTATTTTAATATTATATATTTGTTTAATATTAAGTGAGAATAACGAGTTGAGTTAAATGACTCAGTTTTATCATGTAATATATTTAATATATATTGTAGGCATGTGTTAAAGTATTTATAATATTTATGACATAGTCTAGTTTGTCATAATTATTTATTTAGTGGATGTTTAATAAATGGGTGTCAGGGAACCCTTACGGGTATATTTAGCATCCACTATAAATAAGTAAAGAGAGGATATTTCATGGGACTATTAATGATGAATTGATAAGAGACTCACTAAACTCTCCTGTTTCTATATATAAAAAATCTAGATCACGAAGATTGGATCGATTTCTCTCTCATGCATTACAATCTTGATGATGTGGTGATCACCAAAGAATCAAAGGCATCGTCAGATCTCTGCACTATCACATGTAATTAGATGATCAACGATCCATCAGATTTTAATGTATGTGTGGATGATATAGAGAGATCTTTCTTTGGATCCCTAATGAAATGATCGACAATGACAATAATATGTTCAGCGTGACATCAGATTGAATTTGTATGTGTTCATTCTATGTTTATGTTCTCCTTTAATTTACGTGAGTTTTTTAGGATCGTACCAAGGCTTAGATCTTTGGAAATGATAAGTCTCATTGCTTTGATGATGATTTTGTTAAAAATATATAACTCATTGGCTACTGCTATGATCCCGATACCATTAATTTGTTTCTAAGAGAGAAAATAAATTATCTATGTCAAAGACTAATTATATTGCATTAAAAATTAGTAGAGGGTTAATTTCATTCCCAACAGAATAGATCTGTCGTCGATCTGATTTCGGATGACCATGTTATTGTCATTGAGATTGTTTTTCCGTCCGATTACCAGCTGAATTCCAATCTCCGTAATTTCTACGAATGTGGAATAGTTATAATTATTGTATATATATAATGATTAAAATAATATTTTATTATTATAATGATTATTATTATTTATTTACTGGATGTGTGGAATTCCACACATGAATCCAAAAAAAAGTATGCTTCTTGTGGAAAATCCTAAGCGAGACTGATTGATAGAGATTTCACATAATTTAATTAAAAAAAGAGGAATACACAAAATGGGACTTCCATTGAGGAACATGGAAACCTGACATGCACCGGCCCCATCATCCTCCTGCAGCGGGTGTGACCTCGCAACCGACCCCACTCATCCCTAAAGTAGTCGGATCCCATCCGTGCATACAAACCACCACATTCACCATTGATCTCGACCGACACACCTTTGGTGACCCCAAAATTGTCTTCCACACTCCACCTAATATCCGATCTCACAAATTTGACTAGTCTGAGGTCCCCTACATCACAAAAGACCCCATGTATGACTGTTAAATACAACCATGAGCAAGAGGTACTCCTATCAGGTTCTCGTGGATCTAGTTTTATCTAAATGTGGCATGGGTGGGTCTACCCAACTCGGAATGTGTGATTTTCATAGCCCGTTATAGCTCTTCATGAGTTCAGAACCACCCTTAATGGGTCGAAATGTGGTTGTGGGGCTCGAATACCTATTTATGTTAGTCAAAATTAATTGATTTAATTAATTTAAGAATTCATTAAGTTAAATTAATTAATATATTAATTTTGGTTTTAAAATATAATTTCAATACACGGGATAAAAATAATTTAATTTTGGTATTAAATTAAAATAATTGATTAATTTTTTTTAAAAGTAAATTAATTAAGGGACCAATTGTGAATTAAGTAAATTATTTTAATTTTTCAATTCATTTAATCTATTTAACAATTATAATTTATTTCATTCAATTTAATAATTTATCTCACTTTAATTATTTTCCCAACACATTGGTCTTGATCACTTGACTCAGCCTATATATGTTTTCTTTATTTTAATTAATTATTTAACTACGTGAAATATTTTTACATTAATTAATTAGTTTATACGACCAGTGAATCTTTTTTCGATTAATATGTATAAGGGCATGTGTGTCTATATTTATTTGTATGTACATCATGCCCCTAGTTCCCCTTGCATATGAAAGAGTAGTCTTGTACATTGATAAAGACGATTCATGACATGGACCAAGCCAAGACGACCTGGTTCACCAGATAGGATGTGGACCCTACTAAGATGAGGCTGAAACGACCTGTCCCGGTGGGGCCCGTGACGTGACTCCCCATGCCCACCTCCAATAGGCCAGGGGCTGGTGACTAGCACTGAGTAGCCATGTCACTAACATGGGAGGCATTGCCTAAGTACCTGTACACACACACACATCTCCAAGCCCACAAATGCTGAAATGTAAAACAATAAGGAACACAAATGCATGCATACAACTAAACCCAAACAACAGGGAATGAAGAATGGTAGAGTACTGTAAAACTAAACTGGGCTAGAATACAAGCCCACAAAAAAAAGAGTCTGAAAAACTGCAAAGTCCAACCTATAAGCACAATGGTACTGGGACTGCTACTCATAGTCGTAGGAACGCCTCGGCCTGTAGGAAACATAGAAAGATCGGTCTGGTCCTGGTCTGCCCTGGACTCTGTCAAATGGTTTCTCGTCTGCACAAGACACCAGACGTGCGGGCAAAGCCCGTGCAGGGGTGAGTATAACAATACTCAGTAGAGGACCTCGAAAACCACAAAGCAGTACACAAAGTAAAGGTACAGTCAGCTATGCATTATATATGTTTACAGAACACATAAAACAAACCAGATATACTCAAAACCCAGGCCTGTGGTCTAGAGACAAGTCACTCAACCGCATACCCCCGCAAGGGATTCCGTTTGAAGATTCTGTGATGTGCTCGATCCGGGAGAACACACTCCACGAGTCTTATAATTCTGATGACGTCTATCCGAGAAGTGATGTTCGTCGGGAACCATCGCGAGATATAACTACACTCATTTCGAGAGACACACTCTTGAGTGGAAGGGTTATGATAGAAAGAAGCACTCATTACGGGAGACACACTCCTGAGTGGGAAAGTTCTCAATACACAGAAGCGGATCACTGCCAGGGCCATGGCGGATACCGCGAATCATCCGGAATTCACCTTCTAGGTAGAAGAAAACGCCCTGTAAAGTTGGTCCCACCGATGCCTGACTCTACCTAGGGTCTGTAATGGATAGAGGATCTCGATCCAGGCCTCTCAGATGGATGCGTGACTCTATCACAGAAAAGTCCTACTGAAGGGATCATAATCTGGCATGAGGGAATGATGCCTGACCTTCAGGGGAAAAGAAGAAGTGGCACTAACCCAAACAAAAGATGTTCAAGGCACGATGAAGAAAAGGACCAAGCCGTTCTCCAAAAAGTAAATAGAGTGTAGAAATGATACACGCCGTGTTGTCCGATCCCAGGTACTTCCCATTTACAACGTCCCATGTCATGAGGCTGGTCATGTAGAAAACATTATACACGGCTTGTAGTACAGAGTAAATGCCATGTATGGGTCACTGGGTCTGGCTCTGTGTACTCTGGCCATGTGCCCGTACACGGTCACCAACCAGTGTACTCTGACCTGTTCAATCTGCACACGGGGTGACCTACGCTGGTGACCTCACCTGGTCAGGTGAGGGAGTACATGGTTGTGTACTCCATCCCATGTATGTGTATCCCCATGATATACACTGAGCTCCGCATAGCCGCCTCTACCGAGTTGTACACGTCATGCCGCCTGAAGCCGTGTAGAGCATCCTTTGTCCGTGTACCACCCAAAGTACACGCCGAGCTTCAGGGAAGTTCCAACACACTGTGTGACCGGGGTCACACGCCATGTGATCCTTCTCTTACCCTGAAACCCCTGCCACCACCGTCTTAACTACACAGCGTGTTCTTCTAAAGTACACGCCAGATACTCTGGAAATTTCTAGAAACACGGACCTCTACTGTCGCGCCTCCCTTTGTGCTCCGATCATGGACCTGGCAGTTCGATCACCATGAAAACATCAGGTTTTGGTCGCCCCGACACAACGAAGCTGTTTCCGTCATTTTCGGGCCTCCGATCGGCTCTGAAAACATGATTGATCTTCCCGCGTGTAGAACGCTCGAAGAACGCCCTTTCAGATCTAGTCCGATTCATTTCCCACCATCGTCGCCGCACCTCCATAAGGTCGTTGCATTTTCGAACCTTCGATTTGGGATCGTTGTGTCGTAGAAAGGATGTCCAACGATCCGTTGTTCGTCGCCTCGCGAAGAACGCGAAGAACGTGCGTGGAAAAAGGAGGAAGAAATCCACATAAAAAAAATGAGGAACGAACTTCTGACATCGTTCGTCACGGAATTTATCCGCTCCCGTTAATAGGATTAAATGGAGTAGATATCAATATGAATATAAAGCATGGATTAATTCCCCAAAAACATCCCAAAGAAAACCCTCCCGCAAGAACGTATGAATCCGCAGATCAACTTGTTCGTGTTTGATCCATGTTCGTCGTTTAAATTCCAATACGGGGAATAGAAAATCCAAACAACAACCCCTACCTTTCGAAAGGATCGATCATTGACGATGGTGTCGCGCTGCCGTTTTCATCGAGATCCTTCAATGTTGTTTGGCGTAGCGATTCTGGACTTCGATCCGTCATCGTTCTCCAACGTGTCCTCCTCCGCCCAAGCTCCAAGAGAAATCTCTCTCTTTTTCTCAACTCACAGGGTTATGAGGCTAACCCTGCGAATTTTCCAAAAGGATGCATTTATAGGGGAGGATTATGTCATGCTTAAAAAAATGAAACGTTTTAAAATAATAAAATAAATTATTAATTTATCTTATTCCCTACAAAGCGTTTTCCTTTTTAAAACTTACCAAATTAAATTTTGCAGCTGACCTGCTCCAGTTGAGGTTAGAGTCGTTCTTAGGAAAAGTCGTCGTCCCGGACGCAACGTTCTGCTCATATTTTTAATCCGGGCATTTTTTTGGAAACTGCCACAACCGCTCACATGCACCGACATACTTGAATTTAAAAAAATTTAAACCACCATTCCGGGCTCACTGGACCTCAGAATGATGTTCCGTCTTCGCACCTGGTCTCGAAATAACTCCATATAATATTTAAAAAAAATAAATGGAAAATTAGAGATATTACATTCTCCCCACCTTGGGGCTTTACGTCCCCGAAAAGCCAAAACAAAGGATACTCAAAAAGATGAGGGTACTGGGCACGGATCTGGGCCTCTCGCTCCCACGTGCTCTCCTGAAGATTCTCATGCTGCCACCGGATGCGAACTAAGGGAATCGATTGCCCAAGAAGGATCCTCTCCTGCCAATCCTCGATCTTCACTGGGTACTCACCAAAGGTCACTCTATCCTCGATGTCCAGCTCGCCCCAGTCGATGCCGTGCGATGGGTCATGCACCTACCTCCTCAGCCGCGACACGTGGAAGACATCATGTACCCGATGCAACTGTGGCGGTAGAGCCAGGCGGTACGCCACCTCGCCAACTCTGCCCAGGATCTGGAATGGTCCGATGAACCTCGGATATAGCTTGCCTCCTCGGCCAAACCTCTGCAACCCATGTCGAGGTGAGACCTGAAGAAAAACATGGTCTCCCTCTTCGAACTCCAGAGGCCTCCGTCGTCTGTCAGCATATGACTTCTGTTAGCTCTGTGCAGTCTTCATCTGCACCCGGATGATCTACACCTTCTCTGTGGTAGCTCGCACTAACTCTGGACCCATGTGTACTGAATCTCTAGGGTCGGTCCCTCAAAGCAGTGACCGGAATGGTCTACCATACAAGGCCTCGAACGGTGCCATACCAATGGTGGAGTGGTATCTGTTATTGTGCGCAGACTCCACCAGTGGTAGGTGGTCCACCCAGCTGCAACCAAAGTCCAAGACACAGTCCCGCAACATATACTCCAGTACCAGAATGGTCCTCTCTGTCTGACCATTTGTCTGGGGATGAAACACTGTGCTCAAGCGTAGCTGAGTCCCAAAAGCCTCCTGCAATCCCTTACACAACCGAGATGTCAAGCGGGCATCTCGGTCTAAGAATATATTTGAGGGGATTCCATGGAGCCGAACTATATCATGTACGTAGAGGCATCCCATGATTTCTCTGGAACTCAGCTCCCTGATAGCTAGGAAGTGGGCTGACTTGGTGAGTCGGTCAATGAATACCCATATGGAATCGTGTCCCTTGGATGTCCGTGGTAAGCCTGTCACGAAGTCCATCGATATTCCATCCCACTTCCACTCTGGAACTTCCAAGGGGTGAGCTAATCCTGCTGGAACCTGGTGATCAACCTTCACCTACTGGCATGTGAGGCATCGAGAAACGAATTATACTACTGCGTTCTTCATGCCTGACCACCAGAACTGACTTCAGAGATCCTGGTAAATCTTTTCCACTCTAGGATGTACCACCAAAGGGGATGTATGAAACTCCCTTAGGACCTCCTCCTGGAACACCAATGGTACAATAGTACATCCTCTGAAAATAAGTATGTGCTCCCCACCTTGTGAATATCTATCAGGAGCATATCTTGTGGATAACTTAGCACGTAAGGCCACACAGTCGACATCCCCAAGTTGTGCCTCCCTAACTCGCTGTAAGAGTGGAGGGGTGAAAACCATCGACTGTAGGTAAGCTGTGTCCTCACCATCCACGAAGGATAACTCCATCACGGATAAATGTTGTGTCGCCTCACTCAAAAGCTGTGAGCTCGACCTTCTGCTAAGAGCGTCCGCCACCTTGTTCCCCTTCCCATGAGTATAAATGATATCGAAATCATAGTCCTGGAGATACTATAGCCAATGCATCTGCCACAGATTTAGATCCTTCTATGAGAAGATGTACTTGAGGCTCTTTTGGTCGGAGTAGACAAAGAACTGCTCGCTCATAAGGTAGTGTCACCACATCTTCAGTGCGAAGACTACCACTGATAACTCGAGATCATGGGTCACATAGTTCTTCTCATGCGGCCTAAGCTAGTGCGAACCATAAGAAATCACCGCGTTCCACTGCATCAGAACATAGACGAGCCCAGTCCCTGATGCATCGCAGAAAACTATGTACTCGACACACTCCTCCGTCAATCTCAGGACTGGGGCACTCATCAAACTCTATCTTAGTTGTTCAAAAGCCTGCTGGCACTTTTCTTTCCACACGAAGGGTTGCCCCTTCCAGGTAAAGTCTTTCATTGGTGCTGATATCCAGAAGAAATCAGGGATGAATCTCTGGTAATTTCCTGCCAACCCAAGGAAGCTTCACACCTCTGTCACGCTCCGAGGTGGCTCCCATGCTAACACAGCCTCCACCATGGCTAAGTCCACAGCTACTCCATCTGTTGAGATCACATGTCCCAAAAAGTGGACCTCCTGAATCCAGAACTGACACTTCAAGAGCTTTCCATAAAGCTAGTTTTCTCGGAGTACATCCAGAACCATCCGCAGGTGTCTCGCATGCTCCTCCTATGACACTGAGTACAAAAGGATGTCGTCGATGAAGACCACTATGAACCGGTCCAAGTACATCTGGAAGATCCAGTTCATCCACCCCGTGATCACTACAGGGGAAATTTTCATGCCAAAGGGCATCACCAAGTACTCATAGTGACTGTAGCGAAATCTGAAAGCTGTCTTCGGTATATCCTCATCCCGCACTTGTAGCTGGTGATAGCCTGATCGAAGATCAACCTTCGAGAACCACTGATCCCCTCTTAGCTGATCGAAGAGGTCATCAATTCTCGGTAGTGGATACTTTTTCTTCACTGTCACCTGGTTCAGGCGCTGGTAATCGACGCAAAACCTCAGACTCATGTCTGCCTTCTTGGAAAACATGACCGGGGCCGCCCAGGGTGAAATGTTGGGTCTCACGAAACCCTTGCTCTGCAAATCCTCCAACTGCACCCTCAGCTCGTGAAGCTCTGCGGGAGCCATCCGATAAGCCGATAAAGAAATCGGTGTCGTCTCGGTGTTTATGTCGATGCAGAAGTCAATTTCTCGGCGGGGAGGTAACCCTAGAACATCTTTCAGAAAGACGTCCTCATACTCTGCCACCACTGCTAGGAACTGGGAGCTCACAACATCTACTACTCCGAGGGTAAGACTAGTCAACTCATGAGTGATCGACTTCCCCCTCTAATGTATGAGCCCACTTTGTGCTGCCTGAGTTTCCATTTCTCCGACAAAGGAAAACCGTGTTCCATCAAGGCGGACACACCGCACTCTTCACCTAAAACAGTCAATCTGGGCATGGATCGAAGATAACCAATCCATACCGAGAATGACGTCGTAAGGCCTCGACACTAAAACCAATAGGTTCCAACTGAAACTCTCGCCTCCAAGGGTAAGATCACACTGTCTTCAAAGGTAGGTGATCATCGAGTCTCCTCCCGTAGGTGTCTCCAAGCGTAAGGATCGAGTCAACGGTTCTACCGGAATATCGAGGTTTTGTCCAAGACATGTGGCTATAAGGGAATGACTGGAACCTATGTCTATTAGTACGACATCTAAGGTAGAAAAGAAACATATCATACCTCGAATCATCCCTCGAGCCCCTATGTTGTATGCCTCAACCGCATGCAGTTGTCCTCGTCCCTATCCCCCAGCTCCCCGAGCCTGGTGCAGACCTCCTATGGGTGGTGGTGGAAGTAAGTTGAAGCGTCTGCCACCACTTGCAGCTCTCCCATATCCTCTGCCACGTCCTCCACCTAGCATATCTGCCTGATCCATTCTATACCTTTATCTCGGTGGTCCATCCACCACTTCCATATCTGCAGCCCGACGTGTCAGGCAATCTCTAGCGAGATTCCCCCTACCGTCGCAAGCATAACATCGGTTCTCCCTAGGTAGACTGGATACAGCCTGAGAGCCCTGGACTGTTGGTCCCATGTCCTGGGTCCTCCTATGACGTCTCCCACATCCATATTACTGCATCTGATGTCGGCTCCCTACTGCCGGTGTCTCTATACGTGTCTGCCTACTGCTGACTAACGGCGGTGGCTCTGCTCCGCCAAGAAGCTCTCAATCACCAAGGCCCGCTTGAGCACTCCATCATAGGTCGATATGCATAGTGGCATGACACTAGCTTGGATGTCTCACCATAGACCTCTCTCAAAGGTTCGAGCCAGATGTACTGATACCTCACCATATCCATCGTGTACCTGGCGAGGTTGGTGAACCTCGATGAATAGTCAGCCACCGTCATACTGCCCTACTGGAGCTGAAGAAGCTCCTGGATGCGCACAGATCTCAGTGTAACCGGAGAGAAATCCTCCCTAAATAGTCGCTCAATCTTTTTCCACGAAAGAGTCTCCTCGTCGTGAGTCTACATAGTTAGACTCCACCATCGTCCGACCGAACCCTGAAGAAGGCTCACTCCTAGGATCAGCATCTGGTCTGCTGGTGTCCTGACTATATGGAAAACTCTGGTCACCGCCTCAAGCTAGTCCTCATCCACCTGAGGGTTGGGCTCGCCTAGAAACCTAAGGGGCCTCTGTCTTTGAAACTCGTGGAGTGCGCTAATCCTGCGCTCCTCGCTGGTCGGTACTACAGGTACCACTAGCTACTCCACTGGCGGTATAGCAAGTGCACCACCTGGTGGAAACGCTTGGGGGGCTGGTCCCTGTATAGAAGCCTCGTCACTGAGGGGGGAATCCTCATGATCGTGCTGCTGAATCCTAGTGGGTTTGCATCATGGAGGCATCTTGTAAAAAAAACATGATGTGTCACGGTCAATGAGTATATCTGGATAGCTAAAACCAAGGATATGGAAGACACACCCATTACTACATGATGCATATTCCTTTTATTTCCCCACAACCAGTTTTTTGCGTGAACCAGGTTGAAAAGCAGGTTATCAGAGTCCTGGTGTATGGATACGTCGGCCGCCGCACCAACACTGGAGTCTCTGGCCTAAAAGCCGAACCCAAAACACTCAACACCATTGCCCCAACCAAACTCACAGACTCTTGGTCTTAAGGTACAATCGACCTGCTTTGATACCACTCTAACACGATCTGTCCCAGTGGGGCCCGCGCTGTGACCCACAAGCCCGCCTCCAATAGGCCAGGGGATGGTGAGTAGCATTGAGTAGGCATGTCACTAACATGGGAGGAATTGCCTAAGTACCAGTACAAACACACAAATCTCCAAGCTCACAAATGCTGAAATGTAAAACACTAAGGAACAAAAATGCATACAGACAACTAAACCCAACCAATAGAGCACGACGAAAGTTAGAGTACTATAAATGTAAACTGGGCCAGAATACAAGCCCACCAAAACAAGAGTATGAAAAACTACAAAGTCCATCATGTAAGCACAAAGGTACTGGGACTGCTTCTCGTAGACGTAGGAACACCTCGACCTGTAGGAAACTCAGAAAGCTCAGTCATGTAATGGTCCGCCCTGGACTCTGTCAAAAGTCTGCTCGTCTGCCCAAGACACCAGACCTGCAGGCAAAGCTCGTGCAGTGGTGAGTATAACAATACTCAGTAGAGGACCCTGAAAACCACAATGCAGTACAAAAAGTAAAGGTACAGTCATCTATGCATAATATATTTTTACAGAACATATAAAAAAACCCAGATATACTCAAAACCCAGGCCCGTGGTCTAGAGACACGTCACGCAACCGCATACCCCTGCAAGGGATTCCGTTTGAAGATTCCGTGATGCGCTCGTTCCGGGAGAACACACTCCAAGAGTCTTATAATTCAAATGATGTCCATCCGAGAAGTGGTGTTCGTCGGGAACCATCACGATATATAGCTACAATCATTTCGGTAGACACACTCCTGAGTTGAAGGGTTATGATAGATAGAAGCACTCACTACTGGAGGCACACTCTTGAGTGGGAAAGATCTCAATACACAGATGACGATCACTGCCAGGGCCATAGTGGATTCCACGACTCATCTGGAATTCACCTACTAGGTAGAGGATCAATGCCCAGTAAAGTTGGTCCCACCGATGCCTGACTCTACCTAGGGTCTATAATGGATAGAGGATCTTGATCCGGGCCTCTCGGATGGATGCCTGACTCTATCACAGAAATTTCCTGCAGAAGGGATCATAATCCGGTGTGAGGGAATGATGCCTGACCATCAGGGGAAAAGAATAAGGGTCACCAACCCAAACGAAATAATTTCAAGGAATAGTGAACAAAAGGACCAAGCCGTTCTCCAAAAACTACTTGGCATGTAGAAATGATTCACGCCGTGTTTTCCGACCCTGGGTACTGCCTGTGTACAACGTCCCGTGTCGTGTGGCTGGTCATCTAGATAAATTTATACACGGCATGTAGTACGGAGTACACACCGTGTCAGGGACACTAGGGCTGGCTCCGTGTACTCTGGCCATGTGCTCGTACACGGTCACCAACCCGTGTACTCCGACCCATGCAATCTGCACACGTGGTGACCTGCGCTGGTGACATCGCCTGGCCGGGTGAGGGAGTAAATGGTCATGTACTCCATCCCGTGTCCATGTATCCATGGGATACACGTCGAGCTCTGCGTAGCTGCCTCTGTTTAGCTATACACACCATGCCACCTGAAGCCGTGTAGAGTATCCTGTGTCCGTGTACCACCCGAAGTACATGCCAAGATTCGGGGAAGGTCCAACACGTAGTGTGACTGGGGTCACACGTCGTGTGATCCTTCTCTTACCCCGAAACCCTAGCCGCCACCATCAGAACTACATGACGTGTTCTTTTGAAGGTCACGCCGTGTATTCTGTAAATTTAAAGAAATGCATACCTCCACCGTCGCACCTCCTGTTGTTCTCCGATCATTGATCCAGCCATTCGATCGCCACGAACCCTTCAGGTTTTGATCACCCAAACACCACGAAGCTGTTTCCGTCGTTTTCGGGCATCCGATCGACTCTGAAAACATGATTGATCTTCCTGTGCGAAGAACACTCGAAGAACGCCCTTTATGATCTGGTCCGATTCGTCCCCCACCATCACCGATGCACATCCATAAGGTCGTTGCGTTGTCGAACCTTCGATTTGGGATCGTTGCGTCATAGAACGTATGTGTAACGATCCGTTGGTTGTCGCCCCGCAAAGAACGCGATGAATGCACACGGAAAAAAGGATGAAGAAATCCACATAAACAAAATGAGTAATGAACCTCCGCCGTCGTGCTTCATGGCATTGATCCTCTCCCGTTAATAGTCTTAAATGGAGAAGTGATCAACATGAATATAAAGCATCGATTAATTCCCCAAAAACATCCCAAAGAAAACCCTCTCACAAGAACGTGTGAATCCGCGGATAAACTTGTTCGTGGTTGATCCGCATTCATCGTTTAAATTACAATACGGGGAAAAGAAAATCAAAAAAAAACCCTACCTTTCGAATGGATCTATTGTTGATGAAGGTTTCACACTACCATTGTCGTCGAGATCCTTCAACGTTGTTTCACGTAGCGATTCTCGACTTCGATCCGTCGTCGTTCGCCAACGCGTCCTCCTCCACCCAAGCCTTAAGAGAAATCACTCTCTTTTTCTCAACTCATAGGATTATGAGGCTAACCCTGTGAATTTTCCATAAGGATGAATTTATAGGGGAGGATTATGTCATTCTTAAAAAAAGTAAACATTTTAAAATAATAAAATAAATTATTAATTTATTTTATTCCCTCCAAAGAGATTTCCTTTTTAAAACGTCCCAAATTAAATCTTGTAGCCGACCTGCCCCGGTTGAGGTTAGAGTCGTTCTTAGGCAAAGTCGTCGTCCCGGACGCAACAATGTGCTCAAATTTTGAATCCGGTCATCGGTTTGGAAGCTTCCACAACCGCGCACAAGCACTGACACACTTTACTTAAAAAAAATTCAAACCACCATTCCAGGCTCACAGGACCTCGAAATGATGTGATGTCTTCGCGCCTGGTCTCGAAATAACACCATATAATATTTAAAAAAGAATAAACAGAAAATATGAGACATTACAGTGGCGTAACTCTATACGAGTCATAGGAATACATGATGTGGGCGAGATACATCACAAGTCAAGTGATGACTTAGGTATGATTCCTCTAGGTGGTGGTTGATCCATTATATTTAAATGGATCAACCATTTTTTGATAATCAAGACCCGAGGGTTAGCGTATCCCCATTATGCATTTATTTAGTATTTTATGCATTTTATAACATTAGGAAAATACATAAAATAATTAATAATAAAATGCATAAAGAAGCGATGAATGTTTTTTAATGATCATATTTCAGCATGAAAACGTAGAATGAACAAGAGTAATGTTAATGGATTACAATTATCTAGATAAATATAACCGAGAACATCAAATAAATATTAAGTCATTAAACAACATCTGTTATTTCAATTTAAACAAAATCAGGTGTTCGATGTGCTCATCTTCCAATGATGAGTGTACCTCTTACTATCAGAGAGTTCTAATGAGATTGCTGGGTTGACTTATCTAATGTTTTAGAAAAGAAGAAGCGAAACCAAGATTACTTTAATTTTTAATGAAAGGGTTTAGAAAATCATGTCCATGATTTTAGAAGCCAGGATATCAATCAACAATTCTTTGAACCATGAGTTAATGCGGCTGACCAGTCAAATCCCTACCTTGAACCATCCGAATAGTGTTGTAGCCAAAGATTGTAGACTATGAGGGTAGGTTCAGTAATCCTTCCAACTAAAATACTCAAGTGAAAGGGTATTCTGATTCTAGTATTGAGGATTCTTAGATTTTGAATAAATAGATTGAGACATTTAATGATTTAATTAATTATAAAAAATGTAAAAATCAGTAATAAAGAATTAAATTCATTAATCTTCAAGAACCTTATTTGTATAAAATATAAAGAAATACAAAAAACACAATGATAGTAATTGGAAAAAGTCAATGTCTATTTCAGCATGAATTTATAAAATTTGTACCTATGCTTGCGTATAATACTACTATATCCAAAATTCAAAGGTGCTGGTGTCCCAATACTTGTTAAGCCAGCTCAAGAATCTTGGGTGTCAAAATTCTTACATGAAACTCCTGTATGTGGAAAATAAAGGTTTTATAATTATTCTCTCATTATTTCCTGATTCTAGTTGAAGTTAGAACATCGGGACATAGATGATTGCACAAATTGTCTCAACTCTGAGAATATTATGAGGAAAAGGTGAAGCATGATTTTAATGGGTGGTAATTACACAATATTTGTATAAATTTATAATATGGACCACGAAATTTCATGTAATTTAATTCTCATATATTTTTCACTAAAATATAGCAGCTTAAAAAAGAACGTGGTCGTGTAAATGCTTCATTACCCTTTGGGTAATGTTCTCCAAGTACATCAAGAACTAAATGAAATATTGATTTTTTATTTCTTATGGTGAAGATTTTTAAAGGAAAGGTAAAAAGGCCAATGGAAAGTGAAACACAAAAGGCTCCTTCACAACATCATTGAAAGAAATTTTTTATTAATAAGAAGGTTGTTTTCTTTTAATATTGTTGAATTAATTTATGGAAGTTAAAACACAACGAACAGAATAACAAAAGTAAGTACCTGCTTATTATTTAGTGCATATTCATCAACTATAAGTACTATTTCTAACATAATTCTTGGGTATTAAAAAAATATGTTTATATCATATATGTATAGAAATTTAGTGATGAATTATATAATAGAAAAAATATAAGAAGTAATGTTTATTCTCCAAATGGATGGGAAAGGGTGATTCCTAAGTCTGTGGTGAGAAGCACATAACTTCTATTTAGAATGTTAATGATTTTATTCAAACTATAGTTGTGTATAACCAAAAAATATATCTCATATGTCCATTGGACATTAGGAGACATTATTCTATGTTAAGGAATGATTTTTTATGGTGTTTCACACTCATCCAATAGTCTTGTGGAACTTGAATCATATGCAACATGTGATCAAAACAAAATGTCAGACTTATATACCCAATAGTGGAAAGATAATTATTTTTCACATAAAAATAAAAATTAAAAGTAAAAGATTTACCCAATTTGGTATTTAAACTCAGTAGATCTAGAAACTATAGGTATTATCAATATATATACTTATTTAGTTTGTAAAAAGAAACATTTAGTAATAAAGGTATGTGATAAATTTCAAAATCAGTTCTTCAAGAGAGAATGGACTCTTCCAAGGATAATAGAGAGGTGAAACTATACATCATAATATTCCTTTATGTGATTAAGGAATTTGATACTAATGTATATTCCTGTTATGAAGATATAATATTCTTCGGGCCGACATGCTGAAGAGTATCATTACCAATCATTCATAAATCAATATAATGTAGAAAGGAGTAAATCCTAAATGAACATTACATTTTCTAAATCATTTCATTGATTTAAATAAGTATGGTTGATGATAATCCTTACATGTTAACATTGATAAAAAAAATGTAGTGTGGAGAAATTCCTAGACACATATTTTAAATATAAGAGTCATGATGTGAGTCGCATCAATGTTTTAACTTGTAGAAACTTCCAATGTATTTCAAGACATGCTTTGGAAATAATGTTGAAACCCCATAACCATATGCCAACATCCATGAAAAAAATTATATAATTATTGTTTTATTATGAATTAAATTAATCTTTATATGTACATGTGTTATGATTCAACTAGTTTTTTAGGATGTAAACAAACATGCATCAAGCTAAATATATTGTGAATCTAAGTAATTATCCTAGTGATTGTGTAGTGTATTATTTAAATCCCTATGATAGAAATGAGGTAGTAAATTAATAAACTAAATATATATAAAAGGGCGCAAAACTATATTATAGATATTCGAATCTTGACTAACGTTTTTTATCCAATGCTCCAGATGCATGTGTAGTTGGCATTAGAACTAGTTCCACAAGTGCATGTGGAATAGGAATGTTATAGAGACACAAACTACATAGTAATGTTAAAACAATAGTTATAGTTTTATATTCACCATGGCTGGTGATAAATTACCCATTGACAATAATAATTCCTACAAGTAAGTAGTAAATGAAAATCAGCTAAGATTGAAAAGGTCAATTAAATTTCAATAATGGATTCCATATATCAAAATGAAAAGGGTCTTATTATTTTTAATACTTAAGTGGAAATTAATGTGAGAAGATACATAGATGATACATGCATGGTACTAGTATGTTTTTATTGGTTATACCAAGTCCTTATGCCTAAATCAATTTGTATTTTACTTTTCATGGATAACATCTCTAACCAATTTATTAAAAAATTATATGTCATTACCACCATTCGTGGAATGTGTTCATATGATGAAACTAGAATGGGATGGTCATGTCATAGAATGAATATAATGGTTGCAAGTTTTTCAAATCTTGTTTAGGATTTATGTAAACAATGTGATCATAAAATATTAATTTAGAATGAATCTCTACAACATTTTTATTAGTGGTTAGTTGGAGAACCATTATATTGAATGTAAAATATGTTTGAAAATATATGGAAAATAGATATTGGTCTTAATGTTAGTTAAGACAAGAATGTAAAAAATTATCTAGTGGTTTACTTAAAGTATAATCCTATGTTCATTGGAATTAGATCTACTAAGGAAGATCTAATGATTTCTTGGACCTAGTCCATCATACATATAGGGACACGATATTGAAAAACACAAGTTGGAACATCTTAAGAGAATAATTATTGTCAGTTTAATAGGGAATAATTCTTTACAAGCAGTCATGAAAATGTATTAGAGCAGATTAAGTGGTGAGTTAAGTTCTATGTGATTTAGTGATAGATTAATCATGTATGTCACGATATGTACAAGATATGATATAGCCAAAATATAATTTATGGTAGGAATATAAAAATTATATCTAGGAGAAATGCAAAGGAATTTGTCCAAACTATTTTATTGTACATGGGAAAGTTCAAAGAATATGTACATGGTAAGTGGAGAAGAAGGGATACTAGTTATAGTGGGACACAAACTAGTATTCCTTTGGATCAGTTGATCTAGTATCACAGTTAGGATAAATGTGATGAGTGATAAAAGATCATAAAAGTTACTGGTAGACATACCTATAATGATTGAGTATGTTGCAACTTATTAGGTAACTAAGAAGAATTTATTATATGTACTGATTTTTTCTAGTCATTGGAATCACACCTACCATGTTATGTTTTATCAAAATTATTAATATGTTACTGGTATTTGACAACATGTAATGTTTTTATAGTTTAAAAATGGGATGTAATCGAGTATTTCATCTCTTGTTATGATTTATGAGGTCATAAATAGTATAATAGCCATGTAGAGGAAACATGAAAGACCCAACAACATTTCTCGTAACTCGATAGAAATATGATCATAATCATGTGAGAGATAACATGGACCATTAGGAAGATATATCTAGTTAAAGTGGGGGTATTGTAATAGTAAGATCCCTAGAAAAAACTATAAAATACTTTTAGATTAATGTTTCATGTAAAATTTTAGATATACATGATGTATTCTTACCCATATAGTGTATTCTTTTCGGCAACCTCTATTGAAATGGTAATGTCCATAGATTAATTATTGTATCAAATTGTAATAGAAGATCCCATAATATAATAAGAACCTTGATATACTATGAAGTTAATATTAAACAAAGGTCTTATGGTCAAGATACATTATAATAACTGGAAACAGTTTATGGTTGACTATCATGTGTCAGGGGCTCGTGATAATTGAGAATTGTTCTCATGAATTTATCACTCAGTGATCTCTATTAGGGAGATCATGAGTATAGGCCTGCTAATTGAAACACCAAATCTTTCAACAATCATTGGTTGTTCCTATCTAAAAAATGTGTATTGGTCTTCTTAATTGATATTTTAAAAACCCGGTTCTTATTCTTAATGTACGGGGTTCTTCTTTTCCTCTTCCTTTAATGTTTTTGAGTAATTAAGTAAAATGGGGGAAACTACCAATTTTATGGGTACACACCATGTAATTTTCCACACGCCGTGTACTATTGTCGTGTGGGATGAGAATACAGGGTGTGTGGGCTTGTCAGTGATTAAGGGTGTAAATAACCTAACTACATGCCATGTACATAGTAATACACGCTGTGTAATTAGTCGGAAAGTGAATAGAAAGGCGGTGGAGTGTAGCCGCTAGATGAACAGTAAAATGGATAGTACATGTTTTGTACTTAGTATTACACATTGTGTAATCAGTCAGCTGATGAACAGTAAGGTGGTGGAGAGTTGTCACTTGTGAACAGTTAAAAAGAAAGTACACGTCGTGTACTTGAGTGTACATGACATGTACTTGAGTGTACACGCTGTGTACTTGAGAGTACACATCATGTAGATATGTTTTTTTTGTTAAAAATAGGAAGTAGCTTCCTCTTTTGGCAGATGAAGCTTAGGACTTGATTAGAGATATGGGAGAGAAGGTCAGAACTTGGAAGAGCTCCCGACCACACACTTGGACTCTGATTCCTTCGCCGTCGATCTCGTTTGAACCGTGCAGGTGAGTTCTTATCTCTTCTTGAACCTCTCCTTCCAATTCTTTCCCAAAGTGATGCTATTTGAGGTTGAACGAGTAATTGTGTATCCCTTATCTACATCGTTCTTAGTTGTTTCGGGAGGCATCGTTCTCGTATAACGATCAGAGGAGATCGAGGAAGGTGGTCTGGTGTTTATTTCCAACTGTCAAGTTGTTTTTGTGTACCGGTGTGCTATGTGCCCATGTTCGGGGTGTCATGTGGCTGAATCCATGACTGTTTAGAGACCTGTAATTACATAGGTAAAATTATTATTAAATATAAAATACTATTTGGTATCGTTGCTTGGATCCAAGGCCACCCCGTTGGTGTGTCTCCCTTGTTTAGCCATTTGGACAGGATACCTGTGGGTGTTCCATAATTATAGCATGTTTTGAGTTTTCATGAGTGGAAATATATATAAATTTCTTGATTATGATTTTGTATAGGCCCAGGTACTTGTTTTTCATCATTGAGCATGAGGGAAAGGTTCTGTTTAGCCTAAGGGTAATGTTCTTTTCAGCCCGAGGGCAAGGTTTTGTTTAGCCTGAGGGAAACGTTTCTTATGCCTGAGGGCAGTAGCTTCTGTGCCTATGGGAAATATATGGTATGCCTAAGGGAAATATTTTTTATGCCTATGGGTATTTACCTGAGGTTTTCGTTTCTGTTAGCTCGATGGCAGAGACGTTCATGTCTGAGGACAAGGTTTAATTTGAATTCATTTATATCTCATTGTTAAATAATTATTTAAATCGTAATATAACTGGTAGAAATGGATACTTTTGAGTACTTCCTAGTTTACTGCATTTCCTTATTACACACTGTTATTGCACATTTTCACCGGTAGTTGGGCACGGGTCTTTCGTGGTTTCCTACTGAGATTTATTTCTCACACCATATTTGGGTCATATCTTGGGCCGAAACATATTATATTTATGTAGGCGTCGATAAGGGAATGAGTTCATACATAGGTACATGATTGTTGCAGAGGAGTAGGAGAGCATGGGATCGAGGTTAGTCTTGCGATGCTGTTGCGTTCCGGCTGCACTACATTGGTTTTGTTTTATTGTTTGTGTTACCTTGTGCTGTATTGTATCAGATTGCAGTTTATCCAATTTTGGCTGCTTTCTTATATTTAGTGACATGTTGCATCATCATATATATAACTATTGGTTACCCTTTACTTCATTCTGTTGTCCATTTCAGGTTTATAATGTTTACTGCTTCCACTTTTGGGTATGTTTTTATTTTTCTGCCGTGCTACACTTTGAAAAATGAGGGCGTAGTTTTCCCACTATCTGACCTAGGCCCTCACTACTGGTTGGTATCCTTTGACATTTGTGGAAATTCATTTGATGTCATGTGACCAACCGGGATCGGGGAACCTGTTGTGTGGCACCCATATTTGGCATGTTACAAAGAGGTATTAGAGGAACATCTTTTCATTGAGTATTTGTTTGGAGCCTATAGTTAGGGATAGGAAGGAATAGGTATTTAGTAATAATCTGTGCCTGGGAGTGGCTAACCCATGTATAGGGAAATTCCAATTTACCTCAGGTTAAAGATTTTCTGATTTTACAATTTAACAGTTTATTTGATTTAATCGTTGGGTGACACACTTATGGTGTGTTGTTTATCAAATTATCTTGGGTTCTATTTAGTCTCTACCCAATTAGATGAGGGTATGCTATCTCAGGCATCATACAGGCACATGATAGAATCACTTACGATGCATAGTTTCCATTCCATGTAGGTGTATTAGAAATTGCATGTTGTTGTGATAGATTTTGTACTAGAAAATGCATGTTGTTGTGAGAGGTAACTTGATTGATACGCCTACTGTTGATAGGGTTAGTACATGTTTCAGTTGGGTTTATGGATGCTAAAATTTAGTTCTTGAGAAGTATGGGCTCTCTCGGACCGGAATTTAGTGGATCATGATCCAGCCTTTTGTTGTGTTTTGTACTATAATGTGAAAGTTCAGGTGTTAAAATTTGATTTGCGGGGAGTATGGGCCCCCACAGATTAGAATTTGACATACTGACACTTGGAATTAAAGAAAAAGGGGGCTCTAAATTAGTTTTTGAGGTCTACTGTTAGGAAACCTAGACAACAGGGCGTGTGGTTCTATGAACACACTCCATGTAATCTTCTATTTTGCAATAAATGAAAAATATTTAAGTATGTGCCTTGTAGTTTCTGACCATGTCAAAGGACGTGTAGTTAGAAACATGAGAGGGGGAAAATCAAGAGGGAACACGATGTGTACCGATTGTACATGTCATGTCGTTTTGAACTTGTGTCCACCAATGTGACTAACAACACAGATGGATAAATCTTCACTAAAACAGACCATGTCACTTACAAACACACCATGTAGTGTAATATGGGAATCCGACTATGTAACTAACAACGCAGGTCAGTGTTATCCTTTTTAGTACACACTATGTTCTTCTAGAACACACCTTGTAGTGTGAACATTGTATCCAGCTATGTCTCAAAGAAAACGGGTTGGTGAAAGTCGTTTAGTACACACCATGTACCTATCGGACATTCCGTGTAGTCTTGACCAGTAGGAGACTATGTAGACTTGGACGTGTGGTTGGGGAGACGGAGTGGTGTACACGCCATGTGTGTGTGTAACACTCCATGTACCGACAGTTGAGACACGCCTATGACAACATTAGAAAATGAACATGTAAGGTCTTAAGGGAACACACCTTGTAGACCATATATATGCCGTGTAGTCTCTTTTGTCCAGTTTTTGTGGGTTTTGTTTTCCTTTTCATTGGAACTCTTAAATAGACCAAAGAAGATTGACAGTAAATTAAACTAAGGCGTGTGTTTGACCTTGTAGATACATGCCACTGAGACGACCACCGGTTGTTCTCCAAGAGAGCGACAACGATTATACTCTAGAGATGGTAGGCCATGGGCTAGTATTGGATCCTCCAGAAATGCTAGATGTGGAGCCAACCGTTATACCAGACATAGGCACTGATGTGCACATCCGTGAAGGATTCATGCGGTTCATGCAGACCTTCCAGGGACCACCGCCAGTTGCCACATCTATGGAAGAGCTGACACGTATATTCCAACAGTAGCATCCAAAAATGTTTTCAGGGGATGATAAACTATAGGCTGCAGAATCATGGATAAATTCTATAAAGATGAATTTTGAGCATCTTGAGACGCCTCCTGGTAGGAGGGTCAAGATCACTACCTACATGTTGTGTGATCACTCTAAGAGGTGGTGGGATGTTACCACCCATAATGAGCATCACTGAGACATGGCTTGGGAAGATTTTCATGCTTTCTTCTATGAATTTTTCATTCCAGAGATGCTAATGGAAGATAGAGCTCAAGAGTTTAGGAATACGAAGCAGGGCTCCATGTCAGTGATGGATTATTCTGCCCGCTTCACTAAGCTATAATGTTTTGCACCTGTTCTGGTGGGTGATGATATTTTGAGGGATAGAAACATTTATTATGGTCTTCAATACTACATCTGAGAATTGGTGAATGTTTTTAGGTTGCCTATAGTGCAAGCTATTGTGAACCAGGCACGGATTACTGATCAGAACCTACGGGAAGCTAGTCGTGTAGGCCAGGGTAGTTCAAAACTATTTTCTGGTACTATTTCTATAGGTAAGAGGAAGAGGAAGATGGATTTCTCTCATGGTGGTATTACTATCTAGAGGAATTTTTTAGGTGGCCTGGTAGTGTGCTACAAGTGTGGTAAAGAGGGGAACAAGAGACCTCAGTGTTTGTGTGACCTAATGTAGAGTCGAGCTTATGGAAAGGTTGGCCATCTCTAGCATTTTTGCAGGGTGTTTCCACTAGTGACTTGTGAGAGGAGTTCTGTGCAGAATCTACAAGCAGGAGCAGGGCCAAAATCTTCTTACCGGTTAGGGAATGGTAACATGTCCGGACGTTTAGGCTAGGGTGGTGGTTGGGGCCATGGTATCTAGACACTAGGATCTCAGAGACACCATGGCGGGTTATCTCAGTGTAGCTAGGCTATGTCGTAGGGCCGCGGAACTGGGTAGGAATATGTAGTGCAACCGATCCAACAGAAGAAGGATCTTAGACCTTCTACTGATAGAGGTAAAATTCTAGTTTCTTCTGTTTTGTCTTATTCATGTTTCGATACTGGTGCTACACATAGATTTATATCTATTCCCGTTGTGGAGAGCCTTGGTCTCTATGTTTCTTCTTCTTCTTCTGATATCAGGACTCTACACACTCCGTTGGGAATTAGAATGGCATATGGGCATCAGTGCAAGGAGTGGCCCTAGAGATAGGTGAGTCTTACTTTCTACGGGATCTCTATGTCTTAGAGATGACAACCTATGATGTCATTCTTCGGATGGACTGGTTGGTACCCTACCAAGAATTTGTAGATATCTATCGTCACAGGGTGAGTTTCAGGTCACCTGAGTGTGGAGAGTTTGTATACAAGGAAGAATGGGATTTCTAGGCGAGCCCAGCTAGACCCAAAAATCGTGGGTGTGGTGGAGTGACATCCCATATTGCGAGTCTATATGTGGATGACTAGGGATCTTGTTAGAAGGATTTCCATCTAGTGGTTAATCATTTTAGGGATTTCTTCCTACATGAGTTTTCAGGTCTACCTCCAGAGTGAGAGGTGGATTTCTCAATTGATCATGTGGGTGGAGCGGTATCGGTGTCCATTCCTCCTTACATGATGGCTACACCAGAATTGCATGATCTCAAGAGGTAGTTAGAGGAGTTAGAGGAAAAGGGTTTCATCCAGCCCAATACTTCTCCTTGGGGTTTTCCTATACTATTTTCCATGAAGGAGGATGGTACCCTCATACTCTGTGTGGATTATCGGAAACTGAACCAGTTGACGGTTAAGAACTGATATCCCTTATCGAGGATTGATGATCTTTTTGATAAAATTCGAGGAGAATGAGTGTTCTCGAATATGGAAATGATATCTAGATATCATCAGTTGCGTGTTAGACCACCAGACATACCACTTACATCCTTTCTGAGTAGATGTGGTCTATATGTGTAATTTGTCAGGCCGTTCGGACTCAAAAACACGCTAGCAGTTTTCATGGATGGATGGATCGTGTGTTCCACCCAAATCCGGATTCTTTTGTGGTAGTTTTTTTTGGATGATATCTTGGTGTACTCTCACACTCAACACGACCATGCCACCCATATTGATATCATACTGAGTACACAGATAGAGCATCAGTTATATGCTAATCTCTCAAAGTGCCACTTTTGGATGGACTAGATTCACTTCCGGGGTCATATTATCTCAGAGTCAGGAGTTTCGGTAGTCCTAGAGAAAGTGAGAGCAGTTGTTTACTGAGAGAATCCTAAGAACGTGTTTAAAATATGAAGTTTCATGGGGTTGGATGGTTACTATAGGTACTTTATACAGTAATTCTCTTGCTTAGCAGCACCATTGACGAGTTTGAATAAGAAGGGTGTGAAGTTCTTTTGTTCAGAAGATTTCGAGACAGCCTTTCATGAGTTGAAGAGAAAGTTGACATCAACACCAATCCTGATACTTTCAGAGAAAGGGAAGATCTATACAGTTTACTATGATGCATCAAGTATTGGGTTGGGAGAAGTGTTGATGCTGGTCGATTGAGTAGTTGTGTATGGGTATCGACAGTTGAGGCCACATGAGAGGAATTACCATAAGCATGATCTCGAGTTGCCTGCAGTTGTTCATGCGTTATGTTGTTGGAGACATTATCTCTGGGGAGAACATTTTGGGGTGTTCACGGACCACAAAAGTATTAAATACATCTTTAACCAGCATGACCTGAATTTGAGACAATGAAGGTGGGTTAAATACCTTCAGTCCTTTGACTTTGATCATGCCTATACAACTGGTAAGGGTAGTGCAGTATCTGATGCATAGATTATGAGGACTCAGATACAAGCAGTGCAGCAGGCCAGTGGTGAGTGGCATCTTATGGCTTTGTTCTCTGAGATGCATTTGGAGGTGCACGATGGTCAAGGGAAACCTAACTATCATCCTTCACTGTGACTTCTACCCTCCTGTATAGAGTGAGGATGAGAAAACTATTATATTGATAAGGCCTTGTTCTACGGGTGTCTGTGGAATGTGAGGACCCTCCTCCTGGTTGGATGATAGGCGATAACGAGGTTCTGTGTATCCATGGACGAGTCTAGGTTCCATGGGATATACACTAGGAGTTGATGTAGGAATTTCATGCTTCAGCTAGGGAAGTTCATCCTAGAGTTACCAAAATGTACCGTGACTTGAGACATCAGTATTGGTGTCCGGGTATGAAAAGACAAGTAGCTGGTTCTGTTATGAGATGTTCCACCTATCAACAGGTGAAGGAGAAGCATCAGAGGCCAGTCAGACTATTACAACAGTTACTCATTCCGTAGATGAAATGGGATGATGTCACTATGGACTTCGTGACTGGGTTTCCGAGGTCACCTCGAGGCAATGCTTCCATGGGGGTTGTTGTGGCATACTTACGAAGGTAGCTCACTTTTTTCCAATCAAGGAGACCTTCAACGTTGAAGAGCTCGGGAAGTTGTATATCTAAGAGGTATTAAATCTTCATGGGGTCCCTCGTTCTATTATTTCAGATAGGGACACCCATTTTACGTCTTTTTTATGGAAGAGTTTTCAGAGGGCTATGGGTACATAGGTGCTTCTAAGCACATGTTACCACCGTCAGGACAATGGACAGTTAGAGCGTAAAATATTCCTGTTGAATGACATGATTCGTGCATGAGTTCTAGACTTTGGGGGCTCTTGGGAGAAGCACATACCCCTGGTCGAGTTTTCCTACAAAAATAGTTTTCTGGAAACTATTGAGATGGAACCTTACGAGGCTTTATATGGTATGCCATTCCGATCACCCTTGTACTGGTTGTAGGTAGGTGAGATAGATTTACTGGGACTATGTCTCGTGCAGGATACTTCAGAGCAGGTCCAATTGATTTAGAAGTAGATGGCTACTACAAAGTGTCATAAAAAATATTATGCTGATCACGGTAGATGACCCTTGGAGTTCATGGTCAGGGATCAGGTTTTCTTACCTTTTTCGCTGAGTTTGGGACACAAGAGGATCAAGATACAGGGTAAACATTCACCGAGGGATGTGGGGCCGTTTGATATTCTGGAGAGAGTCGGGCCAGTTGCCTATCGGTTGTAGTAACCACAGAGGTACAGGGCCATGCATGATGTCTTCCACATATCTCAACTATGCCGTTATCACTCAGACTCGTCTCACGTTTTTCTGTCTGAGGAGGTTCAACTTAAGGTAGATACATCATTTGAGGATCATCCAATTCATATTGTTGATAGGAGCACGAAGGTTCTCCGAGGCCGGTCAGTTCCTCTTATACAGGTGCTATGGCAGCATGGCTGAGTGCAGGATGAAACCTGGGAGCGGGAGACCGATGTACGTGCTTAGTGTACAATGTTATTCTCAGCTTTATTTTCACCACCCTTGGAAGGGAAATTTGGGGAAGAATTTATTTAAGGGGGAAGTTTGAAAGAAATCAATTCTTATTATTGAAGTACGGGTTTTTTATTTTCCTCTTCCTTTAATTTTTTTGAGAAAATAAAGAAAATGGGGGAAAATCCCAAATTTATGGGTACAAGCTCTGTACTTTTCCACACGCCATGTACTTTGGCCATGTGGGAATAGAATATAGGGAGTGTAGGATTGTCGGCGATTAAGGGTGTAAAAAAACTAACTACATGTCGTGTACTTAGTAATACACATCGTGTATTCAGTCGGCAAGTGAAAAGTAAGGTGGTGAAGAGTAGCTGCCAGATGAACAATAAAACAGATAGTACACTCTGTGTATATAGTATTACACACCGTGTAATCAGTCGGTAGATGAACAGTAAAGCGGTGGAGAGTTTCCACCATTTAATAGTTAAAAAGAATGTACACACCATATACATGTGATTACATGCCATGTAGTTATTTTTTTTTAAAAAAGGCATGAGATTCGCTTTTCAGCTGAGGAATCTTAGGACACGATGAGATCCACAGGAGAGAAGGCTAGAACTTGGAAGAGCTCCTATCCGCACCCCGGAACTCTTATTCCTTCGTCGTCGATCTTGTTTGAACTATTTGGGTGAGTTATACTCTCTTCCTAAAATGCTCCATTAAATTATTTTCCAATGGGACATTTTTTGAGGGTGAACGAGTAAATGCTTATCCCAAATCTACAACATTCTTGTTTTTTTCGAGAGACTTCGTTCATGTATATCGATTAGAGGAGACCAAGATAGGTGGTCTGGTGTTTATTTTCAACTGTCAAGTTGTTTTTGTGAACTGTTGTTCTACACACCCTTGTATAGGGGGTCGTGGGGCTGAGTCCTAGGCTGTTTAGATACCTAGAATTGCATAGGTAATCATATGATTAAATTTAAACTCCTGTTTGGAATCATTGCTTTGATCCAGGGCCACCCCGTGGGTGTGTCTCCTTTGTTTATCCGTTTGGCTAGGATACCCCTAGGTATGTTGTGATCATAGAATTTTTTTAGTTTTCTTGAGAGGAAACATATATAAATTTATTTCATATGCTTTGGGCTCATCCTGGATACTTTTTATTCTTCTTTGAGCCTCAGGGCAAGGTTCTGTTTAGCCTGAGTGGAAAGTTCTATTCAACCTGAGGGAAAGGTTTTTTTTAGCCTGAGGGGAAAAAATTTATACCTGAGGGAAGTAGCTTTTGTTCCTGAGGGAAATATCTCATATGCTTGAGGGAGATATTTTTTGTTCCTGAGGGCAGTTACCTGAGGGTTTAGTTTCTGTTAGCCTGAGGGCAGGGACTTGCATGTATGAGGACAAAGTTTACTAAGAATTTAATTATATTTAATTTTTAAATAATTATTTAAATGGTAATATAACTGGTAGGAATGGATTATTTTGAGTAATTACTAGTTAACTACATTTCATTATTTCACTATACTGTTGCACATTTTCACTTGCAGTTGGGAATGGGCCTTCGGTGGTTGCCTATTGGGATTTATTTCTCACAACCTGTTTGGGTCATGCCTTAGGCCCAAACAGATTATATTTCTACAATAGTCGATAAGGGAAAGAGTACCTACTCAGGTACATGAATGATGTAGAGTATTAGGAGAGCATGGGACTGAGCATAGGTTTGTGATGTTGTTGCATTCCTGTTGCACTGCATTGGTTTTGTTTTTCTATACTTTTTACCTTGTGTTGTATTGTATCAGATTTTAGTGTATCCTGTTTTGGATCCTTTCTTAGAGTTAGTGACATGTTACATCATCATATATATAACAGTTGGTTATCCTTTACTTCATTCCTTTGTCCATTTCAGGTTTATATTGTTTACTGCTTCCGCTGTTGTATGTTTATATTTTATTCTGCTGCGCTACACTTTGAAAAATGAGGGTATAGTTTCCCCACTATTAGTCCTAGGCCCTCGCTGCTATTCGGAAGCCTCTGGCATTTGAGGAAATGCACTTGAGTTGATGTGACCAACCATGTTTGGGGTACCTATTATGTGACACCCAGATCTAGGACGTTACAGAGATCATTACCATTGTGTGGAATTTGATCATTTACTTTGATTCCAGTAAAAAAACCATGATAATTGATTCATGGCATGATATCTTGTGTTTGCTGTGTCATTGGTGGTATGACATTGGTTGGATGGTCAAGAAATTATTTTTGGCTTCCATATTAAGGATGTAAGATATCTCAGGCCAGATTGATCTGGACAATACTACCTTAATAAGTCAAAATCCAAAGTATTCAAAAGGTAAATCCATCAAGTTTGATAAAAAATAATAAATCTAGAAAAGAGATATGACACAAGTGTGCATCATTATTTTTGAGATATTTAAATATATAGAGATTATAGTATACAATACATGTTTATAGTTTGATTTTTGTTTCTATGACTATCCTTTCCTCTTTAGGTGCACTGATGTGTTCCAGGAATCCGCTCTTGGATTGTGGATACTATTCACTACTATTATGATAAGGTCCTAGATGGTCACACACAGTAGTGTATTCCATAAGCTACAATATTTAGTAGAATAATTAAATTGGACATAGTGGGCCCAACCATGGGGTTTGATTGTTGTCCATGTCAACCATCACAAAGAAACTAAATACATTCATTATTATTCATGTAAATAATAATTGGGTTGAATTTATTTATTAAAAGTATTTACAAGTTATGTTAATATTAATAATAATAATAATCAAAAGGGTATTATTTTAATATTTCATGTTTATTTAATATTAAATAAGAAATATGGATTGAGTTAAATTAGTATGTTTTATCATGTAATCTATTTAATATATATTACATGCATGTGATAAAATATTAATAATATTTTTGAAATACTCAAGTTCATTACAATTATTTATATAGTGGATATTTAATAAATGTGGGGTCTGGGAACCCTACTAGGTATTTTGAGCATCAACTATAATTATGTTTAGAGAGGCTCTATCTTGGGAATATTCAAGGAGAATTAGTTATAACCTCTCTCTCATATTCCTATTTCTTTTGAAAGAAACATTGGATCCTGAGTAATAGTTCGATTTCATCCTCATTCATCAAAAGCTCAATGACTTGGTGAACATCAAGGAATTGAAGGAATCATCGAATCATTGCATTGGAACCTAGAATTTGATGATTAATGCTTCAGTGGATTTTGAAGACCATGTAGATGATCTATTGGGATCATTATTTTAATCCCTCAAGCAGTGATCCCTAGGGACTATAATTTTTCTAGAGTAGCTTTAGATTGAAAGGGTTTATTTTTGGTTTACATTAATTTCCTCCTTTAATTTACATCAGATTCTTAGGATTGTACTAGAGATCAGATCGCTGGAACTGACTAGAGTCATCACTACGACGATGAAATTTTTTTAAATCCCATTCCCACCAGCTTTCGCCATGACCCTTTTATATTCAATAAAATTTATACAATTTAAATATTATTTCTTCAATACGATCTCATATATTACTCATACTTGTGTATTCTATCTTAAAAGAAACTCTATTGGGCTTAGTCCCCTCTAATTACCATTATATAAATTGTTGAGTTTGAAATGATTTTCACACTCACTCATAGATCACATAATTCTCTTAAAAACATATTATTTTTTATTTTAATATTCATTAATAAACTACTGAAATCTTGTTTTTTATTATGCATAATCTTTGAAACCACATATGAGAGTTCTCCAATGATGGATTTTGTACCCATGTCCTCATGTTTCATCTTATTTGAAATGAAATATTTAATGAACGTATAATATTTAGGAATTTCAGATAATATTTAGTAAAAGGGACGTTATGTTGTTGTTTCTTGAATATTTCTAGAAGATTTATCATTTTTTCCTCTATATTTCCATGAATTTAACTCCCCATTAATGCTTTTAATTAATTGTAATGTGGAAAAAATTCATCCTATGATTCATTACCCACTTTCTTTCTGTTTTCCTTCCTCTTTCCCTATATTTTAATTTTATTTTATATCTTATACTCTATTTTTTTTATATATTCAGAATTATCCCCAATAGTTTTTTACTCTTCAAGGTGATGCTCTTAAACTATCCACATTAGTTGGCCTCCATGTTACACTTTATCAATCCACTTTTCTACTCATTGATTTTGTGAACAATGTTTCCAACATAAAATTATAGATTTCTCCTACAATAATTATGATATTTTGAATAGAACACCCTTAATTTTCTTAAAATAATAATAATCTCGAAGTATTACATAACATTCACCACCAATACTTAGGATAATTGAGATTCATTATAAAAATATTATTATATAAATGTAACCTAGCCATTGAATATGTGGGTATGAATATGAATAACTGATTTTTTTATATTTTTCTTACTCAATAAAAATTTATTTTATAATTAATATGAAATAATCACTCAACTTTTAGTGAAGAAATGTTATGTTTCAAAAATGAATTTTTGTGAAAAATTATTTTTATTTCTTTTTTTTATTTCTTCCACTTAAAAATTATATTAAAATAGAAAAATTCATTTTTTTAAATTAACATATTAAAATTATCCTACAGTGAATTTTTTGGTATATTTTTGAAAAGATTATTTTTCAGTGAATTGTGGAAAAATACAATATTTTAGAAAAGTGCATTTTAATCATTTCAAAGTCTTATTATGCTTTGAATTTGTAATTAAAGTAAATAAATCCAAATTTAGTTATATATATCCTAATTAATTACACAAGGATCAATATTATATTGATTTTGGTATATGTTAATTTATTGGCATAAAATCATAATTTTCAAAAAATGGTAATCATTGTGTTTTATGAATTTATATTAAAATTTCATTCTACCACTTCTATAAATTTAATCTTGAAAGCTTGGTTATATATTTGGAATTAGGAGGACCAAATTTGGTTAACTTATTCTATTTATTTTTGTCCATTATGAATAACAACCATAGTAAATATTATCACCTAGGTAAGGGTAAATTAGGTAATTAAGGTAAAAAAATATGATAAAGACTAAAAAATCCCTAAAACATCCCTTTATTCAAGTAGAGGTGTTTTTTTCTACCATAAAAATCCATTATTCAAATTAATATCATTTTTTTATTTTTTAATGTCAATTATATAATATATTAAGTAAATATAATGTGAGAAATGTCACTCTCTTACTTTTAATATCTATAATATTTAATGACAAAGAAAAAATAACATAAGTTTGGTTAGAAATGTTTATTTTAAAGATAGTTTTTTAGGTGAATTTTTTATTAATTTTTAGTGATAAAATATCTATGATATATTTTTACACAATGTTGACTCAGTGCTTGTGCAACCATTAGGAAAATGAATTAAATAATTTTAAAAACACAAAAAGTAATATTTTTTGGGAGATTAAAATAATAAAATAGATTTTGAAGATTAATATAACATATTATAGATGTTTCAAATAATTATATTATAATTTTATTACTATCATGTTGTTTCCAAAGTCAAATTAGGTGAATTGTTAGTAAAATGGCATTATAAGTTTTTCTGTTAAGTAATATTTTTAAACTTATTTAAATATAATAAAAAACAATATAAAGGAAAATTAAGATGATAAGTGGTACAATAATTTATTACATCATCAATTATGATCCAATTTCCATATTATAACTAAAATTATTTCTATTTAATATTGAAATTTTCATTATCATAGTTATGGTTAGGATTGGATAACCAATTGGTTAATCCAAATGATAAAATCTAAAATTATATCAAAACGAGTAAATATTTTATTTTTTAGTTATATTATGTCAATATACACCTTATAATCAAATCTGTGACATTTTATAACCATTTTACAAGAGTTAGAGATATATTATTTAATAATATTTCATGTATTTACCAAAATTACATTAATTACATTTTAATATAAACAATAATTTATAAATTTATTTATAATTAATAAATTTTATATATTAATAAAAATTAATGGGATACTGTTTAAAATATTTACTAGGGTCCATTTATGAGTGTCTTGTCTTTCTATGGTAATATTACCAACCCTTAAAGAATACAAATTAATGACATTGTGGTAATTGTCATATGGGATAACATGGGCTTAAATCAAAGAGATATGGGTGAAAACCTCACCTAAACTGGACAAAAAAATTTTGGATACAAGGATTTCAACTCATTGTCACCATATCTTTGATATATATCAATATGGATCCACTTTATCCAAAAACTTATATTATATTAATTTAATACTTTTATTAATTCCATGAGTGCCCCTCTCTTCACATATAAAAGGGAAATAATTATCCTATCTTGTCACACATTTTGAGCCATCTATATCAACTAAACCCTAAAAATTTGTCTTTTAAACTTCCCTATCTATGAATAATATGTTTGGGATTTAATGATTGTAACCCTAGTATCCAAGAGTAGATGGTTATTTTATTATAATGGCATAGATACAAGAGATAAAATCACCAATTATTGATCATTTTTGTAGTATTGAAGAATTATATATATAAATGGTTCCCTTGTTACACTATTAATTAAACATATTACACAAAAAATGAAAAAAAATCATCCTTAACACTTATTCAATGATCTCATCTTTATAACATGGGAAAGAAAAAAAAAGTGTGACCTCAAATGATTTAACAGATTTCCATATATTATATACATGAATCAATAATAAGTTATGTATAATAAATATGGCGTAATTAAAATGGAAAAGTAAATCACTAAAAAACATGCCATTAAATCAATAAACTGAAAATGAATTAATTGATTTCGTCATATTGAAAATATCATGGATAATAATGATTGAAATATTAATGATGAAAATGATTAATTTTTTATCTCATGTATCAAGAACATGAACCAATATTTTCAAGACCTTTCCTAATATGGTTTATGTATGTGGGTAGAAACCCATATGATTTTTCTTAGAAACATATGTGAATTGTTTGTCGCTACCAGTTTTGCCTCATGAGTCATGTCAATGCATCGAGAAGCTATATAATATCCAGACCGCCCATCAATAAAATTAAAATAATTATTTATACATATATTTGACTCATGAAAAATATTACTTAACAAAATATCTGTATTGAGTAAAAGATACGAATTTATCAAAATTTCCTCAGTTAAAACAATATTTAATGTAAACACCATATGTAAAAATGGTATACTTATTAAACAATAATTGTATCTGTGATACATTAAATTTGTATATTTATTATATATATAATTTCAAATTATAAATTATATCAAATGGGTAGTAGATACACCACATTAATATTAATAGGTGCTTAAAACCATTTATGTCATTATGAAATGGAAATTTAGATGAAGTCCCATACCACTTGTGATCAGTAGAATCATATTCTATATAGAATTAATAATAATAATAAAATGAATCATTTAATACCATAAAGATAAATAGATTCCTGATATTATATATCAAAGGGTAATTACACCACAAAAAAGGAATAAATGGTGAATAAGGAATATATCTCACATAAATAAATGTTAGACGGGAAAAACTTACCTTATGCCTGAAAGCGTTCTAAACTTATACTTAATGTACTAGATAATCCAAATAAATTAATTAATTAATAAATAAAGATCCTCTTAAATATTTATTTTATTCATTTTAATTTTATTATGTTTATTGATGTCCATTTTCAGAGTTATAATGTTTAATTTTGTTGTTTTGGGATTATTTGTTTCATTGTTTTATGGTCAGTTCCCCTAGGTATAATTATGCGATTTCTTGTCTAAAGAAAGAAAAAATATATAATTGGAATGGAATTATATTAATATAATTCCATAATTTTATATTTTTCTCATATATAATTTTAATATATTTTATGAGGATGATTCATTTGATAAAACATTAGTGAAAAATGATTAGTTTATTTGTCAGGTTTTACGACCATCACAAACTTGGGTCATTTTATTTAATATTAGGTTTGTATATAGGTTCAAGAACATGAAATAACATAACATATATATATATATATATATTAAAATATTATTTATCTATAATAATTATTTTATATTCATCCTTTAAGGTGGTAATGTAAAATAAAAACTCATTATCCACGAAGGCAGTGAATCAACATGTCATGGACGATGGTTTTTTTTAGAATAAAAGGAGAAGGGGGAAAATTGATGATATATATCCCGTTATAAAAATAAAATTCAAGTATATATATGATATTGGAGATAAAATGATAATTTATATAGGTTAGGTGAGTAGTAGATAAGAAAATATAATAAAATAAATTAGAACGGAGGATTTTACCTCTCGAATATCACCTCCTTGTGAACATATTTAACACACATAGATTTGGGCTTATGGTAAGACTAGAAGATATTGGAAATGTGGAAGAGGCTTAAGAAGGTAATATGGTATAATTTAGAATATATTCAATGTATAAAATTTTTGAGGATAAGGGGGGAAGAGTGGTAGTACATATATGGGAGGGGAGGGGTGTTTTTTGATTATTTTATCCGTTAGTATATTATTTTAGATCAAGGCTATCAATAATGTTGATTATTGAGACTATTTAAAGTAACTTGTGAATGTTATTTCTAAATAATAGGCTCTTATCTCATTCATACAACATCCATGACTCGAAAATTCATTTCTCTAAATATATTACAAATTATTATATTTCACTTTTCACCAAAAAATCAACTATTCTAAAGAAATCAAAAAAATTCACCCTGAATTTTTTTTGATTTTTAGATTTTAAAAAATGAATCCATTTTATGTAAATAATTATCTATATAATAGAAATTTAATTTTTCATTAAATCATCATTTATTAAAAAATATTGATTTTAATATTATAACCAATTTTATGAAACATTGATAAATTAATTATGCTCAAATAAAATTATATTATAATTATAATAAAACAAAATATAAACTAATTAATATATTTTAGGAAAATAAATTTTATTTAAATCATTATATTAATTACTAAATTGCAGATAAACATTTACATTTCAAAAAAATACAAACACTTAATTTATCATTTTTAAAATATTTATTTACTTATTCCATGAAATAAATATATCATATTTTCATTTATGTGTTACATAAATTTTATTTATACATTCATTGGGGAGATATTATTCTAATGGAAACGTTAATATTTCTAATTATCACAATACTATTCCAATAACCATATTAATATTTTTTTGTATACCACAGTTTGCATAAGCTCAGTGTTGCGTGAAATGTAAGTTATCAAATAAACAGAATTTATTTAATTATAAACATAATGTAAAATTATGGGGTGTTATATTATTCCCTCCATCCAAAATTTCATGCTTGTGTATTTTCATGAATATATCCATCTAAATTGATGAGGGTGGTTCTTCTTCATAACATTCTCATATTCACATGTTGTTTCATCCATTTTATGGTTTATTTAAAGAAATTTTACCCATCGAGTCATCCAATTTATAAATACATTTTTTTCTAGTGTTAATAACCTCGATAGGATCTTCATAGTAAGATAAATTAGGATCCAGTTATATTTTTTATAGGTGAGTACATGTGTTGGGTATGGAATGAACTTCATTAAAAATGATATGTGGAACACATCCTGAAAAATGGGGAAACTTTGTAGAATTTCTAATCAGTAAGCTACATATCAAATTCCTTCTAAAATTTTCAATGGAATAATGTTCATATGTCTTAGATTTCCTTTCTTGTCGAACCTTATGAAACCATTCCATTGAGATACTTTCAGAAATACATGATCTCCCACTTCAAATTCTAAATCCTTTCTCTGGTTTTCCTCTTTATTATTTCAACTAATTTTAGATTCATTATTCTAAGACTGAATAATATTTACCTTTTTCATTGTTTTATCAATAAGTTCTAGGCCTATAAGTTTCCATTCACCAACTTTAACCCATAAAGATAGAGTATGAAACCTCTTTCCATTATTATACTTCATATGGTGTCATTTGCATATTTGAATGGAAACTGTTATTATAGGAAAACAATACCAAAGGTAAATGTTGATCCCAAATACCTTGAAAGTCATGTATGAATGTTCTCAACATGTCTTCCAATGATTGAATAGTCCTTTTAGAATGTCTATTAGTTTGAGGATGGTACATGGTGCTGAAATAAATCTCAGTATCTAGAAACTTCTGAAGACTTCTAAAATATTGATGTCAAATAGGGATCTCTATCAGTCACAATTGATATAGGTTTATAGTGAAGTATTTTAACAATATTAATAGAGTATTTCTAGGATCTCAAGTGGTAAATATAATCTTATAGAAATAAAATTTTCTGATTTTTAAAGGTGATCAACAATAACTCCTATCGTATAATTCTTTCTAGGTTCTTGGGTAATCAAGAGATTATGTCTATAATAATCTCATCCCACCTCAATATTGGGATAGGTAGTGGTTGCATAAATCCTTTATGTTGTTGTCTATCATCCTTTTCTTGTTGAAAAACTAGAAATCTTTACATACAGTTAGCAATTTCCCACAACATATTATCCAATAAAAAATGTTCTTTCAGATCTCTTTTCATCATGGTACTACATGGTTGTAGAATGAGATTTGAGTTATGGGCATAATCTAATAGTTCAATTGTTAGATCGGGTATTGATGGAACACATAAACATTTTCCAAATTTCATAATTCCATCTTCTTAAATTAAGTATTTCATTATCCCATCCTTAATGGATTTAATTTTGTTTTGAAGATTATAATCATTAAATTAAGTGCTTTTTCTCATTTCCAAAGAATATGGCTTCAAAATCATTTAAAAAAGAAGCGATGTTTCCACTTTGTTATTAATTTTCATATCCATATTTAAAAATCAATGAACATAATATCATTATCAATACTCATGTGGGTTTGAAGTCTATGATCTTCCCTTATTAATTCATCTTCAACCTTATTTTATTTTCATAGGTGATAGTGTATTGAGCAATCATAATCTTTGAGTAACATTATATATCATATTTAACTCATGTTGAGCTCCATCTCTGTAAATATGTATTTGAAAATCATATTATCTATATATATCTCATATATTTCAACATAGATAGAGTGTATCTGTATATTAAGGGAAAAATATAATTATCTAAATCAATATCATGAGTTGGATAATTTTTTTCATGAATATTCAGCACACTTGATGCGTATGAAATAACCTTATTATTTTCCATAAGGGAACTGATATACCCAATTTGTGCATATATTTTCATATACTTTATTGAAAAATAAGAACATGTTTTTAGCATTTATCAACTGTCTAGCGGAAAAATTCTTTGACTTTGGTAATCTTGTTCAATTTTAGAAGGTTTTTGGCCAAATTCACAAAAGATGAAAACCGATAAAAAAATTTCAACTGCACGGCCTGTACTTTTATACATGTCATGCACTATCAAGATCAGATACATGTTGACCATGACAAACACATTCCCACGTAACAAAAAGGATGTACACGATGTGTTCACATGGATACATGTCATGTACATTCAGATGGGGACATAGATCAATAGGGTGAGTACATGCCCAAGTCACCACCTAGAGACTACACACCATGTGGATCGCCAATACACGCCATGTACCGGTATCTAGATGTAGTTGGTGGAGTTTTCTAGGGATTAAATGTGATGTGTGGCTTTACTACACGCCGTGTACTGGCCACCAACCGGCCGCCGATGTCATGTGAGTCAAAGAAGGCATGGATGGCCACCTTCCGAAGAAAAACCACTGAAAAAGATTGTTGATAAGACTACACGGCACATACTTTTTTACACATCGTGTACTATATTTTTCAATAAATAGAGGCCTTGGACTCCAGACCAAGGGGAGCCAAAACACTTGAAGTGATGGGAACTTCTTCTGCCATATTCCCGAGCCACCATTGTGCCACTCCTCTTCCATTCCACCATAAGAAACCTCTCCTCGAAGCTTGTCCGATGACCACTTCAGGTATCGAAGGTGTTATTTTCATTTTTTCATATATGTGTAACTACACCACCCCTTGTTTGGGGGATGTGGAAGAGGAAGGATGATTGAATATTGATTTGATTTGTAAGGTTGTGTTTGATCTTCTAAATTCTCCTTATTCTTCTTTAACTATTGCTAAATATTACTAAGAATTCGGATCCGGAACATGGGAAGAATTCTCAAGGACTTCAAAGAAGAATAATGATGAAGGATTTCATGATCCTTGAAAGGATTTATCGATTCATAAATGGACTAAACTAAAATTAATAATTTTGAAACACTGACTACCGGACCAAGGAGTCAAATTTATTCAATTCCAAGACAAAATAAACCAGACCAAGGTAATCTTGTCATTAATAAGATCTAGAATGTTGAATTATCATGAACAACACAACCATATAAGCAATCTGCATTAAATCTCCATAATCACTGTAGCCCCAACACGCTCTTTTTCCTACTAAATACATCAAAAATTCACTTATTGTTTTCTATTCAATTGTTAAAAATTCTTTGAAGTAAACAAAAAAGATTCAATAATCCCAAACAAGAAAATCCACTCTAAATTCAGTATAATTAACGGAATTAATTCTAAACTCAAATGAATTAAGGCACTTACCAAGTTCCCTATGGAACGGCCCTACACATGCACTATACTAAGTTTAAGAGTGGGTAATATCAATTTGGAACACCGATAAATACCTTTGGTGAAACGACCTACTAAATTTTGGCGCCGCTGCCGGGAAAATGACGGTTTAAGTGATAAAATTTAGTCGCGTTAGTAATTAATTAAGCGAAAATAAAAATTAAAAATTCCCAAAAATTTCTTTCTTAATCCCATTTATATTTATCTTTTATTTTCCTCCTTTACGCTAGGTAGTTTGTTTTTTTTGTGCAGGTTCATAGGTGTATGAGCATCCACCTCACATGTTCCAAGAGTACTGAGTCATCATGGTTTTTCCCAACTGACCCGTAGATCAAACATACATTTTTGAGGTTCCAACGGACACTCATGGCTGAACAAAATAAAAACAACCCCAAAACTCAGAATGTGGATGGAAATCTGGCTGTTGTGCACATAGCTGGACAATACATAGGTCCAAATGACAACTGAAACCAGCAAGCCCCTCTAGCTCCACCATATGACCCCCCACAGCTCCAACAATTCCAACTAGAGCGGATTCCATATTTCAACCAAGGATAGGGATTGTTCTACGCTCTTAAGGACCAACAGTACCTGCTGATTCTCCCTCCTCAACAGCCACCTCTATGTCGTACTCTCATGGAGTACGGCATGCCATCAATCCACAGAGCTGATACGAGCATCGTTCGTCCTCCGGTACAAGCCCAACACTTCGAGATCAAACCTTCTATTATGCAGCTAATCCCAAACATTGTTCAATTCGGTGACCTGCCCAGTGTTGACCTGAACGCCCATCTCTCCAATTTTTTGGAGATCTGCGATACATTCAGGTACCATGGCGTTTATGAGGATGCCATTCTTCTTCGCCTGTTACCTTTCTCTCTACGGTACAAGGCAAAATATTGGGTCAAATGGTTTCCACAAAGATATATTCTCACCTGGGAGGAGCTAGCCCTGGTGTTCCTTTCTAAATACTTCCCACCATCAAAGACGGTAACACTACAGAACGAGATCCACAACTTCCAACTGCATGATTCAGAATCCTTATATGAATCATGGGAGCGCATCAAGGAGATGTTACGTAAATGACCACACCAATAAATTCCACTTTGGATGCAAGTACAACCCTTCTACGGTGGGTTTACAACTAATAACAAGTCTGTGGTGGATGCTGCTGCGGGAGGTACAGTAATGTGAAAATCCCTAGAAGAACACTTCACACTACTGGAAGATATGTCTTCCAACAGCTTCCAGTGGCATTCCAAGAAGGGGAACCCAAAATGAGGTATGCATAGTATTTATGCTACTACCATGCTTGCTATCCAGTTGGATGCAGTATCCAAAAAGTTCGATGCATTAAATCTCAAGGGCATATCTCATGTCCATGCGGTGAACCATCCAGCATGCGGCAACTGTGGTAACAACCACATCCTCGGAGAATGCTCGGGACCTTCAGTAGACCCTTTGACAAGAGAAGTGATCTATTCTGTTCAAAACAGAGGGTCGAACTAGTATCAACAATACCAGAACCCATCATGGCGCGATAACCCGAATACAGGCTAGGGCCAACATTAGTAGAACCCTCCACTGCAGCGACTGTCTAGCTACAGTCAACCTTAGTACTAGAATTAATACCCAATTCCACAAGAGAACCAACAATGAACCTACCAGAAGCAAGGGAATCAAAACCCTCACCCATAGCAGCCAAGGCAGCAACCACCTCCACCAGCTGCACAGCCACCTCAGCAAGAGAATACCTCCAGGTAAGAGTATCTTATGAACAAATTTATCTCTAATGCTGAGACCCGATTTCAGAACCATGAGGCTTATATTCGAGGCCTCGAGAACCAAACCATATAATTAGAAAACTAGCACTCAGTGAAGGCATCCTGGTACACTACCAGGAAACACCGAGAAGAACACAAGGGGGGAGGCCCATGCCATCACTCTATGAAGTGGAAAGAATCTAAACCATAAGGAACCAAAACAGTAAACTCCACCTATACTCCCTACTGACAACAAAGGTACAGTTTCAGACCCCTCTTGATCTGAAAATCCATTACCAGAGGCTCAACCAGGAAATGGAATGGAGGGCATCAAACCATTCAATCCTGTATTACCTTTTACAGATAGGATGAAGCAAAGGAAGCAGAATCACCTGTTTGGAAAATTCATGGAGGTATTCATAAAGCTATATATAAACATCCCATTTGCAGATGCTATGTCTCAAATTCCCACATATGAAAAATTCATGAAGGAAATCCTCTCTAATAAGTGGAATATGGAGGATTTGGGAACCATAGCACTGAAAAAGGAGTGCTCCGTAGTCGTACAACATTACATTCCTCCTAAACTCTAGGATCCATCTAGATTTACTATACCTCATACAATTGGAACCTGTGAATTTGGAAAGTCTCTATGCGACAAAGGATCCAGTGTCAACCTCATGCCATTCAGAGTTTTACAAAAGCTCGGACTCCATGATCTGAAGCCTACCCGAGTCACCCATCAACCTGCTGACAGATCCATCAAATATCCAAAAGGGATACTGGGGGATGTGCTCGTGAAGGTGGGATGATTGATCCTCCCAAAATATTTTATTTTCCTAGACATGGAGGAGGATAAGGTGGCACCTATTATATTGGGAAGACCTTTCCTGGCCACAGGGAAAGTCTCGATCAACATGCATCAGAGAGAGTTGATTTTCGGGGTAGGGGATGATAGAGTCTTCTAAAATGTTCTAATGGCCGTAAAACAAGCATCAGTGTCCGATCTTGAGGACTGTTCTACGATTCCAACCGTAGACAATCGCTTGTTGGATGATATGGCATGTACCGTTATTTCTAATCACTTTATCATTCCAGACATTCCTGTTGGAGAAGATCCAGAAAAATTGCCGTTCCTAGAAGGCCATGGTGGCTACTATTAGGACCATTATCCACAATAAATATCAGGTATTCTGGAACATTTTGGGATGCTCTCTTCCATCCCCTATCATTTCACTATTCCTAGACATGAGGGGAGTATTCTTTTTTCCATTGTTTTTTTATATTTCTTTGTTTCTTTCTTTCCTTAGTTCTCCTCTGTCTGGTCCACTATTGTGTCCCACCTTCACTTATCCTGTTTTTTGGGCACTTGGTGGACCACGGGCGATTTTATGTATGGGGGGTGTCTCTCCACCTCTTTAGTCTTTTCCTTTTTAGATTGTAGGAGAAATCATTATTAGGGTATATTTGAAACATGAAGAATTTTTTTTGTTAATCATATTTTTAAATAATAAATCAGAAAGTGGAACATCTTAAAATTTTCAATCTTATTTTGAATCTTCGGTATTTTAAAATGACTTTTGATATAATTTGAATTGCAACTTTAATCCTTGGCTAATTACATTGATTAGGATTATAAATTATTTTGCAAGACATGAACGGATTGTCTCTTTATTTATTTTTGTTCCACTCTCGAGAGGTATTCTAAACCCCTTTGTCATATTCTTCCTGATACACTCTTTCTTAAGAGAATCGTAGAATATACATAACTACCAGAATTTGAATGTTTTCTTTTCGAAACAAGAGGAATTATTGAATTACATTAAAATGATTGAGGCATAATATTTTCAACCCCTTTTTCTTTAGCCTACCCTATATATTAACGTTGTGAAGCACGTAGAGACCATGAATAGACTTTATAGGAATCTAGATTACAATCCTATTTCCCTTCCTACCATAATTTTTTATGATTTTTGCATGAATATTCATTTGAGCTCACAAGAAGGGATTGGTAACAAATGGTATAAATTTGTGAATTGTCATGAAATGAAGTATGGGGGAGTGCATCTTGATCATTTGGGGTGAAAGGAGTTCCAAACCTCTATTTGGGAAATTCAGAAAGGTTCCCTTCGTATTAAAAAAAGAAGGAAAAAATAAAAAACAAACAAACAAAATGGTACAAATAAAGGGGCCTTATACACATTTCTTGGTTTGTGACTCCTACTAAGCTAAAGGAGATGGTGATGATGAAATATTTTGATAAAGCATGTGGAGGACATTTGTTTTTACATTGAATTTACCTTTGAATATCATGCATTTTTATTTAAAAATTTAGCCTCCTTTTTCATGCCTCAGAGTTATTTTTCACATCTTTACCTATAAACCTTTAGCCACAGAAACATCTGATCCAATTTGAAAAGTCCTAATGATTTTTGTAAAACAAATATTATACAGTGGGGAACTAGAGTTGTTTCAATCCTATGGATATAGTGTATATTTATTTGATTGAGTATGACATTGTTTACAAACATCGTGAGTGTGGATAATATTTTTGGTGAAGTAAATCATCAAGTGGGTCACTAATATTTGAAAGGCTGAAACATGTGTTCAAAGATGATAGAAGTAGTTAATTGAATTATATATCATGCATGAGTAGAATATCTCCTAGATTAAAACTGCTTTGTACTCTTTTTGAAGTTTTCCCCTATCAATTATTATTTACATTTATTATTAACTAATGTCCTTCCTTTGGGAATATAGATTCTATTAATTAGATGGTGAGATATGCTTAAGGGCAAGCAAATCACTATATATGGGGGAGTTTGATATACCCAAGTTGTGCAATCATTTTCATATACGTTATTGAAAAATAAGAACAAGTTTTCATCATTGATCTACATTCTAGTGGACAAATACATTGATTTTGGTAATATTGTTCAATTTCAGATTGTTTTTGGCTAACTGCACAAAAGTGGAAAACCGAGAAAAAATTTCCAACTACTCAGTGTGTACTTTTATACATGTTATTCACATTCAAGATCAGATACAGGTTGACCAGGACAAACACATGCCCAAGTAACAAAACAAAGTACACACCGTGTTCAAACTGATAGCTGCCGTGTACATTTAGATGGGGACACATATCAAAAGTGGGAGTACACGCCCATGACATCAGCCAGAGACTACACACAGTTTGGATTGCCAATACATGTCGTGTACCGGCTTCTAGATGCAATTGGTGGTGTTTTCTAGTGATTACACGTCGTGTGTTGTGGTACTACATGTCCTGTACTTGCCACCAACCAGCCACTGACGTAGTTTGAGTCAATGACGGTGTGGCTGGCCACCTACCAAAGAAAAACTGCTGCACAAGCTAGTGGACAAGACTACACGACATGTACTTTTATACACGTCGTGTACATTTATACATGTCGTGTACTTTTATACGTGTCATGTACTTTATTTTTCTATAAATATTGGCCTTGGCCTCCGGACCAAGGGGTGCCAGAACACTTGAAGGGAGGGGAACATCTGTTTCCATATTCCCGAGCCACTGCTATGCCACTCCTTTGCCATTCCACCATCTGGCACCTCTCCTCGATGCTTGTCCGATGACCACATCAGGTATCGAAGGTGTTATTTTCCTTAAGTCCTATATGTGTAACTAACCCCCCTTGTGTTGGGTCTGTGGAAGATAAAGGAAGTTTGTATGTTGATTTGATTTGTAAGTTTGTGTTTGTTCTTCTAAATTCTTCTTATTCTTCTTTAACTATTGTTGAATATTATTGAGAATTTTGATCCGGAACAAGGGAATAATTATTAGGTACTTCAAAGAAGAATAACGATGAATGATTTCATGATCATTAAAAGGATACATTGATTCATAAATGGACTAACCTAAAGGTAAGAATTGTGAAACACTAACTACCAGACCAAGGAGTCAAATTTCTTCAATTCCAAGACAAAATCAACCGGGCCAAGGGAATCTTGTCATTAATAAGTTCCAAAATGTTGAATTATCATGAACAACACAACCATATAAGCATTCCGCATTAAATACCCATAATCACCATACCCCAACACATTATTCTTCCTGCTAAATACGTCAAAAATTCAATTGTTGTTTTCTCATTAATTGTTAAATATTATTTCATGTAAACAAAACATCTTCAACAATCCCAAACAAGAAAATCCACTCTAAATTATGAATAATTCAAGGAATTGATTCTAAACTCAATTGAATTCACACACTTACAATGTTCCCTATGGATCGACTCCGAACCTACACTATACTAAGTTTAAGAGTGGGTAATATCAATTTGGGACACCAATTACATACATTCGGTGAAACTACTAACCAGACACAACTCGGTCCTTTCTTTGTTGCATAAATTTATTTCACAAACCCATAAATTCTAAGGGTAGTGTCATAATTGGATCATTTACTAATATTATCAACAATTATTCAATACATTCTACAAATTATGTTGTCTACATGACCTTAACTCCTTTACGTGTGATCTTGGTTACTGGGTTATACAATTGGGAAGAATTTTCAACGAAATTCTGATATTAACTTGGTAAACCAATAAATCTATGTATCTCTATTATGTTTTTTGGTGTATTCCATTCTTACACTTCCTTTATCTTCATTGGATTGATTAAGATTCCATCCTTAAATACAATATGGCTAATAAAATAAATTTTCTGAAGTGATAATTCAAACTTTCAAAGTACACTATATAACTCTTTCCACCTAAGAGCCTCAATAATGTTCCACAGGTGATTCTCATGGTATTCATAGGTTATATAATATACCCGAATATCATCAATGCTTACAAAAAAATCATCAAAATATTCCTTGAATATTATATTCACCAGATCCATAAATACTAAGGGTGCATTAGTCAATCTAGATGGAATTACTATAAACTCGTAATGTTCATACCTCATCTGAAAATATGTCTTAGGAAAGAATACCAACTTTACTTGCAATTAATGATATCTTGAAAGAAGTTAATACTCTATAAAATATTGAGATCCATGAATTTGAACAAACAAATCATGAATGTGAGGTAGTGGCTACCTTATAATTATCATAATTTCAATGATATATCTATAATCAATGTACAACATCATGGATCCGTCTTTATTTTTGAAAATGAGAACAGGGGATCCCCATGGAGAAACTCTAGGGAGAATAAATCTATTATTACTAAAGACATCTAGTGGTTTCTTCAGCACCACTAATTCCATAGTTTCCATTATATAAGGATTATTTGATGTTTGTCTTGCATCGGGGATTAAATCAATAGTAAACTCAACTTCATGATATAGGGGGTGTCTAGGTAATTCCTCAAGAAACACAATAATATTTTAATATATAATCAGTTTATCATAAATTTGAATCTTACTTTCCTCATCCCTAGATTTTGTTTTCTCTTCCTCCCTAATAATTTCATTCAGTAGATCTACTAGGGGTGGATGTTGATAAGAATATCATGATGATGTTTCTAATTTAAAGATAAGGAATTTTACACGTTCCTAAAAAATTGTAGTTTCATTATTCTTGAAATAGATTTGGGTACAAATTTTGATTGGAAGTATAGGATTATATCAAAGTAAACAATAGGTATGATGATAGGGTCATCAAATAAATAATGTTTATATTTCATAATGGGGAATTCCCAACAAACATTTGTTGTAATGATACATCCCTTAGGTATTTTAGATGACATATACCACATTAAATAAAAATAGAAATATAAAATTTTCGTCAAAAAATAGGTTGATATAAAAGAGTGTGATGGTATAGAATAAAATAAATCATTATTTAAATTTTATTATGAGATTTATCTACATACTACCACATCATTGGGTACTTCTATCTCAGTTTTATCGATCTCAATAGATTGTCCATATACCATTACTCTCATTTATGTTTGATTTACTTGGTACTTGTGAGTTTTTTGAATAATTCCCCATTTATTTATAGTAAAATAATTTAATATCACTTATTTTTCTTCCCATTTCATTCAATATATTTTTTACCCTTTTTATGAACTTAAAAAAAAACGTTTTTTCCATTAAAGCATTTTCCTTGCTTATTCTTTACAATAATATCACATAATGGGAATTTCATTATTCCCCTATTAATATTTGATTCTTTTCCTTTTTCATGATTATCATAAGACCTATTCTTCTATTTATTCCCCTTGAACATATAGGATCTATCAATTTCTCTCTACATTTTGATGGAACTTAACAATATTTCAGCATATGATGCCTTTTTTTCAGAAGCCAGTTCCCTTAGGAGACTTGTATTAAGGCCTTGAAAGAAATGATCAATCTTGTTTTTTAAATCATGTATGTGATATGTAGAATGCCTGGATATTATTGTAAAGGTATCCTCACACTTTGTAACACTTTATTTTTCCCTTTTCAATTATGTTAATGAATTTTAAATTCATTTTTGTTCTTTTCTCAGGAAGGAAATATTTTTCAAAAACAATTCATTAATATATTTACATTCAATTTGTTATATTTCATTTTCCTATTTATTATACTCTTTTAAATCCCACCAGTAATCAACATCACACATGAGGCAATATACATATAGTACTACCTTTTCTCTTTCATCATATACCAATTCAAAAAATATTTTCAAATGTACTTGATTCACTGTTCATTTATCACTTTTTTAGTAGTTACAATAAAATATGGGGATTTTACTCCTGAAACGATCTAATATATCTTCAGTATGGTTATTCATCATAACCTGAGAATTTTTTCAAAAGATGGTCATGATCTACTCAAATCCAACAACAACTATGCTAACATACTCAGTGGGGAAATCCCTACAATATCTGTAGATATTGATTACATTTCTTCCATTAGGAACTATCACTATAAATAATTATTATAATTCTCATATTAATTTAATGACTTGTTCCCAAGGATTATATTAAACCCTCTCTAATACCAAATGTAAAGACCTCGGCCCAAGTTATCAAGAGTCAGTATTTTCTTTATTAAAATGGAATATATAAAAGATAATAAATTACCAATGATAATCCATTTAGTAGTATTGAAGAACTAGAAACATACGTGGTTACCTTTTTAACATTGGTAATTAAACAAAATATATTACAACAGAAAATAAAACACATCCATGATAGTTAATCAATTATTTCATCTTTATAACCTAGGGATAGAAAAAAAATAAAAGGATGAAATCAAATGATCATTAAGGGAGACATATTGTCGAAACATGAATAAAAAATTAGTGAAGAATAATCAATAAGGAATTTTTGAAATGGAAATGTATATTACAAAAAAACACATTCCATTTAATCAATAAACTGTTCATGAATCCATAATGATTTTCCTACTAAAAATCTCATGGATATTAATGATTGAAATATTAAATAATGAAATTATTAATTATTGGATGTCGTGTATCTAGAACATAGAACACTACTATCAAGACCTTTCACATGGTGGCTTCAATATGTGGGTCGATTACTGTGTGATTCTTATTGAAAACACAGGTGGAGGGTTTATCACTATCTATTTTTTCTCATGAGACTTGTTGATGCATCGAGGGGATATATAATGATGGGTCCCACTCATCATTAAAAGTATAAATCATTCATCATAAATATATTTAATTCATGAAAAATATTCCTTATCCAAATATCTGTATTGACTATAGGATACACAATTATCAATATCTCCCTAGTTAAGACAACATTCCAGGTAAACACTATATATCAAAATGGTTTACGACATAGACAATAATCATATCCATGATACAAGAAATATGGATATCTAAGAGAAATTTAATTTAAAATGAAAAATGATATCAAAGGATTCATAAATACACCACATAGAAATTATTCGGTGTACAATACCATGTCTTAATGAAATGGAAATTGAGAAGTCCCTTGAAACTTCTGATTAGATTAATTGTATGCCCCATAAAATTAATAATCATCAAATGAAAAATTGAATAAAATGAAGATAAATATTTAATGATATGATATATCAAATGGTTTGTACACTACACACAAAAAATAATAATTGGTGAATAAGAAATATATCTCATAGAATTAAAAGTGAGAAGAGAATACATTACCTTATGTTTGAAAGTGTTCGACACATAAAAATTAATTTAATGAATAATCAAATTAGATTAATTAATTAAATTATAACTAACATATTCAACATATATTTCATTTTTAGAAATTTATTAAGTTCAATTATGTCGATTTTGATGGGAAATAACACATAATTTTTTCTCTTTGGGAGCGTTTGTTTCACGGATTTTTGGTCAATTCTCTTATGTATAATTATGGGAGTTCTTGTAAAATGGTATCAAAACCCAATAATTTGAATGGAATGAACTTATTATAATTGTAGGATGTTAAATTTTTATTCATATCTCATTTTGTTATATGGTATGAGGAATGTTCATTAGATAAAATGTTAATGAAGAATTATTAGTTTATTTAGGTTGTTTTTACGACCATCAAAAACTTGTATCATTTTATTTAATAATGTTTTTTTATGTGGGTTTTGGAGCATTTTATAACTTATAATATGTATATTAAAATATTAATTGACCAAAATAGTCATTTTGTAACCATACTTGAAGGCGGTAATGGAAAATTAAAACGCATCGTCCACGAAGGCGGTCAATCGACGTGTTATGGGAAATGTTTCATTTTTAGAATAAAAGGATAATTGAAGAGATTTGATTATTTTTATTATATTATCATAATAAAATTATAGTATATATAAGGTAATTGAGTTAACATTCTAATTTTGATAGTGTATGTGAAGAGATTGTAAGAAACTAATAGAAAATAAAAGAGAAAGGATGGTTTTACCTCTCGAATATCATCTCCTTGGAAAGCACCTTAAGAAACATGGATTTGGTATTTTGGTAAGACCATATATTATTATACATGAGGAATAGAGTTGAGAAGGTAATTATGTTTAATTTATACAAGATTAAAGTCGTAGTAGGTGTGAGGATAAGGGGTGGTGAGGAGTGGTATTTATATCAGAGGAGAGTAGTGTTTTTTATTATTTTATTCATTAGATAACTATTTTAGCCCAAGACTATCAATAGTGTTGATTATTGTGAATACTTAAAGTAACTAGTGTATTAGGGTTTTAACAAATGGGTTCTTACCTCATCCATACATCATCCATTAATAAAAAATTCAATTATTTACTTATACTCTAAATCACCATAATTTACTATTAAAAAAATTAAACTAATTTTGAGAAATACAAAAAAATCACCCTGGAAAAATTTTAACGTTTATATTTTAAAATTTTAATCCATTTTATGAAAATAATTTTCTAAGTATGAGAAATTTAATTTCTAATTAAAATCATTACTTATTAAAAAAAATTCAGATTTTAATATTATAACAGATTTTACCACACTTAAACAAATTAATTATGGTCTCATAAAATTTAATTAAAAATATATTAAAAAATAATATTAATTAAATAATCAATTTCATGAAAATAAATTTAATTTTAAATAATTATATTAATTGAAAAATTGTAAATAAAAATTTATTTTTAACAAAAATTCGAATACTTATTTTTTTCATTTTTAAAACATTTATTTTATTTTCCCAAGATATAAATATATCACTTTTCATTTTTGAGATTCATAAACTCTAATTACTCTTTCATTGGTAGGGTAATTATTCTAATGGAAACATTACTCTTCCTAACAGCCATATTAATATTCTAACAGTCATGTTAATATTTAATGGTATATCATAATTCATTAACATTTGTGTGTCTTGAAACATAAGATATAAAAAAAATTGAATTTGTATACGAAGATGAATATCATAAAATTTTTGGGTATTATACTAGTGTTAATAAAATACTATACCAAATGACCTTATGATGGTATCTGAAGGAATTCTACCAATGAATTGATAACACGTTTTATCGACTCTGTCGAATTTCATTCTTTATATACTTCCCCTACATCTGTTATAACTATAATAAAATATAAAAAGTATCATAAGTATATTTATATGTTTTTATGATTATCTTAAAACAATTTTTCCATTACCTATTAATCATATAAAAATGTGAAAACATCACCCATATTTATATATAGCTTACCATCTCCACGTAGCGGTGAAATTCGGTTTTCATCACCATTTAATTTGGATGGTCAAAAAGATGGAAATAATTAAAAAATATGATATTAATGAAAAAATAATACGTATTAAAATACAATATCATTTCTACCATCATACCTTCCAATCCATTGGAAAATAATAATATCTCTTGTGTGCACATGTAGACTACCACCTCTATGAAGAGATGTGATCTGTTTTTCAATTCTTTTTCACATGGATAGTAATATGGAAATATTTTGTGAATATATATGACAAATATGATATTAAAATGAATCCATTAATATTAATTTTTAATAAAAATTCTTTTTTTCTATTTCTAAAAATATAAAAATAGTGTTAATGCAAACGTATATTCTACATTTTCATTAAAGAGTGTAAATCATTTTTTAATTTCTACCTTTTATAGAAAACTATGACTATATAAATAATGAATATATATGATAATTATTTTCATGTTTTAGAAGTTATTGAACCATGATCAAAATACATCAACCGGTATTATCGAACCAAAATTCTTATGAACGAAATATGTTAACACCCAAAAACATTGATTTTAGTAAATAAATATTAATAAATGGGTATTGAAATGTTATAAGTGGAAAATATATTATATTATAAATATGTAAATTATAATATTATAAAATTATAATAATATTTTAATTTATTATATAATATTTTAGAGTTATTTAGAAGAAGGTCTAACTTGAGGTAATGGTCTATCATCTCCAATTATTTTATTTCGGACATATGTTATTTTATGAACCGATATTCATTTATTTTGTTTATATATATATACATATATATATATATCAAATTTTACATGTAATGTCATGAATATACCAATGATAATGATATTTAAATTATCATTTGAATTTAATATTTTATGGGGAATTCGTTTCAAAAGTTACCAAATCGGTAAAGGATTTATGTCTCCATAAAATTTTAAATTGGATTTTAAGCTTGAATTTACAATTTAAAAATTGTACGATCCTTATCTGACAAATTAATTTAATTTTTTTATTTTATTTTCATAGAATATATTTTCCCATTTATTTTTCTTTACTTTAAACACTCATGATTATGAAAGATAATTTTGAAAGAAAACCTCCCTTATTTATCTCTTCAGTTGAAAATATTTTTTATTCCATATCCAGGATTTATAAAAATAAATTCAATAATTTAATTAATATTATCATATGATTTCTAATATTTATTTTTATTCAGGTTTTAATTTTTACACAATGCTTTAAAATAAATCTTATGTTTATTTTATGAACGAGGTATTTTTTGAATTTTAACCGGAAATGTAAAAGGAATGTTTGTTTTAAAGTACAAAAAATAAGTAGAATTTCTGAACCTCATGACTAAAAAATTATTTAAAGAGTCAATTATATGTCTCCATTATTATTTAAAAATAAAAAAAATACCTTAATATTTAGGATGTTTTTCAATTTTAGCATGTGATTTAAAAATGAAGAGGATATTTTCTTCAAGAAATATTATGGTTACATTGTAAAGGAATTTTCTGTTTATGATAACATCCTGTGATATTACTTATAAATTATAAGGTATATAATACAATTATACCATGTTTATTCCATATCAGGATGGTATGTGGTTATAATTATTAAATATCAATGGAACATATTTTCTTTTCCACGGGTTATGTTTTGATGAACGTTTTTATGATCTTGTGGCATACATATTAATGAACATGTGATTATGTAATGGGTGGTCCTAGAATTTTATATCCCCCTAATGAATTGGGTATGTATTAATGTTCTATGAGATTGAAGGGTATGTAAGAGGTTATCCTGGTACTGAAAAAGATGGTACACTAGAGGTTAACCCAAGCTCAAATGATAGTACATGGGAGGTTATCCCAAGCCTAATGTAGGTGCATGGGGGTAATATTAAACATACATGGTTATTAATGCCTTGGTATATATCCTTGATGTGATATTTCTATTATTTTTATTATTATATAATTTCATCTACTCATTTGTGACATGATATTACACCAATCTTCTGTTCTAAAGGATTATATTATTTGATCCATTTATAATTCATGACATATAAACACTAAATATTTATTCCATGACTCATTTTTATGACATTATAATTATTGGGTATTATTTTAAAATTGTAATGTTATGTTATAATTCCATTTATTCTCATGTTATATTCAAATGATCATTGATATCTCCATTTTTTACCCTTACTAAGAATCTAAGCTCACATTTTTTATGATTTCTTTTCAAAAGGATAAAAATAATATTTTAAAGTATGATGTTTATATAAAGTTTATTATCAAAAAATAAGTGGTGAATCATGTAGATCTTTTATGGACAAGTTTTGTATGTATCCAAGTTTCCAAATACACTAAAACATTATGGTTATTGCATGGATCATAATGTTAAGTAATTAATATTCATCTAATAATATTTAATATAAATGAATGAAAAGTAAGGGTTCTCATATTTGGTATCAAAGTAAGTTTTAGTAAATATTTTGATTTAAAAAAATTGTCCAAAACAATATGTATGTGTCTAATTATATGATTAAATCCTGAATTTTTCTTAGTAAACTGATTTTGGGTTTCCCTTACTATAAATACTTTTCTAGATACTACAAGTGGATATAGTTTTGGGACATAATCATCTATGTATTATAACCTAGAAAAGAGTTATTTTAGTATATCTCAATCATCATTCTGGTGAACATTGATTATTCCCTAACATCACACCTAGTTTGATACTAATATGGGATATTCATGGGTTAATTCACACTTTTTTTTGATCCATTATAATGGATTTGAGTAGATAATGATCATTTTAAACATAGGGTAAACATAAGGTTTAATATTTTGAAACTAACGCTTCATGATTTGGAATTATATAAATGATTTTCATAGTTATCATTACACTTTCTATAAACATTATTTTTGGTTTTATTAAATAGTTAAAACCTGGAGGAATCATATAAATGCTGAATATGATGGGCAATTTGATGATTTTGAGAAACCAAATGGGTAGGTGAATGAAGTGAATGATATTGTGATTATGATAAATAATTAATAATGATATATGATTAATAACTTTTACCACAACAAACTCTTAGAATCATTGAAGAGGAGAAGAATATAGTTTTTGAGAGCTCAAGAGGTGAAAAAATAGAGGAAAGATGGATAAATTTATTTCATATTAGAAATATGGAAAGAGAAATCCCATTGAATGTCTCAATGGAAAATAGGAAAATATTATAGGTCTAGAAAAGAAGTTCATAGTGAAATGAATTTATTATGAGAAATGATAAGTTTAATGGAGGGAAATAAATTTAATTGTAGGGATCCAATTATTGTTTATTTTTATAAATGTGGGGAATATGATAATGATATATGTCAATTCCTTCTTCTAAAGGTTAACAACTATACCAATAAAGGAGTTATGTTACCCAAATCGTTTAAGTGAAAGGATTGAAGTGTTTATGAATTGGGATTCATGAATTGTGTTATAGAAGGATTTTGATTCTTTTTTTTGTTATAAGAATCATAGAAATCTAATTATTATTCTGTAATAGATTTTATTAAAATATTTTCATGTTATGTTGAATTTTGTTGATGTCATAGAAAAGTAAATTAGTGGAAAGGATAAATTTTTTTAAAACATATGATTTTGGAAATATCACACTTAATATATTCCCAATATTGATATAATAATGTTTAGTTGAGAGAAAGGGATGATTAATAATGATAAAGTAAATGGGATAGTATTGGTGACCTTCAAATTGGTAAGATATTTGTTGAAAAAGTGATTTTGGTCATATTTGATAATATTTATTTCATTTTTGTTTTTATGGAATATATGAAATAATCCGTGACATTATTTTTGGAATAAGGATTGTGATAATTTTGGGAAGTATATATGATTTCATTGAAGTCTTATTCTTATTTAGGTTATTAATATGTTTTAAGAGAATATATGATCAAAATATTCACATGTTTGGTATGTGAAATTGTGAGTTACCTTAGGTTGTATGTGGTTAAATTTTAAATATGATCTTAAAACTAATGTTATTGACAAAAGTTTATAGGTTTTTGGGTTTTGAATTGGTTCAGACATATTTTTGAGGATTCTAAAGGTAAATTATCTATGTAATATATTTATTGTTGAGTATTTAGAGATTATAGTATTATATTGGATCACTTGTTCTATCCAGTTTCATTTTTCTAATTATTCAGATAAATAAGGAATGATTTTTCATTTTATTATTGATTTTATGATCCATTAAAAGTTTCATTTATTGATTTTTTCATGAAAAAAAATTGCCTTCGAATAATAGATGAAGTGGAAATTCATTAAACAACAACTGATGGATGAAATATCTCATTTGAAAAATAATGAAATTACTTACATATATTTTTCTCATCTTAAATATCATGATAGGAAATGAATACCTAAACTTTAGGAAAACTATATCAAACCTTACTTTTTTTTAATTTATGGTCTTTTAACCCCACACTTATCTATGGTTTTGTGTTCATTAGCTTTCTCATGGCTATATTATCAATAAATATCAATCATTAACAGGAAATTACCTTTTCCCCCAGCCCATATTTTCACTTACCTCCAATGTTATCCTATTTTTAAACATAGTTATGTATTATTCTAGTAGATCTTTATATTTCTCTTTCCCTCTTTTTAATAGGATGTTTTGTTAATCCTTTTTAAGATTTGGGTTTTCAAAAAATTAAATTCTAAATGTCAAAAAACATATTATAGTGCTCAATTTTAATTTTCATAGGTTTAATTTTATCTAATAAGGGAGAATGTGACACCCTAAAATTTAGTTTAAAATATTAATAAGATTGATATCTTTCTTAACAAGAAATATTGATCTTTAAAAATATTGAGATATATAGTAAAAATATTTTTATTTAAATGTGAATTAGTAATTCAATATGTTGGTGTTAATATTAATAAAAAAATTATTTACAAGAATACTACTTATTATAAATTTGTGGAATAATTCCTTTGAAATAATAACTCAATTTTTAGTGAAGTAATTTTATACATAAAATTATATTTTCATTGAAAATGATTTCCATTAAATTTTTTGGAAGGAAATTATAAATAAATTATGTCTCCTTTTTTTGAAAAAATTAAATTAGTGAAGAATATTTTTTTAGGGCGAAATTTCAATTTTTTCAGAAATGATGGATTATTACTAAATAGTAAAAAAATATTATTTTTTGTATTATAATATTTTATTTTCATTTATAAGTATTTTTACACATGTATTATTATCTTTAATTAAAACAAGTAATATTTATTTATATATAATCTAATTGATTACATAGTAATTATGATTATAATTGATGTTGACATATGTTACTTTTGGAGATATTTTTGAATAATGTTTTTCATTGAATTTTGTGAATTTATTTTATAATTGATTTCTACCACTTAAAAAATTTTAATCATAAAAATGGTTTCCATATTTAGAATTAGGATTTTCAATGTTTTTAAATATTTTTTTTCATTATGAATAGTAACCATAGTAAATATTATCACACTAATAAGTGTAAATTATATAATTAAGGTTAAGAAAATATGATAGGGACTAAAAATATACATATAATTTTTATTTAGAATAATTTATGATTGGTTTTAAAACATAATCATCATATATTTCAATAAATGGATATTTAGAGCCATTTTTCTTTGAAAATGACTTATTCATTATTTTAAGTAAATATAATGTCCAAAATTTCACTCTCCTGATTTTATTAAATATAAAAAAAATTGATAGTCATAAAAAATTATATTTTATTAAAAATTGTTTTTTGAAAGTTAATTTTTTTAATGGAAATTTATTTTTAATTTTAGTGATTAAATAATTACATTAAATTCCCATGCAACGCTGACTCAATGCTTGTGAAAGTAGTAGAAAAATCAGATAAATAAAATTAAAAACTATAAAAGTAATATTTATTTGGTCATTTAAAGTGTCCCAACAATTTTAATGATAAATATGACATATTATATATTTTTTAATGGTTTATATACGAATTATATTTCTATCATTTTGTTTTCAAATTAAAATAATTCGAATAGTTCTCTAAATGACAATAATAGTATTCTATATTACATAATATTCTATTAAATTATTTAAAGATCATTAAAGTCTTTAAATAAGATAATTATGATGATAAAAGGTATAACATTTCATTACTTTTAGATTTATGATCTAATTTTCACCTTATAAGTAATATTATAACCCTTTCACATCCAAAAGGTCATTTCCACAATTATGGTTAAAATTGGTAAACCAATGGGTTAATACAAATTATATGGCCCAAAATGATATCAAAACCTATAAAAATTATAATTTATAATTATATTAACACAATATACTCCGTATCTTCTAATAAATTTCATTTTGGAACCATTTCACATGAGATAAACACATATTACACTATAATATTTTATGTATTTCCAAAAATGAAATTAATGATATTTTTTTATAAATAATATTTTATTAAATGATTGAAAATGATAAAAAATAATAAATTCTTCCATGTGAATGTAATATTGATGAAAATATAAAAACGTTCCATTTATGGGTCAGATGACATTTATAGCAATATTCATGACCCTTAAAGTGTAAAAATCTATGATATTGTGGTAGTTTTCAAAAGGGTAACTGTGAGTTAAGGAAAATATATAATGGTGAAAACATCATCTATAATTTTACAAATTTTATTGTATGAAATTATTTTTACTCATAATCACCATATAATATAAATATATCCATTTTTACCCACATGAACGTAAAAATTAATTTATATTAACTCAATACTTATATTACATCCAAGTGTTCCCCTCTCCTCACTTATAAAAGGGAACCACTACTCCTATCATCCTCACAACCATTAAATAATATTAAATTATCATCATCTAACCAATTATATTATAATGTCCCCTTTAAATTAATTATTTTTTAAGGAATTTATAAAATTCCATTCCAATGGTCCCTATGAAGGGATCCAAAGGAAGTCTATCGACGAAGATGTAATCATATTTATTAACTCGTTCAAATTTCATTCTACATATAAATAATATAAATATATTTTAACCCTCTCAAAAAATAGTTCGAGTATAATTAATATACAGATATGTTGTTATGTTTATGGTAAAACTATTTTCCATCTTTTTCCATCCTATAAAATACAAAAAAACATTAGTCGTGCATACATATGACATACCCAATGAAGGTTAATTTTTATTTACCTTTCTTTTTTGCCGACCATTGAAAAGTTAAAACATTGTTCATGTGTATGTACAACCTACTCTCTCTACAAATGGTGTTATTCGTTTTTCTATTTCTAACATTAATGGGTGACAAAAAATATCTACATAATGAATATATATATAATAATTATATAATTATTGTGGTGATTATGTAACCATGATCAAAGTATAAGGGCGTGAATGACATAACAAAAATTCTCATGAAAATTAAAATATTTAACTCCTAGAAATGATGATTTTGAAAAGGAATTACTAATAAATGATTATTGAAATGTCATAAGTGGATAATATATGATATTATAAGTATTTATATGATTAATTTATATAATTATAATAAATTTAAATTTATTATACCTATCATTAGTGATTTCAAATCATATTAAACTCGAGATAAGGGTTTATCATCTCAAATTGTTTTCTTTGTGAGTTATGTTATGTTTTGAACCTATATACCTTTATGAGATGTTTATAAAACAATTTTTAATTTTATATCATGAATATATTTATTATAATTATATTAAATCTCTCTTTTTAATTTATTATTTCATGGGTATTATGACTCAAAAGTTACAAAAGCAGTAATGTATTGACATCTCAACCCCATTTTGTTCAGGACAGTTTATGCTTGAATTTACATTAAAGAAATTACATGATAAATACCGTATAAATAAATTTATGTTTTATTATTATATTATTATTTTCATAGAATACATTTTTTCTTTTATTTTCCTCAATTTAAGAACCTAATAAACTGAAAGAAACTTTTTATGGAAAATTTACATTATTTATCTCTTCGATCAAATATCATTTTCGTTCCATATCAATGTTTTCTAAAAATGTTTTCAATTTTTGTTAATATTTTCATTTGATTGTTTAAATATATTTTTACCCATGTTTAAATTTTATAAAATGGTTTCAAATAAATCTACTTTCATTTTATGAATGAGTCACTTTTTAATTTTTACCAAAAAGAAAAACTGAATATTTATTTTATAGTATATGACATGAAGTTAATTTTCCACCATCATGACCGATCAATTCTTTTAAGAATATTTTAAAATTTTCAAAAGGTATTTAAAAGTAAAAAAATTTCCTTAATAGTTTTAAATTTCTTATATTGTGATATGTTATTTAAAAATAAAAATGTTATTTTCCTCATGAAATATTCCAAATATCGTTTAAAGGAATTATTCATCTAAGATAACATCCATTTATATTACTAAGGATTTGCTGGGGATATGATCTAATGACACCATCATTATTCATTACCCAGATTCATTATGGTTGTTTTGAATAAATATCAACGAAACCCATTTTATCTTCCACATGTAAAATTACGATGAATGTTATTATGATCTTATAGAATATATATGAATGGGTTTATGATTATGTGATTAGTAATCCTGTAATTATATACACATCAAATGAATTTGGTATAGATTAATGTTATATGATCTCAAAGGGTACATGGGAGATTTCCCCAACCCAAAAAAGGTGTTACCCATGAGGTTATCCCTAGCCCCAAAGAGGGTACATGAATTTTTTTCCTAACCCCAATGTAGTTACATAGGTAGTTATCCCAAGACTGACATGTTATTAATATATCTGTGGGTAGCCTTGAAATATGATTTATAAAATTATGATTATGACACACATGATGCCACTCTTTTATGACATTTTCATTTGTCAATGTTATGTTCTCATGGATTATATTCTTTAATCCCTTTTAGATTGATGTATTATGAACTGTGATAATTATTGGTTATGATTTTAAAAGGTTAGTATCATGTTCTCATATCCTATATTCTCATGTAATATTTAAATGATTATTTACATCTCCCTAGTTTACCATTTCTAAGAATATAATCTCAACCATTATTATATATTCTTTTCCCCATGACATGAATAATTTTTTCTAATGATCTATCTAATAAGGGTGATAGTTAAGAAGAACTATGTGGGATATAATTTAGAACTTTTGTGAACCAGTTTTTATGGATACATGTTTCCAAAGATTCTATAACTTTATGATTCTATCTCGGATTACAATGTTATGTAATGAATATTCCTATAATTAGATGTAATATTTATGTATGAAATGTAGGGGTCATCACATTGAATCAAATTTCAATTCATTTATGAAATCCATTATGGTTGTCTAGGAAGTTGAAATGTCCTAATCCAATGAAGTGATTTTTCTTTGAATTGATTATAAATTTTTTTGTTGGAACCTCTATGTTCTTTATGGATACCCTTTAACTTTTTTGTGTCCTCTAAACATGAAAACTATTTTAATGGTTATGATTAGTATAATTATATTCTTTACTACCCATGTTATAGTGTTGGTGGATGTCCATAATTACAATAACATTATTTTTCAAGGACTCTATTTATACATCCATCCATCCTTGTTTATCTACCATGTTCCCTATTTACTTTTTCAATATTTCTATTCTCAATTGGATTTTTCCTATAATTTTATCATATAAATAATATATTCCCTTAGGTACCATTTTCACCATGTTCCTCTAGATGTGGAATCCACTATAGGCCAATTACCTTGAGATTGATCATTTTAAAATGATTTTATAGGTAGCCACATATCAATATAATGATGGGGAAATTTTATAATCTTGTGTTTAAATATATCATAGGTTGTGTATAATGAATCATAATCAATTAATTTGAATTTTTAAAATTTATGAGGATATGGAAATATTTAAAGGGAGATAAGATGTGTGGTATGATTTTTATTTCCAACTCATCTCTTATTAAAATGGAATTTTGTTCCAATAATTTGATATAATCCCACACTTTATCTTATAGAGAGAAATTAAAGGGCTTAAACCATACTACATCATTTTATTTGTATTTCTATTTGAAATTATTATGGAGTTAATGAAAAAATATCAATTGTGTGTTGTTATTTTCATATGGAAGTCCAGTGAAATTCAAGATAGTTTTTAGGACCAACGTCTAGATTTTTGAGGGATTTTCAGCTTCTAGAGGCACTATAATTCTTAGTTGGACCCCCAAAATTTAATGATTAACCACACTCTATAAATGTTATTTTCTCCATTTATCTCCCTTATACCACTTTTTATTTCGTTTCCCTCCTTCAACTCCATATGTATCCTCTTACTTCTTACCTAATGAGTATAATTGGCATAGTGTGTTGTTATTCTAAGGTCATCACCACTAATACGAATTTATAAAACAAATAGAACATTTAGAATAAATAGAAATAATGATATTAAAGGTAATAATTCAATCGATAATTACATACTAAGATAATTAAATTTAGTTTCATACACAAGAGAAGAAAAAAATAGTAAACTAATATTTCATTTAAATTGGATCTAATAAAATTCATTTTCCCAGGTAATAACAATAAATTTACAAAATAATCATTTTACCATTTTCAATTACTTTAGTTTATAATGATACTAGGAAACACAAAATCATGTTTAACTGCAACCATTACACCAAACATAGTTTTCAAGTTTAAATAAGATAACAACTCAATCCATTAGAAGTCATAACAACCTTAACAGACAATGGTAACACATGATATAGTAGAAAATATTAATTAGTGGGGAATAAATGAAAAACCCTTCCTAAATAAATCATTAAATACATCTATAATAAATAAAATCCCTTTTAATATATATTCAACCATAAGAAAATGAACCCCCAATTCTAGTGATGAGGTTGTGAGAAAATTAAAATATACAAACATTAGAATTATGCTACATCAAAAGAAATAATTAATAGGTGTAGTCACCTCCAATATTCATATTTCTAAATTATAGAATCCTGAGTTTCTATTATATTCATAAGCTATCACATGTATCATATTATATCTCCATTCATATCTTTTTATTTCTATTATAACATTAATCCAAATATTTCTTATAAAAATATTGTTCAATATTTCTTATATACCCTATGAGAAATATATTCAAAACAATATAGGTACATAGATATATCAAAATAATATATCTAATTTAGATATGAAATTTTCGATTAAAATTTATTTTTCAGTGAAAGTGTCACTTCATCATGAATATATCCTGTATGCATATGTATAGTTGTACCATGCCTAATTATCATTAAATTATGAAAAAAATTCTTTCAAACATAATTAATAATTCTTATATATATATGTTTATGAACTCAAACCCTCATGAAACTAAATTAAATCCATATAAAATTCATCAAATCTATCTATATAGTTATGGAGTTATGAAAAATCTTCACTGACATGAACATAATCCTCCAAGATTATCTATTTTAAGTACCCATGATCAGAGATACAACCTAAAACCCATGAATCATGTAAATAAAATATGAATTTGAACCATATAATTCATTGCATCTATGTAATAAATGGTGAGGTGAAAAATAGAGGATTGAGACATGAGTTTTTCTTCACAGTGGATTAGATTGAGCTTCAGTGGTGCTTCCATTGTTGTCTCAGTATTTAATTTTTCTAAGAAGATCAATCTTGATCACACTAAATATATTAATTAACTATCCATGGTTTTCCATTGGATTTTATATGTTAGTTTGATGATATATTGACTGAACCTTAGCTTGTGAGGAATAACGTTGAAGTCATACTGTTTTAATCCCATGCATGGAATTATATTTAAGTATAGGATTTTCATAATGTCACATTCCCACAATAGAATCTTATATTTAGAGGCTTTGATTCATTTATGTTGGTGCTCCATTAACTACAATTTTTTCCCATGTATCTACCATAATATATGACCACTATTGTTTAATGCATCCCATCATCAGACCACTTCCCTATACCCCCATGATAAGACGTCTTTCTCCTTTATTTCACAAGTCACCATAGAAATTCTAGTTTATTGAAATTAAATATATTACATTAGGAATATAGAAACTATAAAGGTATTGGATTTAGGATAACTGTTTTATATCACATATTCATATTATTCAATTGTTAATTTTTTATCTATAATGTAAAAAAATATTTTCATAAAATTATCTTTATTTAATGTTTCATTTTCCAAATTACCATTTACATAGTTCCTACCAAAACCATATTATACCGATGTATATTAAGGAATGAATAATTAATTTCTATATAAAATAAAATAAAATAATTTTAAAAATATTCCATGAAATATTATATATCTTTATGGGTGTTTCACAAAAATATTTTATTATGAATTTTTCTTTTAAGATTCATTAAAAGAACAATTCCATCAACATTTTAATTACATGTTTCTTTATGTATCGTGAATCCCAATATGAACTTGGAAAACATAGTTGGTTATATGGATACAAAAATAACCATAATCAGTTAATGTTAATATTCATGGTTTACACAAGGTGTACTTAGACAATATGTATGCATTGGTGTGTTTATAACATTCTCGGGATTCGTTAAAATATCATCCTTTCAACACTTGGGGAACCAAATTTCATTTGATGAATATTTTTGGGTAGTCAATTTTTTCCATGTATGATAATAAGCATGGATTTATGAGGTTTTGAATTTAATGTTACTGTTTAATTATGGTCATAATTATCAATGAAAAAGCTTTTTTGTTTTTATATGGAAAATATAACCATAAGATGTGTATTTTATCTAGTGTTTGGGAGACTTCCAATTGTTGAGGAAACTAACATACAAGGAGGTTGATGTAGTATCTGATAAACTCTTACTACTTTATGGAAAATAATTATCTACCCTGTGGTCCATTAAACTATTTTATGACTTTATTCACTTTCACATATTTAACATTAGAGGAGATGTTCTCAACTATCTCTACAACTCTTTGATGTAATCCCTTTCCCCTTTTTTTAATTAATTTGAGAACCGACAGTCATCAACACTCATAATATAGTATATTTCTAACTTCAATTGTTTCCATTATTAATATATAATTTTTTCAATTATTTATTTTTGATTGAAAATATTTGAGTACATTTTATTTTTTCCAATTTATTTTGAGAGACTTTAATGGAATTTTATTTTAATATTTTCATTTTATGGATTTATAGAACATGAGGTTATAACTATTTGTTGGGTTTTGTGTGTAAAAAATAACCATGAATGTAATTAAACCATCCCTCCAAAGATGAATCAATACAGAGAGATTGAGAATGACACCCGAAACCTACCTCCAGTAGGCAACGAGTTGGAGACTATCACCAATGGTGAAAAAGTCCCACAATATGGGAGTCATTACCAATTATCAGAAAATAATATATCGAGATATAATGAATCCACCAAAATAAAAACAAAGAATTATATATAGTAAAACGAAAAATAATCCCAAAATGATTGTGTAAATAAAACTAGTAAAAATAAAAGTCTCCAAAATAAATTCCCAAAAACAAAAATAGAGTGGAAATGCAGTAATAGTCTAAAGGTATGAGATAGTAATGCCCAATATGGTCCATGTAATCCTCCTGGAAAACTAAAAATAGATTATATATATATAGGGTGATCATACATGTATACATAGTACGGAAACCATGGTCTTTTAGGCACAAGTGGAAGGATCATACTAATTATTCCAGGATAAAACAACAAAACCAAGAAGCACCTACAAGGGTGACTAACCATAACCCCAACCTCACCATGTATTCCTCACAAAATAACACATTCATGTAATATAATTAATATAAATCACATCTATGATAGGGTACCACACACCACTTTACCTCATATTATCCTCTCTCACAACCCAACAAAATGCATCTTGTTGTTCCCACCTCTTATAAACATATCACATCACATCCTTCCTGCACACACTTGGTCCATGAAAACACATCACATCCCACCCACACACACCAGGTCCATCACAACACATCTAATATCGAGGAAACAGAGGACAACATAACACATCTCATAGCGAAGAAACATGGGATAGAAAACCAAAACTCATTCTTAAGACACCTGGGACCACACATCACAAATTTCATAATGACAACAGGGACATTATCAATTGGGAGAGGGAGTAGGGAAGAACGAGTGGCCCGCCATCCATCCTCCCATCGAGTTTTTTGGAATGACACCCCCATTTGACTATGCGGGTGTCGGCACATAGTGCTCAACATGGTTGGGTTCATATATAAATCATAAGAATATAAAATGTATACTTATATATAGAGAAAAAGGAAAAATTCCCAACCTATAGGTTTTCTAAAATATCACCAAACTACTCATGAATTCCTCACTTTACTACAATCTCTAAATTCATGACACCATATAAGAAAAAAATCTATAATTTATATTTCAATCTTGTACAATCATTAATCAATTTTCCAGATTCTTCATTTCTAACCAGTTCTATTAAGAATGTAGTTTTATTCATACTCAAATAAAATCATCAATTCATCCATAAAATGTGATGTTTAAATCATTATAATTTAATAATTCTAGTTTACAAATGTTATTCACTTCTACATCCATACCAACTAGGAAACCAGCACACAATAAAAAAACAAAATTATATGTATAATGAAACCAAATCCCATTATCCAGGTCCAAATCCATCTTCTGCCATACCCCTGCTGCATAATAATATCTCATCCACTACCCCACACATGTAATATCACACCCCAGAGTACAAGATACATTTAGATTTATAATGTGATATATTATTCAAAATTACTTTGTTAATTAAGGGTGTTATATGATCCAAGGGCATCCATTTTATAAACCTAGCATACATAGTTAACCAATTACACAATAAGTGACATCAACAACCACACAAAAAGCAAGTATTCCACAATCTAACAACTAGAGAACAAATAATTACCCCCAATAACCATGATTTTTAGTGGATAATTTTCCCATAAAATTCACAACATCAATAAAAAATATCATTAAAATAGTAAGACCAAACATCATGTTCCCGTGCTCCATTTGTATTAATTTTAGACCAATTAAATTATCTTTATTAAATTAGAATATAATATATTCACAAGGATAAAATTTTATATACCCATATTGTATGATAAAAATTTGAGAAAGATGTAGGAAATCCCAGCTGGAAGAAATATTTTCAACACTATCCTGCTTCACCATAAATAGGGGTGTGCATAGAGCAAGAAACTCTCCAGGAAAAAAAACAAATAATGCAACCAAGTTACATAACTCCAATGGGAATAAGAATTTGTAACCTCTCATATCAAGGGAAAGAAAAATAAATTTATGACGTGAATATATCTGAATTGGAAATATTTGATCTAAAACTAAAGGTATTTGAAATGGTTTTGAATTTCCATTACAGTAGTATGACAACAAAACCATGTGTTTTGACAATTTTAAAGCCTCTATATGTTGGATAAATTTACGATATGATTTGATATCCTTTTAAATGGTCTCAAATACTCTGAAATTATGAATTAAATGAATTTTTCATCATTAAATATTTTAAATAGTCAATACTAGGAAAATTTCAAAATTCATTAAAAATGGGAAACTGTTGAAATGATCCACATCAAGGATGAGTCACTGCCAGATAAGTGACATCCAAGTTGAGACACCACCAGAAGAGTCATAGCCATAGGATTCGATACTATGCGAGTTACCACCAAATGAGTCACTACCACATGAGTTACCAACAGATGAGTGACCACCAGACGAGTCACCTCCTGGAGGAGTAACTGCAAGATGAGTCACCACTAGATGAGTTACCTCCTAGATGAGTCACCGCCAAAAGTGTCCCCACTAGACAAGTCACCAATATATGAGTCACCACAAGATGAGTCACCTATATATGAGTCACCACCAGATGCTTCACCGCTTGAATAGTCACTACTAGTCATGTAAACACTTGATAATTCATCTTCAGATGAGTCGCCGCCAGATGAGTTACCGCCAGACGAGTCACTGCCAGACGATTCACTACCAAACAAGTCACCACCTAGAAGAGTGACTTCTTGGATGAGTCAATATTGGAAAATTGGAAACATGGGAATATTTTGAAATGATTGATTGTCGGAATGACTCACATGTCCAAAACTCGCCCTGGAGTACCCCTGAGCACCTCAAAAATCAAATTTTTGGAATGTTAATGGGACAGAAGATCTGAGCTATTACATCAAATAACTCTCAAACATTTATCACCCTATAGAATTTAAAACCAACTGGAAACAGTATAGAGGAAGGGTATTAACAAACATACCTAGAGATCCGTCTCAAGGATATTGTTACTCTAGAAACATTACCACCAATGAATCCTACTAACCCAAACTCTCAAAACAGCTAAAAACCATTCTATCCTGAACATATGAATAAGGTAATTCCATCCCCCATGATAAGATACTATATTATTTTGGCAGAATTAACTCCCCTGCATATGTTTTATCAAATCTTACTATAATGTATCCTGATTAGGAATGAAGTGTTTCCTTTTTCTCATGTTGGAACATCATCACACATCACACAACACACATAACATAAAAGAAAAAGAAAACATATCTCATAAAGAACCAAGGTATAAAAAACACAACACTAAGAAAAGAAATTGAATGGAAAAATAAATTTAACTCTAGGTACTGGGCTCAAATATGTATCTCACACTCCCATGTACCCTCATATAAGCCACTATGCCACCGTAACACCTGAACCAGGGGAATGGATTTTCCCCACAACACATTCTATCGATGGATTTGGATATCTAATAGATTCTCCCTGAAGGCTTCATAATTTTAAATATCCATCTATCCTAATTTAATGAAATGGTAGTTATCAGTATGATACTGAAGGAGATGAGAGACGTGGAATTCATCGTGGACCGTTCCCACCCGTGGTGCAATGCTAACGGATATGTCACATTTCCAACTAGTACCAACACATCAAAAGGTCTAAAAAACCTGGGTGAGAGATTACTACCCTTTCTAAATCACTTTTAACCTTGTTTAGGGGTAACCTTCAAGAACATATAGTCTCTACCCTAGAAATCTAGGGGCCTCCTCCAGTGATCATCATAAGAATTATTACGGTCTTGTGCGGATTTCATGCACTCTTGAACAAACTAAATCTTATCAATTGTTCTCTACACCAACATAGGACCAAGAATTGTTTCCTCCCCAACCACACTGCAATATAATGGTGAATTAATCATTCATCCATAAATATAATCAAATGGGGAAATTCCAATGGAAGAGTGATATATATTATTATAAGAAAACTCGAATAGGGGCAGTTGTTGTACCCATGATCTACCAAAGTCCAAAACACATTCCCATTACATGTCCTACAACATCTAGATAGTTTTTTATGACTTCACATATGTAATAGGGTACAAAGTATTGATGAGGTGAAACTGGGTGCCAAATTCATGCTACAATACCCTCCGGACTCATGAGGTAAAATGGGAAACTTGATCTAAAATAATGGACCTCAGAACACCATGAAACTACACCACCTCATCTACAAACCTATTATCCAAAGCATCCTCTATACTAGACTCAATAATCACCTAAAATTAATCCAATTTCATCAAATGATCAATAATCACACAAATAGCATCACAACCTCCCTAAGCTATAGGAAAACCTATGACTAAATCCATCAAGATGACATCCCATTTCCACTCGGGGACTTCTAATGGTTGGAACAAACCACCAGTAACATGACGATATTCTTTTACCAGGTGGAAAACTAAGCACCTTTATATAAACTCTACCACTACTTTCTTCATCTCAGGCCACCAAAACTGCAGCCTCAAGCCGTGGTACATCTTATAAATTCAATGGTGTATGAAATAATGTGAACTATATAAATCACAAATATCTCCCTTGTGCATTTCAACCAGAACAAACACCCTTCCTTATATTAACATATGGTTCATTATATTCTCAGAACATCCCTCCAGAGCTTCACCATAGACAACATGATAATGCATCACCTCTACATTTGAGAATCCCCTTTAAGACTCCTCAACTTGTTGCATCAGTGAAGACAACACTGTCATCTGGAACATGCAACCAAATCCATCAACAAACATTTCATTCAAGTTCAAGGCTCCCAATTCCTGTTTTTCTCTCCAAGAATTGATATATTATTGACCAACAACATTTCATGACTTTCTACTCAAAGCATCATCCACAACATTTCCCCTTCCATATTTATAGGAGACCTAAAATCATAGTCTTGAAGGAACCCCATCGGACTCCACTATTTTAGATTCTAGTCATGCTGGGAAAAGGTATACCTTAAACTCTATTTATCCATGAAGACCAGAAATAAATCCGTAATGAGGAAATATCACCGAAACATTAGCAGAAACACATTACTGATTTCACTAGAAAATGATTGGGATAACTATGTTTATGAGGGTGGAACATCATACAACCATAATAGATCACTAGCTTTGACTACATTAAGATACACCCTCATCCCTGATTGGATGAGTCACCGAAAACCTCAAACAATACACCCTCCTTCGGCAGATAGAGCACTTGTGCACTAACCAACATCACCTTCATGTAACCAAATACTCCCTGGCATTCCCCAGTCAACACAGAAACTTGGTATTTCCTAGAAAAATCTATAAACAAGGATACAACTCATGGGAAATTAGAAAAAAACCTCCAATTATATCATGAGAGACCAAGACATATATGAACCTCTACCACATTCATGGGTGCTTCCCAAGAAAAAACTACTTAGAACATTATTGGGTCAACTACCACACCCTCTTGAGACACCAAATTCCCATGGAAATTGTTCTCTAGTGTCCAAAAAATACACTTATAAAACCTTACATAGAGATCGTGGTTCCAAAGAAACTACAAGACCACTTGGATATGCTCGACATGATCCACTTCTGAATTTCTATAGATCAAGATATATTCAATGAATATGATGATGAATTAGTCCAGGAACTCACGAATCATGGTTTTATGATCCCTATAAACTAGGATCATATGTTCGTAACACTAAATGGAATCACTGAAATATCTATGTTCCCATAACTACATGTGAAGGAAGACTTTGAGATATCACCCTTCTTTCTCCTTAACTGGTGATATCTAGACCATATCCTGATCTTAGAAAATCAAATCACCCATCTGAGGTGGTTGTAAAGATCATAAATCCTTTGAAGTGCGTAAAAGTTATTGATTTTCACCTTATTCAACCTCTACTAGTCTATGCACAACCTCATACTACCATCATCCTTCTCAGTGAACAACACTAGAGTGTCTAACAATGATACACTTGCATGGATGAATCATTTCTACATCAAATCATAAATCTGAATCCTCACCTCCCTCAACTCAGATGGTGTCATTTGATTAGGATCCATCAAAATCAGAAAATCACTAGAATGAAAGTCTATCACAAACTCAATGTAATTTTGAGGGGGTAGTGTCCCAACCTCCTTGGGAAAAAATTCAAGAACTCCCAGGTGACTTTAGGAACCTCTACCATCCTAGTATCCTCTAATTCCACTGATTACTAATCCAAAGAATAAATAATGGTCTCCACACACTAACTACCCATGTTATAACACTTCTCACCAATGAAAACCATGCACTAGCCATCAACATCGGAAATCATGATTCACCTTGAAAATCAGTCAATAACATCATTCATTGAATACCACCAGTCGATACCATGTATGAAATCATAATGGTGTATCTTTGGGAAATACAAAATCCCCATGGGACTGATGTGGCCCCATCATTATTCTACACCCCTGGAATATATCAAACAAGCTGGTATGGCCTCCATCTAGTGTAGTCAACACCAGGGGTATGGGATGCCTATATGTGTCTAGTCCTAAAGAACATACTAGAGTGGGTGACAAAAAGGATTTTGAAACTCCAAGATTAAACAAATAATAGAAAATAATAGACAATAAAATGATCATACCTCTAAAAATATATAAACCATCTTGTTCCTCTACCACAATTGCATGAAACATACCACACCCGTCTCCCCTACCTCTCTGCTGATGGAAGACTCCACACACTCGGTTCGAGGTATTTGAGGTCGATGATCATCTTGAGGTTGGACTCTTCTTGCCCCATATTCCCTAGATGGACCATAATCCTGATTCCCCTGTTGTTGGAACAACCTCACTAGTAACTGTATCTGAGGCTGACACTGATCCTATCTACCTTAGTCAAACTAATCTTGAGTAGCCACTGGGAACATGTTTTGATGATGGAAACAAACACCATTGAAGAAATACATCATCCCCAAACCCACTTAAATGGCATAGAAACTAGATTGTCGAAATAGAAGCTTTCAAGATCCACTACAGGATGGTTGAAACTTCGAATGCTCTAAAACCCAAGGCCTTCCAACGGAAAATATACACAATATGAAACCCTTATGTTTCCCCTATCATGAGAAACCTCATATTAAATTCATCTGCTTGATCACCTATGCCTTATTCTAAACTGCTTGTTACATTGGAAATGTAAAATATGTAATTGCATACTGGATTGAAAGATGGACGGCCTCTTCAAGTAGCCTCACTTGAGAAACCTCATCTAGAAAAATATTTGTGGATAAGTTAAAAAGTTCCTTGAACTTAATCACAATATCTTGAATAGAAATACTCATAGGGTGAAGGGAGATTATCTCTTGCCTCTTCATAGAAATCATGGTCGATGAGAGGAACTCTACCCAAAAATCCTTTTGGAAGTATAATGTTAAAATATATTCCTCCCTATACTCACCAAGGTATGACATCCACCACTGACACGCATGTCCTTGCATCTGACTACCAAACAAAAGGCACCATTTACTCCACTGTGGATCAGATCAAACCAAATGATATATTTATCTCCTCTACCCAAAAATATATTTGCAAATCATAAATTATCCCCTCATACATTCCAAAATCCTACATCTGACAAGCGTGAGACGTTCTCTACCAATCATCCTCAATTGGATCAACCCTCCATCGATCAACCAAGCAAGACATCTAAACCTCCAATACCTGATCCACATGCAGATAATGACCATGAGCCATTGATGAATGAGAAATAATTATTTCCTAATCCCATTGGTATGAAAATTTATTATGATATATTTTAATTAACTTTAATCTATTTAATTCCATTTAACCATTTTAACATTCCCCAAACAACCCAATTCAAACAAGAACACATGTCAGCATGATCCATGTACCTCTCCTATGACTCGATCCTACAAATAGTCCCATATCACATGGTCATTCAATAATATTAGGGTACAAACAATAGATCATGGGATCCATAAAATCTCATGTCCAAGATTGTCTCCTTGGACTATGATATGAACCAAGTTCAATCGACAGAGTTACCATACCAACCCATGAAAACATCATAGTGGCTAACTGAAAAATCCATCTTATCTCTCAACCATCGCCTATAACACCACTCTCTTGTGACCCCCTCTGGCTAAATATGCAATAATGAAGGGTGAGAGATAATGACCCCTCGAGTCCCGCCTCTAGTTGGCCCTGAGTTGGAGACTAGCACCAAGGTTGTACGAATATCACAATATGAGAGGAATTACCCTTTATCAGTAAATACGATTGAGAAATAAAATGAATCAACCAAAATAAACTCCATTACTTATATATAAGAAAACAAAAAACCTCCCAACAATCCATGTGTAAATAAAACTAATAAAAATAATATTCTCTTAATTAAATACCTAAAATCAAAAATAGTGAAGCATCATAGAAACTATCTAAAGGCCTAAGCTAGTACTTGCCATCATGGTCCACACAATCCTCATAGACACCTTAAAATGTTTTTATATACATAGGGTGAGAATATCAGAAAACTCTGTAGGAAAACGAAGGTCTCTTGTGCATAAGTGGAAGAAGCTTACTAATACACCCATGAGAAAAAAAAAACAGCACCTAACAGGTAGACTAACCATAATACCAACCTCACCAAGGCTCACTCAGCAAATAATGTATCCATGTAATATAATATCACATAATGAACATAGATGATAAGGTTCCTCGCACAACTTTCTAACTGATTATCCACTCTCACACAAAAACAGAAAATGTTTTGGTGCCCCCACCTCTTTAGAATATATCATATCATATCCCAAAAGCACACATTTTGGCTACACCTCACAACACATTCCACATGAAAACATGAGGGCCATCACAACACATCACATCATGCCTGCACACACCAAGGTCCTTACAACAGACCTCATCCTGAAGATAGCTGGGACACCACAACAACTCTCATCCCAAGGACACCCTAGAATAAAAATCACAACTCTCCCTAAGAAACCTTGGCCATCATCACATTGATGAGGGAGAAGGTAAAAGTGGGTGGCCATCCCTCCATCCTCATACTAGGATGTTGGTAAAAATACCCCTATTTGACTATGCGGGTGTCAGTATAGAGTTCTCTACATTGGTAGAGTGCATATATAAATCACGATAATATACAGTGTATATATATAGAGAGAGAAAAAGAACACAAGCCCAGCCTATGGGTTTGCAAATAGTACACTAACCTACTCAAGACTTACCCAGATTTTTTCCAACTCTAAATTAAAAACATGATACAAGAAAAACACAATACATAATTTATATCTTATTCTCGAACAATCATTAATCCATTTTCTAGATTCTCCATTTTTACCTATTCTATTAAAAATTTAGTTTAATTTTATCCCAAATCCCATCATCAAATCATCCAATAAACATATTTTTAAAATTATTATCATGTCATAATTCCATTTCCTGATTATCATCTATGTCTAAATCTATACCAATAATACAGCTAACACATCACAAAACACAATAATTAGTATAGTGAAACAAAATCCTAACCACCAAGTCCAAACCCATCTTCCACCACAGCCCCACTACACAACCATATCTCATACACTTCCCCCCCCACACATTTTATATCACACACCACAGGAAAACATACTTTCAAATTTACCAAGTGTTATCTTCTTCAATTTTACATTATTAATTAAGGGTGTTATCATAGAAACCATATAATCCTATGAAATCCATTCTACTAACCAAAAATACATGGTTAATAAATTACATAATAAGTGACATCGAAATACACAGAATAATAATGTATTCCAAAAACAATCAAATATTTCACAAACAAGGACCCCCACATCCTTGATTTTGAGTGGGTAATTATCCCATATAATTCACAACATCAGTAAAAAATATCAATCAAATAAGAATACTAAACATCACATTCCCCTACCACATTATTATGAATTTTATCCCAATTCTATTATCTTTCTTAATTCAGAATAAAATATTTTAATAAAGAAAATCATGTATATACTAATCTCATATGATACACATTTGATAAAGATGATGGGAATCCTACCCAGATGAAATATGATCAACACCATATAGATGCACCAAAATACAAGAGTATGTATACATCAAGAAACTATAGGGGAGACAAGAAAAATGTATAGAAACCCAGTTACAAAAATCCAATGGGAAGAAGGATTTAAAACCACCAATATCATGTGGAAGAAGAAGGATCTAATGAAGGGAGGATCTCTACCTAAGAAATATTATATCTGAAACTAATGGGATTTAAAATGTGTTTTAATTTTCGTTAAAGGCGGATCTTAAAAAATCATGTGGTTTTACCATTAAAATGCCCCTAGACATTAGAAAATGTCATGATCTGATAAATAGTATTTTGAAAGGTCTCAAAACCACTTAAATAACGCAATAAACCCATTCTTCATTATAAATGTAATTGAAAATAAAATAATGAGAAGACTAGAATTTTTTTGAAAAGTTGAAAACTAATTAAATGAGTCACTACTAGGATTATTCACCACCAGACGAGTCCCCTCTAGGATGAGTCGCCTACATATGATTCACCTATAAATGAGTCATATATATATGATTTACCTCTAGACAAGTCACTTCTAGAAAATTCGCTTCCAGATGAGTCACCGTTAGACAAGTCACCACAAGGATGAGTTACTACTAGATGATTCACCACCAAGAAAGTTATCACCAGGATGATTTACCACAAAATGAGTCACTGCCAGACGATTCACCTCTAGATGAGTCACTGATATAGGAGTTGCTTCTAAATGAGTCACCACTAGATGAGTCACATCCAGATGGGTCACCACCAGCCAAGTCATTTCTCGGATATGTTATCACCAGAAAAGTCACCACTAGATGAGTTACCCCAAGGATGGGTCACTTCTAGATGATTCTCTATAAGATGAGTCACTTCCAGACGAGTCACTTATATATGAGTCGCTTCCAGGTAACTCACCGCCAAACAAGTCACCTCTAGGTAGTCACAAGCGGATGAGTCATGTCTAGTTGGGTTACTTAAATATGTGTCACCACCACGATGAGTCATTGCTAGGATGAGGCACCATTTCAAAACAAGATATTTTGAAAACTGTTGAAATGAGTCACCATTGGAATGTCTTCCATGTCTTAAAAACCCTCCAGACTAACCCCATACACCTAAAAAACTATCTATTAGGAAATTTAATGGGGCAGAAGTTCTGGTCCATTTATTTGAATTAATCCTATATTTACTAATACTTATTTACATAACCCTTATGTTTTCACAACTAACAATAAAATATTTATTACTCAAAATTTAGAATAAAATTTTATTACCCTATTACAATAAATGGTAGATACTAATTAAAAATAAATTTTATATAATTAATTTAAACTTATTTTTATATAAATATTGGATAAGGATTATTTTATATTCATGAAATTATTCACATTTGAATACAGTGTTGACTATATTGAAAATAGGATGAATAAGGGGGTGGCTTACGATATTTCTCTGTATAAATCCAACATGATTATAGATGTAATTAATTATGTAACATAGTGGTATATAAAATTTTATAGTTTATGGATATAAAACAAATACATTAAACAAAAAAATTTGCATAAAATTTAGTTAATTTGTAATGAAAAACATTATAGTATTCATGTCTGAAATCTCTGAGAAAATATTAATTATATGAGAAATTATGAGAAACATGATTGTGAATACTTTTATTCTTATCATTCATATTTTATTTAAAATAAATTTAAAAAAATACATTAAATGATATCATTTTTATTAAAATAATTATTATATAATTTTTTGATTTTGTGGATGTTTTGTTAATATAGGACTGCCCTTTTTCATATAAACTACAATCATTATTTATAATAATATTAAACAATAATAAATGTAATTATTTTTATTAATGAAATGGATTGGGATTAAAATGTTAAAATTTGATGTTGTTTTATTTTATATGTGTTGAAAATATTTTAAATGATATTCATTTTCCATTTAAATACCCTAATATAACATTAATTGTTTTAGTTATTTGAATTGATTAATTAAATTTTTATATATTAATATAATAATTAAGTTATGATCAAAATAATAATTTTCATATAATCAATGACTGATTTTTTATGCCTATAAAATAAAAATATTCACTAGATAAAATAATAATTTTTTTTATAGAATTAAAAGAATAATATATTATGGATATGTAAAATAATTTTTTTTAGAAAATCATCTTTCATCGTTTACATAATATTCAAAATTATAAAATTTAATATTTTGGAATAATAGTTATATTATCGACCATCAATAATTCTATTATTCACAATTATATTTTTGGATGAAATTATCAATCAAAATTTTTTAATATTCCCTAAAGGGTCATAATAAATGTTTTCCATACGGAAAGGAAAATATTTTGTCAATAAAATAAAAAATATTTCACTATTCCATATATATTGGTATTTTCACTTTGATGAAAGAAAATAGATGGAAATGTTCTCAAAATATTATCCATTGATTTACTTGGCATATGGATCATTTTATAGTTACATTTTTTATGACCTTATATAGATTTATTTATGTTTTTTTTGGAATATAAAAGCATTGAATAATGACTAGTGAGGAATTAATATTATATTATATCATTATATAACTTTAATTTATCTTTCGGTAATCACATTATGTTTTGACCCATCACAATCCATCATATAATGTCCCATGTGCTGGTTCTCTCCCATATGACATGGTCTATTGATTACCACATGAACTCAACCGTACATATTAATATTCCAAATACTATAAGATTTTCCTATTTTCCCAACCCTTATAATTGGGAGACTCTACACCGGATATCATAACGATATTATATCAAAGGATATATTAAAAAGAAAATATATATTAGAGTGTATCATATAATAATAATAATGATATAGTAACCATATAAATATCATATCACTATACAATAATAGAATATAACCCATGTCACTCTTTATATTGACATTCATGTAATATTGTTGACAAAGGTAGATCATATAAAAGGAAATTTTTTTAAAAAAATAATAGTGAATCCAAAAGAAAATTTATTTTTATCGAATTGGAACCTTATACTCCTCCATGTCGAGCAACACCTAACCAATCATTATACCATTTCCCTTTAATTTATCGTATATTATAAACTATATAAATTAACTGAGGTATATGTGAGTGTTATTAATAGATTATCCAAAAAATCACTTCCCATGGGGACCCAAATATATTTTAGATTATATATGTGTGTGATTCAAAAATAATATGAAAAATAATAAACTACAATATATAACACCCCCAGATTCTAGTACGAATTTCCCTTTAAAAAAGTATTGGTTAGTATCCTGTTTTAGATAAAACACTGAACTAAAAAGAACGACATCACATTTTATCAAGATAAAATCTTATTATGAAATATAAACATTAATACATTAGGAAAATATAATATGAAATAAAATTTATATATGTACAAGTAGAATAAATCCATGAGTAATTAAAATGACCATAAAAATAAAATATTTATCCATGTTCTTTCCAAGGAATGTTTCCACCGTGGTTGAAACTATTGAAATAAGGAAAACATTATAAATAAAATACACATATTTCTAGGGAAATAAATAAATTTCATGAATAAATTTTATTGATTTTGGTATGTTTATATATAGGAATGAAATATGACCATTATATTAATTGTCATTAGATATGTGGTGAATGGAAATATGATCATTGGAAATATTTTCATTGGATATATGGTCATTGGGAATGCATGTATTTATTGGGTATATATAATATATATAAATTTTCGATTTTTTTAAATGATATAATTAAAAAAATTAAATCAAAAAACAAAAATATTTTTTTACTAGATTATGTTATTGTGAAAAATATATTTCTTTATGTATCACTTATTATTAATAATATTATTATTCACAAAGAAATATTTGATGTATTTAAAAAATTTTAATATTATTTTAAGACTAATGTATTGATAAAGATAAATGTTTATATGGTGAATAATTAATTTTAATAATAGATCGTTAAATTTATTTAATGTTAAAATTGATATTTTTCATAGGACTATTTTTTAGTATTATTTATTTTTTCATAATAAATTAAATTGGTAAATTTTAAATTATAAATCAAATTTATCTATTCAATAAATAAAAAAATACATTAATACTTATTTTTTTAGTTATTGATAAGGTATTGGACTATGAACACTTAGGTTTTAAAAAACTATTTTTCTATATAAACTTTTTTTCTATATATTTTTTGTTTCATTTAAAAGATAAATTTATCATAATTAGAAATTGAATTAATTGGAATATTTAAAATTTATAATCCCCTTTTAAAATTTAGTTAATAATAAAAATTTTATTTTCAGAAAAAAAAATAATTTATCATGGTGAAAAAATAGAGTTACCATGGTAATGTTAACATGATGTAGAAAGGGTTAAACTATGTAAAAAAACATAAAATATCCTAGAACCTTATCTCTAAATTTTTGGATTATTGTTTTCTCAACCAAACCCTATCCCATATCTATTATGTTCCACTTTTTATCTACATTAGTTTTAAAAGTATAACCTTTATACATTATTAAATGGGAATTTGTGAAAATGTATATCAAAAATCACCAATAAAAGGACCCCTCCTCTACCCCTCCTCTACCCCTCCCAAACCACTCTTTTCATTCAAATATATCATGATTAAATTACAAATTTCACACTCCTAAATCATATTTATTCTTTTCTTATGATATGGTTTCATTAATTAAGTCTAAATTCATTAATTTTATGAAACCCATGTTGAGAATTTGTGAATTAAAATAATAGGGATAAATATATTTGTTGAAAATTGTGAGTAATGGTAATAGTGTTTTCATAATAATTTTTTAACATTCATATATGTTCCATATTCCCCAAGGATATTATTTTTTGTGGTGTATATTCCTCCCATTTATTTTTTTCAATTTAATTTTCATGAAATAGTAGATATTTTCAAGTCCATCTCGAGTTCATTCATTCACCAGCTTTTGATTCAAAGGTTACCAAATCTAAATAGGTTACTACTCTAATCTCACATTTAAATTGAGATTGTATATATTGAAAACCTATTTAGGTAAAAAAAACTCTCAACTAAACCCCTTCTATTTTATAATAATTTTTTTATTTATAATTTATATATGTATTCTTTCTATTTAACATTCATGTAGTGCACAATTTGAATGAATTTATGTTTGTAAAATAAGCCTACATTATCTCTTATTTTTTTGCGATGAATAATTGTACCCAGTATATATGTTATCCTTATTAATTTATTTACTTCCTTATCTATATATTGATTATTTATTAAGGTAATTTTTTATTAAATTTTAAATTATTGTTAAGAGTTTGAAATGAATAATTTTAGATTATTTTTTATACGAGTCATTTTATTATGATTTTTCTTCTTTTACCAAAGTGTTAAAAGATTATTATTATTTTTAATTATTTTTAGATGGATTCCTTTTACTTCTTTTATATATTTTTTTATTAATAAATACTATTTTATATGATTTTAGGGTTTTCAAAAGTAATTTCTATTATATGTTTTTTTTATTTTTTCACTTTGAAATAAAAGTTGTTAAAACTATAAAACTGTATTTCAACTCATTATTCATAATAATTTCATAATTATATCATAAAGTGATTTTCATCAATATCAATATCTATTAACGTTTCTTATGATTAATTATGGATATTATCTGATGATATCGTCATGTTTTTTTCTATGGATGTATTATGATCATGTTTTGTGGAATTTTTCATGAAACTCATTTTGATCCATGAGTTAATTAATCCATAGTGGAAATAAGAATGTTTCTCCTGCTCTTTTGGAAGATTTATGTTTAGTTTTTGATTATGTAATGGGTGGTCCCATAATTATATAGCCCTATGATTCATTGGGTAAATATTTTTTCTCATAAGATATTAATGTTAAGAAGGAAATACATCAAAATTTTCACAATGTTAATAGTATAAGTTGTTGAAATGATCACAATGTTAATAATGGGATTTAATAATCTGTGAAAAATGTTAAGAATATAACTTATTTAAATGTTCACAATGTTATGTATTGATCATACCGAAATGTTCATAATGTTGAATGTGGACTTTATTGAAATTTTTATAATGTTAAGAGTATACCATATTGATATGTTTATAATTTTAAGCATTACCTATTCTTGTGATTATGCCACATGTCTATTTTATTCCCCATGGATAATTTTTATTTCCCCATGTCACCCCATACAAATTTCAAGATATATCTACTATATTTTCATGAATCCACTTTTAGGGACTTTTTCCCCCATTCCCTATTCTCATTAATCTGATATTTTTCTATGGACCATGTTCTTAGTTTCTAATTATTGACACAAATTTTCAAAATTATATTCCCATTTTCTTGTGTTAAAATGAAATCCTTATTCCATGACTCATTATTTATAATTTGTGATTTATTTTTTATAATTAACTTATGTGATGTTCATGTTCCTTGATTATGTTCTCATACCTACATGTTTTACATATTCTCAATTATTATATTTGAATAATATATCTTATGTGTAATTGTATTGACCATCTGAGATCTCCCTTTTATTTTGATTCTATACCCTATGAAATAAAAAAAGAGTATTATGTATGATATGTATATAAGTATAAAAGTAGTGGGGAATTTATTGGGAAATTTTAAAGAGTTATTTTAAAACAATAATAACATATAGATAATCTTCAATGATGATAAATATTTTGGTTCTAGTACTTTTTATAATTTATTTAAGTGTTTGAATTCTAGAGATGATGTAAAATAAATGTCTATTATTATTGGGTCATCTAAATTTTAATTAAATTATATTTTTAAAGTTTTTATATCTAGTACCTAATCTAGTAGTGAGGGTCTAGGGAACCTCAATTGGTATTAGAGTGGGGTTTAGTTATTTTTGGTAATTAGGATATCCTGAATAATTTGATAAATTCCAAAAAACCATTAATGAAAAACGTGATATAGGATGGATGTGAAATGTCATATATTAAAATAAAGGTTTAATAATTTATAACATTATAGGATTTATGTTCAATATCTTATGATTTATAATTCTGATTATTTTTTATTAATTATAACAATTAAATTTTTGGTTTTAGTCAATGTTTAGTACCAATAGGAGTAGAGTTAAATATGAGTGTGATGGAAAATTTAGTAATAGTGTAAAAAAGAATGAAAATATAATGGGAGATTTATTGAAAACTATTATACAAATTTATCACAGGTTCTGAAAAAGAAACTGAACAATTTCATTCTCTTGAACACTGAAAAGAAGAAGAAACACACTATGGATTATTTAATGCTTCAAAGACAACAAAAATTTAGTAGAAATTACAATCAAATAATTACTAAACGATTGATTAAGATGACCAAAAATATGTTTTCTATTATTAAATGTTTGGATAAATAATTTTTTTTTCAATCGGTAAGAAGGTGAAGTAAACCCATGTTGGATCCTAATAAATAACCTAAGGATGAAGGGAGAAATCAAATACATGAAATGAGATAATTTTAAAGAGGTATATTTTAAATTAATATTTTACATTGGTAATTCACACTAAAATAGATTGAGGGTTTCTTGAGTTGAAGTATAAGATGGTTTAATACATTAATACATTTGAGTAAACATTTAAAATACTTGGAAGATAATATTATTTTTTATCAGAGATCCTGAAATAAAGATTCATTATTTCTGTAGTTCATTAAAAAAATGTTTCCTATATTCATTAGCTATAATTGAAATGGGTAGCTATAATGAAATTTTTTTATTCTACTATATTATAAATAGACATTAGATAATCTTATCACTGTAATGATTTTATAGAAAAGAAGTAGAAAATATTGTTCTGGGGAAACTCAAATGATGAAACCCATATAATAATGAAAAGTTATCTTCATATGTATTGAAGATATTGGAGTAATAATGGGGGGATTTCATAAAGGGGTATATAAATTCTTTAATAGTGAGAGGAAATTTAATTAGGTACATGAACATTAAAGGGTAAAAAAATGAAAATAATAAATTACCTAATGAACCACCTATACTATAATTTGTTATTTATATAGAGTATTGAAACTATTTAAACCATTTCCAAAATTGAAGGGTTAATAATTCTAATCAACATCCTTAATATTCTAATAGAACAAAAAATTGTAAATCCTATGAAAAGATGATTGGTAATGTGGTTCACATAAATGATGCAGTTTAAGTTACACTTACCATCCAATAAATAAATGAAAATTCATTATTTTATCCTTAATCTACCTACTCATTGATGTGTAGTATTTTTTATATGAGCATCAAATCATGATCCAAACAAATAGATATTGAATTATCAGTGAAAAAACCATATTGTATGATGATTTAATCCCAAATCCATAACTATTCTCTTATTTTTGTTTTTGAAATATAATTCCCACAAATCTTATTAGTCTCCCTTTTTTGAATTTAATGATATCTTGGGAATGGATTCGATATATATACATAAAAACCATATAAATTTATAGAATAAGGGAATCATATTTTTTAGCTCAAGTAATTTTGGAACAATCAATATTTGAAAGGCTAACTGTAAACACATAATAGAAATTAATTTAACTATATGGGCTTTAATAACAAATTATGAGGGGTATTTTGCTCAAATAATTATAGTAAAACTAAATTATTTGGATATTCATATGATGTGGGGAAATATTTGTTTTTTAATCTTTATTATTATAGTGAGGTTGAGATCTCAATAGAATTTACATCTTGAGTCTTGTGTATATTTTAGATACCCTCATATATTTTCATAGGTGAAAGATAATTAAAATTGTGAGAACATATTTATTTGAGGGGTAGAATGTGAGACTTATATATTTTAGTATAAAATTACAATTAGATGATTACTATTATGAATAAATTTTTTCACATTAAACAGTAAACTAAAATGAACCAGGATACATTTTTTTAGGATAAAATATTTCAATGAATGGTAAAAAATAATAAATTACTAAAACAAAATATTGATAATACTTTATAAAAGTTGAAGAGTAATAAATCCATATGTAAATTAAAACACTATTAATATAAAATAATTATCCACATGATTTTTCATAAAGATCATAAACATGATTACAAATTTAAAAAGAAAACAAAATAATATAAATAAAATATACATGTTAATAGATGAGTAAATTAATATGATTAAATATTTTACTGGTGATTTTAAGGCTATATAGAGGAATGATATATGATATTTATATATATAGTTGTAGGATATATATTGAGGTAGTAAATAACATTATTATAAATATATTAGTTTTATTTATGATCTTTATTTATGAATATATCCAATAGGTATATTGAATATGTGTCATTATCTATGAATGTATCCAATTGGTACATGTAATATGTGTAATTAATATTAACAAATTGAAGATAATATTATTAATAAATGAAAAATAATTCAAAAAAAAGATAAAATTTATTTAGAATATGTTATTATAAAAATATATATTTTTACACGGTGTATATTAGTAATATTATAAATAATAATAACAATAATATTATTATTTTATAATTATTACTTATATAACTATTATTTTATCCTATTATTAAAAACTATTTTTATGCATATATAATCCAAAATTATATTTTAATTCTATTTTATTTATAAAAAAAATATGGTTTAAAAGTGAATAATTAATGTTAATTGGATGTTCTTAAAATTATTTATTTAAATAAATTATATTCTAAAAAAACTATCTTTTTAGAGTTGTTTATTTTATTTTATTCAATTAAATTGATCAATTTTAACTTTAATATAAAATTTGATTCAAAAATTTATTAAAAAATATACTAATGATCATTTTTTAAATTTATATGAAATAGAATAAAGAATAATTATGATATGAAAAATTATTTTTTTGAATATAAACATTTTTCTATATATTTTATGTTTTCATTTAATATGAAAATTTATTATGTATAAATAATTAATTATACTCTATAGATTTCATAATTAAAATAATAAGTTATAAATTATTTTAATATTTAAATTTATTTTTTACGTATAAAAATAAGTTATCGAAAAAAATGAGTTACCCTCATAAAAGTAAAATAAGGTAAAAAAAAGTTCAACTAAGTGTTGAAGACTTGAAAGAACATAAAACCCCAATATATAATTATTTAGATGTTATATTGATTGAAAACATAACTTATTCCATTTCTATTATTTCCTAGTTTTTACCAACTTTCCTATTTAAATGAAAACTTTATTCATTACGAAATGAATTTTTTTGAAAACACCTCTCAAAAATCACTAATTAAATGAACACTCCCAAACCACTCCTTTCTTTAAAATATCCATTGAATACATACACATTTATTTATTAAAAAATACTTATTATATATATAGTACACCTTGACTTGATAAACATGCCTCAATTATTATTTCTGATGAAACTCATGAAGGGTAGAAGTGAATTTATCATAGGGGTTAAAGAGATTTCTTAGAATATGGGAGTAATTGTACAGGTTTTACTATATTAATTTTATTTCATAGATATATATTACAATTTCACCACAATATTTTTATTTATATACTTTCTATGAATTAGTTTCATCATACATTTCATGAAATACAATGGATTTATAATTCAATCTCAGGTCCATTCATTCAATGGCTTTTGATTGGAAAGTTAATAAATTCCAAAGGTATGTTATTAATTATAGAATTTAAATTTCTATTTTATATGTCTATAATTCAATTTTTTGGGGAAAAATCCTTTCACACATAAAACCATTAATTTGTTTTTTATTTTTTGGTGATTGATAGTGTTTACATGATTTTTTACAATTTGTTTTTCCTATCATACACAATTCAAATGAAATGATGTTTATATGTGGAGATAGAAATATATATTCTTTTGGGTTAGGATTATTTCTCATCTATATCAATATTCTTTATATTTTTTATGGAAGTAAATTTTAGTATACAATTATTTATTACAGACATTTTTAGTTAAATATGATATTCTATAAAATATTTTAAAAGGAATATTTTTAAAAAAATTACACACAATTTATATTCTATAGATTTGGAATTATTTTAAAATGTGTGAAAATAATATTCTTTTCTAAATGTTTTCATATGAATTAATTTTTCCACTTTTATATATATTTTCTATAATGATCCTTCCTTTTCATGTTTTCATGGATTTCCAATGTAATTTCTATTCTCATTATTTTATCATTTTTTCTTTTTGAAATAAAATTTGTTAAAAACATAAAAGGGTATTTCTTCTCATTTTTTTATGTAATTTTATACATCTCTCAAAAAGTGTCTTTAAGATATGTTAATATACAATAATTATTCTTATGACTCATTATGGATACAATTTAATGATACAATAAACATTATTTATATGGATGCATTATGATCATTTTTGGGGATGTTTTCATGAAACCCATTTCTTTACATAAGGTAATTAAACTATTATGGAATTAACAATGTTTTCTTACTCATATGGCAAACATATGTAGAGTTTTTCATTACATAATGGTTGGTACCAGAATTATATATCCCTTAAATGTATTAGGTAAAAGATTAAATCTTAAGGGATAATACTGCTAACTGTGGACCTTATCGAATTTTCCATAATATTAAATGTGGTGTTTATTTAAATGATTATAATATTATTAATATACCTTATTTAAATATTCAAAATGTTTACCATGGGAATTTTTTAAATTTTCAAAGGGTAATTCTTGGACCATATTGTAATGATAAAAATTTTAATCATCGACCTAATTTATATGATCATAATTTTAATTACATATGTTTATTATTTCTCCACATGATTATGTTATGTCCAGTGGTTTGTAGTTTTTTACCCATGTTATCAGATGATTATTAAATGATATATATGTTGTATTACCATTATGTCCCTTTCATGGGCCTACATCCCAACAAAATGATCTATTTAATAAAATATGTATATCATAATAATATAATTAGCTCACGATTATGGATTCATGATTTCACACTTCTAGGATTATTGACAATTGTTTTTATAAAACCAATTTTCAATGAATCATGATTTATGATCAATGTTTTATTAGGTATTATTCCCTTATTTTATGATTTTGAACATTTATTATGTCCCTGTATTCACATGTTTCATTTATACTCATCTATGGTTATTAAATGATATCTCTTTGGTTTACCATTAAAAAATATTTGAGCTCATCCTTTTCATGTATTCACATTTCCTAGAAAATGAATTTGAATGTTATGTATGATTTGTCTAGAAGGATAGAATGCTTGGGGAATATTATTGGAAATTTTTTAGAGTTTTTATTAAATAATAATTTCATTTATTTCATCCTCTACACACCAAAAATTTTGGTTTTGGGATTTTGTGAATTTGTGAGATAAAATTTTAAATTATGGATATGATGTTAAATATATGTGTGATATTATTTGGTCATGTCACTTTTTATAAAATAATATATGTATAGTCTATATTTATAGAACCAAATCTAGGAGTGTGTATTTATGAGGCCTCACATCACGTATAAAAAAATTTAGTCATTAATAACTTCTCATGATTCTGAGATGTTAGTCCCCACATTCTTTATCAAAAGTTAAGGAACCACACATGTTATAAAAAATCATTTACAATGAGAATTAAGGTATATATACTATCCCTAAGACATTAACCATGTCATGAGGGGTCCAAAATATTAGTTGAAACTAATGATATGAACGATATAATTAAGAACATGTCACTCACAGTAGACTAATATTTATGAAAAATAATAATTTATTTACTCAACATCCAACCCATAATCATATAATTCAATACACCAACATCATACAATTATTTCCCACTAAGTTGACAAAAATTTCCTCAATCCATTACATATCTAACTACTAAATATAAAAATCCTTGGTCAAGAAAAAATTACAAAACCATCAAAAATCTCATTACGCATACTATTTCAGCAAAGATAGTTTTTTAATACCCTTCATTATAACACACTAATATTTTATTATATTTTATGTTGCATTCTATTGAAATAAATATAATTTCTTAAATAGATTATCATACCAAAAAAATCATGTCTAAATGAATTAAAATTTAATATACCTCTATAGTCAAGGTGTTAAATTGGTGGAATTAATATGAATTAACACAATTTGAAAATTATGTAAAAATATATTAGATGGAAAAAGTATATTGAAAAATAAGTACCCAATGTTAGTAAAGTAATTATATTCTTTCATAATATTTTTTCCATAAAATATGTTTTTAATTATTTTTTTGTAAGAAAAAATTATAAATAATTTCAAAAAAATTAGATTTTTTTTACCAAATGAACATGTTTTATGAAATAATCTTTTAAAAATAATCTTATAGTGAATTCTTTAGAATTTTATTAATAGGTTTATTTTTCAATGAATAGTAAAAACAATTATTTTAATTGAAAACTAGATTTTTATTTAAAAAATTTAAAAATCTAAATACTATTTAAAAATTGTTTTAAAATATTAATTAGTTGAATTATACTATTAATAACACAATTTAAGTAATATTAATAAATTTATTATTTTATTTTTACAAAAAAAAATCTTAAAATTAAGAAAGCATTTTCTTTGGAAAACCTCATTTTTTCACCTTTTGTGGGTTTATTTTTAAATTAAATTCATGCACTTATGACAGTTAACGTTATTAAAAAAGTATTAAATATTTGGAATCAATATAATTAAAAATATATAATATGGAAAAGTTATTTTTTCATCATGAATAGCTACTTAGGTAATAATTCATTACCACATATAAGGTAAAAACAGGTTTAATGAGGGGATAAACTAGGAGATAAGGGTAACATTGAAAACATATAATTTTATAAATAAAATTTTATTGGAATATTTAGAACTTATACTATCCTAAATTCAAATATCTATCAATTTTGGTTCATTTTAATTGAATATCACTATTATGTTTTATTCTTTTTAGAAATTTCATGTATATCTTGACCCCTTCATATTAAATGGCTCCCACAAATTCTATTTTTTCTACACTTAAAAGTTTTCCTACCAATGAATATGTGATTATTATACCAAACCTCTTTCAGATTATTTATTATTCTACCTAATATAAATAGATTTTATTCATAATTAAATAATTAATTAAGTATCATAAATGTTCTAAAATTGTATTATGGATATGGAACCACTAATATTCACCCTTTATTCCATAAAATGTTAAGTGAATGTATCAGTTATGTGTATGTACAGATTACCGCCTCCACAAAGAGATATAATTCATTTTCCATAACTATATTTAATTGAATGATATCAGTATGGGTTAAAATTTATTATATGATATTTATGAAAAAAATGATTCCATAATTATAATATTTTATCTACCTTCTATCCCTCTGATCCCTTAGAAAATTTTAACATTGCTCGAATGTATGTACTGCATACCACCTCCATAAGGAAATGAGATTCATTTATCATTTTTGTATTACATGGATTGTAATAAGGATTTATTTAATTAAAAATAATTTTTTATATGAAATAATAATTATTCTATAAAGCTGATATATTATTTACTTTTATTTTTTTCCATCTATCAAAAAGTGAAAACAACATTCTTGCATACAGATGGTCTACCGTCTCCATGAATGATGTAATTAAATTTTCAGTCTCTTTATTTTATAGATGAGTATAAATATAAAAAATGAATATGTGAGAAATTTTAATAATGAATATATTTTTTCAGAAGATATAACCATGATAAAAGTACAATTATTAGATCTACTAAACTATAATTCACTTGAAATAATAGAAGAGTTATTAATATAAAATGATGATTTTATTGTGGAATTACTAATATATGGTTGATGAAATGTTATAAGTTGATAATATAAGATATTATAAGAATTTATAAGATTATATTATACAAATATTATAAATTTAATTTTATTATTAATGATTTTAAAGTGCTTTTAATGAAAGTCTAATATTAGTTATGGAATTTATGTTATAATCTCATTTTTTATCGATACTTTTTTTGATAAAGTTTCTCCTAATGTAATTTTACAACCTATATCTCAATAATACCATGAATTTTATCATCATAATTTTTTCTATAGAATAAATATTATCATTTTCTTTTACTTTCTTTTAGAATTCAAGAGACTGAAAGAATGTTTTTATGGAAAACAACTTTATTTTATTCTTCAGTTGAAAATATTTTTTCTTCTGTATCCGTGTATTAAAAAAATATGCATTATTTTTTTATATTCCCATTTGAATGTTTAAATTCATTTTTCACATGTCATATGTTTTTGAAAAATTGATTAAAATGAATCTTATTAACATTTTTAGAGTGAGGAAATTTTTTATTTTTACTTAAAATATAAAATGAATTTTTATTTTCACATACAAGGAATGAATGAAATTCATGGTAATCATGACAACTCAATGATTTGAATATTAATTTTAATTTTGGAAAGTTTTTTTTCAAATAAGTTTTTTCCCTTAATATTATTGAAATTTTTATTATTTAAGGAATTTATTTCAAAATTAAAAGTTCTTTTTTCTCAAGAAATATTGCATGAGATATTTTAAAGGAATTTTAATTCATGATATCATCATTTATTGTAAATTATTCTTTATTTTTTATATGATCCAAGGATACCATACTTATTCATTCTCTGGATGGTTTATGATTATGATGATGGGTTTTTTATGAAACCTATTTATTTTCCATGGGATATGCTTTGATGAATTTTTGAAATGTTTCCTTTCCATGGGTTATGATATATCAGGAATGATTTATGATCATGTGGAAAATATATTAATGGATTATGATTACGTCATTTGTTGTCCAATGATGATATATCCAATCAATTTATTTGGTAAATATGGATATCTCATGACATAATATTGTCTACAATGGGGAGTTAACCCTGTTCAATAAATAGATAGTCTTCGGAGTAATCCTTGAATAAGGATATGATAGAATGGGGAGTGAAAATAATCTACTATGATAGTATTTATAGTGATACATAACTAAATAAATTATTTTTTATGATTTTTGTGTATTCCAAAAACATATGTCATATGCCGTTTTTATTCTATAATAGCTCATGTTATTTGATTACTTTATGATTTATGTCTTATGGACTAACAAGCATTGTGAATTGATTCAAAAGTATGGACTATCATATGTAGGATGTAGTTTTCAAATTTTAGTCTCATGTTATCATACCCTTATCCTCATGTTATGCTTATGAGACCACTAATATCTCTATTATTTTTCCTTATTGATCATCTAATGTCATTATTTATTATATTTATATTATAAATGTTATGAGGAATGGTTTTATGTATGATTTTTCTATGAAGGGTTCTAGTAATAAAGAAATTTGGGGGAGATAATATGTATATCATACGAACTAGTTGTTTATATATGATTGATTGAAAGGATACAATACCTATATGATTCTGGAATGGATCATAATTTTATGTAACAAATATTAGTCTAATAACTTGTGATAATTATGTATGTAAATTATAGGATATTATATTTGGTTTTAGAGATATTTTTAGTTACCTGTGTAAACTAATATGAGAAAACTTTAGTTAGAAAAGTTAAGATAGTCCTATATATCACATAATTTCCTATTTCTTGTTAAATAATTGAGTTAGGATTTCTTAGAAAATATACCTATCATTATACAAAAATTGGATGTCATTTTAGAAAAGAAGAATATTGGGGTAATAATCTTGAATATAGTTGGTATAGTATATATTTCCCATCATTCTAGTAGACAGTGAGTGTGACCTTACTCCCCACCTAGTTTGACACTCCCAAGGGATATGATTGTGTTAAATAACAATTTATCTGTGAACCATTACTGATGATTTTAATATATGATGAAGAACATGACCAAGATTAAACATAATGTGTTATCTGTTCAAAAGAATATTTAAGAATTAGACATCCTATAAATGATTTTTCATGATTGTGTGGTTTTCCACAAATTATTTTCTCTCACCCAATGATTTATTATATTATTCAACTTCTAGAACATGATAAAATAATGTTAATGATGAATGTGATTGAAAATGAAATGATTTTATTTATGAGAATCCAAATGTTATGGGAGATAAAATATAAAAATTTATTTCTATGTTTACACAACATTCTTAAGCTATGAATAATGATTGGATTACAAATGAAAAAAGTGGGAACAATGCTATATTGATTCTTTCTTGTGGATAAAATAACATTATTTAAGTAGCTCCAATGATCAACTAGTTTTCAATAAATGGATCTATACCACAAAAATGACATTTTTTTATCCAGTGTTCAAAAATTAAAATATTTGTTTTTAATTTTATATCATTTGGAAGAAGAATTTGTTTAATGGTGGACTATTAACGAGAACCTGCAATAACAAGATTAAATTTCCCCCATTCATTTGGATATGTTTTTGAGCTTGTATTTCAATAAGAACTTTTCTTATATTATGAATATAAATATGAAAAATGAATTATTTGATATTAAGAAGAATGATGATGAAACCCTTAGTACATATGATGAAAATTTTACAAGATTTGTGAGGTATGGTTCTAGTATTAACATCCATACTGAAAGTATGGTTGATCTATTCTTGAATGTCTTGAAACCAAGTCTATTAATGTATTTATCCATAAAAACCATAGTATCAATGAAAAAATTATTAGATGTGATATCAAGTTATAAATAGAGATTTTATTTACTTATTAATCTCATGGTTTTGAAAATAAAAGAAAGATATAATTCAAACTAAATTATAAAAACTATAGATAAGATAATATAAAACTTCCCTCATGATCGAAATTTGTAAGGATAAATGTATAAATTTATTTTAATCAGACTGGTAAATAATTAAATTACAGAATGATAGGTCATATCATAATCAAATTCCAAAGTGAATGGAAGAATAAGTTATAAAATTATGTAGAAAATCATTACTGAATTCACCACACATACTCTAGTGTTTAAAATTCTTGTAGTATGGGAATTATGTTAAACATTTCTCAAATATTAAGGTTAATGATGATGATTGACATTAGTAACCTTGCAATCCCATATATAATGGGATATCTCATGGTATCTCTATTGTTGATGAGGGATGCAATAACAACATAGTTATAGGTACACATTCCATCCACTCTAGAAATTATAATGTCTTATTTATTTCTATATCTACCCAATATTTTATAACCAAATAATATTATAAGGGTATGATAATACCACATAAATAGTTATATGTTGAATTAGAATTCAAAACCCTTAATGTTATGATGATCACATCTCAATTTTTCGATTATTCTTCTATTGATGTGTATGAGAATGTGCTTCCTGAAAATCATATTATTCTCCCTCTAGTTAAATTTTATGTCATATTAGTAATGGGTCGAATTTATTTATATAAATTTCATATCAATTATTGAGGAATGGAATTAAAATTTATTATTACCAAACATCATACGATCGTCTGTCAGTGTGTTGTTAAAAATTAAATTTTGAAAGAAATTATATCCATTATATTAGTCTTGATTCCTATTTAAATGGGGTATTAATCTCCGATGATTGGTGGAAACTCAAAAATAGAGGTATACTTATTCTATGGGTGTTTTTTATTTTCTTCTATTAAAATTTATTATCCTTCAACTGAATCATAAATTTGAATTTTCAATAGAAATCATTCATGGAGCTACACATATATAAAAAACTATATATAAAATTGATATGATTGAGTTGCATGAATCAAATAAGAAACTCTAAGAGAATATTGATAATGGATTAATTTGGATTGTTGAATCACCAGAGAGTGTGCTATTTATTTTAGTTAATAACAAAAGGTGGATTAATGAATTGTTTCATTTATTACTAGGAAAAAAACAAGATCACTTTCAAGAATAAGTATCTTATACACCATATTAATGTCTTGTTTGATCAAATTTTTTATGCTTTGTACTTTTTTAATATTTACCATTGTTCTATATATCATCAATTGAGGTAATATAAGTACTATATACAAAATAAAATATTCTATATAAGTTATGTACACCATGAATTTATATTGATTCTATTTGGTCTTACTGATTCCACCTATATCTTTGTGGATTTAACGAATATAGACTCTACACATTACATTGATCAGTTTGTGGATATATTTTTAGAAAATATTATTAAATATCAAAATATAAAGGATGAATAGGAATAACACATGAGGATTTTACTGAAGACCCTAAGAAAGAATAATTTTTATAAAAATTTACCATGTTAGGAGTTTGGAACAAAAAGTTTAATTTATGAGTTATATCACCTTAAGAAAGGGTATAAACATGGATCCATAAAAGACATAATTCATTGAACATTGGTCTAAACCAAACATTGTGATTGAGGTCTATATTTTTCATGGATTTGTTTTTGATTTTATGGATGTCTTTTGGAAACTTTATCATGGTTTTCTAATCCAATCACCAAGTTAACATATAAGGGAGACAAGTTCCTTTAGAAATACAAATGCGGTGAAAATTTAAGGAATGGAAGATAACGTTATTTCATTAAACAATTCATACAATACCATTCTATAAAAAAAATATTTTTTGATATATTGTGATCTATTGATGAAGTGTTGGGCATGAATCCCCATGAAGAATGTTATGGCTATAGCTTATTCCCCATGATAATTCATTTTTCATGAAACAATTTACCCAAATGATGATTTAGAGTTATGCATGGTCTTTTTTCATTAAATATATGTATGAATTATCATTATGGACAAATTTTTGATATATATACTGGTTATAAAATTTTAAATTTTATATTAACTCATAAAGAGATGATCGTGCACCGAGGAAGATGGTTGGAGATGATTAATGAATATGACTTCTCAATACATTACCACCCTGGGAAATAAAACAAGGAAACTGATGTTTTTTTGGAAATTATCATTCTATATTATCTACAATGAGGATAAAAAAATATGAAATATTTTAATATTTATAAACGATGGATCTAAAAAACTTGAAGTAAGGGGAAATCAAATCTATCTCAAATGAGTGTTCAAAAATATATCCACCTAAAAATTTAAGAGATCCAAAAAATAATCTATATAGTTAAAAATGTAGTTGTCCTTGATTATGATGGTATGACAAGGTTCTTTAATAGTGTATGTGTCCCTTAGAAACTAAACATGAATAATGAGTTATTTGATGAAGCTTATAGTTTACCTTTCTCTATTCATCCTAGAAGTATAAATATGAATAGAGATCTAAAAGAGTATTTCTGGGGGGATAACATAAAGAGAGATGTTTATGAGTATGTATATAGATTCTTGAAATGTTATGAAGTTAATATTTATAGATTAATGTATAATAAGATGATAAAACCATTTCTCAAACCGTAAAAGAAAATGGGAAAGCATCACCACGAACTTTTTCATTAGACTCCCCAAAATTTCTAAGGGTGACAATAATTTTTTTATTATAGTTGAAATCATTATGAAGTAATCAGATGTCACTGATATAAAATAATATTTCTCTCCTAATAGACATGATATAATAAAAATTACGTATTTGTTAAGGTTTCATAGAGTACAACATTCTATTGTATTTGATCCAGAACTGAGGTTTCCCACAACGTTATGATGAAGATTTTAGCTTTATATTTATTCCATGTACTGATTAAGTACTACATATCCTCCTATTACATATGTTCATTAATAGTGAACCATTATATCCATAGAGGATATGTTTATCTCTTTTTTATGGATTTTAATGTTTTTTTCGATCAATACATTCCTCTAGTATAGTTTACTAAAACAAATATCTTACACTAAAAATTTTAAATAGTTCATTATGAAACCCTCTATTGAGTGAAGTGTATAAATTCAATGTTTTCGGATGAAGTTGTAAAAGTAATGCCATTTGGACCTGATAATTTTGATGAAATGTAAGATCACATCAGATCCATTAAATAAAACATTAAGGAATCTTAGAGTTGACTGAAAATATTTACTTACGATCTTTAGATAAGTTTGGAATTTGATGTTGGTGAGATGGAGTTCCAATGAATTTATCCATAGAATAAGGTTATGACATTTATAAAGGATGGAATTTTATTCCCTGTTTATATTTTCTCCTTCTATTTTCTTGATTTATTAGGGATCATATCTTATTTCTTGGTACTTCCTATGAACATCTCTCAAGTTCACGATGTGTTACAGATATCTCTCCTAAAAAAGTATATACCTGATCTTTCAGATGAAATATATTCAAAGGTAATATTTCTAGAACATGATGTTTCATATGAATAAAACTAGTAGATATCTTATATCAGAGAGTTAAATCTCTACCAAACAACACTACCGACCTGGTGAAAGTTCCCTAGAGGAATCAGAAATTTGAAGAAGCTACATAGAAACCCAAGGATGTGTTAAAACTGAGATATCATCATTTTTTGTCTATGAGTGATATAATTTTAAGGGAAAATAAATTTTAATGTGGTTATAATGTAACAATTGATATTTCATGACATTTTTCTCTATAAATAAATTTAATTTATTGGATATCTTGGGAGACATGAAAACCCAAGTCCAAATGAACCATCATATAGTATATCATCACTTCTTAGATGTTATATTATTTTAATGATTGAGAATTATTTTTTTTAAATTATTTATAAATGTTTCAGATAAAAAATATATATATTAATAAATTAGTAGATAGTTTTATTAATTTCACTCTATCCTTTAAAAATTAATTTTACCTAAAAAATGGGTTGTATTGATTTTTTTGAGCATATAATATATTGAATTTCTAAAATTTTACAAAATTTATTGTATTAAGTGATGTTAATTTTTCAAAACCATTTGGTAAAAAATATTTAGAGTAATTTTTTTAGATTTTTTTTGGAAAGGATGGATTTTTTGAAAATTAGTGATAAATATGATTTTTATTGAAAATTGGATTTTCATTCAATGAACATACAAAGATCTAGTTTTTTAAAAAAAGGTATTAAAAGTATAATTAGTAAAATTATATTAGGAATACCCCAATTTAGTAAATTTTAATCAATTATTTATTTATTAATCTATAACAAAATTTTGTACTTAAGAAAAAATCTTTTGAAAAAAATATTTTCCTCGCGTTTTGCAAGTTAATTTTAAATTAAATTTTTTCACATTTATGATTTGAAATTGGTAAAATTAATTCCATATTTGAATCATCATAATTGATATTATATAATAATATTAACATAATTTTTTCATCATGAATATTAATTGAGGTTATAATACATTACCATAGTTAAGGTTAAAATGGTTTTACCAGGGGTTAAACTAAGAGGGATGTATAATATTTCCAATTAATAATACCTAGATACCTATGGATGGCCTTATTTATAAGTTATCCTATTCCTATTTCAAACATATTTCAATTTCGAATCATTTTAATTGAATATGATTTTTTTTTATTTTTTATTCTTTTATGAAATTATAATTGTTACCTCTCCCACACTTATAAAATGACACCCCTATTTTATCTCCATTAGATAACATTATGAATTCTATGTTAAAAAACTAAAAAATTCCATTATATATTTCTTTATACATGAATTGGAGGATTTTTCTTCTTAAAATGTCATTCCAATGGTCCATAGGAAGACATTTAATGGAGGCCTACGGAAAAAGAGGTCATATTATTTCAACTATTACCTCATATAAATATATGGTACTCATTATGAAATAATAAATTAAATATCATAAATATTATGAAATTTTATTATAGTAATTTAACCTCAAATATTTAACCACTATTCCATCAAATGGGAATTGAAAGTATCTCTCATTCGTACATGAGGACAACCACCTCCACATAGTAATTCAATTCATTTTCCCTCTCCATATTTAATAGATGGTTTTTAATATGGATTTAAAGTTTATATATGATAATTATGAAAATATTATTCTTCTATAATTATAATATATTATCTATATTATTAAACTCAAATCTTTTGAAAAATAGTAATATCACTCACCAGTGGACTACCGCCTCCACGAAGCGATGTGACTCATTTTTTCCTTTATGATTCACAAGGATGAAAATAATAATATATTTAATGAATATGAATAATATATATGATATAATAATTATTCTTTAAAGTTTAATTATTATTGAACATTATTTTATATTTCTTTTGAAAAGTTAAAATAGTTGCAATTCGTACATATAGTCTACCGACTCTATGAACAGTGTAACTTATTTTAATGTCTATAACATTTTTGAAGACTATAAATACACATAGAATTAATATATGTATATGTCTGTGTGTGTGTGTGTTTTTTATATAATTATTAATATTAGATATATGATTTAACCCTGATAATAATACACTTATCAAAACTCCTAAAATGAAATTCACATAAAAAAGAATTAGTTAACACTCGGAAATGATGAATTTAATAAGGAATTATTACTAAATGGGTGTTAAAATATCATACGTGTATATTATATAACTTTATATGTTTTTAAATTGTTATTTTATATACTTATAATATATTTAAATATATTATAAATTGTTTTAGATTTCTTTAAATCAAGTCTAAATTGTGGTAATGGATTTATGTTACAATGTAATTGTTTATCGTTATTATTTATAATCTCATTTATAATAATAAAATTTTATAAACTATGTCTAAAAAATATAAAAAAAATTATTCTATTTTATTTATTTCAATATATTACATATTCTATTTTAATTTTCCCCTCATAAATAACTCAAGAGTCTAAAAGAATGTTTTTAAGGAAAACTAACTTTATTTATATCTTCGATCAAAAATAATTTTTCATCTATATCCATGTTTTATAAAATAAATTTAAAGGATGTATTTTATATCATACAGTGATTATTTAAAGACATTTTTACATATTATTTAATTTTTAAAAAAATTAATTAAAATGAATCTTTTTTTTCTGAATGAGGCACATTTGAATTTTTACTAAAATGTTAAAGGGGACATTGTTCAAATGTATGTGGAATCAAGGGAACTCACTACCTTGATAAAAACTCAATTCTTTGAAACTAACATTTAAATTTTTCAAGGATAATTTTATTGAAAAAAAACCTTAATATTTGGTAAATTATAATATTTTATATAAGTTATTAATAAATGAAATTGTAATTTTTCTCAAAAAACATTCCATGTGATATTTTAAATAAATTTTCATTTATTATAAGTCCCTTTGATGTAACTTATTATTTAATGGGGATATAATCCAAGGGTACCATACTTTATATATATATATATGGATTATTATTATTATGATTATATACTTATAAACCCATTTATTCCCCATAGGTTATTCTATAATGAAATGATTAAATATTTATGAAAATTATTTCATTTCCATGAGTTATGATATATGATTAATGATTTCTAATCTTATGGAAAAAAATTAAATGGATTAATATTATGTGATGGGTGGGACTATAATTATATATACCTATAATTCATTGGGTAAAGATAAATATCTCATGATATAATTAGTAGAAAATTGGGGATTGAACCCAATTCTGTAAGATAATTTGTCAAGTATGATAATATTTTGACTGAACCATGACATAGGATATGATGCAATTCGGAGTGAACACAATACACAGCGATAATCTTGGATGTGATCCTTTAATAATGAAATGGTTTTATATTATTATATATATATGAAATAAAACTTATGTATTATTACATTGTTATTCTCTCAAGACTCGTGTTTTTTGATTCTTTTATGATTAATGTCTTATGAAGTGACTTGATATATGTTCTTACACAAGATTATGTTATATTATATGGATTTTATGGTTTTAAAATTTTAATCTCATATTCTCATTCCTTTATTCTCATGTTATGTTTAAGTGATCTTTGACATATCCCTTGATTATACTTATTATGTTTCTGAGCTCACACATCCTTATTTTTCATTTTCTTAGGTTATGAATAATGGTTTTAGGTATGATATGTCTAAGATTGGTGTTAATTATGAAGATATTATTGAAGGATTGTTTATATTTCTTATGATATATTTGTTATGTATCAAATTTTCTACACACACTAGAAATATACGATTCGAGTTTGGATTGTAATGTTATGTATGGAATATTCATCTTATAAGATGTCATATTTATTTATGAAAAGTATAGGTAACTATATTCAGGGACTTAAATCAAATTTTCTATTTTAATATTCCATCAATGGGGTTTTATATTTCATAGCTTAACTATATCGTAACTCATGACCATTTAATTGTCATACTAAAATAAATGGAATATATAGAGACCACCAAAAAAATGCTTTATGAGGATCTCCATATTTTTTATCAATAAAAATCCTCTTTAGGGTTCCATCAACGAATCACATACCCACACTAATATAACCATATAACTAAATACACATAAAACACGTATAAAAGGATGAAACACACTCGGAACCACTTTCCTCAATTACATAAAAAATTTCAAGATAATCCTTGTGATCGGATTCATCAATGATCATCCAAAACTATGAAATAAAATAATTTTCACCACACTAATTATTTATAATTGTAATGTATGAAATATTTTTTATTAAAGTTATATTGTGTGGAATTAATGTTTATCCATGTTATAGAAATATTAATTCAACTGATGAAACATTATAATATAATGAAATTAGATACAAGAATCCAAAATGGATATATAATCCAAGATTACATATTATGGATTATATGATTGTTTTGATGGAAGAATTGAGGCCTAATTCCCTATTTAACCCTCCAAATTCCATTTATATTCCCATCAAAATTTTAATTGACTTCCACTACACCCATTATATCTATATGTACAAAATTTCCATATAATATCATTTTTTATAATCTAATACAACTATATTATCAAAAAATATTGAAATACACATGAAAATCCAATATTAAATCAAATTCAATCCATAATATTGTTAAGATGTTACAAGAATACCACTAGAGGGATTTATATCCTTGAGTGCTATCATAATGTATACATTGTGATTTTATATAGTTATTGATATATAATATCAATATTATGTGTAACTCCTAAAGATTTCATATTGTGTTATTTCTTCAAAATAATTCAATAACTTGCACTACACGCAACACCGAGTTAAAGTGCACCATGACTTACCAAACTAGCCGTTATGAATAGTAATACCTACTTTTTGAAATTTTATAAATTATATCTCTCAAAATGGACTTCATTTTTGGATTCGTAATATCAAAATTAGCCTAGGGTGAAATTTTGGTACTTTTCGGATAACTTTAATATTTTGATGAATAGTGAAAACTACTAAATTTTAATTAAAAACAACTTTTTTAAACAAAATAATTAATAGTGATAAATTATGAATTTCAGTGGTTTTAAAGTATAATTAGAAAATATTTTTACCATTTTATCCAATGGTGTTCATTATAATTAATTTCACTTTGAAATTGGACCTAAACAGTTGTCAATCTTTTGATATATATTGTTTCTTAAAAATACGCTATTTGTAGTAACTGCGGGAATTAATTATAAAATTAATTAATGAAACATATATGTTTGGAATTCTTTAAATTAGAGATCATTTTTGAATACGGAATATGAATTATAGATTAGGTTGAAATTTTGGCATTGTTCTGAAAAACATTAATTTTTGATAAATATTGAAACTACTAAGTGGTAGTTAAAAAACTGAATTTTTCATAAAACTTAATTTTACCACTTCTGTGAATGGAATTTATAAACTTCGAGAGACACATTTAATATCATGATGTAAAATTCGCTTCAATGATATGAAAATAATTTTTGGTGAATAGTAAATTTTTACTTTTTTTACCACGGTTAAAAGTAAATAGGGTAATTAAGGGTAAAAATGATATTAATATTACCCTAAAACATGTCCTAATTCTATTGGACAACTGTATCTCGACCAAAAACAACCTTAGAAATAAAATATTATCATTTAGGTACACTTGGATTAGATTAGGACATTTATTATTATTTAATTCAAAGAAGTGTTTAAAGAGTTAAAATCAATGTTTATTTACTAAAGAATTTTTAATATAGGGTTATACATAAGATAATTTAGATTGTAAATATTCATTAGAAAGATAAAAAGATTTACTACATAATTATATTTTATTTATACTTTTTATACATTATATAATTTAATTTAGTTATGACACAATGATGATGCAGTAATTACCATAATAGTGAAAAATTAAAATAATTGATATTATAAATAAACCAATAAATATAATTTGAGACGTTTTACGTATTAAACTAATTTTATAAGTTAATATGACAATTTATGAATGATTTAATTAAATTTTTTCGAGGTAATCATTCTGTTATGAGTTTCAAAAAAATCAACTATTGAATACTGTCAAAATTGACATAAAAGAGGTTTTAAAACAAATATTATATTATTAATTGATATGAAATTCATAAAAATCTAATGTTCGTCCAATTGCCTTATATAATGATAGGTTCATCATTAATGGACCACTTGGGGGTATCTTGGATATATATGGTAAATTTATTAACCATATAATATAAAAATACAAAGAGACATTGTAAAAGTGAAACTAATTAACTTAGAGTTAATACTTAAAGATAAGGTTAGTATAATGACCCAAACCTATCTAAATTCTATTGGTTGAGTGGTTTTTGACCTATCCCCACCTTAAAATTTAAATAATAAACTTTGGAGCCATTCTAAACAGAATATTAATTTATTATAAATTAATATTTCTAGCTTTTCCAAAGGTGCCCCTCACCCCTCTTATAAAAGGGCACTCCTCCTTCTCACTTATTCACACCTTCAACGGATATTGGTTCGGCGAAACTATGCCCAAATACTCTCCCAACTTCCCTAAATACAACCTAGAGGCCTTAGTTTGATCAGAATTCCAACCTATGGAACCCTGTTGATCAAATCAAAAGGAAGAACCTGAAGAAGAGGTAATGATTTCACCACCCTTTTCCAAGTTCCTTTCTTTTCCACTTCTTCTTCCATTGTTATTACCATTATAAAATAATAACTCTAGTATCGTATATATATTATGATGTTATTATAAATATGGTACTACCATATTCAATATTCTATCCACCCTTTAAATAACATGTCACCATACGTGCGTACGTACTTCTTACCGTCTCCACGTCGTGGTGTAAATCTTATTCAATATATTATTATTTGGATGGGTATAATAATGATGTGTAACTCATGTAAATAATAAATATAACATCTTAATTATTCTGTATATATGATATACCATCCATTTATATATTATTTTAATATCAAAAGAATGATATTGTCGCTCGTGCGTACGTACGGACTACCGTCTCCACGAACGCGATGAGATTCATTCTCCATCGTATCCATTCAAGTATAATTATCATTTGATGATTTAAAAATAATGTTTAAGGACTTGGTATAATTATTTATATGAATAATATACAACCTATCCATTACCAACATGGCTTACATAACAAAATATATAAAATAAAACGAGTAAGTTAACACCCGAAACAACGATAATACTAAGATATTATTAACAAATCAATGTTAAAAGATCATATATGATATCATATTAATGTATATGATTCTTGTATAATTTAATAACAATTATTTCACCATTATACAGGAGGTTAACCTACCCCAACCAAGGAAAAGTACAAGGAAAGGGTTATTTCACAATCTTTTCATTATCCGAGGTTGTTTATACGTAATAATCTACTAGGATCTCTTTATCATCCACATCCATGTTTCTTAAAAATGTATTTCAAAAAAAATTTACTATTTAAGAGAATATGGGTTATGTTTATTTATACCTTTTTTTTACTTTTTATAAGAGTTTTATAAAGTAATATTTCCGTTGTTTTCCAAACAAGGTGCTTTTTAACCTTTTCGACAGAATTAAGGTAAGAATGTTTTTTTATCTTATACGGAGGGTGCGGTTATTTTCCGCCGTTATAAAATCGTCGAAGCTTCCTTTACAAGCTTATAAGAATATTTTCAAAGAAAATGTTTTATTTCATAAATATAAGACTCTTAAATGATTTGAAAATAGAAAGAGATATTTCTCTAAAAAGAGTTTTGATTTCATCTATGTCAACATCCTTTATGGATTTTACGCTTATTTGAAGTTGATTTATCATGATACAAAACTTCTATATTGTATTGAAGGTTTTGTGATATGTTTGACTGTGGATGTGCTATTTTTATACCATTAATAGTTTATGGTGAATGTATTGACATTTCGTATGCTAGTTTTAATATGAATGTTTATGTTATGTTTAATCCTTTTAATATGGGAATGCATTGGACATAATATGTGACAGGTGGAGCCTGATATAGCTCTTCGATGCATCGGTAGGTCTAATGAGACAAACTAGTGTCTTGTCACAAGGCCTTGGAAAAATCTTATTTGTAGTCTTGGCACGAGGCCTTGGCTATGTGGTTATGATAGTCTGGAATTATGCATTACATCATTATGGAAGTGGTTATTAATATTGCATGTGATTATTCGATTTGTAGAATATCCATGTGAAGAAGTAAATTGAATTATTTAATTTTACTTTTTCCATACTATGTTGATGTTAAAGTTTAAAAGTATTTTGTTTTAGTTATACATTTCCATAAATGTTTCTTCTTATTTTTGAAAGTTTCTGCTATATTGTTACCCTTACTGGGCATTTGAGCTCACCCCTTTTCTATGTTTTATTTTTCCCAGGAAGTGAAGATGTAAATTATGAATGACCTGCAGGGATATTATATGGGTATATGAGTGTGGAATATGGAGAGAATATGTTGTTATAGTAGTTTTCCACTATATGATGTAATGTAAAACATTATTAATATATCTAGTGTTTCCAAGGATACTAAACCAATCGGTCTTTCGAGATTTGATCTTTCTTGTGATCATGCCAATGTTATGTAATAATTCACTGTCTCTAGGTAACTGGGGTCGGGGTGTTATAGTTGGTATCAGAGGAAGTTTAGTACTAACCTTGGAAGCTATTATTAGATAAAATCTAATTAGAGAACATAGATTTAATATGGACTTTGAGGATTAGTATAGAAAAACTTCATAGAATTTTGGTATTGTAGAGATTTTGTGAGTTATTCAAGCAATACATCCCTATCTGGATATGAGCAGGTAGCGGCGGCTCTGGAACAGATGTACCTAGGGGAAAAACTCGAAAACACCGCATTGAGCTGCACTCGAACGAGAACTGGTGCACGACAACGGGCCTTGCTGCACTCTTGGTTACGACACTCCTGGGGGATATTCTTAGGATAATTATCATTTTCTTTACAAACCATTATGAAGGGTTTATGAGTATATACATCCTCAAAAGAGACATTTTTATGATTATGTATTATATCCATAAACTATTTAATTTATGTTATGTGTTTTACACGTTTTGGATTAGGTATTGTTATTCATAAACTAATATAGTGTATGCCATTGTTTAGAAATGGTGCCCAGTAGATGGAATGAGAACTCCATCAATACACATGATCCAAAGAGAAAGAAGGATCATATATTTCCTGGTATTAAGCCAGAATTTATAAAAGAAATAGTCTCCCATGTATTATCATCATATAAAGAAATAATATCATGTGTTGATAAGATAAGTAAAGAGTTTACTGAGTCCTATGGCTTTGAAGGGAAGCAAGATAAGAAAAGGATGGAAGAGAGAAAGATGGATAAATGGAAGAGGGAAAAGAATAATTTTTCCGTATGTGATAACTGTGGGAAGAAACACCCTGGAACTTTCCTGAAAGTAATGGGAGTTTGTTATAAGTGTGGAGGAAAAGGGCACAAAGTACGTGACTGCAAGGGTAAGAAAATGGTTTCAAATGTACAATGCTTCATTTGCAAGGAGTTTGGACACTACGCGAACCAATGTCCCAGTCATCAGACTATGCCTCAAATAATGCTATTGGATAATAATCCAGTTGTGATACTACCACAGATGAAGAGGAATGATTAGAGTTATTATGTTGATTATTTCAATTAAGTATTGTATCAACAATGTACTTGTTATAATAATTATGGAGTATATAAGGATTTTACTGCAGTAATATTTCATTAAGGACTTGAGATTGTGTGGAACAATGATAAGTGACTCAATAGCAGGATAAATTTTTGGAAAATATATGGTTGAGATAATGATAAAACATAATATAGTTCTGATACCGAGGTAGTGATTTTTGAATAATACATGATTGATTTGGATAAATTATATTGGATATTCTTGACTACCTTGAAACTAGTTAATGATTTGTATATTCCATCATTGTTTGGGTTTAAAACATTTTTGGATTGAAGGATTATATCTATTATTCTTTAAGGAATAAGGGATCATGAATGTAATCAATAAGGTTTTATGGTAATTCAGGATGTTGCAGAGTTTTAAAATAATACATGATGAAGGTGTTCACATGTTATTACGTAGAAAAAAGGATCTTTATTGTGTTTACCTTTCTTATAAATTTTGGACTGAAGTATTTTGGATAGTTCCAGTTTGGATTATTTTGGATTTCCATAAAAGGACAACCCGGAGGTCGGGCGGCAACCTGTCGCGCCCGGCAAGGCCGGGAGACTTGAACCCACAACCGAAGGGCAACAAGGGTGTATCATCTACCACTGACCCTCGTGATGTCCTTGATTGAATAATTTCATTTTTAATGCTTCTTCTTGATGAATTATAAATTCATTTTTTAACCCTATACGAATAGGAAAAATAGAATATTATTTTTAAGTTCTATTATCTTTTAGAGTGAAGGATGATTCTGTGGTAGAAATTAGTTAAAGGATGGAACTCTACTTGTCAAGAATATATTTTTTCATCGTCCCTTATTCTATGAAGGAATTAATTCTTATACTTTATTTAAGGAATCCTAAAACCAAAAATGTGTTATCCTAACACCCTATGTTTTGTTGAACCGATGGTATTTCAAATCATCATAGATTGATGAATTTAAGGACCTCAATTTTAAACTTGATTGTGATTGATGACCCCAATCACTACCTATAAATATTTACGTTTTCCTCCAATTATATGTCTCTAATTTCCACCAATGTTCTCCTAATCGAGATCATAATTTGTGGTGACCCTTTCATTTCTCTTTTCCTCACATTAAGACTAATTTTTAGTAACCCAATTTCCGATGTGGGTTTTCCCACAAAGATATTTTTTATTTTCAAACTTTTATTTTCGAAGAACAATTTCAAATTGTGAGGATGCAATTTTTTGAAGGAGGGGAGAATTTAACACCCCAATATTTCATATTGTGTTATTTCTTCAAAATAATTCACAAACTTGCACAACACACAACACCGAGTTAAAGCGCACCATGACTTACCAAACTAGCCGTTATGAATAGTAATACCTAATTTTTGAAATTTTATAAATTCTATCTCTCAAAATGGACTTCATTTTTGGATTCAGAATATCAAAATTAGACTATGGTGAATTTTTGGTACTTTTCGGATAACTTTAATATTTTGATGAATAGTGAAAATTACTAAATTTTAATTAAAAAAAAACATTTTAAATCAAAATAACCAATAGTGATAAATTATGAATTTCAGTGGTTTTAAAGTATAATTAGAATATATTTTTACCATTTTATCTAATGATGTTCATTAGAATTAATTTCACTTTGAAATTGGACCTAAACAATTGTCAATCTTTTGATATATATTGTTTCTTAAAAACACGCTATTTGTTGTAACATCGGAAATTAATTATAAAATTAATTAATGCAACTTATATGTTTGGAATTTTGTAAAATAGACATCATTTTTGAATTCGGAATATCAATTATAGCTTAGGGTAAAATTTTGGCACTGTTCTGAAAAAATTCAATTTTTGATAAATAGTGAAACTACTAAGTGGTAGTTAAAAAACTGAATTTTTCATAAAACATAATTTTACCGCTTTTGTGAATGGAATTTCGAAAATCTGAGAGACACGGTTAATATCAAGAAGTAAAATGTCGTTCAATGAGATGAAAATAATTTTTGGTGAATAGTAACTTTTTACTTTTTTTTACCACGATTAAAAATAAATAGGGTAATTAAGGGTAAAAATGATATTAATATTACCCTAACACATGTCCTAATTCTATTGGACATGTGTATCTCGACCAAAAAAAACCTTAGGAATAAAATATTATCATTTAGGTCCACATGGATTAGATTAGGACATTTATTAGTATTTAATTCAAAGAAGAGTTAAAAGAGTTAAAATCAAAGTTTATTTACTAAAACATTTTAATATAAAGTTATACATAATATAAATTTGATTGTAAATAATCATTAGAACGATAAAAAGATTTCCTACGTAATTATATTTTATTTATAATTTTTGGACATTAAATAATTTAATTTATTTATGACACAATTATGATGTTGTAATTACCATAATAGTGAAAAATTAAAATAATTGATATTATAAATACACAAATAAATATACTTTGAGACGTTTTATGAATTAAACTAATTTTATAAGTTAATATGAAATGTTAGGATTGATTTAATTAAATTTTTTCTAGGTAATCATTCTGTTATGAGTTTCACAAAAATCAACTATTGAATAGTGTCAAAATTCACATAAAGGTGGTTTTAAAACAATTATTATATTATTAATTGATATTAAATTCCTAAAAATATAAGGTTCGGCCAAGTGACTTATATCATGATAGGTTCATCATTAATGGACTACTTGGGGGTCTCTTGTATTTATATGTTATGTTTATTAACTATATAATATAAAAATACAAAGAGACATTGTAAAAGTGAAACTAATTAACTTATAGTTAATACTTAAGGATAAGGTTATTATAATGACCCAAACCTCTCTAAATTATATTGGGTGAGTGGTTTGGTACCTATACCCACCTTAACAATTATATAATCAACTTTGGAGCCATTAGAAATCGAATATTAATTTATTATAAATTAATATTTCTAGCTTTTCCAAAGGTGCCCCACACCCCTCTTATAAAAGGGCACTCCTCCTTATCACTTATTCACACCTTCGAAGCCTTTTGGATCGGCCAAACTCTACCCAAATACTCTCTCAACTTCCATCAATACAACCTAGAGGCCTTAGTTGGATCATAATTCCAACCTAATGAGCCCTTTTGATCAAATCAAAAGGAAGAACCCGAAGAAGAGGTAATGATTTCACCACCCTTTTCCAAGTTCCTTTCTTCTTCCACATCTTTTTCCTTTGTTATTACCATTATAAAATAATAACTCCAGTATCATATATATATTGTGATGTTATTATAAATATGGTACAACCATATTCAGTATTCTATCCACCCTTTGAATAACATGTCACCATACGCGCGTACGTACGACTTACCGTCTCCACATCGTGGTGTAATTGTTATTCAATATATTATTATTTGGATTGGTATAATAATGATGTGTAACTCATGTAAATAATAAATATAAAATGTTAATGATTCTGTATATATGATATATCATCCATTTATATATTATTTTAACATCAAAATAATGATATTGTCACTCGTGCGTACGTACGGACTACCGTCTCCACGAACACGATGAGATTCATTCTCCATCGTATCCATTCAAGTATAATTATCATTTTATGATTTAAAAATAATGATTAAGGACTTGATATCATTATGTATATAAATAATATACAACCTATCCATTACAAACATGGATTACGTAACAAAACATATAAAAGAAAATGAGTAATTTAACACCCGAAACAACGATAATACTAAGATATTATTAACCAATCAATGTTAAAAGATCATATATGATATCATATTAATGTATATTATTATTGTATAATTTCATAACAATTATATCACCATTATAAAGGAGGTTAACCTACCCAAACCAAGGAAAATTACAAGGTAAGTGTTATTTCACAATCTCTTCATTAACTGAGGTTGTTTATACGTAATAATCTACTGGGATCTCTTTATCATCCACATCCATGTTTCTTAAAAATTTATTTCAAAATATTTTTAATATTTATAAGAATATGGGTTATGGTCATTTATACCCTTGTTTTACTTTTTATGAGAGTTTTATAAAGTAATATTTCCGTCGTTTTCCAAACATGGTGCTTTTTAACCTTTTTGACAGAATTAAGGTAAGAATGTTTTATTTAACTTATACGGCGAGTGCGGTTATTTTCCACCATTATAAAATCGTCGAATCTTCCTTTACAAGCTTATAAGAATATTTTCAAAGAAAATGTTGTATTTCATAAATATAAGACTCTTAAATGATTTCAAAATAGAAATAGATATTTCACTAAAAAGAGTTTTGATTTCATCTATGTCAAAATCCTTTGATGGATTTTACGCTTATTTGAAGTTGATTTATCATGATACAAAACATCTATATTGCATTGAAGGTTTTGTGATATGTTTTAATGTGGATGTGCAATTTTTATACCATTCATAGTTTATGGTGAAATTATTGACATTTCGTATGCTAGTTTTCATATGAATGTTTATGTTATGTTTAAACCTTGTCATATGGGAATGCATTGGACTTAATATGTGACGGGTGGAGCCCGCTATAGCTCCTCGATGCATCAGTTGGTCTCATGTGACAAACTAGTGTCTTGGCACAAGGCCTTGGAAAAATCTTATTTATAGTCTTGGCACGAGTCCTTGGCTATGTTGTTATGATAGTCTGGCATTATGAATTCCATCATTACTAAAGTGGTTATTAATGTTGCATGTGATTATTCGATTAGTAGAATATTCATGTGAATAAGTAAATGGAATTATTTCATTTTACATTTTCCATACTATGTTGAAGTTCAAGTTTAAAAGGATTTTGTTTTAGTTATACATTGCCTTAAATATTTATGATTATTTTTGAAAGTTTCCGCTATATTTTTATCCTTACTGGGCATTTGAGCTCAACCCTTTTCTTTGTTTTATTTTTCCTAGTAAGTGAAGAAGTAAATTATTAATGACCTGCAGGGATATTATGTGAGGATATGAGTGTGGAATATGTAGAAAATATGTTTTTGTAGTAGTTTTCCACTTTATGATGTAATGTAAAACTTTATGAATATATGTAGTGTTTCCAAGGATACTAAACCAATCGGTCTTTCAAGATTTGACCTTTCTTGTGATCATGCCAATGTTATGTAATAATTCAACGACTCTAGGTAACTGGGGTCAGGGCGTCACATTATGCAACCACTTTCCCATCTAGGTGCAACCATAGAACCACCACAGATTTACAAGAGGTAATCTCATACCCTAATAAACCTTAATTCTTAGGATAACAATTCACAGGGATTTTCCCTTGAATAAAGTGTATCATATAACCTATGTCGATAACTGATAAACAAATTATATATGGTTATATATCATAGGGGAAGATCCATCCCAAATTCATATGTTCCAATATTTTATATATTTATAAACTAGAAAAAAAACTTGGTTCCATCATCCATTCCTTCCACAATCATCAAAATGTTATCCACTTTGAGTCCAAGATGAATACTCAGTCACCCTCAGTGAACAAAAATGGTTATATCCTCTAGTATATGTATGATCATTTTTGTAACGACCCAAACTGTTATTAATGGAAATTCCTCTTGATCTAATTAAATCTATTATTATATAAAATGTTTATATAACATATTCACTTCTTCGGTTTTATGATTTTGGATTTTCAAAATACTGTTATGAACTATGAACCTTTCCAATATAGCCATTTAAGAGTGATCACATGATTAGTATAAATATAGGGCTTTAAAAAATCAAATTTACTTAGGAAAATAAATCAATGACTTCATCCATTAGACATTACCCAAACAAATACCATTTTTTGGAGCTCTGAAATGAGGTGGAATCATTATGATTCTATATTGACCAAGCCCAAGCCAAGATTCAACATGTTAAGCTCGAACAGAACTGCCTATGACACAGGTGGATGTTGATAGAGATTACCACCCGAGCGATTTTATCTAAGCCACCCCAAGAGTCTATCAACATTCCACACCTTACCCTTAGGTATTATGAATGTTTTATAATGGTTTATGTAACAAGACCATAGCACTATGATTTTGTGAATTATTTTTAAATATAATAAATAATATACATTCATTTTATTATTGTTACTTTGTAAATAGTTTTTAAAGAAAAAATACTATATTTAGTTAATATTCACCTAAGAAATCTATTTTGATGAATAAATGGATTTTTGAATTAAATAATATTTTAATAAATTATTATTGTTATTATAAAATTACTTTTATTAAATATAAATGATTGTATAGTTTTATTAATCCAATTGTAATTTTTATTGAGGTTAGAAAGCTGTTTTTATCAAAACCCATGATTTTTTTATAAATATTGGTTTTTATTTTAAAATAGGAAATTCAAATATTTAGAGAATTATATAGATAAAATAAATATTATTTTTTGAATGAGGATGTCAAAGTTATCTAATGGTAAATTTTTCATAAATTTCATGAAATAGTCGAATTTTTATGTAAAAATTAAATACTGTTTAATTATATAATGTGTTTTATGACATCATAAGGACACAATAGTGATGTAATAAAATTCTATAAAAATCATGTTCGGACAATATATTTTTTACAATTAAAATAATGTGATTTTAGTTTTATTTATTTATTTTACAAAGAATTAGTGGACCCTTTGAGACTTATAAATCATTTTAGCGTTTTAAATTGATTTCCTTGAGAGAGTGACTCACCTCCACATAAGAAACCATATTATTTTAAACGGTTCATCCATTGGCCGTAAAAAATATTTTTTTCCACACCCCTTGGGAAAAAAACATGGGTTAGTTTGTGGTTTGAATTAGTTTAATATGTGGTGACCTAAACCTAAATAATAAAGAATTCCCTCTCCTTTCCCATATAAACCCTTTCTAGATCCCACTTCATCATCCCTAAAATCCTTTTATATTTCTTCCAATATCTACCCTCATCTCTATGGAATCCTCCAAATGAATATGAACCTCCCAATAAGCCTCTCTCAAGCCTCTCCCAAGCCTTTGGGATCACACTTCCAATTAAGGGATTCCTTCCTTTCTCATTTTATCCAAGTTTCTTAATATTAGTATTCCATTTTATTTTAAATTATAAATGTTGGGGTATGATTTCTCTCCTCCCCCATACATCCCTATTTATGTTTTAATGATTACATACCCCTTTCTATCTCATTAATTCCTCCAATGTACTCCTGTCACCATGCCAAAACTCTGTAATGAATTATCTCTCCTCATTTACATTCATGCAATTCTTTTTTATTATGAATCTAAAATTCAATTACTCACATTGGGACATGTATCTATAAAACCCCATTACTTTCCATTTCTTTTAAATATTATGAGATGCCACATTCTCTCTCATCAACCATTTTTATGAATTCTTATGTCACGCCGTTATGCTGCCAAAATTGCACTGCGATTTATCAAGCCAAAGTCATCGTGGAGTGAATACAATGACTATCTCTCTATCAAGGATATTCACCTTTATGCAAGTTTACTTATTGATTATAGAGTTTCATATATGAATTCCATATTACTTTATCTTATAATAAAGTATTATGTTTAATTGTAAAAATATATTCTATTTATACTTTAAAACAATTCAATATTATAATTTAACCATATGTATTATCTTAATGAAAAAAAGTAGTTTTTAATTAAAGTTCAGCATATTTTTACTATTCATAAAATTATGATGTTTATTAGAAAAATATCAGAATTTGAACCAAAGTAAATATTTATATCCTCATTCCATAGAAAAGGTTTAAAATGTAATATTAAAATTATTAATGTGCCTAAATATTAAATTAAATAGGTTTTTCTATTAAAATATAGAAAATCCTTCTTTTAATATCTTTTTGATGAATATAAAAAATATCGTTTTAATTATAAAACATACATATCTTATTAATTTCATTCACTCAAATAACTAATATGACATATAATTGATTTAAAATTATCACATATTTTTTAATTTTATTTAAATTTATTCCTACTAACATAATGACTAGGTTATAACGACAATATTATATTAAGACCATCTCACAGTTTGTTTAAACTAAAGATTACATGCAAAAAAAGCTACTAAAGAATAAAAATTATTTAAATACTTCATAAAACACATGGGTGTTACAATGGACGATCTGTTAAGATCTTGTTCTATGGGCTTCAAATGAGGATGGGACCATCATCTTCCACTGCTAAAATTCTTCTATAATAATAGTTTCATCTCGATCATACGAATAAAACCATATGAAGACCTTTATTGGAAAAGGTGCAGAACACCGGCAAGTTCAGATGATGTCAGATAGCATAAGATTCTAGGACATGAAATGGTCTAAGAAATGGTGAAGAAGGTGAAAGCCATTCAGCAGTATATAAAGGCATTCCAAAGTAGAAAAAAGATTTATGAAGATAACCATCGATGAGACCTTGAGTTCGACGTTGGATACATGGTATTTCTATGCATATATCTATGGAATAAGGTCATGAGGTTTGTAATGAAATGGAAGTAATGTCCTAGGTACATTGGCCCCTTTGAGAGTCTTGATCATGTCGGGGCTGTGGCCTATCGACTAGCACTTCCACCCACCATGACCAAAGTACATGATGTCTTTCATGTATCCCTCTTAAGGAAGTACATACCAGACCCTTCACATGTGCTCTTTTCAGAGATATCATAGTTAGTGGATGATCTTTCTTACGAGGATCAACTAGTTAAGATCTTAGATCATAGAGAAAATGTTCTATGAAATAATACAATGCCCCTCGTCAAGGTGTTGTGACAAAACCATGAGATTGAAGAAACAACATCAGAATCAGAGTAAGTGAAGAAGTAAAGTTACCCACATATATTTTAGTATGGGAAAAGGAAGTTTCAATGGAGATATTTCTTAAGGAGGGAAGATTGTAAAGACCCAATCTTTTATTAATGGAAATTCCTCTTAATCTAGTTATATGTATTAATATATAAAATGGTTATATAACATATGCACTTCTTTGGTTTTATGATTTTGAATTTTTAAAATACCATTAAGAATTTTTAACATTGATAATATAGACATTGAACAATTATCACATGATTAGTATAAATATAGGGCTTTAACAAATCTAATTTACTCAGACAAAGGAAGCGATGGCCTCATCCGTTAGACTTTCCCACGTACGAAGCCTATTTTTTGGAGCTCAAAAAGGAGGTGGCATAATTGGGCTTAGCTCTTAACCAAGACTAATCCGAGCTTTAACATGTAATGCTTGAACGGAACCGTCTTCAGGAGAAGTGAAAGTTGACACAGATTACCACCTGAGCGATGTTATCTGAGCCACCCCAAGAGTCTGTCACCATTGCAAACCTTACCCTTTAGTCTTATATGGATGTTATAAGGGGTTATATAATAAGACCTTAGCACTATGATTATGTGCATTATTTGTTTATAAAACAAAGAATATACATTAATTTTGTTATTGTTACTTTTTAAATAGTTTTAAAGCACAAATAGTATTTTTTGTTAATATTCAACTAAGAAATATATTTTGATGAATTTTTGGATTTTTAATTAAATAATATTTTAATAAAATATAACTATTATTATAAAATTAATTTTCATTACATATAAATGATCGTATAATTTTATGAATGAAATTGTAATTTTTATTAATTTTTGAAAGCTGTGTTTTACAAAACCCTTGATTTTTCTATAAATTTCGTTTTTTATTTTAAAAGTGAAAATTCCCATATTAAAAAATTATTGGTTAAAATTAATATTATTTTTGAAATCAGGATTTTGATGTTATAAAATGGTGAATTTTTCATAATTTTTTTGAGATAGTCGAATTTTTGGGAAAAAAATAAATACCGTTTAAATATATAATGTGTTTTATGACATCATAATGAAAGAATTGTGATGTAATAAAATAAAATAAAACATTATGTTCAGAAAATATATGTTTTACCATTAAAATAATGTTATTTTAGTTTTTTTTGATTAATTTTACAAAGCATTAATGGACCCTTCAAGACTTATAAAACATTTTTCATTTAAAATTGATTTCCTTGAGAGTGTGACTCACCTACACAAAAGAAAACCTATAATTTTATAAATTTAGGACATTATCCTTATAAAATATTGTTTTCCACTATACATTGGAAAAAACCATGGTCAAAAACCATTTTATGGTCTGTGTTTTGGATTATAATACTGTGTGGTGACACAAACCTAAATAATAAAGAATTCTCTCTCATTTCCTATATAAACCCTCCCAAGATCCCACATAATCTTCACTCAAAGCCTTTAGAGTTTCTCCATCCTCTTCCCTCATATCTGTAGAATCTTTCCAAGGCACTCTGAGCTCCCAAGAAGCCTCTCACAAGCCTCTCCCAAGCCTTTGGGATCACACTTCAAAGTAAGGGATTCATTACTTTATCATTTTATCCAAGTTTCTTAATATGGTTATGCCCTTTTATTTTCAATTAAAAATTTATGTGTATGATTTTTCAACTTCCCAGTACTTCCCACATTATTTTTTAATGATGAGAGTCCACTTTATCTCTTCTTAATTTCTCCCATGTACACTCGTTACCATGCCAAAACTCCTTAAGGAATTTCTTTCTCCCCATTTACATTCCAACAATTTTTTTATTATGAATCTAAAATTCCATTACTCTTGTTGGGACATGAATCTATATGACCCCATTACTGTGAATTTCATTTACAATTTATGAGACACCCAATTCAATCTCATCAACCATTTTTATGAATTCGTATGTCACGCCGTTATGCTACCGAAATTGCACCGCGATTTTCCAAGCCAAAGTCATTGTGTAGTGAATTACATGCTCATCCCTATATCAAGGTTATTCACCTTTATGAACATTTACTTATTGATTACTGATATTAATTTATGAATTCAACATTCATTTATCATGTAATAATTGATGACGTTTATTGAATACATGTTATATGATCCATGTGGCACACTTATGCATGAAATGAAATGATTATGAATGGTGCACCCTAATAGCACTATAATGCATTGGGTAAAGATTAGTATCATGATAAATCAAGTTAAATAAGGATTTACTCATTATAATTCAAGTTTAATGAGCATATACTCTTGATCCATGTGTAATGAGCCTTTGCGTTTCCTAATTCCATGTTAAGTGTTGCTTTCACATTTCCATGTTATGATAATCATGATATATCTTGCCTTTATGTTCATGTTTCTTTATGATCCATTGATATTCACATTGACTAACATGTATTTTATTCTTCATGTTATTCCATTTTTACTCCCTTACTAGTATTTTTAGCTCACCCTTTTATTATGCATGTCCTCAGGTTATCCCAATCAATGCTAAGTATGAGGGAATGTAGTGGTCATGTAAAGGATGATTTCAATAAGATGTTGAATTTTAAGTATTAAGTTGTTATGTAATGGTCCTAATCCCCAAAGTCACTAGACCTCTTGATCTTTTATGTTGTATCAAGTGAAGTTTTTATGTAAAAATTTATATTAACTGTGTAATAAAAATAAGGGTCCTTATAATTTTATTCCATATGTTGTAACTAAACATTTCATAATCAACAATAAATGATCAAAATAATTTAATATGGTACTATTTATAATTAAAAATTACTAATCAAACATTAAAAAATAGAAAGTAAAAAAAATCATTTAATTTATAAATCCTTAAATGGTACTATCTATATTAGGGATTAATAGTTCTTTTAGGTAAACTTCATGTTCCTGTAAGTTTTTACCATAAACCACTAATGTTTATGACACATTCCAGGAACATGTCATATATAATCCTGATGGTCAGCATATAATTCCCCTTAGTCTGACGGTTATATGATATACGTTGATTTAGTTATGTCATCGTCACCATCTAAAGAGGATTATAGAAATTGTAAATGAAGTGGAAATATCTATTTAAAACTATTCAAATAAGGAATCCAAATAAATAAAAATTATTCTGAATGTATATATTATATAATTCATTCATTGACCATGTTAAAAATATTACCATGTAGTGGACGGAAATGGTGAAATTTTATATTATTAAAAGTTATATATCTCTACCTTATGGAGATATCAAAAGATTAATAATGAAATAAATGGAACCCTCATCACACTTAAAAAAATGATCAGAATATACTATAATAATCCATAAAGTCTTTAGTAGAAAACCTTCAATAAACCTACAATTAAGGTAATAAAAAACGTAGCCTGCAATATCACTATTTATGGTTGTCTTTAAAAAGTAAAAATTTATGTCAAGGTATATCTCCATAAAACAAAGAGGTAACACCCATCATAAGTAATATGAAATAAATATTAACCCATCCAATTTTTTTTTGGACTATTACCCCTCCACAGGAATATAACAGTAAATCCTCATCAAGATATCAAATAATGTCTTAGACTCCATAATATAACCTCTCTCGCCCAATACAATGGCTTGATCTAAAAATGACGATATAACACTGAAATGATATAAATAATCTTTCCAAAAGTTATATTTTATGACTAAGTTATACTTTGATCAGTTTTTCATCAACCACCACACACTCGATTCATGATCCACTAACACTTTTTTCTTTCAGTTGACTACATCTACTATGATATTATAATTAATTAGGTATAATCCCTATAAAAATTAAAATGATAAATTTTATTGACCATTTTGCTCAATTATAAATTAAAATATTCAAATAAAATGATATGTCTCGATCTATTTAATTCATTTAAAACCAAAAAATTCTTGTAAAAAATTTGTAGAAATAAAATTATGCACATAGTCAACAATTATTAAATTAGTGTCAGACATAAAATATTTCTTTTAATGCCACCTCAAATGTATATATCCATATCTAAATACAATGATATCTTATACTAACACACCTCATATAATAATTGTAGATATAACAAATCAACTTATCTTTCTCTTACTGAGAATGGGTATTTTTAATATTGACATTAAACTAATTATTCTTTTAATATCCTAAAACAAAATCAAAAATTAAATTCCCTATTAAATGTTTTATACTATTTTTAATTCCACCCTTGGAACTGGATATCAAGATAAATTTCATATAAACCATTGATATTATCCTAGAAATACTATAGAGTCATGTAATCTCAAATACAATATTATGCATCCCCTAATAAACCACTATATTTTTCTTCTCAAGATCCTTAGAAATATGAGACCCTGATATCACTTTTTTAAAAAAGATTAAATATCAAAAATTAAAACATTATGTGTTTGATGTAAGGTTATTGCGCCTGAATTATTCCCAATATTATTTCTACATACCTTCTTTATACCTCATTTTTATATAATTATTCCAAAAATAGATTCAAATAATACTAATATAAAGGATCATGAGAATATGTGAATGATCATATTTTTATATTCCCTGAAAATTGTGTGTGCAATTATCATACTAAAATTTTTCACCATGAATAAGTATATCCTCTTGTGTCTATTTAATTATGTTAGATTGGAATCATAAACTCTCATTCTATGATAATCATATTTTGAAGATATTCCATACAAATAGAATCATCAGTATCTCATTAATATATGAAACATATCATCTATACATGGATGTTGATACTTATTATTCATTTTTAATTGTTTCATATTATTATATTTCATATATAATATAATTTTTCCATCTACAGTTTTGGTGAATAATGATAAAATACCCCATAGAAAAATACTCATTTGTATAAACTCTTTTTAATAAATGACAATATTTTTATCCTTAAAATCTACCATCTTGACCAGTAATATGTAAAATATACTAATAAAATTAAATCAAAAAATATAACTTTTTCAATGGTAAACTCATTATATCAGTTATATGAAAAACCCGAGAAATAATTTGGAAATACATCTTAGTCGTAATCCACCACATAACCCTCATCAACTTAAAGGACCCCACCAGATATCTATGTTTTGTTTCTCCAAAGTATTAATGGTTAGGCCAAACATAAAAAAATAGTAGTTCAAAATAACTTTTATATATAATTATAATAACCAAATAGAGAATAAAATAATATTGGTATTTTCAACTAATTGATTTAATCCATGAAATTACATAACCATTCTATTCTAATGATTACATAAGTTATACAAATACCTATAATAATAAAATCCCCCAAGATCATATTGTAAGTATATATCACTTCCCATTCCATAAGATTCTTAAGAAGATCAAAATTCCTTCTTGGTGATTTTTTTAATGGTTAAAAACCTATAAATATATATAATATTCCCAAAAGTGACCTCCATATAAATAAAAAAATTAAATTCAATGCCATCATAGAAAATAAAGCATCACCTCGATGAATATGTCATGTATAATACATTATATTATAGATAGTCCATCGTGATCACTAACTAGTTCCTGATCAATGACATAAAATAGTGTTCTGGAAAAGGTAATTATTTTATTATAATATATTTTTAAAAATATATATATGATAATGGGTTGTTTTAAAAATATATGATGTGAATACATCCCAAAATTTTATTATCTAATAACCATGTTAATCTTTTCTTCTATAAGAATGCTCTATTATTATATGTGAAATAAGAGACTTTTTCAGTTCTCATGATGTTGGATGGAATAAAAAAACATATATTATTATAAAATTTCATGTTATGTATCCATTTATAAGGAATCATGTGGATGAGTACTTTTACGAAATGAGTTGATCCAGATATAAAAAACAAGATTAATGGGGTGGTGATAATATATTAAGTAGGAAAATAAGTTATATTTATAAAAAATGTCAATTTTTTTCTTCACAATTTATTTTACAGATATTTAAATTATACTTTTCAAAGTTCAAAAATCACATGTTGTTGTATTATTAATAAAAAATACATTACTATTTTATCATACATATTACATCAAATTTTTCTATGGATTATATTGGGTCACATGGAAATGATTTTTTCCAATTGGGTTCCCTAAACATTAATTTGTTCCAATTTAGTTCCATTTTAATGAAATATTTTTTGTGATTAAATTTTTTATACATTGTTGTTAGGGAAACTCATTTATTTTAAAAGAAATTTATAAATTGAAGTATTTATAAATTTTGTGCATAATATATAATTTTTTTGACTAATTATAATGTTCCAAATATGGATAAGGCTTTATAACAACATATTATTGAGTAATAATTGTTTAAATTTAATTATTTTTAACATTATAGACACTTAGAAACTCATAGAATTGATTAAAGAAATGTTAACAAAAATGACGATAAAAATGAAAAAGGATATTTTTTCTCTGTTTTTTATAAATTTTTAATGATATTGAAATTTAGTGTCTGGATTAATATATCAAAATATTGGGTATAATGGGGAATTATTCATCTAATTGGGTGAAGTGATGAATTCCAAAATTTAGCTTAAAATTTTAATGGATTTTTTCAAATGAATAATATTTTTTAAAATATTTTATGATGTTTAAGCATCAATGAAGAATGATTTTTATATATAACATAGTTTAGAATTTTATATTCTAGATTAGGGATGTATAGTTTCAATTTTCAAAATTTAAAAGTTGTAATTCAAAATTCAATAAACATTCTATTTTATGTGGGTATAAGTATAAACCACATTCATTGTATATATTGTAGTGAATAGTATTAAAATTGTGATTTCCTATAATAAAAATATGATTTCACTATCACTGAATGTAAAACCATATAACTTTTTATGTATTGTTTTTTAATTTATATTAAATACTTTAGTAAAAATAAATTACTCACGATTACATTTGTTCAAATTTATATAATAAAGAATATTATGTATCATAAAATGATTTAAAATAATTTGTGGAGGAAAAATATACTCATATTTAACACATAAATATGTCTTGGTATCATAATGAAGAATAATATATGAATTTTATATTTGGAAGTTATTTAGATAATTTTATTATTGGTGTTATGAGGTGAAATACATACAAAATATTGTGAGGATATCTTAATAACATTTACAAGGGAAAAAGTCAATGAAGAAAAAAAAATAAATTTAAATGAAAATTTTAGTGATTTTTACATGTTTAAGGATAAAATAGTGGATAATTTATTATCTTGTGAATAAGTCTCTCTGGATAGAAAAATTAAGACACTATTATTATAAAATATATAATAAATAATTTTCTAAATATATTTGAATTTTACCAAAAACATCATAAATATAAAAACATAGAAACATTTTTTCACAAATATTTTCATAGTGTGTTTATATCATATGATATTGTAATTATTTTGTAGAATAATAGAAAAAGATTATAGATAAATTTATTTCAATTACATGTTCTTTTTTATGAATAAAAATTAAAATAAAAAAGTCAAAAATTTATATTCAAAAATTTATTATGTTGAAATGATGTATGGAAAATTATTCTGTCTAATTGGATGAAGTGTACCTAATGTAAAATATATTTATATAGGAAAATTGACTCATAAAAAATAATTTTGCAATATTAAATGTTTTTTATTCAATTTTACAAAATATTGAAAAATATTTATAATGATTAAGGATAATCATGAGGACCGTTTACATAGAATCAAATAAAAAAATAGAAAATAAAAAGCTTATTATAGTTGTAAAGAAATGAATTCATATAATTTTAAAATTATAATTTTTATTTATACTATTATGGTATATCCTTATGGTGAAATTAAATGTTTTTTATGAAATTCATGTGAACTACATAATAATACTCTCATTACAATAATAAATGATAGAAAATTCATAACTGATGATGAAAGCTATTATAACTCAGAATATAACAAATAAAAACAGCTACTATAATTACATTACAATTAAATGATTTAATATGTAAAATTGTGTGAAACTAAAAACAATGTATGGTGGAATACATCTCTTGGGAAGATTGATAATGCTGATCTTCCTGAATAAATATATGTTATCATGTTATTGATGAATGAAAATTTTAATTTATTGACATATGAATAGGGGAAGGGGAATTAGGGAGTTAATTATATATATATATGTAATAATTTCCTCAAATAATTTAACATAATTTTTAGCCAAAAATAAAAAAAAATATAAATTTTTTAATTTTGACATTGTAATACTAGTTTTATTTATTGTTCCTTTAATAATTTGGCGGTTGTTGATAATTATAATTACCATGACGATTTTATTAATTATAAAATACCTTAGAAAATATTTAAATAGATAAATTAATATATATATTAAATAAATTAAGATTGTAATCATGGAATAAGGTCGTTAATTTCACAATATAAAATTTATACATATGGATTATAAAAGCCACAATCCGAATTATTACTGAACATTTAGTGTTTTATATATAGGTTATCCAAGTTGGTATCATTATATAATGGTATTTAGGATAGGTTTTGATCCAATGGACCATGGATAATAGTCTTATAATGAATTTTGTATTCCTATATAATTCGATGGAGATTTTATATGATCAAATTATATTATATTTATATCCAAGGATGAAGAATGTGGATCCAAAATCATGTATCAATGTCTCACATATCAAATACGAAACTTGATAATTAGAATACTAATTATTGTTTAAATATTTTCCCATTCCAATTTGGTGGAGGGTTAGGGTTCTAGGAATTAAATAATTGTTTTAGCTCAATCTTCTCATTAAAAGAATGTAATATGTATTACTATGGATTGGCTGACTAAATAATCCCACTATATTTCAATAATACAAAGTATGAATATGGTAAACCATGGGAACTTGTATGAGAATGATATTGTGAATAAGTGAGGAATTTAACTTTCTATTTTTTTGACTAATACCATTGAATTAATTTTATAATTTTATACTGTCTCTATGGTAAGATAACTGATACTCTATAAAATGTATCTCCTATAGAATGATGGTTATACGTATTGACCAATTCAATATCATAATGATGTGTTATGTGAATACAATATAACCATTAAAGCTCATTAAAAAATTATATATCATTCATTGTATTTTATTATAACAGAATTTACCAATAATTTTTCAAAATGGATCTATTTGAGAGTCTTCATAGTTTTCGATGCCAGTACATTCTATGTTTGGCTGAGAAAGGTGAAATTTTATTTTCCTCAGAGGCCATATTATAAAAGATAATGAGTATAACTCCATTTAATTTTAAACGGCTAGAGATGTCATAAATTTATATAAAATCAAATATGGTTAATCATCATAATTTTTTGGAATTTTTTTCTATGATCAGGTATTCCCCAATGCATCTCCTTAAATGGTACCGCAGAGGTTGGAAAAATTATGTATAATCATTCCATGGAATGTGACTATCAATAAAATCATGGAATTTCCTAGTAAGCTGGAATAATTTTCATATTTTCTACATAAATTGACATTAATTAAAAAAATGAGTAATATATCCCAATTGAACTAGAATCATATTAATCCATCACTTATCACTGAATAGAAATAAATAGAATTCAAACCTAAGGCCACTATATTAAGGAAACCGATTACATTTTTTTTCATCAAAACAATGTGATATAGATAAAATCCATTCCATTGGATTTTTTTTATATAAAAATGGTTTTTATATCGATGATACATGTGATTTAATGTCCTTGATAATGAAGCTATTTATTCATTTCTCCCAAAAGTGGGAATATTTGTGATTTTTTATCTATAAAAATTTCTATGGTGTATAGAATTGTGAAAACCTGAATTTCAGAGGTATATTTTTATTTTAATAATTATAATTTTCCTTGAGTTTTTGAATATGTAGTTAAAAGTGGTCGAATTAGTAAAATTTCATAGAGATTTTAATTTAAGTTCATGAATTTGGAAACTATGCTACCTAGAAATTTCTATGTGGAATTTAAATATAGTGGCTAATGAATTTCCATTACATATTTTATTAAATAATGTTTAATAATCTTTCATTTTCCTAAAATATTTACATTTTAATATTTTTACATTTAATTTATTTTATATCACCTCCTACGATCACTTAGTTGTTTGACTCTGGTATTTAGGATTTCTATGAATAAATTTACCTCTAAATATATTTTTTATGGTTAAATTCCCTTGATTCATAGTTGTTCCTCAAAGGTAACTCCCCAAAATATCTTCTTTACAAGTTATTATCTTCACCTTTACTCATTATATATTCTAAATATAAACAAATGGTAAGGTATATATTAAATCATGGTTATTAATATGCATATTTTTAGTGAAGATTCACTATATTTCATATAATTCATTAATTAATGAATGTGAATTGGTGTTAATAGATAAAGGTAGGTTTCACTATATACAACAGTTCCTATTATAATTACATATTCAAAAGTTTTTAATATTTTTAATAATATTCTAGACCTCTGAAATCCATTCCTTTAAATGATTAATGTATTAGATGTGTTGGGAATAGTTTATAGGAATAACATTTCTGATTAGGGTGATATTTCATCTAAGAGGAGGTCACAACAAGAACATCCAATTTTTAATGTGTGACGATTGGATATAAGGGTGGTCCATGTCTATTTTTGGAGTTTATTGTGTGTGGATTATATGTCTTGGAATTTATTCATGGGTCTCCAAAGTCAGTTCTAGTTTTATTATATTAGTCGTAGGGCGATGAGGTCTGTCATGGAATTAGTTATTCAAACCTAGAATTGTGAATAATGCGATGAATTTTATGAAATTCAAATTATTCATATGATGGATAATTTAATGATTTATTGGATGTGTCATGATATTTGAATTTGTAGTGTGAATATTCATGGTAATAGTAGATTTTCCAAATGGATGGGTGTCATGAAGAATCCATGTTTATCATGGTGAAAATACTAGGTATCGTGATTTTGTTCCTCTTCCTGGGGAAACATTACAATGAAATGAATGGGGTAGTATAACAAAGCTTCATTGATTTTATTATTTTGTAAGGTTTTTGTACCACTCCGACCCCAGTTACCAAGAGTCGGTGCATTATTTTAATACATTGGCATGATTTCAAGGAATCAAGTCCCGAAGGACCGATCCGTTTAGTAGTCTTGGAAAATAGATCACATACATGAATGTTACAGATGCAATATAAGACATAAAAAACAACATAAATAATCTTTATGAATGCCATTATTCCCTTGGCATAACCCTGCATATCAATCACATTACAATTCTTGGAATTCTGGGAAAAATAAAACATAAAAAGGGGTGAGCTCAAATGCTCAGTAAGGGTAAGAAACATAGGGGAAACTTCCAAAAATAAGCATAAAGATTTAAGGCAATGTATAAAACTAAAACAAAAGCCTTTTAAACTTGATCTTCAGCATAATATGACAGAAATAAAATGAAATAATTCCATTTACTTATTCACATGGGTATTCTACTAATCGAATAATCACATGTAATATCACTAACCAAATTCACAATGATGGAATGCATAATGTCAGACTATCATAACCACATAGCCAAGGCCTCGTGCGAAGACAAAAAATAAGATTTTGTCAAGCCCTTGTTCCAAGACACTAGTTTTTCTAATGATACTTACCGATGCATCGAGGAGCTATAGCAGGCTACACCCGTCACTTACTAAGTCCAATGCATTCCCATATGAAAAGGTTTAAACATAACATAAACATTCGTATTAAAACTAGCATACGAAATGTTAATACTTTTTCCATAAACCATGAATGGTATAAAAATAACACATCCACAGTTAAACATATCACAAAACCATCAATACAATACAAAAGTGTTGTATCATAATAAAACAACTTCAAATAAGCTTAAAATCCATCAAAGGATGTTGACATAAATGAAATCAAAACTATTTGAGAGAAATATCTCTTTTCTCGAAATCATTGAAAAGTCACACAGTTATAAAAAAAGTAATTTAAAAGATATTTTTGAATCAAAGTGTCCCATACCAATTTGATACTTTTGAAAAGAAATATCATTTCAAAAAATTCATGTCCATATAAATAAATCCTTAAAATCATTTTGAAAACATGAACATTAATTGAAAATATTTAGAAAGATAAATCTTTAAAACATTTGAAATTTTGATCTTGATAAAGGGTACCTTTCAAAATCTTTAAAATCTTCATTTTGAAATCATTTTTATGAAAAATGTACATGGATGATAAAAATGTCTCGGTAAATACTTACACATAAACAATCTTGGATATTGATGAGATTGAGGAATTAACCCTTACCAATTTGTTAACATACGAAACATACAACCCATGAAAGAGGTATCATACAATGAATATGTAAATAAACATTAATTAAAGAGTATTACACAAATAATACAATTATGGGCAGTACATACACCACACAAAAGGTAATAGTGGCAATATGGAATAAATCTCACAGGAATAAGGAGTGAGATGAAAACCCCTTACCTTGCACTTTCCTTTAGTCGAGGGTACGTTTAACATCCTATACGAAGATCATAGTATGTCAATAAATTATACCAGAACCATATTTATATTTATGATATCATACCTGATTCGTTTATGACATTATATTACCCATATAATAATAATTTCCATGTTAAGTTAACATTTTCGGTAATAATCACTTTCTTTATCGTACGTGTTTTAACTTGTCACACATGGTTGTATCACTTAGATCATGATTTAAATACATCCAGAATATAAAAAATGATAAATATATAATATATATTTAGAATATAAATATGTATAATAGAAATATATATGAAATGGAAAAATCCGTTTATGGAGACGGTAGTCCGTACATACGCATAAACGCTATTTCTGTTTTAATATAGTATTGAACAGAAGTAAATGAATAAGATATATATAAGTACATAAATACTTATATATATATATATATCTAGTAGAATTATTATGTCATATATTAAATACTTATTATTAATATATATTTTTACAATCGATGATGAAAGGTGAACTTGGAAATGAATCTCATCGCGTCGTGGAGACGATAATCCGTACGTACGCTTGAGCAAAAATATAATTTTTTGGATATTAAAATAATATATAATTGGATGTTATATCTTATATACAGAATAATTATCATGATATATTTATTATTCACAATAATTACAAATCATTATTATACCCATCCAAATAATAATATATTGAATAACAATTACACCACGATGTGGAGACGGTAAGCCGTATGTACACACGTATGGAGACATGTCATTAAATGGATGGATAGAATACTGAATATGGTTGTACCATATTTATAGTAATATTAGAGTATATAGGTGATACTGGATTCATTATTTTATAATGTTAATAACAAAGAATGAAGAAGTGGAATAAGAAAGGAACTTGAATAGGGGTGGTGAAATCATTACCTCTTCTTCGGTTTCTTCCTTTTGATTTGATCAAAATGTATCCTTAAGGTGCCTTTCTGACTAAAATAAGGCCTCTAGGATGAATTTAGGGAAGTTGAGAGAGTATTTGGGAAGAGGAAGGCCGATCCAAAAGGCTTTGAGGGTGTGGGTTAATGAGAAGGGAGAGTGCCCTTTTATAAGAGGGGTAAGGGGAACCTTTGGAAAAGCTAGAAATATTATTTTATAATAAATTCATATTCGGTTTATAATGGATCCAAAGTGGATTATTTAAATATTAAGGTGGGGATGGGTCAAAAACTACTCAACCAATATAATTTAGACATGTTTGGGTCATTATATTAAACTTATCCTTTAGTATTAACTCTTAGTTAATTAGTTTCACTTTTACAATGTCTCTTTTATTTTTATATTATATGGTTAATAAACATACTATATACATACAAGAGACACACAAGTGGTCCATTAATGATACACCTATCATGTTATATGTCTCATGTCCGAACCTTATATTTTTAAGAATTTAATATCAATTAATAATATAATATTTGTTTTAAAAACTCTTTTATGTCAATTTTGACACTATTCAATAATTTATTTTTTTAAAAATCATAACAGAATTATTACATCGAAAAAGGTTAATTAAGTCAATCCAAACATGTCATATTAACCTATAAAATTAGTTTAATTCATAAAAGTCTCAAATTATATTTATTTGGGTATTTATAATATCAATTATTTTAATTGTTTCACTATTATGTTAATTACTACATCATAATTGTGTCATAAATAAATTAAATTATTTAATGTCTAAAAATTATAAATAAAATATAATTATGTAGGAAATCATATTATATTTATAATGAATATTTATAATCGAATTTATCTTATGTATAACCCTATATTAAAAATGTTTTAGTAAATAAACTTTGATTTTATCTCTTTTAACTCTTTTTTGAATTAAATAATAATAAATGTCATAATCTAATAATAGTGGACCTAAATGATAATATTTTATTCCTAAGGTTGTTTTTGGTCGAGATACACCTTTCCAATAGAATTAGGACATGTGTTAAGGTAATATTAATATCATTTTTACCCTTAATTAACCTATTTACTTTTAACCGTGGTAAATAAAAAAAAAGTTATTATTCACCAAAAATTATTTTCATCTCATTGAACCACATTTTACTCCTTGATATTAACTGTGTCTCTCTCATTTTATAAATTTAAATAACAGAAGCGGTAAACTTAAGTTTTATGAAAAATTCAGTTTTTTAACTACCAATTAGTTGTTTCACTATTCCTCAAAAATTGATGTTTTTCAGAACAATGCCAAAATTTCACCCTAAGCTATAATTGATATTCCGAATTCAAAAATGATTTCTATTTTACAAAATTCCAAACATATAAGTTTCATTAATTAATTTTATAATTAATTCCTCTGTAACAACAAATAGCGTATTTTTAAGAAACAATATATATCAAAAGATTGACAATTGTTTATATCCAATTTCAAAGTGAAATTAATTCTAATGAACACCATTGGATAAAACGGTAATAATATATTCTAATTATACTTTGAAACCACTCAAATTCATAATTTATAACTATTAATTATTTTGATTAAAAAAGTTGTTTTTATTTAAAATTTAGTAAATTTCACAATTCATCAAAATATTAAAGTTATCCGAAAAGTACCAATATTTCACCTTAGGATAAATTCGATACACCGAATCCAAAAATGAAGTCCATTTTGAGATATAAAATTTCTAAAATTTTAAAAATTAGGTATTACTATTCATAACGGCTACTTTGAGTGGTCCTGGTGTGTGTTAGAACTCAATGTTGCATACAACACACGCTACTCTATTATTCAAAGAGAAGAGTACCATGGATGCTCGGGGTGTTACATTCTCCCCTCCTTAGATAAATTGTGTCCTCGAAATTTGATATTGTTCTTTGAAAATAAAGGTCGAAAATATAAAATATCTTTGTGGAAAAACCCACATCTGAAATTTGGTTAATAAAATTTAGTCTTAACAAGATAAAAATAGAAATGAAAGGGTCACAAAAAAATTATGATCTCCATTAGGAGGACATTTTTGGAAATTATAGACATATAATTGGAGGAAAAATGTAAATATTTAAAGGTACTGATTTAGGTCATCAATCACAAAGAAGTTTAAAATTGAGGTCCTTAAATTCATCAATCTATGATGATTTAAAATACCATCGGTTCAACCAAACATAAGGTATTAGGATAACACATTTTTGATGTTTCAAAATATATTAGTTGAAATCCCACATCGAAAAATGAATTAATGAGGCCTCTATTTAAAATAATGTGTGGAAAGTATGAAGATTACCGAAAATAACACATACTAGGGTTCGATATAGGAAAATATGGATATGGAAGAGAAATATAACCATCAATTATCTGATGGAGAGTGGTAGAGAACATGTCTATAAAAAGGCCAACAATCCCAAAGCCATAAATTTGTGATGATATAAGGTACCATCTAGGACACCATTTTTGTTCTAAGTTCCTTTTCTTAATATTGACGAATTTGTTTATGAGATTGTCTAAAATAATAAGGAGATATACTTACTTTATAATTAGAGTTTTATCCATTAATAAATTTCTACCACAAACTCATCTTTCACCCCAAAACATAATTTAAATAAAAAATACTCTATTTATCCTAATCGTATAGGGTTCCAAATATAATGAATTTATAACTCACATATCAGACCATTTATGTAAAGAAACTACATTATACCATCTAGGAACTTCATTTGGCACAATGGTAGGCGGTAAATCCCAATTACACTATGGTTGTGGGTTCGATTCCCGCAGCTTTGTCCGACACGATGGGTCGTCACATGGTCTGTGTGTTGTCCTTTTATAAAAATCCAATAAAAATACCCTATCAAACATAATCCATTCCAACCATTAGACTTATCCAAAATACTATTATCCAAACTCACAGTCCGAAATTTACAAGGAAGTTAAACATAATGAGGATCATTTTTGCCAGGTAATAACATGTGAACGCATTCCTCATATATTCATTTACAACACCGGAACATCCTGAATTACCAAAATCAACCATCTCTTATTCCAAAATCACTACCTCAATATTAGGACCATATTAAAGTTTATCTTTCCTTCAACAATGTAATTTCCAAAAAAAATTAACTCGTTGTAGAGTCACTTTTCTTATTACCATAAAATCTCAAATCCTTAATTAAATTGTTCTGCAGTACAATCCTTATTTATTTCCAGAACATCATTGATACAACACTTAAATGAAATAATTCTAAAATAACAACATATGAACACTAGTCATTCCTCTTTATCTATGGTAGTATCATAACATGATTATTATCCAATAGCATCATTTGCGGCGTAGTCTGATGACTGGGACATTGGTTCACGTGGTGTCCAAACTCCTTGCAAATGAATCATTGTACATTTGAAGCCATTTTCTTACCCTTGTAGTCACGTACTTTGTGCCATTTTCCTACACACTTATAACAAACTCCCATTACTTTTAGGAAAGTTCTATGGTGTTTCTTCCCATAGTTATCACATATGGGGAAATTCTTCTTTTCCCTCTTCCCTTTATCCATCTTTCTCTCTTACATACTTTTCTTCTCTTGCTTCCCTTAAAATTCATAGGACTCAGTAAACTCTTTAGTTATCTTATCCACACATGATACTATTTCTTCATATGATGATAATACGTGGGAGACTATTTCCCGTCTAAATGATGGCTTAATACCATGAACGATACAATCCTTATTACTCTTTGGACCATACATTTTACTGGAGGTCACATTCCTTCTATTGGGTGCCATTTATATAAAATATCATAAACTAGGTCAGTTTATGAATTGCAATGAATAATTCCAAACTTGTAAAATACCTAACACAAATTTAACTGTTTATGAATATAATCCATAATAATAAAAATGTTTTCTTTGATTATGTATATACTCATGAGCCCTTCATAATGGTTTCTAAAGAAAATGACAATTATCCTAAGCATATCCCCCGGGAGTGTCGTAACCAAGAGTGCAACAAGGCCTGTTGTCGTGAACCTGTTCCCGTTCGCGTCTAGCTCGAAGCGGTGTTTTCAAGTTTTACCCCTAGGTACATCTGTGCCAGAGCCACCTCAACCTGCTCGTATCCAGACATGGATGTATTGCTCGGAAAACTCACAAAATCTCTACAATACCAAAATTCTAGGAAGTTCTTCTATACTAATTCTCAAATCCCATCTTAGGGCTATGTTCTCTAATCAATGTTTATCTAAATCTAGTTCCCAAGGTTATTTCTAAACTTCCACTAATACCAACTGTAACGGTCTGACCCCAGTTACCCAGAGTCGGTGCATTATTTTAATACATTATCATGATTACAAGGAATCATGTCCCGAAGGACCGATCAGTTTAGCAGTCTTGGAAAATAGATCACATACATGAATGTTACATTTTCACTTTAAGACTTAAAAAAACATAAACAATCTTTATGAACACCATTATTCCCTTGACGTAACTGTGCATATCAATCAAATTACACTACTTGAAATCCTGGAAAAAATAAAACATAGAAATGGGTGAGCTCAAATGCTCAGTAAGGGTAAGCAACACAACAGAAACTATCAAAAATAAGCACAAACATTTATGGAAATGTACAAAACTAAAACAAAAGCCTTTTAAACTTGAAATTCAGCATAATATGGCAGAAATGAAATGAAATAATTACATTTACTTATTCACAAGGTTATTCTACTAATTGAATAATCACATGCAATATCACTAACCACTTTCATAATGATGGAATGCATAATGCCAGACTATCATAACCAAATAGCCAAGGCCTCGTGCCAAGACTAAAAATAAGATTTTGTCAAGGCCTTGTGCCAAGACACTAGTTTGTCTCATGAGACCTACTGATGCATCGAGGAGCTTTAGCGGGCTCCACCAGTCACTTACTAAGTCCAATGTATTCCTACATGAAAATGTTTAAACATAACATAAACATTCGTATTAAAACTAGCATACGAAATGTCAATACTTTCTCCATAAACCATGAATGGTATAAAAATAAAAATTCCACAGTTAAACATATCACAAAACATTCAACAAAATACAAATGTTTTGTATCATAATAAATCAACTTCAAATAAGCGTAAAATCCATCAATGGATTTTGACATAGATGAAATCAAAACTATTTGAGAGAAATATCTATTTTCACGAAATCATTGAAAAGTCACACATTTATAAAGGAAGTAATTTAAATGATATTTTTTAATCAAAGTGTCCCATACCACTTTGAATCTTTTGAAATGAAATATCATTTCAAAACATTCATGTCCATATACATAAATCCTTAAAATCATTTTGAAAACATGGACAATAATTGAAAAGATTTAGAAATATAAATCTTTAGAAGATTTGAAATTTTGATCATGATAACGGGTACCTTTAAAAATCCTTAAAATATTCATTTTGAAAACATTTTTATGAAAAATGGTCATGGATGATAAAAATGTCCCAGTAAATACTTACACATAATAAATCTCGGATAATGATGAGATTGAGAAATTAACCCTTTCCAATTTGGTAACATACGAAACAAACAACCCATGAAAGAGGTATCATAAAATGAATATGTAAATACACATAAATTAATGTGTATTACACAAATAATAAAATTATGGGCAGTACATAAACCACACAAAAGGTAATAGTGGCAATATGGCATGAATCTCACAGGAATAAGGAGTGAGATGAAACCCCCTTACCTTGCACTTTCCTTTAGTCGAAGGTACGTTTAACCTACTGTACGAAGATCATAGTATGTTATTAAATTATCCCAGAACCATATTAATATTTATGATATCATACTTGTTCCATTTATGATTTATGTTACCCATATAATATTAATTTCCAAATTAAGATAACATTTTGGGTAATAATCACATTCTTTATCGTACGTGTTTTCACTTGTCACTCTTGGTTGTATCACATAGATCGTGATTTAAATACATCCAGAATATAAAACATGATAAATATATCATATATATTTAGAATATAAATATTTATAATAGACATATATATGAAATGGAAAACACCGTTTATGGAGACGGTAGTCCGTATGTATGCATAAACGTTGATTCTATTTTCATATATTATTGAACGGAAGTAAATGAATAAGATATATGTAAGTACATAAATCATTATATATATATATATATATCTACAGTAGAATTATTATTTCATATATTACATACTTATTAGTAATATATATTTTTATAGTCGTCGATGAATGGTGAACATGGAAATGAATCTCATCGCGTCGTGGAGACGGTAATCGGTACGTACGCACGAGAAAAAATATCATTCTTTTGATATTAAAATAATATATAATTGGATGTTATATCATATATATAGTATCATTATCATGTTATATTTATTATTTACAAGAATAAAAAATTATTATTATACCCATCCAAATAATAATATATTGAATAACAATTACACCACGACGTGGAGACAGTAAGTCGTACATATGCACGTATGGTGACTTGTCATTCAATGGATGGATAGAATACTGAATATGGTCACACCATATTTATAATAATATTAAAGTATATAGGAGATACTGGATTCATTATTTTATAAAGGTAATAACAAAGAAATAACAAGTGGAAGAAGAAAGAAACTTGAAAAATGGTGGTGAAATCATTACCTCTTCTTCGGGTTCTTCCTTTTGATTTGATCAGAAGGGATCCTTAAGTTGGCTTTCTGACTAAATAAAGGCCTCTAGGATGAATTTATGGAATTTGATAGAGTATTTGGGCAGATTTTGGCCGAACCAAAACTCTTTGAAGGTGTGAGTTAATGAGAAGGGAGAGTGTCCTTTTATAAGAGGGCTGAGGGTCACCTTTGGAAAAGCTAGAAATATTATTTTATAATAATTTCATATTTGGTATCTAATGGCTCAAAAGTGGATTATTTAAAGGTTAAGGTGGGGATGGGTCGAAAACCACTCAACCAATATAATTTATACAGGTTTGGGTCATTATATTAACCTTATCTTTAAGTATTAACTCTTAGTTTATTAGTTTCACTTTTACAATGTCTCTTTGTAGTTTTATATTATATGGATAATAAAGTTACTATATACATACAAGTGACCCCCAAGTGGTCCATTAATGATACAAATATCATTATATAAGTCTCTTGGAAAAACCATAGATTTTTAGGAATTTAATATCAATTAATAATATAATATTTGTTTTAAAAACTATTTTATGTCAATTTTGACACTATTCAATAATTGATTTTTTAAAAACTCATAATAGAACTATTACATCGAAAAAAGTTAATTAATTCCATACTAACATGTCATATTAACCTAGAAAATTATTTTAATTCATAAAAAGTCTCAAATTATATTTATTTTGTTATTTATAATATCAATTATTTTAATTTTTTCACTATTATGGTAATTACTGCATCATCATTGTTTTATAATGATATTAAATCATTTAATGTATAAATTTTTAAAATAAAATATAATTATGTAGGAAATAAATTTAGCTTTCTAATGAATATTTACAATCGAATTTATCTTATGTATAACCCTATATTAAAAATGTTTTGTTAAATAAACTTTGATTTTAACTCTTTTAACTCTTCTTTGAATTAAATAATAATAAATGTCCTAATCTAATCCAAGTGGACCTAAATGATAATATTTTATTCCTAAGGTTGTTTTTGGGCGAGATAAACTTCTCCAATAGAGTTAGTACATGTGTTAGGGTAATATTAATATCATTTTTACCTTTAATTACCCTATTTACTTTTAACCGTGGTAAATAAAAGTAAAAAGTTACAATTCACCAAAAATTATTTTCATCTCATTTAACCACATTTTACTCCTTGATATTAACCGTGTCTCTCGGATTTTCGAAATTCCAATAATAGAAGCGGTAAATTATGTTTTATGAAAAATTCAGTTTTTTAACTATCACTTAGTAGTTTCACTCTTCATCAAAAAATTGATGTTTTTCAGAACAATGCCTATATTTCACCCTAAGCTATAATTGATATTCTGAATTCAAAAATGATGTATATTTTACAAAATTCTAAACATATAAGTTTCACTAATTAATTTTATAATTAATTCCCGTTGTCACAATAAATAGCGTGTTTTTAAGAAACAATATAAATCAAAAGATTGACAATTGTTTATGTCCAATTTCAAAGTGAAATTAATTATAATGAACACCATTTGATAAAATGGTAAAAATATATTCTAATTATAATTTAAAACCACTCAAATTCATAATTTATTAGTATTAATTATTTTGATTAAAAAGTTGTTTTTAATTAAAATTTAGTAATTTTCATTATTCATCAAAATATTTAAGTTATCCAAAAAGTACCAAAACTTCACCTTAGGCTAAATTCGATTCTTTGAATCAAAAAAAATAAGTCCATTTTAAGAGATAAAATTTCTAAAAATTTAAAAAGTATGTATTAATATTCATAACGGCTACTTTGATTGGTCGTGGTGTGTGTTAGAACTCAAAGTTGCGTACAACATACAATACTGTATTATTCAAAGAGAACTGTACCATGGATGCTCGGGGTGTTACAGTTTGAGATATCCTTCAACAGGTGTGATAAATGTCGATTTGCAGCATGATATCTGTTGTAGTTTTATTTGGCAAGTCAATGAGTGACATGATTGTCATCATGTGATGAACTATTTTTTTTCCTTGTATAAATTTTGACAAACCATTGATTTACCGTGATTTAATTTAATTTATCTCAATTATTAGGTGACTATTGGTTCATATTAGGAAGTCATTAAGTCCTCGTTTATTTAATTTAGTCCTCATATTTTAGTGGTCAACCGGTAGTGATCCTAGGTTAGTTACCCTTTTTTATCTTAAGGTTCTCAATGTTTATTATTTGGGAAGGATTTTTTATCAGATTCATATATTTTTTTCATTGTTTTGGTCATTATTTTGATAAATATTTTTATTACCTATACTATAGAATATTACATTCCATCATATTGGAATAGTGAATGTATTTTTCTCGCTTCATCAATACAGATCCGCTTGAAATATTATAGTTGAAATTTAAGATTCAAATACTCTCCTTATTTATTTCTGAATTTCAGAATTATCAATCTCTTTTTCCATTAGTTATATGGTATGATTTCAATTAATAAATATTATAAACCATAATAAAAAAATAAATGAAAATGGGTAGAACCATATCTCGTTCTTTGCATTCTGTGATATTGTTCTTCTGATTGATCGTTATTATTTTTTTATTGAATCTTTTTTATTCTTCCCGAATTATGGATCCTTCATATGATTAAATTGTGGAGTAATGTTTGATAATGGTTAATAACCTAAATATTGAATTGATTTGATTTTTGAATAGAATGATTTTATATGTTTATTTATTTTGAAATCCTTCCTTGAAATGGCTATTGTGGATGTTATTAATGCTGAAATATATTGATGTGTATTGTTAAATTATTTTTTTGTATTGGTTATGCTAGTTTGGATATTCTGGAGTTTTTATTTTCTAGAGGCTTTTTTCGGTTTTGGTCTAGTTTTTTTGTATTTATAAATGGTGTTTTGGATTCCTTACCACAGTTGGCAAGAGGGGTTATGGTTGTTAGGGTTGAAATAGTAATGGGGTTGGTTATATGTAAAAGTGATGAAATTTTGACTGATATGGTTTTTGGTTTGGTTTCTATGATATTGGGGCCATTTTTGGCTGTTCAAAAATAATATAATAGGATTTGTAACGATGAAAATCGAAATTGGTTGTGGTCTAAAAATTAAATGAGTCATGCCTAAAAGAAATTTGTAGAAATGGAATTATAATTGGTAATAGATATAAATGTTTTCCTAATAAATAAAAAACTAAAAAAATAATAAATGAAATACGGTTTCTATTGGTGAATCTATAAATGGTGAAAATATAATAATAAATATTTATTTATGAATGCTTTGTGCGTTTTCTTATGAGAATTATGGTTGGTTTGGTGGTTTATTAATTGATGGTGGTTCATGGTTAGGTGTAGTATTTTAGAGTGGAAAGTGGTGAATTAATGTGATTTTCATAGGATGTGAATGTAAAACTTTGGTAAATTATATAGTTTGGGTTTGTGTGTGGCTTGTTGTTATTTTAGTTTCCATGTTGTCTATATGAACCCTACCGGAGTCAGATAACCTTACCAACACCCAAATGTTTTCTGTTATAGGTGTTTTCGCCAAACATCCAAGATGGAATGGGAATTGAAAGGTTAATTATACCTCTAAACATTTATACCTTATTAATTGGATATTTAATATGATAATTTTATGTAGGTGTGATTATTATAGTACATTTTGTGGAGTACAAGTAGACCCTAAGGGTATTGGTATAGCGAAACGTAGTGGGGGACATGTATGGAAGTAGGAGGGAATAATGTTAATGTACATAATATTCCTGATAACCTAATGAGATCGATACTATATGATCCATTAATGTATAATGGGTACATGGATATATTATATGTAGTTGTGGATAAGGTTATGGTACGGCTAAGACTAATGAAAACACCATATGTTGGACCCTATGGGAGATTGGGATAGGTATGTGTGTGGATTGACCCATGATAGATAACAGAATATTGGTACGATGTATTTCATAATAGATGTGGAATATATGGGAGCAGTATGACATTTTATGTTGGGTAATGAGAGATTGAAACTATTGGTGAATCATTATGGGGTACCATTAGTGGTTTGTTATTTTATATTATGTTATTATTCTTGGAAGTGATTTTTTTAGGGATTCATGGTAAGGTCGGGCGATAAATAACCATGTAGATGATTGTTCATTCTTTCGTTATTCACTATAACATTACTTATAATCTCCCATGGTCACATGGGAGGTTTTAAAGAGGATTATATAGACAACATACAAGTTATTCTCACCCATATATATATATATATTACATGTTTTCATATAGGATTTGGTAATCATGATTGATGTTACCAGCTAAGAGTGTGGGGATGTTGTTTGAGCAACTACTACCTTATGATTTATTTTTGTATTTTTATTTAGAGGATTGTATTTGAATGAAAGTTTATGCATTGAGGAATATTGTTTTTTATATCATACTATATATTGAATGTTTTTTATTATTTATTCCTACGATTTTTGAGGGAAATGCCTCCCATATATGTGATTTAAACCCTCAATGCTAGACTTTACCCAATGGATTATTAGAGGTGGGATTCATGGGTCATTATCAACTTCAATATTGGATTTGGAGAGGTTATCAGTGGGTGTGTGTTATTATAGATTAATGTTAGGTATTTTGGTTAAGGGTTAGGATTGAGATTTGAATTAGGAACTAGTGGGGGTTTAATGGGTTTTCTATGGTAAGAGTTTAAATTAAGTATTTAATGTGACATAATCAAGCTATTTTTTCTCATAAATTGTATTTTTGTGCCCCTATGATTATATAAATGTGCCCAAATATATTATGTTAACTATGTGAATTGATAGAAATTTCAAGGTACAAACATAAGAATGGTACATGTATTTTTCTTAATTTCATATGATTTAAAATTGGGGTGATTCAGGGAGAGTTAAATACATATTATTAACTGAATCATAAATGAATTAGACATTGTTGGAATTAGAGGTTTATTTTCTCTTAAATGGATTCATACTATTCTTCATCCAGGAATGATTTAGGTCGGTGAGGTTTAACTTGATGTCCTCATTACGTGGTAGAGGATTAACCTAGCCGGGGATAAATTGGATTGTATCAAGACACATAGTGAGATTAAGTGCTAGTAATTGGATTAGTATGAGGGGGAATAATTAATATATATAGAGATTACTGGATAAAGGAACCTTATATCACCCTTAATATGTTACATTCAAAGGAGTAATATTAGGTTCCATTGGTTGTTAGCCAGAAGCATGGGGAAGCACTAATGTGTTGAATAACATTTCATAGGGATTGTAATGGGGTATATTTTTCTTGTTATTATTTCCAAATGTAATTTCTTTTCAAGATTATATCATCAATGATGATAGTGGAAAATAGGAAAGAATTAATCTCTTTCTAGTGAGTGCGAATAAGTCTATAGAAGCTTGATATCAGATTTAAGGACCACTTTCATATCACACAGATCTTTCCCCAAATGAGGATTTGAGGGGTTTGAATTTAGAGGAGGCATTTCCCCTAGTTATTCTAAAATAAATAACCCAATTTTTGTTACATACCTATTTTTAGGTTCTGAAGAAGGATGAGGTGATTGGGAGGATACATTATTAGCTAGGGTCATAACTAGAGTGGGTTCATATGAGTTCTTAAAGGATTAGGGTTATTAATTAAGGATATAATTTACTTAAATAATTAGGGTTTCATCCTATGGGATGTTGGCCTAAGTCTTTTGTATATTATTTTCCTAGGGACAACAGTTCTTGAGCATCATCGAAGAATTTTTATGTAGTTTCATTCACTTATGGTGGTCATGGACATGAATGGAATTAGTGAACAATCATTATTAGGGATAAGTATTGTAGAATTGGTCAGATTCCTATCATACCAATCATATGTTCCCTTAATAGATATATCTTTATAAGTGAAATTGGGCTTGTTTCCTTATATGATAAGATAGAGCTTCTAGAGGATGCCCTTTTGTCTTTCCAACCTTTCGGAAGATATGTCGAGGCAAGGTCATGGAGACAGTTATCAGCATAGAGTCATAGAATTTAGGATTTCATAGCTTCATTATATAGATGGATCATCTCTATAGGGGATATGAATCATCTAAGTTACCGTTTTGTTATCATATACATTCATTTATACACTGTTCAATTATGAAGTACCACATTACTTTGTTGAACCCATATTATTTTAATCCCTAATCTTAGAGGTGGAGAGTTTTTTTGTTCCCCTAATTTTGAATATTCTTATTCTATGTCAAATGATTCTTATTGATTTCATATAGGGTTTAGATTTTATTATGGGGCATAAATTGAAACACCCCATGCTTCCACGATATGCTTCTCATTGAATAATACAGTAGTGTGTGTTATATGCAACTTCAAGATCTAACACACACCACAACTAATCAAACTAGCTGTTATGAATAGTAATACCCACTTTTTTAAATTCTATAATTATTATCATTCAAAATGGGCTTGATTTTTGGATTTGAAGTATCGAAATTATCTTAGGGTGATATTTTTGTATTTTTCTGAAAGCTTTCAATTTTTGATTAATAGTGAAAAACACTGAGTTATAGTTTAAAACCAAATTTTTGTTTAAATAATTATTTATTTTATTTAAATTTATTTTAGGTAAAAATAGATAAATAATATCTATACTAGTTAAATGTAATTAATTGGAGATAGTTTATAATAATTTTAGATATATAAAAATTTTATAGAACTTTTCACCATATTTTACCCATCTCCTAGGAGAATTTGCAAATTCACATAAAACTTAATTTTACCGCTTCGTTAGGTGTAAATTAGAAAATTCAAGAGACACGGTTAATATCAAGGAGTAAAATGCGGTTCAATATGATAAAAATTATTTTTGGTGAATAGTAACTTTTTACTTTTATTTACCTCGGTTAAATGTAAATAGAGTAATTAAGGGTAAAATTGATATTATTATTACCCTAACACATGTTCTAATTCTATTGGCTAAGTATTGTTAGACCAAAAAAAAACTTAGGAATAAAATATGAACCACTTTGGTCAACTAGGATTAGATTAGGACATTTATTATTATTTAACTCAAAGAAGAGATAAAAGAGTTAAAATCAATGGTTAATAATTAATTTTTTAAATATAGGGTTATATATAAGATAAATTAGATTATAAAAATTTATTAGAAATCGAAAAATATTTACTACATAATGATATTTTTTTAATATTTAGACCTTAAATAATATAATTTATTTATTACACAATGATGATGTAGTAATTACCTAATTAGTGAAATATTAAATGAATTGATATTATAAATACCCAAATAAATATATTTTGAAACTTTTAATGAATTACACTAATTTAATAGGTTAATATGAATTGTGCGGTTTGATTAAATGAATTAGGTTCGAAGTGATAATGCTTTTATGAATTTATCATAAACAAAATACCAAATAGTGTCAAAATTGACATAAAAGTGTTTTTAAAAACATATTATATTATTAATTTATATTAAATTCCTAAAAATCTATGGTTCGGCCAAGAGACGTATATAATTATAGGTGTATCATTAATTAACCACTTGGGGTTCTCATGGAAGTTTATAGTATGTTTATTAACCATATAATATAAAAATACAAAGAGACATGGTAAATGTGAAACTAATTAACTAGAAGTTAAAACTAAGAGATAAGTTTAATATAGTGATCCAAACCTATCTAAAACCTATTATGTGGGTGGTTTGAGACTCATGCCCACCTTAAACATTAACTAATCCACTTTTGAGCCATTAGAAACCTAATATGAATTTATTATAAAATAATATTTCTAACTTTTCCTAAGGTTCCCCTCACCTATATTATAAAAGGTAACTCCCCCTTCTCTCAATTTCAATCATTCAAAGCCATTTGGCTCGGCCAAAACCTGCCCAAATATACTCCCAACTTCCCTAAATTAAAGATAGAGGCCTTAGTTTGATCAGAAAGCCAACCTAGGAAGCCCTTTTGATCAAATCAAATGGAAGAACCCGGAGAAGAGGTAATGCTTTCACCATCATCTTCCAAGTTCCTTTCTTCATCCACTTCTTATTTCATTGTTATTTCCATTATAAAAAAATAACTCCAGTGTATTCTATATACTTTGATTTCATTATAAATATGGTACAACCAAATTCATAATTCTACCCATCCCTTGAATGACATGTCACCATACGTGCGTATGTACGACTTACCATCTCCACGTTGTGGTGTAATTGTTATTCAATACATTATTATTTGGATTGGTATAATAATGATGTGTAATTCACATAAATAATAAATATAACCTGATAAGTATTATGTATATATGATATACCATCCAATTATATATTATTTTAATATCAAAAAAAAGATATTGTCACTCATGCGTACGTACGGACAACCGTCTCCACGAACGTGATAGGATTCATTCGATATCATATCCATTCAAACATAATTCTCATTTGATGATTAAAAGTAATATTTAAGGACTTTATATCATTCTGGATAAGAATAAGATACATCATATCCATAAAAAACACGTCTTATGTAACAAAACATATAAAATAAAATCAGTAAGTGAACACCCGAAACGACGATAATACTAAAATATTATTAACAAAGTAATATTAAAGGATCATATATGATATAATAGTTATGTATACGATTCTTGTATAGTTTAATAACATTGATTTAACTATTATATAGGTGGTTAAACTACCCTCGACCATGGAAAAGTACAAGTTAAGGGTTTATTTTACAATCTATTCATTATCCGAGGTTTTTTATATGTAATTATCTACTGGGACCTCTTTATCATCCACATACATGTTTCTTAAAAATGTATTTCAAAACATTTTTACTATTTTAAAAAATATGGGTTAATTTCATTTATACCATTTTTTTACTTTTTATCAGAAGTTTATAAATGAATCTTTCAGTCGTTTTACAAACAATGTCCTTTTTAACCTTTTCGAAAAAATTAAGGTAAGAATGTCTTTTTTTAACATATACAGTGGGTGCGGCTATTTTCCACTGTTATAAAATAGTTGAAGCTTCCCTCAAAATCTTATAAGAATATTTTTAATGTAAATGGTTTATTTTATAATTATGTGACATATAAAAGATTTCAAAAAAAGATATATTTATCTCAAATAGTTTTTATTTTACCTATGTGAACATCCTTTGATGGATTTTAAGCTTATTTGAAGTTGATTTATTATGATGCAAAACTTCAATATAGTATTGAAGTTTTTTTAATATGTTTGACAGTAGATGTGTTATTTTTATACCATTCATGGTTTATGGAGAAAGTATTGACAATTCGTATGCTAGTTTTAATACGAATGTTTATGTTATGGGTAAACATGCTTATATGAGGAATGAATTGGACTTAATATGTGATGGGTGGAGCCCTCTATAGCTCCTTGAAGCATCGGTAGGTCTCATTAGAGAAACTAGTGTCTTGGTACAAGGCCTTGGATTAATTTTATTTGTAGTCTTGGCATAAGGCCTTGACTATGTGGTTATGATAATCGGGCATTATGCATTCCATCATTATGAAAGTGGTTATTGATATTGCAAGTGATTATTCGACTAATAGAATATCCCTGTGAATAAGTAAATGGAATTATTTCATTTTACCTTTTTCATATTATGCAGAAGTCATGTTTAAAATTATTTTTTTAGTTATACATTGCCTTAAATGTTTATGTTTATTTATGAATGTTTCCGCTATATTGTTATCCTTAATGAGCATCTGAGCTCACCCCATTCAATGTTTTATTTTTCCTAGGATGTGAAAAGTATTTTATGAATGACCTACAGAGATAGTATGAGGGGATATGGGTGTGGTATATGGAGATGAGATGTTGTTGTAGTTTTTCACTTTATGACGTAACGTAAACATTATGAATGTATCTTGTGTTTCCAAGGATACTAATCTAATAAGTCTTTCGAGACATAATCTTTTGTGATCATGCCAATTTTATGTAATAATGCATTGACTCTAGGTAACTGGTGTCGTGGCATTACAATTGGTATCAGAGGATGTTTAGTACGAAATTTGAAACCTAGATTTAGATAAACTCAGATTAGAGCACATAACCCTAAGATAGACTTTGAGGATTAGTTTAGAAGAGCTTTCCTAGAATTTTGGTATTGTTGAGATTTTGTGAGTTTTCCAAGAAATACATCCATATATGGATACGAGCAGGTAGAGGCGGCTCTGGCACAGATGTACCTAGGGGTAAAACCCAAAAACACCTCTTTGAGCTTGACTCGAATGAAAACCGGTGCACGACAACGGGCCTTGCATCACTCTTGGTTATGACACTCCTAGGAGATATGCTTAGGATAATTCTCATTTTCCATTCAAACCATTATGAAGGGTTTATTATTATATAATTCCTCAATGAAAACATTTTTTATGATTATGGATTATATCCATAAATAGTTCAATTTATGTTAAGTGTTTTACAAGTATGGATTTATGTATTTGGATTCATAAACAGGTCTAGTTTATGCCATTGTTTAATAATGGTGCCTAGTGGAAGGAATAAAAACCATATCATTGCATGAAATACTTGTAGGGATTTACCTCCTGCTCAAGATAAATATAGTGGAGCTGGTGATGAAATAGTTTTTGATCAGCTAATCAAAATACTGGGACAACTCACTTAGGTTATGAATAATAACCTTACCCATATAGAGCACCTTGATTCGCAGTGTGGAGGATCAATGTTAGATCACTTCATGAGGAAACAACCACCAAAATTCAATGGGGGTACAAATACACTAGTAGCAGAGCAACGGATAAATTCCATAGAGAAAATATTCCACGTCTTGGGGAGTAGCGAAAGGGAAAATGTTTTCATGACAGCTTATCGCCTCACTAGAGATACTGATCAATGGTGGTCATTGATTCATAACATGAAGGAAGATGATTAAGTATCAAATATGGGATTGAGGGAGTTTAATGATATTTTATTAGAAAAATACTTTCCTCATGACCATCGAGTGGATATGGAAAGACAATTTCAGAGTCTAAGGAAAAAGGAGGATGAGAATGTTGCAAATTATGAGTCTAACTTTACAAGGTCTGCAAGGCATGATGAAGATTATATACATAACCCAAAAAGTAATATTGATCGTTTCTTTGATGGGTTAAAACCATTTCTTCTTTGATCATTAGTCTCACAATATTTCTCATCGTACGAATATATTGTCTCATGGGATATCGATACATAAAAATAATTCTCAATGTCTTAGGACTTTAAAGAAAAGAAAGAGAAGAAGAGTTCAACTGATCAATCTGGAAATGCAAATAATGGGAAGAAGGGAAAAGGTGAATATCCATCCTGCAGTAGATGTGGGTTGAAACACCACAGTACTTGATTAAAAGGAATGGGAGTCTGTTACAAGTGTGGTGAAAAAGTCTACCACGATTGTGATTGCAAGGGGAAGAAAGAAGATACGGATGTTCAATGCTACAACTATATGGAGATGGTAAATTATGAAAAGGAATGTCATAAGCGTCCGGGAAACATACCTCAGAAAAGGCCATGGGATCAAGGCCAAGATTATGCTATCACTACTGATGTGGTAGAAACTCTGATAGACGTGGTGGTAGGTAATTTAATGGTTTCCTCAAATTTAGAAAATGCATTATTTGATTCTGTATCATCGCATTGTTTCATATCTTCCCAGTTTTCTAAGAAAATTATATAATTCCAATTTTATTTTACAAGGGTGTTGTTAGTTAAAAATACTAAGGGAAGTATCATCGTAATAATGTTTTGTGAGTCCATTACAATTAGAGCATATAAATGTTCTTTATCAGCTGATCTCATTGTCATACCTATGTTTGAGTTTGATATAATCCTCAGTATGGATTGGATTTCGGACCATGATGTGATGATTTGTTTTAAGAAGAATGAGGTTACAATTTTTGATGATAATGATAAGGAACGCCTTATCTTTAGAGAATAATCGTTACCATGTAATTATTATCTAGATCCACCCCAAGTAGCTCAACTTAATTCAATTATTGTGGAAGAAGAGAATGAAATGGATATGTGTGAGGAATGGAATGTTAAAATAGAGGATGTACCTATTGTGAGAGAATTTGATTATGTGTTTCCAGAAGATTTACTTGGACATCCTCCAGAATGAGAAATTGAGTTTTCCATTAATTTAATTCCTGGATCAAGGCCCATATCTAAGACCACTTATAGAATGGCCACTGTGGAATTAGTGTAACTTAAGAAACAAATAGAATAATTGAGTAATAAGGGATTTATTCACCATATTATTTCTCTCTGGGGAACCCCTTTCCTTTTTGTTAAGAAGAATGATGGATCTATGAGGTTATGTATCTACTACAGGGAGATCAATGAAATTACAATAAAGAACAAGTATCCCCTACCTCGCATTGATGGTTTTTTGACCAACTGCATGGAGCTCAATACTTTTCAAAGATTGACCTTCGATCTGGATACCATCAGTTGTGTGTGATGAAGGAAGACATTTCGAAGACATCATTTCGAACCAGGTACGTGCATTAAGAATTTATAGTAATTCCTTTTGGGATGACTAATGCACCCTATGTTTTCATGGATCTAATGAATAGAGTTTTCACGGAATATCTTGACGACATTGTAGTGGTATTTATTGAAGATATCTTGGTATAATACAAATGATATGAAGATCATGAAAATCACTTGCAGATTATATTGAAGACTCTAAGAAGACATAAATTTTATCGGAAGTTTAGCATGTGTGAATTCTGAATTCATGAGATTTATTTTTTTGGCCATATTGTCTCTAAGGATGTAATTTCCATTGATCATTCTATGACAAGAGAAATCCAAGAATTTCCCACACCGACGAGTATAACTGAGGTATGCAGTTTTTTTGGTTTAGCAGGTTATTATCGATGTTTCGTCCAGAATTTTTCCCAGTTGTCTAACCCATTAACAAAGCTCACACGTAAAGGGGTTAAATTTGTTTAGACAAAAGAGTGTGAAGAATCTTTCGATGAACTGAATAAAATTTTATTCAATGCTCCTATATTGACTCTACCATCGGGTAATGATTTGTTTGTTATTTATAGCGATGATTCAAAGAAATGACTAGGTTGTGTGCTTATGCAAAATGATAGGGTTTTTGCCTATGCATCACGACAACTAAAAATTCATGAGAAGAACTATCCTACTTATGATTGTGAGTTAGATGCTCTAATATTTTCATTGAAGATATTTAGAAATTATCTCTATGGTGAGAATTGTGAGATTTTTACTGATCACAAGAGTTTAAAGTATATTTTTCACAGAAAGAACTCAACCTGAGGCAAAGGAGATGGCTTGAACTACTCATGGATTATGATTTCATGATACACTACCACCCGGGGAAGGAAAATAACGTTGTAAATGCATTGAGTAGAAAAGATAATGGAGTTTTGGATAATATGAGAGTGGAAAAGGATCCTATATACATGGATATTGTAAAGATGGATATAGTAATAACCATGGAAGGTGAAACATCAATACTTTTTGGCATCCAAACCATCATTACTAAAAAGGATAAAGAGTTCTCAGACCGATGATGAAGAGTTTCAAATGATGATTAAAGATGTGAATGATGGGAGATTGAATGAATTTGCGTATGAATATAGAATTTTGATATTTGGGAAGAGACTTTGTGTTCCCGATATACCTGATGTAAAAAGGGAATTGTTGGATGATGATCATAGGTTTAATTTCATTATACACCCTGGTAGCACAAAAATGTATAGAGATTTGAAGGAACATTTTTGGTGGGACAACATGAAGAGAGAGATTACTGATTTTGTGTCAAGATTTATGGTTTGTCAACAAATGAATGTTGGAAGGAAACAACCTGGAGGAGTCATGCAACCTATTCCCATACCTGAGTGGAAATGGGATAATATCACGATGGACTTTTTCATGGGGCCACCAAAGGCTCCTAGAAGAGACGATGCAATATGGGTCATTGTTGATCGTCTTACCAAGTCAGAACATTTACTTGCTATAAGAGAAGATCTACCAATTGAACATCTAGAAAGACTGTATATTAATGAAGTTGTGAGACTTCATGGAGTACCCCTATCAATTGTTTCTGATCGTGATCCATGTTTTACATCAAGATTCTAAAAGAGTCTTCAGAAGGACTTGGATACAAAACTTCCTTTGAGCACAGCCTACCACCCCCAAAATGATGGACAATCAGAACAGACTATTCAAACCTTAGAAGACATGTTGAGATCATGCTCAGTTTACTTTCAGGGTATGTGGGATCAATATTTATCTCTGGTGGAATTTTTCTATAACAATTGCTTCCATTCAAGTATTTTTATGGCACCATATGAAGTGTTATACGGAAAGAGATGTCACACACCAACCTGTTGGGATGACATTGGTGAAAGAAAACCCATATGCCCAGAACTTGTGGATAAAACGATGGAAAAAGTGAAGGTAATCCAAAATCACATCAAAGCAGCTCAAAGTAGTTAGAAGAGCTTTTCCGTTAACTGAAGGATGGATTTGGAATTTCAGGTAGGAGATCATGTTTTCTTGAAGGTATCTCCATGGAAGGGAGTAATGAGTTTTGGTAAGAAAGGTTAAATTGAGTCCCATGGACATCAGACCTTTTGAAATTCTAGAATGAATTGGGGTTGTAGCTTACCGTTTGGCAATTCCGCCAAATCTCTCCAATGTTCACAATGTGTTCCACGTATAACAGTTGAGAAAATACATGCCTGACCCAACGCATGTACTCAACTATGAGGAATTAGAACTGGAACCCAGACATTCTTATTGCAAAGAGCCCATCTGGATTCTTGATATAAGAGAACAAGTACTGAGAAACCGGATGACTCATCTGGTAAACGTTCTATGGAGAAACCATAAGACAGAAGATGCAACATGGGAACCTGAGGAACTTATGATGAATAACCACCTGAGTCTTTTTATGCAGTAATATTCAAGAAATATAGAGGACAAAATTATCTGAAGGCGGGGAGAATTTAATACCCCAAGATTCCACATTACACTTCTCTTTGAATAATATAGTAGCATGTGTTATACGCAACATTGAGTTCTAACACACCCCACAACCAATCAAACTAGCCGTTATGAATAGTAATACCAACTTTTTGAAATTTTATAAATATTTTATTTCAAAATTGACTTCATTTTTGTATTCGGAAAATCAAAATTAGGTTAGGGTAAATTTTTGGTATTATTCTGAAAACGTTCAATTTTGGATGAATAGTGAAAAACACTAAGTTATAGTTTAAAACTGAATTTTTATTTAAATAATTATTTATTTTATTTAAATTTATTTAATTCATTATAGATACATAATACCTATATATGTTAAATTTAATTCATTTGTGTCAGTTTATAATAATTTTATATATATAACAATTTTATTGAACTTTTCACCGTCTTTTACCCACCTCCTATGAGAATTTTCAAATCAACATAAAACATAATTTTACCGATTTTGTGAGTGGAATTTCCAAAATCCAAGAGACATTGTTAATATCATGGAGTAAAATGTCATTCAATAAGAAAAAACTAATTTTTGGGGAATAGTAACTTTTTACTTAAATTTACCACAATTAAATGTAAATAGTTTAATTAAGGATAAAATGATATTATTATTACCCTAACACATGTCCTAATTCTATTGGAAAAGTATAATTTGACCCAAAAAAACATGAATAATAATATATGAACATCTTTTGTCCACTTGGATTAGATTAGGAAATTTATTATTATTTAATTCAAAGAAGAGTTAAAAAAGATAAAATCAATGTTTAATAACTAAGCATTTTTTAATATAGGGTTATACATAAGATAAATTCGATTTTAAATACTCATTAGAGAGATAGAAATATTTCATACATAATGATATTTTATTTATAATTTTTAGACATTAAATAATTTAATTTATTTGTGACACAATGATGATGCAGTAATTTCCTTATTAGTGAAATATTAAAATAATTGATTTGATAAATACCCAAATAAATATAATTCGCAACTTTTAATGAATTCCAAAAATTTTATAGTTCAATATGGCATGTTAGGGTTGATTAAATTAATTAGTTTTTAAGTGATAATGCTTTTATGAATTTATCAAAAACAAAATACCAAATAGAGACAAAATTGAAATAAAAGAGTTTTTAAAACAAATATTATATTATTAATTTATATTCAATTCCTAAAAATCTAACGTGTGGACAAGAGACTTATATAATGATATGTGTATTATGAATAATCTACTGGGGGTACTCTTGGTTGTTTATAGTATGTTTATTATCCATATAATATAAAAATACAAAGAGACATGGAAAATGTGAAACTAATTAACTAGGAGTTAAAACTAAAAGATAAGGTTAATATAGTAACCCAAACCAGTCTAAAACCTATTTTTAGGGTGTTTTTCGATCCATACCCACCTTAACCTTTAAATAATCCTCATTGGAGCCATTACTAACCGAATATGACTTTATTATAAAATAATATTTCTAGCTTTTCCTAAGGTGCCCCTCACCCCTCTTATAAAAGGGCACTCCCCCTAATCTCAATTTCACACCTTCAAAGCCATTTGGCTCAGCCAAAACCTACCCAAATATCCTCCCAACTTCCCTCACTTCAGCCTATAGGCCTTATTTTGATCATAAAGCCAACATATGAAGCCCTTTTGATCAAATCAAAAGGAAGAACCCGAAGAAGACTTAATGTTTTCACCATCCTCTTTCAAGTTCTTTTCTTCTTCCACATCTTATTATTTTTTATATACATTTTAAGATAATAAATATAGTATATTCTATATACTGGGATGTTATTATAAATATGATACACAACCATATTCAGTATTCTATTCATCCCTTGAATGACATGTCACCATACATGCATATGTACCGCTTATAGTCTCCACGTCGTGGTGTAATTGTTATTCAATACATTTTTATTTGGACGGGTATAATAATGATGTGTAATTCATGTAAATACTGAAAATTAGATGATAATTTTTCTGTATTTATTATATACCATCCAATTATATATTATTTTAATATCAAAGTAATGATATTGTCGCTCGTGCGTACGTACGGGCTACCGTCTCCACGAAAGCGATGAGATTCATTCCCTATCGTATCCATTAAAGAATAATTCTCATTTGATGAATAAAAGTAATTTTTAAGGACTTTATATCATTATGGATATGAATAATATAAAACCTATCAATAAAAACATGGCTTGTGTATCAAAAAATATAAAAGAAAACAAGTAAGTGAGCATCCGAAACGACGACAATACAAAAATATTATTAAGAATGAAATATTAAAAGATCACATATGATATCATATTTATGTATATGATTCTTTTATAATTTTATATAAATGATTTAACTATTATACAGGAGGTTAAACTACCCTCAACCAAGTAAAATTACAAGGTAAGGGTATATTTCACAATCTCTTGATTATTCGAGGTTGTTTATACATAATTCTCTACTAAGACCTCTTTATCATCCACATCCATGTTTCATAAAAATGGATTTCAAAAAATTCTTACTATTTTATATAATATGGGTTAAATTCATTTATACCTTTTTTTTACTTTTTATAAGATGTTTATAGAGGAAACTTTCCATCGTTTTCCAAAAAAGGTCCTTTTTAACCTTTTCGAAAAATTAGGGTAACAATGCCTTTTTTTAACTTATATGGCACGTGCGGCTATTTTCTGCCATTATAAAATCGTCAAATCTTACCTTAAAATCCTATAAGAAAATTTTGAAATTAAATTTTTTATTTTATAATTATGCGACTTTTAAATGATTTCAAGAAAAGAGATATTTATCTAAAATAGTTTTGATTTCCTTTATGTCAACATCCTTTGATGGATTTTAAGATTATTTGAAGTTGATATATTATGATAAAAAAATTCCACATAGTATTGAAGGTTTTGTGATATGTTTGACTGTGGATGTGTTATTTTTATACCATTCATGGTTTATAGAGAATGTATTTACATTTTATATGCTAGTTTTAATACGAATGTTTATGTTATGTTTAAACCTATTCATATCCGGAATGCATTGGACTTAATAAGTGACAGGTGGAGCCCGCTATAGCTCCTAGATGCATCGGTAGGTCTCATGAGACTATCTTTTGTCTTGGAACAAGGCCTTGGAAAAATCTAATTTTTAGTCTTGGTACAAGTCCTAGACTATGTGTTTATGATAGTCTGACATTATGCATTCCATCATTATGAAAGTGGTTATTGATATTTCATGTGATTATTCAACTAGTAGAATATCCATGTCAATAAGTAAATGGGATTATTTAATTTTATATTTTCCATATTATGCTGAATTTCATGTTCAAAAGGCTTTCGTTTGAGTTATACATTACCTTAAATGTTTATATTTATTTATGAAAGTTTCTGCTATATTGTTATCCTTACTGAGCATCTTAGATCACCCCTTTCAATGTTTTATTTTTCCAAGTATGTGAAGAATTATTTTATGAATGAAGTATAGGAATAGTATGAGGGGATATGGGTGTGGTCCATGGAGACAAGATGTTGTGGTAGTTTTTCACAGTATTATGTAATGTAAACATTATGAATGTATCTTGTGTTTCCAAGGATATTAAACTAATCGGTCTTTCAAGACCTGATCTTTTGTGATCATTCCAATATTATGTAATAATTAACCGAATCTGGGTAACTGGGGTCGGGGCTTTACATAAACAGCCATCTGGGTTTTTTTTTCTACTTTGGATATAGCCATATGATTTCATTTATGGAATTTATTGGTTACACTAATTTCATGTTGTTATTTATTGATATTGGAGATGACATTCATATTATGATAAATGAGGATAATAATTTGTATTCATTGGTGATTGATATTATAGGATAGGTTAAAAATTTCTGGAAACATTATTATCTCACCGAGAAGTGTTGTCCTTTTATCCATTAGAGGTGTATATAACGGTTTTCTATAGATTCATGGAGGTGTTTCCATATGTTTTCTCTAAGGAGGTTGCGATTTTAACCCCTAGATGTGATATCAATTTTGGTATAGAGTTATAACCTAATGAATCTTATATTTTTATGGATTACAATCAGATGTAACCGTCTGATCTATGGGGTCGAGGGCCCTATATTGATGATTTAATATAGAATGGATTCTTCTGACCCAATATGCCTTCATGGAGATCTATAATATTATTCTCCAATAACATAAATGGTGCAATGAGGTTGTATATAAAATACCAACATATTAATTATATGGAGATTAAAAACCATAAACCATTCCTTATTATAGAGGATATAATTAATTAATCAAAGGGATCCATCTGGTTTCCTAGGACTGATCTATGATCTTATTGGAACCAAGGTTTTTCACATTTGTAAAAGGATTGTTTTTTGTTTGTTTTCAATCCTCAATGGATTTCTCAAGTTGTGTTAAGGTATAGTGATATTATGGTGTAGGTGTATTTAGTGTTTAAAATGAATGTATTTAAAAAAGGGAAGTGTTTTGTGAAGATTTGAGTCTTCATGAAGGCATCAGATATATGGTGTCATGGAGGAATTAAGGTTCATGAAAGTAGTTTTAAAAATAATGGATGATGTGTAATGGATTGATGGTATGTTAGATGACTATTATAAGCTTCTCCATTGGGAAATTATCATTGTAGATTCATAAATAAAATAAGCATTTTGAGCATGAATGAAGAGGTTCACAAAAAAAACATGGCGCAAGATTGAATGATTTGTGAATGAGGTGTTTCCTATTAATAGTTGACCACAGATATTCTGATGCATGGAAAGAATTTAATTGAATCAATTATATTTCATGAAAGTTTAATTCTTGACATATTCGGAACTCTTTATGAACTGAAACATCACAAAATGAATGGATAAGAAATAATTGACACAATTATATTTCAAGAAAATGAGATTCATGAAGACTGAAAGATTCACTATTGTTTTAGGTTCTAGTATATATGGGATATTCAAGATGTCTTGGAGATTCGTGAAATTATGTTGGTTCTTGAAAGCTAAAACATATTTTTAACAAAAAGGTGGTTTCATGAAGGCTAGGAGAATTGCGAATCGTAGTCTTGAAAATATGGTTTGAATGAACAATGCATTCAAGTGCATAAATTCAGGAATATAGTGAAAATATAACTTCATTCTAATTAGTGAAAAATTATTATATTCTTAATCTATTGATTTTACCTTCATGGCGATAAACTAAGAAAAAATTCTCTCGAGGAAGTGAGAAAGGGGTATTCATCCGAAGTGATCTAATTGAGAAAGAGTGAAATCCAAAAAATTATGGTAAAGAAAATGGGCCAAATACATTTTCAACATATCTTAAAAAATTTAACCCACAAAACCTAGTAATTCTTAGTGGATTAAGGTATTAACTATTCACTATCAGCGTATTCTCCTTGAACTGGACCATAGTGGTGAACCAAGTAAAACTATTGTACCATGCTTATATTTGTACATATGGACATTAAATATTTTCATGATTCCATCAGACATGTTTAACATGTTCCTACCAGCATGGGGATAAGATCCTACTCATTGCAAGAAAACATTGATACCCTAAGCCACGCATCCCCTCTCACAGTGTTCTATGTCCTAAAGGTGGTATCAAAGGGTACAAATATTAGGTTATAAATCTATCCTATGAGGTTTTTCACTTGGAGAATTCAATGAATATTAGGGCAGTTCCCATATATATGGAAGAAAGTTATAAATTTTGAATAATTAAATGAGATATCATCTATAATATCATGTAATGGATGTTCTATATTACAAATTTAAAGTGATTCGGGTTATTAATGTCATAGGTCTGTCTATAATTGGAAAAGATAAGAAAATACTTGATGTGGAAGAAAATGCTAAAAATAGTTTTACCAGAACACTATCTTATAAAATTTATTTAAAGGTGATGAGATACACTAAATCCATGTCTATGTGTGAGAAACTATAAAATATACATGAAGGTGATAAAAAGTGATGCGGTCCAAACTTAATGTTTTTCGAAATTAATAGAATGATCTGAAAATGCATACATATAAAAATGATGATAACATCTTTAATTGTGTTACAAAAGTTGTTGGAGATTTTTGATGGTTTAGGGAATAAATCAATGATATTTAAATTGTGGATAAAATATAAAGAAGGCTACCACCTCTATATAATAGATAATTTCCTCCCTTGAGTAATGATATACTTCTAAGATTTTTATTGATGATCTTTTAATCATTCTGGTGGTTTATGAAATGAGAGTCAAACTATAAGATAAAACGATCCAAGTAATCATGGAAATGACATTAAACTCCATTTAAAAAGGTGTATTTTCCATATTTAGTGATGATGAAGATGATGTGGATGACTATATTCTTACATTATTTCAAAATAATTCACGATAGGAAAAGGAATATTTTACGAAAATATTCCTTAATATTGTTATCAAATGGTTAAAGTAGGGAATATTTCTACTTGGTGCTCAAGAAGATTTGATGATGTTAAAAGCGAATAAGAAATTTTGTATAGGCATTCAAGGAAGTTCCCGCAAAAGGGAGGCTTTAAATAAGGAATGAAATTATATTTATAGAGATTCTTCTATAAATGGAAACAAGATAATAATTAATTTTTGGAGGATTTAGATCCAGTGATTAAATCATTTATCTAAGAATTCATGATGTCTATAGTTGATAAGGTAGAAACTATTAAATATGAACATAATAAATTAAATTGTGTTATACATCTCATGGGGTATCTTCAGGGTTATCTTTATGGGCTTCATTTTCAATGAAAGAAAAATAAAATTTTTGGATCTATGTTGAATGAGTCATCATAGTATGTGGACTAGCTTCATGCATAGATCGATCGACTGTAGAGAGAGGCAAAAGAAAATTTGAACACTCTTAATTTCTTGGAATAAGTGGTGGAGTTTAAACATAGGATAGAAGAGTTAAAAAAATTCAGTAATGAACTTAAATTTATAATGGTGTAAATTTATATGACAGTTGAGTTCCTTGAATTAGAAGGTGATTCATTAAGGAGTAAATTAGAGACTAATTCAAAATCAATAGAAATGAAGAAGAAATTATAGTTTGGAAGGTTTTTATATGCATGTCTCTTAGAATTATGTAAACATCGATATGAAAGAGTAGATAAATCCAAGAATGATCAAGGTTATAATTTTTTTTATATGTGGAATAGGATGTGAAACAGAAATATAAAATTCATGAAAAGGAATGAGAGAAAAAAAGAAATGAAGAAAGTTGGGAATATCACAGAGGTTCCGGATAACATAATAGAGAATGATTTTAACATAATAGATATTATAGATAAAAATAATCCCCAATTATACATAGAGTATCTTTGGTCAAATACATATACAAAATAAGGGTACATGTAGAGGAATGGAAGTGAGAGGATATTTCCTTTTATGTAATGTATTGTTTTTTGTTTTTAGCCTATACCATGTCATACTTCGAAGAGGAAAGTAGCTCTATGGACAGAGAAACACTCGAAAGTAAATATATGATAATGATACTATATTATTCATCATATAGATGAAATAATTTGTATGGATTTTTTTCAATGTTCTAACATTTAGCTTTAATTTTATTCATTATAGGTAAAAGAAAGGTGGAAAAAATAAAAATAGAACTACGAGACATGACAGTACCGATCAAACATGTATAGTTACCCTTGGAAATATTAATTCTACTCCAGAATAAGAATGTGAGTATTATTAAACCATTCATGTTGAAAATATATTGGAATTACCACCATTTTCATCAACTCAATTAGATATATCGTGGAAGGAAAAGAAGAAGATTGAGAAAGCCAATGTGGTAGAAATTATTGTCAAAACTACAAATAGTCATAACACCTAGATTCTTGATAGTGAATTCTCATTCTACATGACTATAAATATATATTGTTTTGTAAAATTATAAGATAAGTGTTTCTATAATAGTGAGGTTATGCAATTATGGTTTCTTAAATTCAAAGGTAGTGGAAATATAGAGTTAGAAAAAGATGATCTAATAAAAACAAATATACTTTACATGGATGGATTGCATCACATTATCCTCCCTGAGAGTCAAGTCTATTACATAGGATGGGTAGTGACATTTATTCATTAGAGGGTTCACCATAAAGGGGAATAAATTTAGTACTCTTGTGAAATAATGTAGGAAAAATGGTAATTTGTACCACGTGTAAAATAAAGAAAACACTTTTCATTAATAATTTAAGAAGAATAAACTCATGAAACTTGATGTTAGGCCTCCTTAATCAAAAAAGTATGGAAAAATGGATAGTCCAAGGTACATTATTGAAGTCCCTGATCTGAAATGTGATTAATAAAAGGAATTTTATTCTTGCATGTTGGAATAGATGGTCTAGAATTCTAATTGTACAAGAAACAAAAGGGCATCAAATCTACATTATCCTATACACAAAGATTTGTGTGGTCCAATAAATTTTGTGAGCACATATGGGGAGCATTACTTAATTATTTGTATTGATGATTATGTATAATGACATGTGCTATTTTTATATAGTGCAAATTGAATTAGATTGAATACATGAACAAATATCTTCAAATAGTTAAGAATGAAACTAGTCGTGTAATCAAGATATTACAGCCAGACAATGGAACATAATTGACATCCATTAAATTTTAAAATTACCTAAAAAAATGGGATTAAGAATGAGGTGTCTTTAATAAGATTACCTGATCAAAATGGGATCATTTAATGTAGAAATTCATAGGTTAATAATATTCACAGAACTATGTTAATTGAGAGTTTTGTTTCATGTAATTACTTGAAATAAGTTGTTCATATTGGCATGTACACTCAGTATTGAACATGGATATTTATAGGAGAGTACACGACATTATATGTGATTTGGAATGCAAGAAATCCCTTAATAATGTATATTCATGTTTTTTGATGTAAATGTTCCATCCAAAATAAATAAGTCAAGGAATGTTTTTAGATTTTGTAGATGAGGGAATATTATTGGGTTACTAAATGAGGAGTAAATCATACAAATTATACAATAATCATCCTAGAAATATTATGGATGGAAATGACGTTAATATAATTAATGATATAAAATGAATAAATTGAGTATCTGATATGTTGAGATGATTTAAGATGAATAAGAAATTGGGAAAGAGACATATTGAATAACAAAAATTATGGAAGGCTTGCCTAAAATTCAGTGTTCCCAAAATGATGATGATTCATAATTAAAATCAATAGCCTAAAATATTAATTAAAAAAATATATCATAATATCATTAGAGAAATGGAAGAGTGGAGGTTTAGCATTCCAAAATCATTTGGTATTCGAGAGAACCTATACATACTAGTATAATCCGGAATGAAGAACATAATTCTCTCTTATCAATTGTGGAACAAACCGTATTTAGAGAAGTAGAAAATAATGAATCATGGGTTAAGAAAATAAATGAAGAACAAGACCAGATTGAAAAAGGATAGATATGAGATATTTTCAAGAGACCATAAAATCAAAATGTTATTTAAAAAAATTGGATAATCAAAAGAAAATTCAACGATATGAGAAGTGTTATTAGAAACAAGGAACGCTTTGTTTGTAAAGGATATGCATATATTGAAGGCATTGATATCGAGGAAACATTTTCTTCCGTAGATTGAATGGAGTTGATTAGGTTTTTCCTAGCAATGTAAATTCAATGAGTGTACAATGTTTATCGATTTGAGGTCAAAATGGAATTATTAAATGGATTTCATGAAGAAGATGTCTACAATGAACATCCAGTCGGATTTATAATTGGAAAAGATGAAACATGGGAATATAGATTACAAAATGATCCTTATAGTCCAATAAAATCACCATGAGGACGGTATTATTGATTAGATGATTATCTGAAGAATCTATAATTTAAATTTATATGTGTCCATCATAATCTATGTGTGGTGAATTATCAAGGATATCAATTTATGGTTCTTTTGTATGTGGATGATATTGTATTTTGTGAAATAATATATGGATGAGTGGAAGAATTCTCTAATAATATGAAATCACAATTTTAAATTTTCATTATTGGTGAAATCAATTTATTTTTGGTGCAGTATATGATTCAAAAGAATGACTACACCTTCATTTATCAAGAAGAAAAGTATTTAAGAGATATTATAAGGAAATTCCACATGCATGACTCCAAACTAATGTTAAATGAGATTTTGGATGGGAAAGAAAGAAAGAAAAACTTTGGGAAATTTTTGGATCCCACCTTTTATAGGAGAGTCATTAGAATATTATTATACTTTTATAAAATATATACAGATATAATCTTTGTAAAATATTTTTTGGCTCACTTCTAATGTAATGTGAAGGAGGAATATTTCATATTAGTTTAAATAATTGAAATACATATTCTATGTAATCTAAAAATTGGATTCTTCTTTTTTGTAGAAAGAGGTAATGAATTCTTGGAATTTTCCTATGTTTAATGGGTTGGAGATGTGGTGTATTGAAAGTCCAATTGTGGGGGTGCATGATTAATTGGGAACAAATCTGTGCGATAGTTGAGTAAGAAACAAGAAAGTGTTTATGTTAGTAAGGCTGAAGGAGTGCAAATCTCTATTACAAAGGCATGAAACTATCTTTTAAGGGGAAAGCAACTACTAACTAATATTGGTGGGGAGTTGGAACAACTGATGGTGATTCACAATGACAACTATAGAAAAATATATCTAACAAAAAATCTAGTTCCACACTCTCATACAAAACATATTGAGAACAAATCTCACTTAATCAAAGGAAAATTTAAACAAGGTGTGATAAAAATGGGTGTTTGAACTAATAATCAAGTGGGTGAAATCCAAACCCAACCTTTTTAAACCCCAATATTCAATAAACACCAGTATATCCTTAGTGTTTATCCTCCTCCCATTTAATGAATAGGTTACAATTTATCCCTTCCCCAATTTGTGTTAACTTTTTTAATCGGTTTGTAGATACGATGTAGGTATTTATGAGTTATATGACTTTGGGGGATTTTTTTTGTATTCAAATGAAATATTATAGTTTTTTTGGGTTTACTTCTGAAGGGGATAATGATATTCAATGAATTTCATGAATGGTAGACAGGTCTGTGGTCTATCAAGGCATGATAATCATTTTCCACTCTAGTTTTCTACATTAATTCTTACTCACATAGACTTAGAGTGATGTATGAGTTATTCTATGTCTATTAGGTTTTTATTGAGGCTAGTTATTTATTGAATTTATCTATAGATATATAAGAAACCAAAAGGTGAAAATTGTTGGAACCAAGGTTTTTAAGTGGTGGAAACACGTTGTTTTTTTATTTTTATCAATCCATGATGTTTTGATCGATGGATGTGAAATCTATGTGATCATACAATATAAGTGGATTCATTGTTAATGTGGAACCATTTCCAAGTGTTTCCCAAATTTTTAGAGCTCAAATTTTGGTGGAAGTATTAAGCATTTTTAATGATGAATTTCTATGAATGTCTTTATATAAATATGTAAAAGACATGTATTTCAAAAAATTTGTTGTTTCGTGAATATGTGGATCTTCATGGAGGCTTATTTTATCAAGTATCAAAATGGTATGAAGCTTTGATAAAGAGGTTTCATAAATAAATCTTGAGGAATGATCATATGTTGGTATGTTATGCGACTATGAGAAGCTTCACAAACAATAATATTTCACTATAGCTTATCAATGAAATGGATCTTCATGAAAATCGATGAAGAGGTACATTACAAAGCCTTAGTGATCCTATGATATTATCTAATTAGGTTTTTCCTATAAATTGGTGATCATGTTACTTTTCAGGCATAGATAAAATTTCAAAAAGTGAGAATAACTCAGATTTTATGAAGACTGAATTATTCATGAAATATGAAATCATCATGATCTAAAGTGTCATAAAAATTATGGGTTTTTTTACCCAAATTAATTTCATAAAACGTAGTTTCATGAAGGCTGAGATACTCCAGATTTCATAGGGTTCTAGAAAGTCTTGGAGAATCATAAAGGTTGGGAGCTTCATGAATGTATATTGGTTTGCTAAAACTAATATTTTTTTGAAACATAATAGGGGGTTTTATGTCTAAGAGATTCAAGAATAGTATTATTGACATCTTGATTGATTTAATAGTGCATTAAAGTGCATCAATTTAGTACAATGGTTCTATAAGAGTCTCATGCAATCTGGGAAATGCATTATATTCTCAATCTATTGATGTGACCTTTTAGTCGATTAACCACATAAGACTTCTCCCAAGGCAGTAAAAAAGGGGGATACAAAGGATGTGATCCAAGGGAGGCAGTGTTTTATCCCAAAATTTTTTGTAGAGGTAGTGGTCCTAGAATTAAGTGACCATGTCTAATCAATTACAATTCACAAAAACTAGTGAATCATAGAAGATTTATTTATGACCAACACATTTTTTGTGTGTGATCCTCGGACGATCCATTAGTGGTGAACCATGTAAGATTATTTTTTGGACTATATATTTTTTAATATGGGTGTTTAATATTTTCATGATCCCATAAAATAGGTTTAACAAGTTCCAACCAATTTTTGGACAAGACTCAACTAATTGAAAAAAATGTTTGTACCCCAATTTACCCCTCCCCTCACAGGGTGTTTTAATGTCCAATAGGTTGAGATATCCCCAGTTGATATTAAAATATAAGTATATCCTATAACATATTTTTGGATAATATTATTTTAACACTGAGTATGTGTTTATTTCATTCTATGTTAGGATTTATTTAGCTATTTTTCTAGGACTCATGAACTCCATCTTACCAGAGTTCATAGACCAGTTTATTATAGTGTCTATTTGAGACATGCCTGTATAATTGAGGGCATAGGAGAGATCTGTTGATAATCAAATTGGGTTTTTGACATTTACATAGAACCAATCTCTTAATTTAATGTTTTGAAAGAGTAATTTTCAAAATTTAGATGTGTATTTCCATGGAATTTGTTTGGCTCTGTAGAGAATAAGAGTCGATAATTCAATATTAATTATTCTTATTTTTTAGGAAGTACGAAAGAATGTTTCATAGGTTTCTAGCTTTTTGGTATTGTGTGATATTATTAGAGTTATGTATCTAATTTATATTATATTTCATGCCCATTAACATTCATAAAAAAGCTAAACTATGCATTCATTTAGATTGATTGCTTTAAGAGAACATTCAACTACCTGAAGGAGATGTTTATCAGCACTCCCATACATGAGCTTCATAAAGAGGGAGTATTGTTTTAGGTTTTTGATGATGCCACCCATATCATGTTGGACTTTTTTTAATATATAAAATATTTGATTTATCATATGGGTCTATCTATTTACATCCTCATGAGAATAACTATTAAACCCATGATCCTGTGATGGTGACACTAGTTTTTTTTCTCTAAGGTTATGGTCAAAATACATCATTAGTGATTTCTTAGGGTTATTCAAGGATCACAAGATCCGAATCGAATTTTTCACTTAATAATATTTGAATTTATAACAGCAACAATGTATGGAGTTCATGAAGGACTATGAATTTTTTATTTCTATACCACGTGAAAGGGGAATATAAATAGTGATTCGCTAAGGATAAACTCATAGGGATATGTTTTTTTCTAATGAAGATATGTATGGATAGGAATAGAGGATCATATAATAATTAAAATTTATGAATAGAAGCATGGTGGTAGGGGTTTCATGTTTCAGATCAAATTTTAATCTTCCTTGATACACGAGGTGGAGGATTCTTAGAGGGGAGACTTAGTGGTGGATGTGATGTTAGACCATGTCATCATTTGAGATGGTCCTATGGAATGGTTGATAGATGAATACAATCAGATTGTTTTAATGGAAGGTTTTTTAATATATGAGATGTGGGAGGAGGTTCTTTATATTTTTTATAGCTCATAAGTTTTAATGAATCCAAGTGTATATTCGATATACCATGATATTAAAAGTGGTATTTAGTGTCCTAGAATAAATCTTATAGGGGTACAATTAATATCCTGACACCGAGAATACCTAGAGGTGAAAGAAAATTATTGTGTTCAATGTGGATTATTACAACCATTAAATGTATCCAAGCGGAAATGAGAGGACATATTGATGGATTTAGTCACTTGTTTACATCGATCCTAGGTAGGATTTGACGTTATATTTGTATTTTCTGATTGGTTGATGAATTTTTCTCACATATAAATGATTATGAAGATGGTAACTATGCATTATCTAATGTGTAAGAACCCGTTTTTTCACTCAGGTATGAATTTTTAGTCTAAATCTTTACTTAAAAACTAATTTAGATGCCTAATGTGTTAGAAAAGGTTATGAGGGTGTCAGGGGCTTCTTTAGAGCTAAGAACACCTCTTTTTGGGAAAACATGCCAAGATACACAGTTTCCGCACAATTAGTGCATGTTTTGACTAACCGTATAGATTGTGTTTTGTTTTAAAGGGTAACATCACATAGTTATCACACAGACTTGTAGACAGACCATGCGAGCTCCTCTTTTTTCCCAGGTGACTGTGCATGGGCAGTACAGGGTTTGGTCAAACCGTGCAGAGGAAGATTATTTTGGTAGAACCATCTCACATGGTTTTTGAATTGTTTGAAAAATCATGCCGACAAACTGTGTGTGGGTTAATAACATGTGTAAAATTTCTAAAATTCCCTTATTGATCAATTAATCCCCCTTCCTCCCTAATAATTGTTTGTGTGGGATTAACATTTTTCTCTCTTAATTTTGGGGTTTTTGAAGATCCAAACATGGAATAAAGTGATCTTCTTCTTCTATTATATGATCAAGCTTTCGTTCAACACGTTTGATGCGCAAAGGTATGTAATCGAGTTCCCTTTTGTCATTCTTCAACTCTTTCACTGTCAACCTAGATATCACCTTGTGGGAATTTCCACCTTTCTTAGAACTACTCCGATATAAGGCAAATCATGGGCCGATACCAAAGGAGAAGGATGGCACAACCCTAAGGTTGGTGGTCTATAACATAACCTTAATGTTCGTTGAATTTGGGATATTCGTGTGGGTCCACCAGTTTCATTTGAAATTATTTCTTGAATTAACTTTTCTTGATTATACTCATTATAATCATATGGTTATGCAATTTACAAATATGTGATTAGTTGTTAGTGGTTACTCCCACAAATAAATTCGCCTCATGTCGAAGGTTATGCCATATTTTGGTTTTTAGTGTTTTGAAACATTTTAGCGACTATCTGGGTGTGCCTTTGACTGATCTTTATAAAGGTGAGAGTCTTATAATAAATGGATTGTTGTAAATGATAACTGCATAGTGGAATTTACCCTATATTCTCCCCACTTGACCCGCCTAATGTAAGTGCAGACAAAGTTTTGTTAAATGTGAAATATGAAATGTAAAATGGCAAGTATACTAAGTATATAACATGGCCTTATTAAATGAGATTTAATAAAGGTTTCATGTCCGTAGCACCCCTATCCATGTACATGGAAGGTAAAGGAGTGAACCTCAATAATTGAATAAGCCTTAATGACTAACTATGACTTCATTAAATGGTTGTAATGCTACATGGCATATCCACACTAATGGAAGACATGATTTGGACCAATGGTTTCAACTATACCAGACCTATCCACACTAATGGAAGGAAAGACATGAACCAAATGAATTATTACATGACTTTGTTTCCCAATATGAATGGATAGAATTGTGCTCGCCTTGGATTCTGAGAGGAGAATACATGGGGTCTTGAGAACCCCATTCCAGTTCATGGATACGGTTTTCTTAGGTTGATACCCACCTAGATTCCGGTTCTTTTCTATTCATTAGATGCCTAATATACTACAGTTGGGACCCTTATTATTCTAGGATACTTCGAATACACTCCCTGGATGCAGAATGGACAAGAAGGTTCCTTGATACAGTCCTTGGACCTAGTCCTTTCATAGCCCTGTTTTACCTTGGATTCACTCCTTGAACTCATTAGGCACCTTATTATTGAATTCCATGGATTACACTCTTAACCCTTATCTATACTTAGATATTACTGATTTTTCTTTCCGTGAGTCTATGTTACCTGGGTTTTTACCATGAAACTCCCTCACTGGATATCATTGACTGATTTCCTTGTTACGTCTTGGGACATTCACTACATATACTGTCACGAGATGATGTCACTGTTGGCTATGCCTCACGCGAACTATTAAAATAACATAGTAATTTATTATTTAATGAATTAGTTACATGTTAACACACCAGCCAAGGCTATAGAGGGTACATAGTTATTTAGTAATTTTGTAATGCTTTCTTTACTTTATATATATATATACATGCCTACACACTGTTGTATTCCATTACACATGCTGGATGTTATAGACACCGTTGGTGGTGGCCCACTGAGATTTATCTCACACCCTCTTCAGGCACCATTTGGTACCCAATGAAGATTACATGGTTGCAGGTATTGACAAAGGGAAGAATGCAAATTCCAATACTTGATTGTGTGCTGATAGGATAGAGCTCAATAGATGGTGATTGAGTAGGATCTTGGGATGCTTGGAGTATTATTTGTTTTCTTTTACCTTGTGGAAAATTTTATGCCAATTGTCTTGTATCCATGCTTTACTGATTTCTACTAACATTACATTACATCATCACTGTTCCAATTGATACATTTTTTGTTATTTTTCCTTATCTATTGCATCAGTTTACTTCCACTATTTATTCACATTTCTTATGCTATTTATTATTCATTTATATCCCTTTGGCATTTCTACACACTTCTAATAAGGGCATAGTCTTCCCATCGACTCACCCTAGGCCTTTTCTTCTAGTCGGTAGCCTATGATGTTCGGGAAGATGCACTTGAGGCCATGTGGCCCACCGGTCTCAGGGCACCCGTTAAGTGGCATCAAGGTCCGGGTCATCACAAAGTTGTATTAGAGGACTTTATTTACTTTCTTGACTATTTGGAGACAATAGATTGCAGAATAGGAATCCTTGTGACTTGGTCATATGTTGTTCTTGGGCTTCACGAACCCATGTTCGGGGTAAAAGAGAAGTTATCCACAATACAATTTTTGTTATATTTTTCCTATGACAGTTGATATTATTTCACTGTTGGGTGACTCACATGTGGTGTCGTGTTGTTGATTATTACTCTATTGTAATTTATTTCATACTTGTCTTGATGATATAATTGAAAGGTGTATTTCTACATGCATAATAATAGGAACCTAGAATTCACATTTTATGCATATAACCATGTCATATCGGTGCCTTTAACTACTTTTCATTTCATGATATGACTGTGAGTGTTGATTGATGTTGTGATTGTTTCTTTTACTTCTATTACTTTGGCTTCGATTGAGTGATTTCCTGTCAATTCAGGATGTGTATGGGCCCTCATGGGTTGGAATGAGTAATTTATTGAGTCAAGCTATTATACTATAAGTAAATGGGTAGTGTTTTTTGTGATATTTGTATGGGAACTCATTCATCGGAAATGACTATCCATTATAAAGTAAATACTAAAATCTAAAATGAATTGGTTTCACATCCTTATCCCGCCTTTTCATGTTTATGAAAGGTAAATGAATGAACCTAAGAATTAACATTAAAATGACATAAAACATATAATTTAGAACTTATTAACACCATTCCATCTAAGAAAGTAGTTTGAGTTTTATTCCTTGGGTAGTGATTTTTCTTACATTCAACTTCCATTAGTGATGATATCTCCTTGCTTCTAAGCTTGTTCTAAGGTGCATTCTTGGAATTTGTAGACCAATGCTACCAGGGAATAATTATGTCATTTTCCAAGATAGTGGTGACGACCATGCTCCAGACATGGTGGGCCCTGAGCCAACTGTCTTACTTCCATGAGTGCCACTTGAGGAACCACCTATTGTACCTAATCTGGGCACTTATTCCCAAGTATGTGATTACATTTGATGTAGTCCATGAAAGGTGCTCCATAGTTTGCACCTACAATGGTAGATCTAACCCATGAGTTCCAGCAGTAGTATCATTCTATGTTTTGAGGGGATGAAAGATCACAAGATGTTGAGTATTGGATAGAGGCCATGGTGTCTATCATTGAGCATGTGGAAATTCCTCTAGTGTGGAGATTCATGCTTGCTACATACATTGTTCGGGATTCGGCCAAGAATTGGTGGGATGTCGTTACCTAGGCCGGACATCATCAGGTCATGTTATGGGTTTACTTCCACACTATCTTCTATGATAATTTCCTTCCTTAGTCACTGAGAGCTGACAGAGCCAGAGAGTTCATGCATATCGAGTATGGTTCTATGTGATTTATGGAACATTCAACACATTTCCCTGATTTACAGTGCTATTCACCCCATCTAGCCGGTGATGAGCTTTTTCATGCTAGACATTTTGAGGATGGGATTCAGTACGCCATCCAAACTAATGGGGATTTATTTTCACTTCCTACCTTCTCTGCTATAGTTGACTAGACTGTTATCACTGACCATAACCTGAGGGATAGAGCGAGTACCAGGATTAATGGATCAGTGTCGCGTCAGGCCAGTAGTTCTTCCGGTAGTAAGAGACGTTCAATTGAGGTTTATTGGCATTGCTGTGGAATCCAGAGTATCCAGTTTTATAGCTATGTAGTGTGTCATTATTGTAGAAAACTTTTTCATAAGAATCCCCAGTGTGATAGAGACCCTATGAAGTGTCGGCCTTGTGGTTGTATGGGTTATCTTCAGTGCTTTTGCAGGACCTTTCCACCGGTTTTGAGTGGAAAAGTATTAGCTTCAGCTCCACCTTCAGGAGTGATTTATTTTACACCGCATCAGGTGGGAAATTGGGGTAACACAAGTAGGTCTAGTCGAGGAGGAGGTCATGGAAGGGGTAGTCTAATACCTGATCACCAACAGCTCCAGAAGAGCTGTCATGATCATGGTAATCCATTTGTTTCACATGGCCACGGAATAGGTCAGTTTCGTGCCTTAAAACCTATACTTAAGGATCAGGCTGCAGGACCATATACAGTACGATTTACTATTCTAGAAGCCTCTATTATTGTCTCTAATTTTTTTTATACATGTTCTTCAAACTCTTTTATTTTTGTATCTATCTTATAAAGTCTTGGATAGGAGATATAGTATCACTATGGTGTAATGACCCTCAATACATCATTGGGAATACAGACGGAGGGTATACGCCAGTGCAGGGACTGTCCCCTTTAGTTTGGTAGTTACCCTTTCATGTGGAATCTATTTGTTCTCAAGATGATGGGCTTTTATTTCATTCTTGGGTTGGACTGGTTGGTCCACTATCATGCCTTTGTAGATTTTTATCACCGAAGAATTTCTTTTACATCACCAGAAGGTAGATGTTATCTTTTCAGAGGTGATTGACATGTCTAGACAGGGAGAACGTTATTGAATCATCATGGGCTAGGTGGAGTGACTGCCCAAATTTGAAATCTTTTCATAGAGGATTAGGGTTTGTTTCAAACTGATTTTCCACCAGTAGTAGACCGTTTAGGAAAGTCTTTCCGAATTACTTTTCTGACTTACCTATTAAGAGAGAGGTAGAGTTCACAATTGAATTTGTTCTAAGATTATCTTCAGTTTCCATTCCTCCATACAGGATGACACCAATTGAGATTTAGGATCTCAAGAGGTAGATCGGGGACTTAGAGGCCAAAGGATTTATATATCCCAGTATATCCTCTTGGGTTTCACCAGTTATTTTTGCAAATAAGGCAGATGGAAATCCCTGTTTATGCATCGATTACAAAAGGTTGGACCAGCTAAAGGTTAAGAACTGGTATCCACTTCCTCAAATAGTTGATCTCTTTAACTAGCTCCGAGAAGAAAATGTGTTCTCTAAGATCGACCTAAGATTTGGTTATCATCAGGTGCGATTTAGACCATAAGACATACCTCGTAAAACTTTTTGTAGTAGGTGTGGTATGTATGAGTATCTTGTTTTATCGTTTAGTCATACATACACACCTACCATTTTCATGGATTTGTTGAATAGGGTTTTCCATATATATTTGGACTCTTTTGTCATGGTATTTTTGGACGACATTTGGGTGCATTCATGCACTCGTAACAACCATGAAAAACATCTTGAGGTCATTTTGAGTATACTAAGAGAGAACCAGTTTTATTACAAGATTACTAAATGTGACTTCTGGATCAAAAAATTCCAATTCTCGGGTCACTTTATTTTAGAATATGGAGTATCCATTGACCCGGAAAAGGTTAGTGTTGTAGTTTCTTGGGAGCATCCCAAGAACGTGTTTGATATCATGAGTTTCCTAGGCCTGGATGGTTATTATAGGTGTTCCATAAAGGACGTTTGATATCTTTCTTCACCAATTACTGTGCTTACAAGGAAAGGTGTTAGGTTCCTGTGGTCAGAAGAATGCGAGAAATCCTTTCAGGAGATGAAAGGGAGGCTAGTCTCAGAACCTATTATGATTCTTCCAGAACCTATTAAAGGTTATATCATATTCTACGATGCATTAGGCATTGGAAATGGAAATGTTTTGGTGGAGGAAGACAAATTTGTTTTGTACAGATCTCGGAATTTGAGGCCTCATGAGAGGAATTTCCTGACTCATGACCATGATCTAGAAGAATTTGTCTATGACATACGTTTTTGGAGACATTATCTCTTGGGTGAGAACTTTTTGGTGTATACAGATCACAAGGGCCACAAATATATCTTTTATTTGTGTGATTTTAACCTCGAACAGTGAATATGTGTCGAATATCTACAATCCTTTGATTTTGAGCTTTCTATACATGTGGAAAAGGTAACTTTTTTGCAAATGCATTGAGTCATAAATCTCAAACGCAGGCCATACATGATACAAATGATGAATAAAAGTTAATGGAACTATTTTCTGAAAATCATCTAGAGTTTCATGACTGTCATGAGAATTATTACTTCTTAGCCTTAACAGTTACCTCTTCCCTCCTAGATAAGGTGAAGAGTAGGCAGTTTTTAGATCCTGAAGGTCTGGTTCTCTATGAGAGTATATCAGGAGATAACATACCTCTGGATTGGTCTGTGGGCAGACATGACATCCTGTGTCTACGTTGACATATCAGGGTTCCTGTAGATGTAATATGGGAGTTGATGAAAGATTCACATGCTTCCTAGTGGGTAGTTCAACCAGGCATCTGAAAGATGTATCGATATATGTGATGCCAGTATTATGGGCATTGAATGAAACATTAGATTATATGCCTTATCACAAGGTGTTCCACCTATCATCATGTGAAGGCAGAGCACCAGAGAGCAACTAGATTTTTACTGCCACTTCCCATCCAGGAATGGAAGTGGGAATATGTTTCTATATATTTCATGGTTGTATTACCTTGGTTTCCAAGGGCTTTCAATGTTATTTACATAGTAATTTACCGCCTAATGAAATCATCCAACTTCATTCCTATTCGGGAGAATTTCTCAGTTGATTATATGGGAAGACTATAAGTTAGTGAGATCATAAGACTACATGGGGATGCACGTAATATCATTTTAGATAGGGATGCTAGTTCCACATCAAATTTTTGGCATGGTTTGTAGAAATATATGGGAACTCAGGTGCTTCTAAGCACAACTTTTCACCCTCATACCAATGGACAATCAGAATGGACAATAAATGTTTTAGAGGATATGCTTCGAGCATGCATCCTTGATTTTGGCAATTTTTGGGAGAAACATATTCCTCTCATCGTGTTCTCTTATAATAATAGTTTTTAGGAATTGATTGAAATGGATCCTTTTGAGTCCTTATATGGTAAGACATGCCATTCACCCTTGTGTTGGATAGAGGAAGGTGAGGAAGCCCTACTAGGACCTTGTCTCATTCAGCAGACATCAAAATAGGTCTAGCTGATCAGGAAGTGTATGACTACTGCTCAGTCTAGATAAAAATATAATGATGACCGTTGTCGAGGACCTCTCGAGTTTGAGGTTGGGGATCTTTTTTTTGGTATCTCCCATGATTGGGAATAGATTGTTACAGAAGTAGGGTAAGTTGCTGCCACATTTTATCAGGCCATTCGAGTTTGTAGAGAGAGTTGGGCCCGTAGCCAATCAGTTTCAATTAACTCAGAGGTACCGTTCCATGCACTACATCTTCCATGTCTCACAACTTCTCTAATATCATGAAAACCCATCTCATAGCTTTGATCCTGAGGAATTTTAGTTAGATGTTGATGCTACCTTTTAGAAGTATCAAGTACACATCATTGACTGAAGAACAAAGGTTCTACGAAACAAGTTGGTACCTCTTATACAGGTGCTTTGGTAGCACGACCGAGTATATGATGGGACATGGGATAGGGAAGCTAATGTACATGCACACTGAACAAAGTTTTTCTCAGATAGTGTTTCATTACCCTTGGAAGGGGAACTCGAGGGGCAAGTTCTTTAAAGGGGGGAAGACTATACGAACCCGATTTTTAACTCAGGTATACTTGTTAGTCTAAATATTTAATTTGGACCTAATTTTGATGCCTAATGTGTTAGAAAAGGTTCTGAGGGTGTCTAGGGCTTGTTTGGAGCTCGAAACATATCTTTTGGGGAAAACTGGCCATGTTGTACGGTTTTCACCCAGTTTTCTAAACCGTGAAGATTTTGTTTTTTCAAAAAGTGGCACCTAACATGGTTGGAGCATGAACAAGAATAAAAACCATGTGAACTCCCCTTTTTACCAGGGGACCATGCATGGGTGTCACATGGTTTGAGCAAACCATGCGGAGTAAGAGTTTTCAGGTGGAACCATCTCGCATGGTTTGCACACGGTTTGACAAACCATGCAGAAAAACTGTACATTAATTAAAAATGTTTTTTAAATGACTAAAATGACATTAGTGATCTATTAATCACCCCCTTATTCTCTAATCTGAGTTTGTGAAGGATTGACCTTTTCCTCTTAATTTTTTGGGTTTTTGAATATCCAGACATGGAATCAAGATATATTCTTTGTCCAGCTTCTGATCGAGCTTCTGTTCACCACATTGGATGCGAAATGGTAAGCAATAGAGTTCCCTTTATCCATTCTTCTTCTCTTTCACTCTCAACCTAAATATCACCATGTGAGTGTTTTTCACTGTTTCTTAGATCTACTATGATCTTGAGAAAAGCAAGGGCTGATACCAGAGGATAAGGATCGTACAACCCTAAGGTGGGTGGTCTATAACTCATCCCTAAATTTAGTTGATTTTGGGATATTTGTGTGGGGTCCACCAATTTTGTTAGAACCCATTTCTTAAATTAACATGTCATGATTATACTAATTAGAATCATTTGGTTATGATCATTCTAAATATGTGTTTTGTTGTTAGTGGTTACATGCACAACTCAATCCACCTCATGTAGAAGGTTATTCCATATTTGGGTTTTTACTGTTTTGACACATTTGAGCCACCGTTCGGGCATGCCTTTTCTTGACCTTTATAAAGGGGAGAATCTTATCATAAATGGATTGTTGTCAATGATAATTTCATAATTGAATGGACTATGTATTCTCACCACTTAATCCGACTAATGTATGTTCTTACCAATGTTTATTAAATGTGAAATATGAAATGTAAAATGATAAGTATACAATGTATATAACTTGGCCTTATTAAATGAAATTTAATAAAGGTTTCAAGATTGTTTCACCCCTATCCATATTAATGGAAGGTATAACAGTGAACTTCAATAATTGAATAAGCCTTAATGACTAACTAACACTTGATTAAATGGTTGCAATGCTACATGGCCTATCCCCACTAATGGAAGTCAAGGCTTGGACAAACGGTTTCAACTATACTTGACATATCCTTACTAATGGACGGAAAGACGTGAACGAAATGAATTATTACATGAATTCATTATCAAATAGGAATGGAATACTCGTGGTCACCATGGATTATGATGAGAGAATACCTTGGGTCTCAGGATCCCCATTCTGACTCAAGGATATAGTTTTCTTAGGTTGATACCCACCTAGTTTCTAGTTCTTGTATGTTCCTTGGATGCCCGGTATACTACCGTTGGGACCCTTCTTATTATATGATACTATGGATATAGTCCTTAGATATAGGGACCCAGTATTTACAGAGATTTATATTACCTTGGATTCACTCCTTGGACTCATTAGGAACCTTATTGTGAAATGACTTAGGATACACGCTTTGGATTACACTCTATCTCCTCGGCTAGACTCAGATACTACTAAGTTAGCTTTTCGTGATTCTACCTTACCATTGTTTTTACCCTAGAACTCCCTCACTGGATATCATTGAGTAGTTTCCTTGTTACATCTTGTGACCTTCACTACTTATACTTTCACAAGAAGATGTCACTGTTGGCTATGCCTCACATAACCTATTAACATTAAATGGTAATTGATTATTTAATGAACTAGTTACATGTTCAAACACCATCCAAGGGCTGAAGCAGTTACATGGTTATTTAGTAATTTAGTACTTATTTCTTTACATTATATATATATATATATCTAGGTGTGTGTGTGTGTGTGTGTCTGCCCATTGTTTTATTCCATTACACGGGCTAGATGTTATAGACACCATTGGTGGTGGCCCACAGAGATTTATCTCAAACCCTCTTCAGGTTTCGTTTGGTACCCAGAGGATATTACTTGGTTGCAATTATTCAAAATGGGAAGAATGCAGTGTCCAATACTTGATTGTGTGCTGATAGGATGGAGCTTAATAACATATGAAGAAGTAGGATCTTGGTATGCTTGGAGTAGTCTTTGTTTTCTTTTACCTTGTGGAACATGTTATGCATGTTGTCTTGTATCCATGCTTTCCAGCTTTCCAGTGACATTACATTACATCAACACTGTTCCAGTTGATATAGTTATTGTTATTTTTGCATATCTATTTCATCAGTTTACTTCATATATTTATTCACATTGATCCTGCTATTTACTATTCATTTATATCCCATCCTTTGTGCTACACTATGATAATGAGGTCATAGTTTTCCCACAGACACACCCTTGGCCCTCACTACTTCTTGACAGCCTCTGGAATTTAGGAAGATTCTCTTAAGGAAATCTAGTCCATCGGTCTTAGAGAACCTGTTACGTGGAATCTGGGTATGGGTCGTCACCTAAAGATTCTATATATGGATGATATGGTGATACATCATGGGGTTCCCAAGACCACCATTTCTAATCGGGATCATCGTTTCACCTCACAAGTATGGGGAGGTCACCAAATAACTTTTGGATCTCAGCCTCATCTTAATACTTCCTTCCATCCAAAGGAATATGAGCAGATAAATTGATCCATTCAAACATGGAGGAAATGTTGTGCACTATTTTTCTAGATAATAGTAGACCATGTCTAAAGATTTTTTTTTATTTTTTTTTATTATTTTTATAATTATCACTATCACTCTCCTATTTACATGAACCTATTTGAGACATTTTTTGTATGAACTTTTGAATCTCAATAATTCTAGATCGAGGTTTTATTGTGAGTATTTTGTGGTCTATATGTGGTAAAAAATATGGTGTAGTGGATCTATAGGATCCAAGAGCTGATACAAGTGGTTAGAACCATCAAAAATAATATATTAATTTTTTGATTTTTATTATGGATTTTAAGGATTGTGTAAATTTTTAATTTAGGGATTCCAAATATAGTGGTTGGTAGAGGTTTGTTCTAGGGATTAAGCTCTCTCCCCTATTTATTACACCAGTCAAGGTTTAACCTCATGTAAGGGAAGTGGTGTATCAGTTAGTGCTTCCTTTGTAGTTAAACTTGATCCATGATGTCATCAATGTATCATATCTCTATCAAAATATACATGATAATTATCATATCATTGATTGAGAATAGTTTTATTCTGAGGGCGATACAATGTTAATAGAGTGGATGGATGAGATTTAAGATTTATAGGATTATGTGTTGTATGGTTGTGCTATCAATAGGGTTCACGTATTTTATAGGCATAGTGTCTTAGAGGAGTATACCTAAGAATGAGAGATGTAGATACATGATTAGTATCCGGTGTTGTTTTGGTTTGGTTTTTATTGTTCATGATATTCTTATTTTTTATTGAACTATATAAGATATTTGTTTATGGTTGTTTGATTTATTTTATCACTTTTATTGATTAATTTATTGAGAGTGGAATTTTTTTAATTTGTTAGGTATCTCCCTTGAGTGTTTTGTTGGTGGTGTAATTATCTTTACCTTCTATGTCAGTTTTTATTCTCAATGATGTGAAGTGTTTTAGAGATACATGATGTAAAAACTTAGACATTTGAAACAAATTCCTTTTTGTGATTAAGTTGTTGTAGGTTCTTTCAAACATGAGATTAATATTAATTTTTTTTTAAAGTATTCATAAGTCATTGTTTACTTGGTTATGTGTTAATTATTAGAGGAATTTTATGGGCAGATGATAAATAAGTATAATGAAGTACTGAAAATTGATATTATTTTTAGCTAGATTAAATGTGTGAATGAGCTAATAAGTTGATCTTCATGATTTTGGTGGATTTCAAAGAATTATTCTATTGATTTTGTGGCAAAGGAATATTTTGTACATAAATTCACTAAGGTGTACATGGGAGTTTAATGAAAACAGTAGTTTCAACTAAAGTTTGACAATGGGAATTAATCAATTAAAAACATATAAGTACCTCAATCGAGGACCTCCCATGGTGATATTGTGTGAGGCTAGCAAGAATCATGGTCAATTCTTAAAAATTGGGTGAAAATGAGGAAATTTGTAGAAGATCCACCATATAATGGGGTGGTGTAGTGGTGTGAAGCTGGTGTTTGTTTTCTTTTTAGGAGTCCGTCCATGGAACCATTATATAGAAAGTGTTGAAAATGGTTCTGATATTTTTATGATTAATGTGATCAAAGGAAACATTGGTGTTGTTATATACTATCATTAACACTATCCACATTTAATATGTCGTTCCATCTGATTTAAACAAGGTCATGTTCTCAATCGAACGACACCACTTTTCTTGGAATCATCACCTTCTTATATCTATCTTCGATCTTTTCATGAAAAAATCATTAGGATGTAAAGAATTCTATCATTACATTTTTGGTTCTTCAGGGTAATGTATTTTATTCTCATACCAATTTTATAATTGAGACTTGGAGAACATGAAGTATATGAGATGATTGATACATTCACAATCTATGGTGGTGATTTTTTTATTTCCATGAGGAATAATAGAGACCACATAATGCACATAGAATTGTTGATCTAAGAGGTTATTTTTCTGGAAATGAGTATCCAAATATGTGTTTTACTAGCCAATAGTGGGGTAAAATTTTTATATATACTAGTGATTCCCTCATTGTCATATCATTTTGAAACAACACGTGGATGGAAGAGTAATTTTTGAGCTAAATAGAATAATTACGATCTATGTTATCATGTGAATAGAGAAGATGCCAGTCATAAGATGAACTAATTACCATCATATAGAATAGAAGATAGGTTAAAATCCATGTGAGTTGTTGAAACACATTCCTAAAGGTTTTTCCACATCTACAAACTTGTGTTAATAAATAATGAAATTTTTCATACAGTGATTCATGTGAAGTCTTGTAATGAAAAATATGAGATATAGATATCCATACTTTCACAAATAGAGACTCAAGAAAGACACGAAGTGTATGAATATATTGATTAAATAGTATTGAGATTGAGAAGTGGCATCATATACCTTTTTTGTAAATAATAGGTAAAATATTAATGACATGCATAAAATATTCCATAATGAATAAATTTCACTCTAAAGAGAATTTTAAAACGATGTGCAATATAAGAAAATAATGTAATATTTTTTATGTGGTATTTCATAAAGAAGAATGCCTAACTAAAAAAACTGACTGTTGTATGAATTTTTATTGTCAAGTTTTCATGCATTAACATTCATATACATGGAAGTAATGTTGAATTCGAAAAAAATATGAATTTACTAATGTTTTATGATTAGTTTCTTGAACATCAGTTTAATAAAGAAGTTTATTAAAGAGGGACTCACTAGATTCTGAATCATCGCTGGAATATTGATAATGAAATTATGCAAAGAATAATAGTGAAGAAATAGTGAAATGGTCCTAAATAGTATAAGTAATTCAAATTATTACATTTGGATTCTTTATAGTGGAAATTCATGTAATGAAACTGGATATAAATTTTTGATTTATCTAACATTAATATATTTGGAGAAGAAATAATATCATTACCTTGTTTATAGATAAAAGAAAATGTGATTAACAAGATAATTCCAATCATGGTATTATCAAAATCCAGATGATAGTGGTTTTGTAATTTTTTAATGGTATAAAAATACACAACTCATAGATAATAAAGTTGGACTCATATGGATTAAACACAAATATTAGAATAATATTGGAGTTTATAGTTCACCTATAAGGATCTAAAGATGAAACATTTTTATTTTTACCTTAATGATCTTGGAAATACCCTCAAGCCTCTAAGTTGATATTATCATTCATTGAAACCGAGTGTGGAGTTGAAGAAGATGGAGTTCCCCTTGGGAGATGAGTAATAAACCATAAATATTTTAAATATAGTGATCCAAGAATGGAGTGACCATGTATGAACCAATATAATCCATTGAACTAATGACAAAAATTAAATTTTATCACATTGAAATATCATCATTTTTTCTCCTTGGATTTATCGCTTTGTGGTGGGCAACATAAAATCTATGAATTCTTTTTGTTCTTTATATTCCTATATATATGTGATTGTTTTAGTGATTTTATTTAAATGAGATATAAGTGGAACGTTGTTACTATAAGAATGGAAACAAGGTACTCAATTATAATAAGACAAGAAAAATAAAATTTCTTATTTTGGATACACTCAGATTCTCCCTACCCCCTCATGGTATCCAATCAAACAAGAAGTAGTTTCAAAATATAAATATTTGGATGTTGTTTTTTTCCAACTTGTGGAAAACATTAAAAAAATTATCACTAGATATAGATCACTCATCTCTAAAGATAAATATGAAATATTCAGAGAAAAAAGAATTAAACATTCATGAAATGAAAGAACCAGTGGGTGTTATTGACCATTAGGTAGATGTTGAAGGTTATCTTAAATAATTATATATTCAAAAAGAATATAAAATTTAAGGTTTGTTTTTATTATTCACGAATCATTAAAATATTTGGATAATCATGATAAAAATATTGATCAATCTATGAAATAGTTAATATAACAATTACTTAGTCAAGAAAACTCCGTAGAATCAGTGGAAATCAAATAAAAAATTGAAGAGAAATCCAATAAGATTGGAATTTTTAAGAATTTTATTAAATAATTAAATAGAACAATTTAGTCACCTGAGTATTAACTTAATTAATAATGAATATTCAATCATGTATTTGATGATCATGACTTTGAGAATAATTGTATTATAGAAATTAACGGTGATGAAGTCATGAAGATAAGACACATGATTATATTGAGAGTAGATATGAAGAATAAACAACTAATAATTTAATAAGGCACAGTCAGGAGGGATCTTAAATTAATATTGAAACTCTAAAGGTACTACTGAGATAATTTAATGAAACATAAACCAATATATCATGGAATATCATTGTGAAACAAGTTTAAGGAAAATTTATCCACTATTAAAAAAATATTGGGGGTGATATTGAATCAAATACATCCATATTCAAGACATTAGAAGATAATCTTATAATCAATATAGAGAATATTTAACTCATGAATGGATATGAAAAATTCTTGGCTTTAGGTTAAAGAAAAGTCGATAAATGATTTTGATAAATTGTTACTAGAGTAAAATTAAAAACACGAATATCAGATTCTAAAGAAAAAAAATGAATGGTGTGAATGATTTACCTCAATTTATTTAAAGAAAAATTATCTCAACATAATGTTTTTTTAACATTAAATAAAATGGAGAAATATAAAAAGAACAAAATTATAATCATTAATTGCTACTAAAAATAGGGGATGTATTATGGGAGTTTATGATAAGGTTATTTATTTTATTGAGGCTCATGGATTTCCTACTACAGGATTCTAAAATAATATAAAACACTAACTTAATAAATATATTGATATTATTAAATTTTTACTATCTCATATAAGAAATAGGTAAAAATTTGAAAAAAATTGAATGGATAAAAATAAATACACCACCATATCAAAGGTGGATAATTATATTTCAAATAATTGAATCACATAAAATTTTATTCAAAATAATTCGAATTTGTTCATAAACAACAAGATGTTAAACCTAGCTAGACTGTATATATGCGTAAGAGGAAAAGATTCAAGGGTTACTATTGGTGTTACAGGATGTTTTGACACAGGGACATGGAATGTTGTAATTACATGTTAATGTATAAAAAATAGAGTAGGACAATGATTAAGAGGATTGTAACATGCCGGTTCCAGGTGTCCCGAACCCGGTTCACCACATGACCTCAAGCACATTCCCCCAACCGCCAGAGGCTGCCAACTAACAGCGAGGGGCCAGGTCTGATAGTGGGGAAACTATGCCCTCATTTGTCAAAGTGTAGCGCAGTGGAATATAATATAAACATACAATAACTGTGGAAGCAGTAACATCATATATATCTGAAATGGGTAACTGATTAAAAGGGAACCAGAAGACATATATATATATATATATATATATATATATATATATGAAGATGCAGCATGTCACTATTCCATAAAATAGCCATAACATGTTACCCAATCAATAGAATACAACTAATGTACATGTACAGAAAAGAAAAATAGAATAGCCCGCAACATCGAGAGCCAAGTAGGGGCCCTTTACCTTATCTACACCTATCGAAACGTAATCTGTTTGGGAAGAAAAGCATGAACTAAAAAGGGTGTGAGAAATAATTCCAAGTAGGCACCCACCAAAGGCCCGTGCACAACTGTGTGTTAACATGAAACAACAGTGTGCAGTAGTAAATGTAATAAACTAAGAAGTACTCAAAAGTAACTAACATAACAGTTATATTGCCATTTAATTATTCATTTAATCCATTTAATTTAAGAAAACACCATAGTGCATTTCTAAGTAAATAGTCAGTGTCCTCAGACAAGGTAAATCTCACCCTCATGTAATCAGAATCCAACCCGTAGGTAATTGCCCACAGGAATAACAGATTTTGCCCTCAGGCATAGGTAGTGTTTCCCTTAGGCACAGAGTCTATTGCCCACAGAAACGGAAGAAGATTCCCTTTGGAAAAGATAACTACTTTCCTCAGGCTAAATAAAACAACACCCACGGTCTAAGTAAGACACTGCCCTTAGGTGCAAGTAACCGGGACATACCCAACATGTAAATAAACATTCAAATTTAAATCCACTCAAGGAAAAAGTAATTCATAATATAAACTTTGAATACCCTCGGTTATCCTGGCCAAATGACTAAATAGAGGAACAGACCCCTAGGGTGGTCCTAGATCCAAGCACTGATCCGAAAAAACAGTTTTAAAACATTATTTAATCACATATACAATTATAGGTATTAAAAATAGCCACGACGTCAGCCACACGACAACCCAAATATGGGTTCGTAGCAAAAAACACACAAAACACAATACAATTGTAAAATAAACACCAAGCCACCTACCTTTAACACCAATGAACGATATACTCGAACGTTTATTCTAGAAATGCCCAAATATGACATAGATCTGGGTTAGAAGAAACCCCATTCAAACATAAATAACTCCCATTAGGGGAAGAATTTCTAAGAAATACACAAGGGGATGGAAGGGCTTACCAGTGCAGTTCCAACAATATCGTCTGAGACAGAAACAGATTCTCGACGTGCACTCGGCGGATCTCCGAAGGTTCGGTTGACCTCTCCCGAGCTCCCGTCCGGTTCTAAGACTTACCTGTTAATAGGGGAGTCTACTTCACATTTTAAGAGAAAAAACAAAGTACACGGCGTATACTTCCCATTTTTTTATTGTTCCTCTGGTGGCTTCCCGCCAGCGTGGAACTGTTCACCAGCCGACATGACTACATGGCCTGTCTTCATTAGTACATGGGATGTGATTTCGCACAGCTGGCCACAACCTTACTATTCACATGCCAACTGACTACACAAAGGGTAAAGTAACACTACATAGAGTGTAGTCAGTTTCAACACCCTTCATCACCAACATGGCCACACAGCCCGTGTACTCACCCCACACGGCCCAAAGTACACGGTGTATGGAAAAGTACGTGGTGTATAATTTCCAAATTTTAGGATTTTTCCCATTTTACTAATTTTCTCAAAATTACTTAAGGAAAAGGGAAATGAAGAAACTCGTACCACAAAGATAAGAAACAAGTTCTTATAAACATCCCCCCCTTAAATAAATTTGTCCACAAATTTCCCTTCCAAGGATGGTGAAGATAAAACCATGAATAACTTCAGCCACTGATCATGTACATCAGTCTCCTGCTCCCTGGTTTCATCTAACACCCGGACATGCTACCATAGCACCCATACGAGAGGAACTGATTGTCCTTGGAGAACCTTCATTCTCATTTCAACGATATGAATCAGATGATCCTCACAAGACGCATCAATCTAAAGCTCAACCTCCTTGGGCTGAAATACGTGAGACAGGTCTGAATGATATCGACACAACTAAGACACATGGAAGACGTCATGCATGGCTTGGCACCACGGTGGTAACCACAACTAATAGGAAACCATCCCGATTCTCACTAGAATCTCAAATGACCCCACATTCCTCAGTGAATGTTTACCCTGTATCTTGATCCGCTTGTGTCCCAGCCTCGGCGAAAGACATAATAAAACCTGATCCACGACCACGAACTCCAAAGGTTGTCTCCGGTGATCAGCATAAGATTTCTGACTAGATTGCGCAGTAGCCATCCGCTTCTAAAACAATGGGACCTGCTCAGAAGTCTCATGCACGAGACGTGGTCCCATTAAAGATGCCTCACTTGCCACTGACCAGCACATAGGTGATCGGCATGCCCTACCGTATAAATCCTCGTGAGGTGCCATCTCGATAGTTTCCTGAAAACTATTGTTGTAGGAAATCTCGACTAGGGGTATATGCTTCTCCGAAGAGCCCCTAATATCTAGGATGCATGCACAAAGCATGTCCTCAAGCACCTATATTGTATGATCTGACTGTCCATCGGTCTGAGGGTGGTAAGCTGTGCTCAGAAGCACCTATCTACCAAGTGCCCTCTGAAAACTCTGCCAGAAACGAGAAGTAAATCAGGCGTCCCTATTTGAAATGATAGAAAAAGGGACCCCATGAAGAGGTACGATCTCTCAGATATAAAGCCTTCTGAGCTCGTCAACACCGAAAGTCTCTTGGATCGAAAAAAGTGAGCTACCTTTGTGACTCTATAAACAAAAACCCACACGACATCATTTCCTCGAGGTGACGGAAACAATCCAGTCATTAAATCCATTGTGACATCATCCCATTTCCACTCAGGAATGGGTAACTACTGTAACGGTACAGCTGGTCTCTGATGCTTAGCCTCACCTGCTGACATGTTGAACATCTCGTAACATAACCAGCTACATCTATCTTCATACCCACCCACTAGTACTAACGTCTCAAGTCACGGTACATCTTGTTAACCCTGGGATGAACTGCCCTAGCTGAAGTATGAAACTCCTGCATCAGCTCCTCGCGTATATCCCCAGGAACCCATACTCGTCTATAGAAACGTAGAACTTATTCATCGCCTAACATCCAACCTGAAGAAGGGTCCTCACTTGCCACCGACTCTTGTAGTACTAGGCCTTCTGAATGAGATAGATGTCTCATCCTCACTCTTTCCAAAAGGGTAGATGTCACAACTAAATATGAAAGAGAGTTCTGCCCCTGACTGTAGTTCACCACTAGATGCATCTCATGGAACAAGGCCATGAGCTTCCATTCACCACTAGCCTCCTACACTACCTGTATATGAGTCTTCTTGATCTGTGCATCAGCTATTGCATTACCTTTACCAGGTGTATAGACAAGCTCAAAATCGAAGGACTGTAGGTACTCAACCCATCTTCTCTGTCGTAGATTTAAGTCACGCTGAGTAAATATATACATGAGACTTTTTTGGTCGGTGAAAACCACAAAACATTCTCCCAAGAGATAGTGTCTCCAACAGCGTAATGCATGAAAAACTGCAGCTAAATCGAGATCATGCGTCTGGTAATTCCTCTCATGTGGCCTCAACAGCCGAGACCCATATGCAACAACTCGATCGCAACGCATCAACACTGCTCCCAGCCCAATACCAGATGCATCACAGTAAACTGTATAGATCGTCCCCTGCTCTGGGTGTATCAAGACTCGTGCTGATGTCAGCTTCCCTTTCAGGTCCTGAAAGGGTGTCTCACAAGCTTCTGACCAAACGAAATTCACACCCTTCTTAGTCAGACCCGTAAATGGTGTTGTTAAGTGAGATAAGTCCTGTATGAAGCATCTTTAGTAACCATCCAGCCCCAAGAGACTCTATATCTCAAACATGTTCTTAGGATGCTCCCAGGAAACTACTTCTCTCACCTTCTTTTGGTTTACCGCAACTCCTGCCTCTGAGATGATATGACCCAGGAAGTGAATCGGGTCCATCCAAAATTGGCACATTGAGAGCATAGAGTATAACCGATGCTCTCTCAGTGTACTCAATACGATCTCAAGATGGGTGGAATGGTCGTGTTGAGTGTAAGAGTACACCAAAATGTCATCCAAGAATACTTCCACAAAATAATCCAGATACTAATGGAACACACGATTCATCAGAACCATGAAAACTAGTGGTGTGTTCGTGAGTCCAAACGGCATAACCAAGTACTCATACATTCCATATCTTCTCTGAAAAGCTGTAAGCGGTATATCCGATGGTCTCATGGACAGCTGATGATATCTGTATCTCAAATAAATCTTTGAGAACAATCGTGCTCCACAAAGCTGATCAAAAAGATCATAAATCCTCGGTAAAGGATATTGGTTCTTAATCGTCAACTAGTTCAGCATCTGATAATCCACACAACGTCTGAGGGTACCATCCGCCTTCTTCGCAAAGAGGACCGGTGAACCCCATGGAGAAGTACAGGGTCAGATAAAACCCTTTTCATGTAACTCCTATAACTACCAATTGAGCTTTTGTAGCTCAGGCGTGGCAATCCTATAAGGAGGAATGGACACCGGTGTTGCTACTGGAACAAGCTCAATAGAGAAATCCACCTCACGCTCCATAGGTGGACCTGAAAAGTCGTCCGAGAAGACAACCCTGAAACAATCAAATACTAGAGGGAAATCCATCTGACAAGTACCCTGATCATCTAGATATAAACTCGTAATATGGTTTGTGACTCCACCTCGCCAATGATGCTCCGGTCCAGCTCGACTTTCCTGAACATCCCATTCGACCTTGTATAGAATCTCTCAGCCCTCTAGTGATGTGAAACTCACCCTCTGATGATAGAAGTCTACAAATGCTCAAAAGGGAACCAACCATTCCATCCCGAGAATGAAGTCATAAGCTGTCATCTCTAACACATAGAGGTCACAAAGAAAGTGACATCCACCATCCTCATGGGTGCACTCCTTGCACCGACACACACACATCATTCTCATTCCCAATAGAGTGTCCAGCATCATAATATCAGAAGAAGAAGAAACACCGAGCCCAAGGCTCACCACAACAGGCATAGAAATGAAACTATTTGTAGCACCCATATCAAGAAGTACTGAAGATAAAACAGAAGCTACTGGAATAGTACCTCTGACTGTAGAAGGTCCGGGATCCTGCTTCTGCTAGGTCTGTTGCACTGCATATGCCTGCCCAGTGCCACGGCCCTGTGACATAACCTGACTACCCTGAGCTGTCCCGCCCTAATGCCTCTGAAACCTATTGTCTGGCTACCATGGCCACAACCACCATCTCTACCTGCACGCCCTGACGTATTCTAGTTCCCTAACTGGTAAGAAGCCACTGGTCCAGCTCCCGCACGCGGAGTCTGAACAGAACCCCTCTCACTAGACACTAGTGGAAATTCCCTAAAAAAGAGCTGAGTATGACTCATCTTTCTTCAAGATCGGTGCTCCACTAGGTCTCGTGGACACATCAGTCTCTTGTTCCCCTCTCTACCACACTGGTATCAAAAGACCGGGCCACCTGATGAAACTGTCTGGCTGGTACTGCCACCCTGAAAGAAGCCCATATGTCTCTTCCTCCAACCAGAATAAATAGTACCGGTAACTGGTGCTGAAATGCCATGGCCCACACCACTAGATTCCTGCAGGTTCCTCCCTGTAATCAGTGCTTGGTTCAAAATAGCATGTACTAAAGGAAACCTGAAAACATTCAACAGCGCTCGGATGTCATAACGAAGACCATCCTCAAAACGTCTGGCTCTCAACGTCTCATCACCCACCAGCATGGGTGCAAAGCACTGAAGCTCAATGAAACGAGTAGAATAGTCCATCACCGACATAGAGCCCTGCTGTAGATTCAAGAACTCTTGATCTCTATCGGCTCTCAGCATCTCTAGAAAGAAAAATTCATAGAAGACTACCAGAAAATCATCCCACGCCATGTCTCTATGATGATCTGACTAGGTGGTAACATCCCACCACCTCTTGGTGGAATCACTCAACATATAAGTCGAGATCTTGACCCTCCACCCTAGAGGCGTCTCAAGATGCACGAAAATAGTCTGCAATGATCCTAGCCATGACTCCGCAGCCTATGGTCCGTCATCCCCTGAAAACATAGGCGGATGCTGCTGCTAGAATATACGAGTCAGCTCAGCCATAGATGTGGCAGCCTGTAGTGCTGCCTGAAAGATCTGCATGTACCGTATAAAGCCTTCATAGAACTTCACCTCTTCTACTGTGTCTGGTATAACGGTCGGCGCTGCATCTGGCTCTGCTGTAGGATCAACTGGTAGCCCATGGCCCACCACCTCTATGGTATACTCATTTCTGCTCTCCTTGCGAACAACGTGCGGTCAACTAGTCGGCATGACACTACAAGGTCAAAAAAATGCCTTAGAGTTAAGATTAACAAGACTGAAAATGAAGGAACCACAAAGGGAACAAGAGGAAGAATGTATTTCATGTTTTCAAAAACAAGACTATACAGAATGTACAATGACTAAACGACATGTACTTGACTTCCCTTCCCCTTCCCGGGTCCTTCTACACGGCTAAGCCACACGGCTCCCATTGACCAAAAACTACACAACATATATATTATCTACACGGCGTATATGATTTAATTTTCATACTACTTGTTTCATTTATGACACGACCGACTACTCGACTTGATACTACCCGACATGTTACACACGCACATGGCGTGTACATCACCCTGTTTCCCTAGCCACACGGCTAACACCACACAGTCTGTACTCGAAAAAGACTACACGACATGTCTCACAGGTACACGGTGTGTTCAAGGAGAGGTGACACCAACCCGTGTTGTTAGTTACATGGCAGAGTCCCCAAGTCTCACTACACGGTGTGTTATTCATTGACACAGCGTGTTCGAGGAATGAGTTCATCGAACCGTGTTGTTAGTTACATGGTCGGACTCCAGGTCAGACTACACGGCATGTTCATCATTGACACGGCATGTATGTCTTTAAGTCTCCTCTGTCCGTGTTGTTTGTTACATGGGCGGACTCCGGGTCAACACTACATGGCGTGTATATCAGGTACATGCTGTGTTTTACCCAAGTGATTCCCTACCCCGTATTGTCGCCCACAGAGTTTGTGACATGGGAAGAGACTACACGACGTGTAATTAGGATACATGGAATGTACTAAAAAATTTATTTTTCTTCCCGAACAGAAGAACATACATGGTATGTTTAAAGAACTACACAGCGTGTATACTGGGTTTTTCGGACAGTAGGTCTCAGAAACATATATGGAACCCAGAAAACACTGAAAACCAACACCTAAGTGTCAAATTCTGACCTGTGAGGGCCCATACTCCCCACGAATCAATGTTTTACATCTTATCTGCATTATAAAAATAGTAAACAGTCAATGATCCACCACATTCTAGTGAATGGGGGCCCATACTTCCCAAAAAAACAACGTTTGGCGTCCATTCTATCAAACGGATCACACAAAGAATACCCTATCACATAGAAGTAATTTTATCATGTAGCTATCACAATAGCATGCTCCTATAGCACAAAAACTATCATAACAACATGAAATTTCTAATGCACCTACATGGCATGGAACTATGCTTGGCATGCGATTTCTATCATGTGCCTATATGATGCTTGAGACGACATACCCTCATCTCATCGAGTTGCAACTAAATAGAACCCATAGATAAAATATAACATCACAATCACAAGTGCGTCACCCAATGGTGAAAAAAAATCAACTGTAAAATTTTCAAAATCAGAAGAATTGCAAAAATACGAGGTAGACTGGCATTTCTCAGTACACGGGTTAGCTACGCCCGGGCACAGTTTATTACAAACTACCATACCCATCCTATCCCTGACTAAGGCTCCAAATAGTATGTCAATGAAAAGAACTCCTATGATACCACTTTGTAAAATCCCGGTTCTGGGTTCCACTCAACATGTTCCCCGAACCTGGTTCGCCACATGACCAGAAGAAAATTTCCCCAAATGCCAGAGGCTGCCGACTAGCAGTGAGGGCCCAGGTTTGATAGTGGGGAAACTATGCCCTCATTTTTCAAAGTGTAGCACAGTGGAATATAATATAAACATACAACAACAGTGGAAGCAGTAACAACATATATAACTGAAATGGGTAACTGATAAAAAGAGAACCAGAAGTCATATATATATATATGAAGATGTAGCATGTCACTATTCTATAAAACAGCCAGAACATGTTACCCAATCAATACAATACATCTGAAGTACATGTACAAAATATAAAAATAGAACAGCCTGTGGCATCGTGAGCCAATGATCGGTCCCATCCTCTCCTACTCCTCTTCAACAGTCATGTACCTGTATAAGGTCCTTTTCCGTTATCTACACCAGCATAAACGTATTCTGTTTGGGCTGAAAATCATGACCCAAACAGGGTGTGAGAATTAATTACCATTAGGCACCAACCAATGGCCCGTGCTCAACTGTGTGTAGACATGAAACAATAGTGTGCAATTGTAAATGAAATAAACTAAGCAGTACTCAAAAGTAACTAACTTAACAGTTATATTGCCATTTAATTAATCATTTAATCCATTTAATTTAAGAAAACACCACAGTGCATTTCTATGTAAATAATCAGCATCCTCAGACAAGCATGATCTCACCCTCAGGTAATCAGAATCCAACCAGCAGGTAATTTCCCACCGCCATAACAGACTTTTCCCTCAGGTGTAGGTAGTGTCGCCCTCAAGAAAAGAGTCTATTTCCCATTTTCATGGAAGAATTTTCCCTCAGGCTAAGATAACAACTTCCCTCAGGCTAAATAAAACAACCCCCACGGGCTAAGTAAGACACTGCCATTGAGCGCAAGTAACCAGGCCATTCCCAACATGTAAATAAACATTCACATTCGATTCCTCTCAAGGAAAAATTAATTCATAATATAACCATGGAATACCCTCTGGTATTCGGAAAAAATGGCTCAACAGAGGAATGCACCCACTGGGTGGTCCTGGATCCAAGAACATATCCCACAAAATAGTTTTACAACTTTATTTAATCACCTATACAATTCTAAGTATAAAAAATAGCCACAACCTCAGCCACACGACACCCCAAATATGGGTTCTGAGCTCAAAACACAAAAAACACATGACAAATGTAAAATAAACACCAAGCCACCTAGCTTTAAGACAAACGAACGATATACGCAATCGTCGATTCCAGAAACGCCCAAAGAAAAAGTTGATCTAGGTTAAAAGAAAACTCGTTCAAATGTAAATAACTCCCATTTGGGGAAGAATTGGTAAGAAATACACGAGGAGATGGGAGGGATTAACTGTGCGGTTCCAACGAGATCATTCGAGGCGGAAACAGATTCCCGACCTGTGCTCAATGGATCTCCAAAGATTCTGTCGTCCTCTCCCAAGCTCCCGTATAGTTCTATGCCTTCCCTGTGAACAGGGGAGGCTACTGCCCATTTTATGCGAAAAAAGTACACGGCGTGTACTTCCAAGTACACAGCGTGTACTTCCCATTTTTTTAACTGTTCCTTTGGCGGCTTCCCGCAAGCGTGGAACTGTTCACCTAACGACATGACTACATGACGTGTCTTCATGAGTATGCGGCATGTACTATCACACAGTTGGCCACCACATTACTATTCGCCTGCCGACTGACTACAAGGCATGTAATGGGCCACTACACGACATGTAGTCGGTTTCTACACCCTTCATCACCGATATTTCCACACAGCTCGTGTACTCACCCCCCATGGCCAAAAGTACACGGTGTGTGGAATAGTACACGGAGTGTAATTTCCAAATTTAGGAATTTTCCCATTTTCCTTATTTTCTCAAAATTACTTAAGGAAAAGAGAAAAGATGAAACTCGTACCTCAAAGAAAAGAACTGGGTTCTTACAAGGATCAAATATGAAGAGAATATAAATATTTATGTATTGAAGAAATATTCATATAAATAAATAATATGTCAACCCCAGATAGATATGAGTTCCATGAATGTTATATTATAGTTATAATGGAAGTGGAAACTATTATAATGAAAGTCAATGTGTACCAATTGATCAAAACATATATGATACTGAGGAAAGAAGATCACAATAAAAGAGTGTGATTAATATAAAATATTACAAGCCTACCTTGGTGACTAATCAGAAGAAAAAGGATAATAAAATTACATCAAAGAAGAATGCTATTTAGGATGTTATATCCAATAAGAAAACATGGTTCTATTATGGTGGAAAAGGTCACATGATGAACCATTATAAACTATCCATGAACATAAATTTAAAAATATTATTATTGATTAAAAATAAGGAACTAATTAAAGATAATTCTAGAAATAATGGAATTATATAATCCATATTAGAAGAAAAACTCAAATTTAATGAGAGTATGGATAAAAGTGATGACCCTAATAAAATTAAAATATTATGTAAATAGTGTAAACTATAAATACATATAGATGACTAGTTTTTTTGTTTATTACCTAGAAAATAAATTATTGGAAAATAATTGTAAAAATATGATGAAAATCTTTTATGAAAAATCTACAGTGAAGAAACATTCAACACATAGAAAAGAAAATTGGGCATATTCCTAAAGAATGATTAAAAATATGTAAAAGTCAGTTGGGATTGGAAGGGAATATGAAACAATCTAAGAAGAATGAAATTTATTTGGTAAAAATTGTGAATAATTTTATTCTATATAGGCAATAATAAGATTTTATTATGAATTTCATGATACCATGAGATATTAATGATCAAAAAATCAAAGGGATAAAAATTGAAAATGTATGAACTTGTTTCTAGGAGGGGGAATAAATCTCATCCTTATATCTCTAATAAATTATTTAGAAAGAATCCCCCTTATTCCCATGTAGACATTGTTATTATTCTTCTGCATTGGGAATTAATTTATATATATAATTCAATGGTAGTTCTGATAAATGAATTCATTATAATATTCATGAATTCATCCATGATGATGAACATTATCAATTATCTACATACAAATCATAATTATCTCATTTTATATCTAGGAATAAGCTAGTTCATTATTATTTTGGAGGTTATTATTGATGAATGATAAATAATGAAGATGATTGTTAATTATTATCACTTCAAGTGGAGTTGAGATGATATAAAATCCTACAAAAATATATTATTTCATTTAAATCTAGTATTAGGGAACAACAATTCAATAATTCGAATGTAGTGGTATGAATTTCAACCATGAGGTATGTTGAATATTTTATCATATCCTAATATTAGAAATAAAATCTAAAACAAGATGATTAGATTGATTAATTGATGATAAAGATGGAATTAATCTTAATGTTGGAGTAACTTGACATGGGTGTGACTAATTTTTATTATTTTATTGACATAAATGCCCGAGATCATCGGGAATAGTTCAAATCATTCCCTCCAAGGAAATAATGTTGGTTTAAAATACTGTATAATGTATAGATAGTTTTTTATATCATGATTAGTCACTCTTTTTTTCTACACCATGTTATCCCACATAGAGATAGAGTTGATTAGTTCATGACTCATTTATTAAAGGTATGATATTCTAACATACGGTATTCCCAAATGGTATCATTCAAGAAATAAATTCAAAAGAGGATAATGGGGAATAAGGAGGAAAATATAAGGATATTATTCTAAAAAATATAAAACCTTTCTTTTACACACCGACCAATTAATTTTATTGAAAATGGGGGAGAAAGAAGAAGTCATAAAATCCAAATGGGGCTTCTTTCAACCATGAGCATAATATTGAGTTTTCTGAAAATATATAAGATATATATATTTTTTGAGTATTATAATACTTTTTTCATGTAATTTGTACACTCTTTTTAATATAATTTTGGTTAGAGTTTTTATTTGGTGAATTGGAGTGAGTTTTGGATGCTTATGGAGGGGTTTTTGGTAGTGCATGGATGGCATGTGGAATTCGCAAACAACATACTCACCCCTAGAAAACTATTTTCCTTGGAACCCTTGGACATAGGGGGTTCAAACATTTGGGGTATTTGTTTCCAAACTGCATGGCTACCCAATAAAAACCATGAACCCCATAACCCTTGGATAAAATGGTATTTCAAAGATGGATCATGGTTAAAGAAACTGTGCACCGACTCAAGAGAATCCATACACCCAAGGAGAGTTGGGGTGCATGGTTAGGGAACATAATTTCTATAACAGTGTAACACATCCAAGAAACTGTGAGTGATGTTATTTAGTTCCATGAAATTTTAATTAAAAATTCCCAAAACATCAATTTTTATTTCTAATCACCCCTTCTATAACTAACACATTTTTCATTAATCTTGGAGGCTCCAAAGAGGATTCCTTGTATCCTTGAACCCCTTCCTCTTAAAATCAAAGACCTGTTATAAGAAATAAACACCTTTCTAATATATGAACACTTACTTGTTTATTTTACTCTCTTTTGTTTCTCTCCCTTTATAGACGATGAATCCTCCCTTTGATGGTGGTTTGGATCGTCGTATAATGGATCGTGTATCATTGGATCTTGATCCTAGTTTTTGATATTGTTTCTCCTCTGCTATTGTGAATTTGACCACACTATAATGAATTTAGGGATAAGGTTTTTTGGGTTCTTATCAATGATATTAAGGTAGGTGGTCTAATTTCTAATTCACACAATCTTGATCATGATATCAAGTTTACAGTTGTGCTGTTTCAATTCCACATTGTGAAAATAATTTTAAATTCAAGAAATGATTTCATTCCCATGTACTTTTGAGACCCTTCATGGATCCCGTTGGTCTCGTTGAAGATTATGAGACCGTGCATGAAGGAAACCCATGTGTTACACAAATTTCCTTTAAAATATGATTCATGAAATGTAGAAAGGGGAATGGTGGGTTTTTTGAATTGAAATAAATCCATGTTTCATGGTTTTATAATAACATTTAAAGGGTTTACTTACTTAACCTCAATGGTTTAATCATCTATGTAATGATGAATAGTAGATGGATTAAAGTGGTAATTTCACATGTTTCTCCTTGTGATGATTGTAAAAAACAATGGTTCTTTTTTATAAATTAAATTGAAAACCATGTTAAAATTGGTTGATTAATGAATTATGAATGTGGAACTGTGATATGTGTATATGTAAATGTGAACTATGGTTTGGGAATGATGGATTGATTCTAAAAGTATGCATGTGGTTCTATAATATTTCTGTATGGACCTAATTAATTCATTTGAACAATGAGTTATTGGTGAGGGATGGATGCTTCAAGTACCCATGGGGTTCCGGACTCATGCTCTATGCCCAAGAGATGTTGGTGTTGGATTGATGTTCTAAGTGCATGAGTTAATGGTTTCCAGACTGACGATTTGGATTACCAAATTAAATTGGAATTAAATTGATAAATAAAATCCCATGAAAAAGTGTAAAATTTAAAATCCCAATGGTATTTGGTTCAGACACTAGCACAATCCAAACCAGGTATTATGTGGCTAAATAAATAATAATAAATGTGTAACCTAATTAATTTATTCATTTGATACATATTTTTTATACAACTATATAGACTATTATAGATTGGATATTGCTTTATATTCCATAGGTGGTTCCTAATGAGTTTTAATCACACCCTACATAGGCCACCTTATTGTTACCCAAATAGAATTCATGTTTTCAGGACTGGATACAGGCAAGAGCCCTATGTTAGATGGTTACATTGGCATTCAGTATAGGGCATGGATGAGGGAAAAACACAATTTTAGACCAACATAAGAGATTTTAGTGTGTCTTTATTTTGGGTATTCCAAAGACACCTGAAACATATACGTAATGAAAATATTTACTTCTTTTGTTTAGCTACTTTTTCACTATTTTTTGATTCTTAATGGGATGCAAGTTCTTTATTTTTTATTGAAGTATCTTGGTTATATTTCTTATTGATTTAAGATTCTACGCATATTTGATAAAGATGTTATAATCTACCCATTTTATATATTAGACCCTGCTTGATAGTTATAAGCCTCTAGAATATGGGGAGGTGTGGCTGAGGTCATGTGGAGACCCGACTTCGGGTATTAGCATGTGGAACCGAGGAATGTATGTAAAAAAGTGGCATGAGATGTGGTTTTTTTCCTGTTCAGTTGTATTTCATTTCTAGAATAGTATAAAGTTTACTAGGATTATTTTTTCCTTGTAAATGATCTCGTTTATGGGAGTATCTAACCCTTGTTTGAGGGAATTTCCAAGTACCATTGGCGGGATTGTAGTTCGGGATTATTATTGTTCTAGTTGGGTGTTATTTCACCTTGGGTGTTTCACTTATTGTGTGATGCTGTCACAATTTAATATTTTTAATTAAGGCATAGTATAACATGATAATTTAATATGAATACATCATTTTAGGTAGTTAAGATTTTATGAGTCATGCGTCATTTTAGGAACACATGGAAAATCAAGTTTGAGTGGGTTTTTAGAGTTTAAAATGTATTTCATTCTTTTAGAAATTTAAAATAAATTGTTATTAATGATGAATTAATAATGGATAAAATATTTTAAATATGCAATTTTTAAATGGTAAAAATTGGGTTTTCTAAAACAAATTTATTATATGAAATATTTTTAACCTATGTTAGCCCTATCCCAAGTTAGGGATTGTTGACGGTTGTGATGGTACCTCAGTTTTGATTGTCGTGTGTTGTATAAGGGATGAATTTTTATAAATTTATTAAATTTAATATTATGTAAATGTGTTAGTGATGTGATATGTTTCCTAAGAAGCATGTTTGGAATTGTTGAGAAATGACTCCATGATAACATTTGTTGGTAGGATGATAGGAGGAAATTACTGAAAATGTGCCTCCAACAGTGGGACTAGAGTCCTCGATAGTTCTTGGTGAAGGATCTAGAAAATGGTTCCATGAGAATATTGCTCACTTTATGTAGTTAATGGAAGGAGACCTAGGATAGGTTATGCGGAATATGTCTGAACTGATAGGGGAATTCCTCTATTAGCACCCTCCAACCTTCATCGAAGAAGGTGGACCTAAGGAAGTTGTTTTTTGGATTGAGTCCATCGATATGATTCCTAAAAATTTAGAGACTCTTATATAGATAAAAGTTATTTTTTATTATTATATGTCACGAGGATCAATGAAATTATAGTGGGATATTCAGGCATGAGATTAGCCTTTATAGGTATTGGTATGGAAAGATATTCATGAGAAGTTCCCATAACAATTTTACCTCGAGACACTAAGACATGAGAGGGGATCATATTTTATGTTGTTGACCCAAGGAAGTATTTCAATGATGGACTATGTTGTCCCCTTCCATGACATGAATCACTTTGTCCCAGTGCTGTTAGGAGATGAGGCAACTGCATAAATTCATTTACATTATGGAATTAAATATGTGATTAAATAATATGATATCATATTTGGAATGAATAATTTTTCAATGTTGGGAAATCAGGATCTCATTTATATGGGGAACCTGAATGGGGATTCAAGTGGAGTATATGTTATTTCTTCTAGACAACCAAGAGGTACATCTTATGGGGGAAGGAAACATCACTGAAAGAAAATTATCTAGGGATGTGTAAAATAGATTATTTAGCGATATGGGTTATTTACCTAGTATAGTAATGGAGAGTACCACAATAAGTACGGTACAACATGTAACACTCATAGTATGTTTTCTCGAACAACGGTGGAGTTCTAAGCTAGCGGCAAGATGGGACACTTACATAGGTATTCTAGGAACCCTCAATTGATAGGTAGTGATATAGTAATGAGTCCGAACTGGAGCACTAAAAAGGATTATTCAACCCCATACCAGTTAGGAAATTGGAGTTCTAATAGTCATGCCAGTAGGGATGGAGGGTGTCTTACTTCAAGGAAGGAGAACTCATATTAGTATAATAATGGAGAAAAGGGGTCTCATACTAGATCACAGGGTAGATAGACAATTCAAATGCACGTAGTTCAGCAAGAACATGAGGATAGAGAGGTAATTTCATCAAGAGTAATAGGTACAATTCATGTAGCTTGTATGTTTTCTAGAACCTTATTTTCTGCATGATCCTTGAATTATTTTATATCTTCTCAAAATGTGAATGGTTTGAGTTTTACGATGAAATATTTGAGTACAGTTATGACGATCGACGCACAGTAGGGTTTATGGTCAAATGAAATTTGTATATGCAAGGGATGTTCCCCCATGGATGGTGAGTATTGTTTCATTTGGGATATTTACATAATTTAAATGTTAGGTTTTGAATTCATTTTTGGTATATATTGGTTGGTATCTTACCAAGCCCACATCGATTGGTACCCTATAAGAGTGACCTTTATATCTCATGAGGGTAATGCTTATGTTCATCATTGAGAATGAGATATCAAGAATGTTCGTGCAGGGCCAGTTCATCGTTAATTGGGGTAGATCACCACAATGGTTGTGAGTTTTTTTGGATTAAAGGGGTGTAAATCATAGTTTCTTTACCCCCATTGTGGATTAGTTTTAAGGCAAGTTCCATGAGTACTTCTTCCGGATTCCTCCTATGATATATGTTGATTTCACAATTGAAATAATTCCTTAACCTAAACCAGTTTCCATTCCACCTTACCAAATGGCACCAATGGAGCTTCAATATCTTGAGAATCAACTGAAAGAATGTATGTATATGCGATTTATCCTTTCGAGTATATCACCTTGGGGTTTTCTAGTTTTTTATAATAAGGATGATGGAACACTATTTTTATATGCTGATTACTGAATGTTGAACTAGATGATAGTGATGAATTTGTATCAACTTCTGCAAATCTATGATATTTTCCACTAGATGAGGGGTTCTTGTGTTTTCTCCATGATATATTTTAGTTTAGGGTATCATCATCTCTGATTGTTCCCTTCATATATACTATGGACAACATTCATGAGTAGTTATGGAATGTATGAGTTTGATGTGATTCCATTTGGATTGCAAAATTCTCTTGTTGTGTTCATGGAAATGATGGATCAAATATTCCACATTTTTGGATCATTGTTTATTTTATTTTGTGGATAACATCCTGGGGTACTACGTGACTAATGAAAATGATTCCAAATATCATGAAATCATCCTACATAAACTATGAAATCAAAGGCTATATGCTAAGATATAAAATATTAATTTTTTGATTTACAAGGTAAATTTATTGGGTCACATCATATCTGAGGAATGTGTTTTAGTGAACATAGAGAATTTATAGGATGTTGTTTCTTGTGAGTATCACAATAATGCTTTTGTTGTCAATATATTTTTGGGTTATTGAGATATTACCCAAGATTAATCAAATACATTTATCGCATGGAACCACCACTTTCAGGTTTGACTAACAAGGGTGTCACGATTGAATGGTTTGGATCATTGAAAAATTATTTCTAGGAGTTAAAGAATCATTCGACAACAACATAAATTTTGATCCTACCCAATCCAAGTGAGGATTATAGATTTTTTTCTAATTCATCTAGAATAAATCTTAGAGAAGTGTTAATGTATAATAATTTAGTCATGGAATATGGATAATGACATTTTAGGCCACATAAAATTAATTATCATATTCATGATTTTGAGTTTGTTGTTGTCCTTTTTTGCTGGAAGTGATTGAGGAATTTCGTATTGGGAAAAAGGATTATTATATATACAAACCAAAAATATTAAATTAAATATTTTAGAAATAAGTATTTTAATCACTAGCAGTGGAGATGGGTTGGGTATATTAATTAATTTGAATTTGAGCTAGAATATACACACAAAAGAGAAATAGTGTTGTTGATTATTTGATTTAGAAGATACTAAATCTGGAAGCCCTAGAGTCTAGAAATGAGTGGAAGATGATGTTTTTGTTGTTTGAGATGTGTATAGGGTCTTATGAAGACAATGATAATATGACCCTCATGTACATATTAACAGATTCCACACTTCTGATCTAGATCAATGATATATATTTGGAGGATCCGATGTGTTTTCCTTGATTTTAAATACTTAAATGTTGGAAATCACCTTGATCATATATATCTAGGGTTTTGGTGTTGCACCTATTTGTACGTGAGAAGAGATGATGTGTGAGTGTTATTCCTTAATGTGGATGGTGCATCCTAGTTTTAACAAAATGTATCACAACCTACATCAATAGTAATTGTTCTCAGGCATGAAAAGGGAGATTGCAGGTTTTTTAAAATGATGCTACACCTGTTAGTAGGTGAAGTCTAGGAATTCAAAACTAAGTGGGTTTTTATATCCATTTTCCATTGTTGAATGGAAGTGGGATGACATAGCCATGTATTTTTTGTTCAATCTTCTGAGTATGCCTCAAAAGAATGATGCTATATGGGTGATTGTTGATAAGTTGATGAAATTTTCCATTTATTTACAATTAGTGATACCTTCATAGTTGATCAATTAAGTCATATGTATGTTTTAGAGATAGTCCATTTTTACTTGGTTCCAAAATGTTTAGATTCAGATCGTGATCCATATTTGAATTTTCACTTCTTCCAAGGATTTCATATGGTTATTGGTACTCAGGTGTTTCTGAGAATATATTTTAACCTATACACAGATGGTAAAATGTACTATCTAGGTTCTAGAGGACCTGATGTGTTAATGAAACCTATAATCTGGTGAATCTTAGGAGAATAACTTAATGCTAGTAAAGTTCACCATAACAATAGTTATCTGGCATCTATTCAGATGGAACCATATGAGGTGCTTTATTGTAGGATATATAGATCACCTCTATGTAGGATGGAGTTGAGTGAGTCTGAGTTGTTGCGATTTACTATCATGTAGGGGACATTGAAACACGTTTGATTATTTCAGAAAAGTATAGTTACACTATTGGGTAGAGAGAAATCATATGTTGGATGATGTTTTTGACCTTCTGAGTTTATAGTGGGGGACCAAATATTCCATCGAGTGATTCTTAGATTGGGTCACCTTCAGAAATGGAAGCAAGAAAAGCTGGTACCTTGGTTGGTTGGATTGTTCGAGGTCATGGAGTGTAATAGACAGATTGAAAATTGATTGGCTCTTCCACAGAGGTTTAATGTTATTCAATATGATTTTCATGTGTTACAATGTCGGAAATATCACCCCAACCATTCTCATGTGATCAACATTTATGATGTAGATATTGAGAATGATGTGTTTTTTAAAGAGAATCTAATTCATATTGTGGATTTCCATGAAATACTTTGGCAGGAAAGGATATGTCATTTATCCATGTGTTGTGACTGAATGTCCATGTTAAGGAGGAAACATGGGAGAGAGAATCAGGTATAGGGCCCAATGGCCAATCCTTTTCACCTCATAATCATAGTGATGTATGGAAGTATAGATCATGTATGAGCTATTATAAGGTGGGGATATTATAATATCATGAATTTTCATGAGGCTTCTTATAATTATTTTCATGTAATTATAACACTTTTTTAATCTTTTTTTGGAAGAGTTTTTATTTTGTCAATTCGAGTGTGTTCTGGAAGCTATTGCAGGGTTTTTGTGTATTGAACAGTTGAAACTCCATTTTCCCAAACTGTGAACCCACCCCTAGTAAACAATATACCCCAGCACCTTGGGATAGAAGGGGTTTTCATGTTTGGCACATTGTTTTTCAAAGTGTGAGGCCACCTAGTTACAACGGTGTGCCCCAAAACCCTTATAAATATGTGGAATTAACTATCGATACATGTTAAAATAAGCTTTTTACCCATCTAGGTGAAAATTTTCTCCCAAGGACGGTAGAAACTAATGGTTAAGGTGCATGGTTTTTCTTACCATGTGGCCCATCCAGGAAACCATGAACACAGTTATTTAATGTCCCAAAACTTTAATTTAATATTTTTGAACCAGTTGTCTGTGTCCATAATTACCCCTGATTAACCTAACCTATTTTTTTATCTCTCAAAGGCTCTCAAGAGGATTACTAGGCTCCTCGAACCCCATATTTTTCAAATTAATGATTCAGTGGAAGAAATAAACACTTCTCTGGTATGTGAACTATTCCTTTTTTAGGTTCCTCTATCTATCATCTTTCTCACCCTTTGGGGAGGTATTAATACTTTTATTATTGTTGGTTTTGTTATAGGTTTAAAAGGATATTGTTTTGTTAAATATTGATCTTAGGTTTTGATCCATGATCTCCTATCCCATTATGAATTTGACTAATCTACATAGAATTGAGGGCTATGGTTTGATAATAATTCATCAATGATCTTATGGTAGGTTGTCTAATTTATAGTTCAAATATTCATGATCATGGTCTCATGTTTATAGTTGTACCATTTAATTGTAATGTTTTTAAATTTCTTTTGAATTATAATTTTTTTATTCCCATGTAATTGTAGGACCCTTCACGGATCTCATTAAACCCACTAGAAATTATGAGGCTGGTCATGATGGAAACCCATGGGGTATAAAAATATCCTGGAAATGATGATTTTTGAAATGTTAAAAGGGGGATAATAGTTTTATTGAATTGAACTAATTATATATTCGGTTGTTTGATAATATGATTTAAAGGGTTTATTGTATTAACCATTAAGGTTTAATGATTTGTATAATTGTTTAATGTAAATGGATTAATGGGGTAATTACACATGTTATTCCTTTTAATGAATGTAAAAAACCATTATCGAATTTGATAAATGAAATGGATCACCATGTTGATTTTTTATTAATTATTTATTAATATGGAACCATAAAATGTGTATATGTAAATGTTAACAAATAGTTATGGGTGATGGACTGATGCTCTAAGTACCCATGAGATTCCAGACTGCTACTCTAGTCCCCTGATGCATGCATGTGAACAATGAGTTGTGCATGAAGGGTTGGTGCTCTATGTACCCATGGGCTACCAAACTGATGATCTAAATATATGAGATAGTTTTGTTGGACTAATGTTCCATGTTCTCAATATAATGGTACCCAGACTGATGCTTCAGGGTATAGGATAAAATTTAAATTAAATTGAAAGATGAATGCCCAAGAAAGTACAAAAATGTAATATTGAGAGGGTGTATGGTTCAATAAATTTCATAGGACGAAGCATGTATAATGTTGTTGACTAAATAATAATAAATATGAAACACAATTACTTTTGTCATTTGATATTTATTATCCAAACAACTTCTTACACAGTTATAGACTGAATATTTTTTAGACATCGTTGTTGGTAGCCTAAAGATGTGTACTCACACCCTACTCAGTCTGTCTGATTGGTAACTAAATTGAATTTATGTTTACATGAAATAATAAGGGAAGGATGCCTATGTTAAATGGATGATTTTGGATTTTTGATTGAGCATGGATGAGGGAAGTGTACTTGATATCAGGAGCCTCTTGGGATATGTTAAAGTGTATTTATTTTGGGACATTACTAGTCACTTGACACATTTAATGCATGAAATATTTACATCTTTGGTTTATAGTATTTTCCCATATTTTGGGATTCTTTATTTCATGCTTCGTATTTATTTTTTATTATTGTATCTTGGTTATGTTTCATATTAATTTATATTTTTTTTTCTAAAATGTCAAAGAGTTTACAACCTCCACACATTACAAATTATGCCCTCTCCACTAATTGGAAGCCTTTGGTGTATGGGTAGACACTCGTAAGGTCATGTGGTAAACTTGATCTGGGCACTGAAATGTGGAACCCTAGTCCAAATTTTACACAATATCTGTAAGGAATTGTTTACTTGGTGAAGTGATGATGATTTCATGATTATTGTTGAACCATTGTAAATATGTATCATTATTTAATAAATATTGGGATAATGTTGAGATATATTTAAATTTATTATGAGTTAATAATTTTTTTTTCAAATATTATATATTTTGAAGATTTATAACATTAAATTTCTGGCTAATTATTTTTTTGTACATATGTTTTACTAAGGAATATTTGGGATTTTATGAAGAAAATATACAAGTCAAGGATTTACAATGGAATTGATGAACAACAAAAAACATGTTAAGGAAACCACAAGAGTACCTCAACTAAGGCACACCCAAGTAGCCATAGTGAGAGGTTGATAACAATGCAGGCCAATTTATGGATAATGGGTGAATACTATGAATAGTGTAGAAGATCCATCATTAATAGGTGTGGTATAGTAATGTGATTATAGTGTGTTTTTCTAGTTTAAATATAGTTCCAAGAACTATTGATAATCTTGTATCCAAAGAGGTGATGAGGTTCACTAAGTGTTATGTGATCAAAGGAATAATCGATGTCGGACTCCCCTATATCTTGTAGTATTCACATTGAATAAAAACAATTACACGATTTTAATGGGGTTCCATGATCCAAAAAATAATCACTATGTTTATTACACAATGATATTCCAACAATAATGGTCAATATTTTTATGTATGATTCGTCATTCCATCAGGTATACTTGTTTTCATGTCAAGATCTTTAGGATAAGTGTATTTTGTTATCACATTAATTTTTCAATATAAACAATGATAATATGAAGGATATGGGATAAACATGATATTCACCATCCATATAAATATTTACCTACTTTCTATAATGATGAAGATAAGTCACACCACATACATGACATGATCGAGATAGGATTTTATGTTGATGGAAATGAGCAACCAAGCACATTTTTATTGAAAAAATATGGCATTAAAATATTTATATATACAAGTGATATTAAAACTTTCAAATCATCATGATAAAGAGAGTGATACCTATATGAAGTTTCTGAATGAGATGAAGAATCACTTACCCTATTCTCATGTATAGAAAGAAGCCACCTATCACAAGACTCGCTTCATTATATCATGTGTAGAATTAGAGAGGGTTAGATCCATGTGAATTGTTAAAACACATCAATGAATGTTTATTTGGGCCTATATACTTTCATGATGAAATAAATAGATCATGTGTATAGTGATTAATCTGAATTCTCACACATGTATTTTTTTTATGAAAACAAAAATAGATATTTATATTCACATATATATATGTAGAGAATCCCCTGAATGACACTGAGTTCATAAGGAATGTGATTAGGTATTAATGGAAAGTATAAGTGACACAACAAATTTTTTTCATGAAGAATAAGTGAAATAATAAATACATGGATGAAATATTGAAAAAAAATAATAATGTTCTTTTTAATAATAATTGTAAATGAATATGAAGTATAACGAGGAATAAAATAATTTTGGGCACGTATTGGTCCATAAATAAGAAGTAAAAAATGAAAACATGGTTTGTTATGCGAAGATGTAATTCCAAAATTTCATGTATTACTATACATATTCATGATTCTGGGTTGGAGTTTAAAAAATAGAAGTGTGATAATGTTTCATGAGTAGTTTCAGGAATATTTGTTCAATGAAGCAGTTCATTGAAGGAGGAATCAATTTTTTCTAACATCATTACAATATTGAGAAGGTTGTTTTGTAAAGTATAATAAAGTAGACATAGCGATGTGTTGCTAAATATTGTAAATAATTCTATTTAATACATATGTATTCCTTCTAGTGGAAATTATGGTAATAAAATTAGTGAGAAATTATTCATATTCCAGCCATTAGGAGACAATAAGAAGAAATATTATCATTACTATATTTGGGAAAAAATGAAGTTTTGAATAAGATAATTTGATTCTAGGAATTTACAACATATGGAATAATGTGTTGTTGTGTTATCGAGGATGAAAAATATTCAACTGCTATATAGTGAAGTAGGTCATGTTAAGATCAAAGAAGGAAGAAGAGAAACTAATTAGAGTTCATATTCCATCTAACAAAATCTATTGATGAAACCAATTGATGTTTTCCTTCATAATCTCAGAGGGACCCTTTTGTCTTAAAACTAAAATCATCTTTTTTTGAAATAGTGCTTACAGGTGAATAATCAAGAGTTCCCCTAGGGTGATGTGTTACAAAACCTTAAATCAAATAAAGGCAGTTCACCTAGAATAGCGATTGTGGCTTAACCATTAAAATCCATAGATGTATCTCCTTATGGTGAACCAAGTAAAATATATGTGTTCTATGTTTAATTAATTTCTTGAATATATTTTTTTTATTTTAGGGATTATTATTATAATTAAAACTAGAAAAACACTATTGCTGTTAACATGGGAACAATAATATGAATGATAATAAAACAAGTAAAAGAAATTTTTTATTTCTAGATACACATGGATTCACTCCCCCCATCATGGTGTCATAGAATAAAAAGAAAATTTTTAATTCCCTTACATTATTTCATCCATCTAATTGTATATTCTTTTCTGTATCCTTTAATAGAATTTTAGAAATAAAAAATTGTGGTAAAGGTTTTTATTACACTATTTATGTGTGAATGGTGGAATATACATGGTATTTTTTTCCTTTGGGTGGATGTTACGTATTGTATTAATGATGAAAATTAACTATAACAAATATAAATGGAAATGGGATAAACTATGTATGATTTTATTCCTTCCATTATATTTTTCTTGTGATTGATGGTTGTTGATAATGCTAAAAAACATCCTATTTATGTTTTGATTATGGAAGTTGGATGTTGCTAACTTACAGAACAACTTTTAATAAAATATGAATAATTTCTACTTGATAATTATCTAGTTATATAAATGGAATAATTTTATATTTTTAACTATTTTGAAATCCATCTATATAATGGGAATTAGGATGGTGTTTAGGGATGAAACCTATTTTTGTGTGTCATTGATATTCTAGTTTTCATAGGTGTGCTTTTGTGTATATTGTGGGTTAAATATATGGTTGATTTTTTGGTTTTTATGTCATATTTAGGTGTATTTAGCACAAGTGATACAGGTTCCTTTCCATGATTTGAAAGAGGGGATATGGTTTTTGGATTAAAATTACATGTTTTGTTAGTTACATAAAAAAGGTAAGAAATTGTGATGGATGTGGTGGGGGTCAGATTTTGATGAGCGTGGGGTTATTTTTTAATTTCCAAGAACCAACATAATTTTATTGGTAATGATGAACATTTTAATTGGTTGACAGATATAAATGAAGTTGGAAAATTCTAAATGAAATGGGAAATTGATAGAATTATGAGTGGTAATTTATAGAAATGATTTGTCATTAAATGTGGAATTGAACCACATAATAAATGAAACATAGTTGGAAATTTAATATCTATAAATGGTTAAACTATAAGATAAAATTGGTATTTTCAATGCTTTTTATGAATGTTTTTCATGGAAATTGAGGGTGGTTTGGTGGATTAGTAAATAACAACTGTGTTTGGTGAGTGGTAGCTGTTTTTAGTAGAAAGAAAATAATTTTGGTGATGTTATTGATTTAATATTGTGTTGATTAGGTAAAACATATATGTTGGGTATGTTTTTCTAATATTATTATTATATTTTCTATGATATTTATGCACACCCCTCTTGAGACAGATAACATTACCGATGACAAAATGTTTTGTGTTCTGAGTGTCTTCCCCAAAAATATTTATCATCAAGAAAATGTATGGATAATGTTTACCTCTAAAATATTCTCTAATCTAGACATTATATGGGATGTGATGGATTGAGGTTGATAAAATCATTATTTTATAGTATGTGGAGTACTGGAAGGCCATGTATGGTATTTTAAATATGATACTTATTGGGTGTCTTCTATAGAAAGAATAGGGAATGAGGTTGATATCCTTAATGTTCATGAAACCCAACTAATAAGGATATAATATAATGTTTTGATGTGTGGTGGGAATGTTTATATGTGTTTTTGGATTTGGATATGGAAATGGTATGGCTATGACTGATTCCAACCAGGGATTTTGGACCATGCATGTGTTTGTGATAAGTAGGACTGTGGTTTGACCCACGTTAACATAGAATAGAATGGTAAAGTGTGTTGTGACATAGTTGTGTAGTGGATATGAGATATAGTATGTTTGACTTTGGTTAATGAGAGTGAAAAAACCATTGGGGTTGTATTTTTGGTTAATCTTAATGAAGCATTAGTTTGATATTATGTTATTAATATTAGATTTGATGTTTGGTAGTGATTCGTAGTGAGGCTAGATGATAGATAACCAGGTAGGTGCTTATTTGGTTATGATTTTTATTCATTAGATAATTATTACACTTTTCATTTGAGCATTCTTATTCTTAACTAGAGAATTTATATACTTGTAAGAATAAGAACATGAGATAACCTCCCTCGTATATTTCAATCTCCTGGCCCATTGACAATGGTTGTGCCCTAGAGAATAGCTTGATAGAATAAGTCAAATTTACATTGGTGGTTGGTCCTTCAATGATAACATTTTGTAACATACAGTAGGGAATACAATCCTCATCTATGATCCCTTAGGTGGAACCCCTAGATTATGATGTTGTTACTGAATCTCCTCTGATATCTCAACTCCCTGAAATTATGCATCCCTCGAATCCATCTCATCCTCCTTTTTATTACTTCAAATAAGTTTTATTGGGTGAAATTTCAATGATATCTTGATGCCTTCTACCTTAATTCCATTTGATAACCTTGGATACTATTTCTTTTGATTTCATAGAAGGATTCTATATTCATTCTATTTCTAAAGGATAACTCATTGTGGATTCACATGATCATCCATGATCTCTTGTCATGATGTTTTTTGGTAGATAATCTACCATTTTATCAACTCTTGGGGTGTAGTTTGAAAGTTCAGTGTTTCATTTTTTATCCATAAATCATTTTTCATTCAACTTGTTTCATAGATGAGTGGAATCCCCCCAAAATAGAATTTGGGCTCCATTTTTCTAGACTCGCCCTTCTATTTTGAAACCCTATTGTCCTCTAATCAATTGAGAATTACCTTGTATGTTTATTATATAGAGATGACGAAACTCTATGGAGGGATATTAAAATTTTCATACACATTTTTGTTCAGTTAGATTTAGTCTCTACCATCCCTCATAGAATTGTACTGCATCTATGGATTGTATTTCCCTTTATGAAAAATATTTTTTTTTCTCAAGATCCCATGGATTTTGTTTCTTTTTTACTTTAAAGGTAATTTAGAGTCCACGTTTAGGAACCAAAATTGAAGTCCTTCCTCCTTAGATCTATTTGTTTTCTATTCATCAATGATACCTTTATGGGGATATTTCCTTGACCCCTATCAAGGATTATAGGGATTGGATATGAATGTTACCCAATATGAAGAGGTTATGATAGTGGCTTTTTAGAGGAATGATATATGGTATTGATTTTATTTCCCTGTAACTATGGTCTCAATATAAACCTCTCAACAAGAGAAGGATTATCATATTCTATAGTTTAGTTCTTATCCTGATTTACTCATCTTGATAGCTAGGTCATCAGGAATCTTGTAGGTGAAGAGGCTTCATCTTCAAGATCCTTGAATCATAGACCTTCTAGAGAAAGTTTAATATCTATTTCCATGATTTTAGAGGCACCCCCTTGTCTTATAAATTCCCACCAACCACACATCTGGATTCCCGTTGACTATAATTTATCCCATTTTTGATCATTCAAATTCCCCATATCTATTTTTCTTAACCAATGATGAGTTCCCAGATTCTCAGGTAGGTTCCTATATAGAATTATAGTGATAGAACATATAGAATCTCCCAATTCCTCAATTATCTTAAAGATATTTCTTAAGACATCCAATATCCCCCAATATTAAAATCAATAAAAATGTGATTAAATACCTTCCTTACAATCTTAATAGTGTTATCAATAGGTCTAAGATTAATTAAAATTATAGAATCATCATCCATCCCAAAAGATTACTCAAACCTTCAGGCCTAACCCCTAAAATCATCACGATCTATTCACTGATTTTAAATTATTAGTGTCTTTGATCCATAGAAAAGATAAAAAATATGAAAAAGTTAATTTAACGAAGATAGATCATATTGACACCAATTTTGGAACCAAAACATAAAACCCAAAACATAAAATTCTATTATATCATACTCTATATGTCCAAAATAATGCATGACTAATTCCCACATATGGATCTTATTGAAAGAATATTTATATTTGTATTTCGTGAAAGTATTTTATTGTGTTTAAATATATTTATTTCTAAATTTACATGATTATTGATGATAGTTTTTGAATGTTTTAACTCATTTTTTATACTATAATTAGATAGATAATTGAAATATGAGAATAAATTCACATCATGCCGCAAGTGAAGCGATGCAGCGTGAAACCAGATTATTGTAGATGAAGTGAGGCTAATATCCTAGGGGAAAAAATTTACACATCGTGTATATCATTACATGATGTGATATCATCAAGAGTATCATCTTCCACCATTTAAATACATGAGAAATAATACACACTGGGAAAATAAATTACATGTTGTGTACATTATACATTTTTTTGAAGGTTATGAAAAAAACCTATACGAATAAGCTCCTACGGATGCAGATTATGTGTTTTTTAAAATTGCATGTATTGACTATTTTTGGAAACATAATAATAAATATGTGAAAACTGAGGGTTTTACGTAAACCCTTATAAAAAATAAATCCTCAACTATACAGGAAAGGAATCAAGGAGCCAACCTAGACGAGGTGAGGAAACCTGAACCAAGGTGTTTCCACATATCCCTGCTCCTACAACCTTTCTTTAGGGTTTTTGTTATTTCATTACACACCCTATTATGGTTTTCATAAGGAATAATTTATTTTTCTTTTTTTTTTGTGATTTATGAATGGGGATTGATTTCCGGAGGTATTTTTTTTATTACAATTTATTTTGGGATCTCATGTTTTTTCTTTTCCACTTTCTCTTTCTTGATTGTTGTTGCATGACCATTGTGAATGGGGTTAGGAAAAGGGTTCACTTTAATTATTTATTTCATCATGAACATTTCCTGAGTTGATTTAATTAATATTTTAATATGAATTCTAGGGTTTAGACTTATTCCATGACCATTGGTTTTTTGCCTTGCCTTTTTTAAAATTCACTTTTGGGTTACCCATCCCTTGTAACCGGAAGTACCTCACCTTGACAAAAGGATAGTTTTGAGGGGTGTGTGTTTACCATGACCACTAGGGTTATGAACTAATTTTTTAACAATGTAATTCTTTTATTATAATTATGTCTTATATTATAATCATATAATATTATATTTAGAACAAAATACAGACCTTATAAATAAAGAATGAGGGAAATTAAATCTATCTCTTAATGTTAAGGAATATTTAATAATGAAATAATAACAAGATATTTGGAATAGTAATGTACCCCTTATGAATAGTAAACTAGCCAATGTGATAGTAACCTGACAAGTGAATGTATAAATAAAATTTATCCATCTTATAAGTGTCAATATTATAGAATATATATTAGTATAAGTAAATGAATATTTTAAAAAATATTATGTTTTTGTATTTATGTAAGTCATTTATATTTAATTACAATTTTATGATTAATTTAAAAAATAAAAAATAAATTTCATAAAATATATTCATAAAATAATATTTTTTATTTCTAATCATTATAAGACAACTTTAAGAGAACTTAATTTGTTTTCAATGTATTAGAAAAGCAGTTTTAATTTCAAAATTTGAAATTTCAAGTGAATTATGGTTTTAATTAAAAAATAAATTTCTCATATTTAGAAATATATTTTCATAAAATGGAGTTAATTTTTGTATTTACATGTTGAAAAAAGGTTATGCTCAAATTTTTTGATTTTTCTAAAATACTTGAATTTTTGGTGAGTAGTGAAATATGATAATTTACGATATATATACATGATAAGTTAAATACACTATTTATTGAGTCATAGATTATTTATTAAACATTGGTTAGAACTCAGATTATCTAATTACTATATTTGGACTCAAGAATCATCACTATTTTTTGTCTTGAGAAAAATAATAAACTATTCAATTAAATATTAAGAAAACTACTATCCTCTTGCATTATAAATACCACACCTCACCACCTCTTCTCCTCACATCTCTCAAGCCTTGGTCCCTGTCAAAATTCTACTAAAATATCACCATAATCCCCTATACCAAATCTAGGATCTCTTGGTATCATCAAAAGAACAAAACCTCTCTCCTAAGGAGGTTCTCAAGATGAATGAGTCAAGAGGTAAAACCCTCTTCCATATTCCTTAAATTTATTTTCAATTTACTTTGTATTCATTTATATCCTTGCCTCTCCTAATACAAATGGTTTGATAACTCTATAACCTTAAATTTACTATAATAGTATTATTATAATTGAATAATTCATCATAATCTATCATTTCCACTCCTTTTATACTAGAAATGGAAATACCTTATCAGATGTGTAAATTTATCACATTCACAAACAATGTGTTTTCAATTTCTATTAGAATATTCAATTATGGTCATAACTTTTTTTATTTCTGATCAATATTATTATTTATAAAATATATACTATTTATTTTTCTATAATCATTTTTTTACAAATTCTATTAATTTATAAAACAAAATTAGTTTTTGTGTTAAAAACCACTAATTATCCAAAATTCTTATCATTAATGTTTTGTATAATAATTCATACTCAACCCAAATAACCAAATAAATTTTATAAAAATTTAATCTTATTTATTTTCTCTAATAACATATAAATTCAATTCTGGACAAGCATCCTCATCTTACATGATTATTTTTACATGTATATATGTAAATTGATCATGAAAACCAAGGAAACATACACTCACAAACAAAGAATTTGAACCTCCTAACCCATCAAAAAGGACATGAATGAAATTGATAAGGTTATAATAAAAAAAATTAAATGTATAATAGATTATTTAATTATTAATTAATTGATCAAATTTGATTATTTAGGATAATAAGATCAAGGGAAGAACACCTTCAGTCTTTAGGAAAGAGATTCCATCTGAACCTCCATTATTCATACATGTTATTCTCACTCTTTTTTTACCCAAATGAAATCTCTATTATTTTTATATAAATTTTCTATATACAGTTTATATGTTATAAACTCATGTGTTTGGATATATTCATCTTCCTTTTTCAGGGATACCCATGTTTTTAAATGATTCACTTCTTGATTCTTCCTGCTAAGCAAGCTCGTTTTAAGGGTATTTCCAAAATTCATACCCAATTTCAAGTGTCTTCAAATTAATTTTTAAACCCAAAATTATCCTTATAAAATAACTCATTTTATTATGAAAACATTCTTGGTTCATTTATCATTTTATATAAATTATTATTCCCTTTTTTTTAAATGATCATTGATATTTTCCGTAAACCACTGTAAAATGTTTTAAATCTAATATTTCTTAAATCCAATTTTTTCACGATATCACTTAAATTTGTCATAAAGTATCATGATATATGGTTTTTTACCTTATTATTGTCTATTAATGATCGTATTACTTTCATTCATGGACACTTTTAGGATACACCCATTTGTTATGCTTTATGACATGATTTTGATCCCCATTTAATTACATGGATACCCTTATGTTTATGTATGACTGATTATGTATGATTATTAATGTTGAAAACATATTCAAGAACATGTGATGATGGGTGCACACAAAAATTTCTCTAATTAATTTGGTAATTATTATTCTCATGAGACGTTATGTTCAATGGTCTTGAAAAATAGCCTTGACTAGTGCTCTATGTGCAATAATCTTGGTGTTTAGCCTTGAATTATGCTCCATGGGAAACAGTCTTGGTGGTTTGACATGACTAATGCTACTCAATTTGAAATTATCCTTGACTCAAGATAAAGTCATGTTTTATGTTACCTCCACAATACTATGATTCCATGTCTATATGATAACATGTTTTATATGTTATGATTCCATATGATCAATCTTGTTTCATGCCTTTTTATATCATTATGTCATAATTTATAACTGATGTTATAAAGATCAAAATATATTTTTAATCCTTTACTATGATTTCTAGATCATCCCTTTTTTGATGTTATCCTCATGTTAACCTATGTAGATGTATGAGCACAATGGAAGTTAAGAGATCAATAGGAAGACTGAATAAAAGTTTCTTTTTTTTATGTTTAATTATGTACATAGACTTTCAAAGACACTAGAATTTAGGATCCTTGGATGGTATTTTCATGTTTAATGATTCATAAAATCATGTAATAATATTTGTAAAAGGCTAGGGTCTCTACATTTAGTATCAATGGAGGGTCTAGTTATTTTTGGAGACTAGGAATGGATCGCGTTAGTAAGAACCCTAGGGATAATACTAAGTATAGTAAAACTTCCCTAAATCTTTGTTAGTATAGATTAAGTTGTTTATCTTGAAAATAAATCCCTATATAGACACTACAAGTGGAAGTGGTTCACGAATAGATTTACCTAGGATTAAAAACCCTGACAAGGTGTTCTGAGCCTAACTCGAGGTAACCTGGTACACAATAATGGGCCTTACTACGCACCAGGTTTAATACTCCTAGGGGATATGCTTTGGTGAATTCATATTCTCATTATGAACTTTTATTAATGGAATAAATAAAAAATCCTATAAGAATATATTTTTGGAAACATATCATGTATAACGTAGATTTAAACCTATGGAATCACAAGATAGGATATACTATCCCTTTACCAGTTTATCATTTTATTGTCAGAGTTTCATTTAATGATAATTAGGTAAATATTAAATCCCCCTAATTGTGATTTATTTTATTATTTAATAAAGGTAAATAAAAGAACACATTCCAATAATCAATGTGGTAGGGAATGCGAATATTACAGTAACGATCTATTAAATATTATGGGAACAGGTGTTCAAAACATTATGTATGTAATTGATCAGCGGACTCATGTTATGAATAATAAAATGAATCATGTGTAATTCAATCCCCCTATAAGGAAATATATAGTTTCAATTTACTCATTAATGAGGAAAAGGCCTCTCATGTTTAGTGGATCATCTGATCTCCTCCAAATGGAATAGTGTATTAACTCCATTGAAATGATATTCTATATCCTTATGTTCTTATAAGAAGATAAAATCATACTGGAAGTTTATCATTATTATGGTGAAGATAATCAGTGGAAGACACTAATCAAGAATATGAAGCTCCAGGAGGAATTTTATTCCATGGATTGAGAGTAATTGAAGAAAAATTATTTCAAGAAATATTTTACCCTTACCCTATATCTTAATATGGAAGGAGAGTTCTTCATACATAAGCAAAAGTAATATGAGTCTACCTGGAAGTAATAAGAAAGATCTACATGGATTTCAAGATACACATATGGATTATTCATAAACACCGAATGCAAGATGAGTCACTTCTTTAGTGTACAAAAGCTAAGTCTATGAAAATCATCGGTGATTCTTGAATTTGATAGCTATGAGGAGGTTTTTTGTTGTTCCCTCAAGGTTGAAATGTTGATCGGTGAACCTGAATGGTCTCATGGGCCCATTGAAAAGAAGAAATGACAATATAGTCTAATATGGGTAGTTTGGAAAATAAATCCCATTATGGAAAAAATGCTGAACATCGCACTTGTCAAAACTATAGGAATAAGTATACTAGGAACTAACTAATGGGAACTAGTAATTAAATGAAATTTTGAAGAATGGGATATATTTCTGTGTATCGCAGAAGGGATATGAATAATTCCAGTAACATGGATGAAGAAAGGATGGTTCAAATAAACACCCAGCCTATATTGTAGTGTTAAAACTGTAAGGAACAACTGAATTATGGGAGAAATTTATCTAATCCTAGGGTTTTAGAAGGCAATCAACAACAACCCCCAAGGAAACAAGGAAAATCTTATGATATCAAAATTTCTGAGGTGGAGTTGAAAAATGATGTGGTGACATGTATTCTAGTAATTCATTCAATAATAGAGAACACACTATTTGATTATGCTTCTATGCATTCTTTTATATCTTGCAAATTTAGTATAACTATTCAATCATTATAGATGTTGAGCTGCCCATGAGAATAGAGAATGTGGAAATTATTGCATCCAAATTATATAACTCCTCCTAGGTGAATGTTTGTGGTTAGAACCTCCCAAAAAATCTTATAATACTTATTTTGGTAGAGTTTGATGCTATTTTAGGCATGGATTGGCTGTCTTTATATAAAACCAACATCAACTATCGAGAAAGGGATATCACTATTCCCATCCTCATGTATCCACCAATCTTGTAAAAGGGTAATGAGGAAGATGAATCTCATTTATAATAATTGTCTCTCAAGTGTTTATATTGTTTCGTTATAAGCAATAATATCTTTCTCAAATGATTGAGACAAAGAAGAGAATCATGCTAGAAGACATTCCCATCATGAGGGATTACGCTAATGTATTCCCGGATGAGTTCCCTGGCCATCTGCCTAATTGAGAGGTTGAGTAATCAATTGAAATTATTACTATATCTTTTCCTATATCAACGACATCCTATATAATGGACATCATTGAGTTAGAAGAGATGAAGAAGTTGTTACATGAGAATTTGGATAAGGGTTTTATATGCTCGAGTGCTTCACCATGTGGTGAACCAGTCTGATTTGTTAAGAAGTATGGATCAATGAACCTATGTATTGATTATCATCATATTAATAAAATCACGATAAATAACATGTATCCCAATCCTTTGATAGATGACTTGTTTGATCAAATATATGGGACATGTTATTTCTCTATGTTATATCTACTGTCAGGATATCACCAATTAGTGGAGAGGAAGGAAGATATTCCCATGAATTCATTTTGAACAAGGTATGGACACTATGAGTTCATAGTGATTCCCTTGGGACTCACTAATTATCGAAAATATTTTATTGATTTAATGAAAATTTCATTAAATATTACCTCGACAAATTTTTTGTATTCTTTATCGATGATGTTTTAATGTACTCTAAAATCCTGGAGGAACATGAGGATAATTTAAATACCATGTTGAATACATTTTTAAGGGAAAATCTATATGAAAGGTTTTTTAAATGTGAGTTATGGATAGAGGAAGTATCATTCTTATGAAATTTTATCACCAATAAAGGGATTTTGGGGGACCTTTCTTAGAGAAAAGGAAATTGAAGAGTGTCCCAAGACAATATCTGTAATAGAGATCCACAACATTCTTGGTCATGATGAGTATTATAGATGGTTTTTAAGAACATATCAAAATTTTCAAACCCAATAACAATTCTGAAATGGATGGTATGTAAATTTTTATGGACTTACGAATGTGGGGAATGCTTTAAGGTGCTAAATAAGAGGCTTATCACCGTGCCATTACTCACACTCCCAACTAGTGGAGAACAATTTATGGTGTAAAACAATAATTCAAAAAAGGGATTAGGATGTTTAAGGGAAAAAATGATATGGTGATAGACTATTCCACAAGGTATTTAAAAATCCTTAAGCAAAACTATCCCATACATGATCAGAAGTTGGCACCTGTGATCTTTCCATTGAAAATCTAGCGGCATTTTCTCCATGGGGAGAAGTGTGAGTTATATTTTGATAAAAAGAGTATCAAATATATATTCACACATAAATATCATAATATTTTCCATAAATTATTTTTGGAGCTCATCGAATATTATAATAGCTAAATCAACTACCATCATTGTAATGAAACTAATTTAGTAAACACTCTAAGTAGAAAGGATCATGTATCTTTATCGATGAATATAATGAAGAAGGATACAATATTATTAGACTTGCAGAGGATGGGAATGGAAATCATTAAGGAAGGAAAATCATCAATCCATTTTCAAATTATTTCTCAACTATCCATCATGGAGAAAATAATGGGTTCTCATAGAAAAGATGTGAAAATTATGAAAAGGGTTAAAGCTATTAGAAATGGAAAATCCTATGAGTTCAGGATTGAAAAGGAAGGATTTGAATGATTTGGGTAATGATTATGGGTACCATTAGATACATAGATAAATAATTAGATTCTAATTGATGTACATAGCTCAACCATCTCTATTCACTCAGGGAGCACAATGATGTATTAGGATCTCCGAGATAACTATTGGTGGGACAATATGAAGAAAAAGATACATGATTATACATTAATGTGCCTGGTATTTCAGAAAGTGAAGGATAAAATGAAAATGTTTAAGGGGATTATAAAACCACAAACTATACGAGAATTGAAGTGGTAGACCATTACCATGTACATTGTTACTAAAATTCCAAGGAAATCTAGAGTAAATAATGTTATATGGGTTATTGCAGATCGTCTTACAAAGAAAACTCACTTTATCACAATTTGAGAAGAATTATCACTTGATAAAATTTCAATGATATAAATCAAATAACTATTAAGGCTCCAAGGAGTACCAATATCGATTGTATCTGATCGAGATCTATGATTCACCTCAATGTTCTAGAAAAGTCTCCAATATGGTCTAAGCACTAAGCTGAAATTCAGCACGACCAATCAACCTCAAACTGATGTCCAATTGAAGAAAGTATTCTAGACACTAGAAGACATGTTGAAAGTGTACTCTAATGAATTAAAAAGAGGATGAGACCAACACCTACCTTGGGTTGAGTTCTCTTAGAATACTAGTTACCACTAGAGGATTTGAATGGAACCATATTAAGCCCCTTACGAGAAAAAAAGCAGAACACTGGAATGATGAGGTGAAGTCGGTGAGCGTAAGAAGCTAGGACGTAAAATGATTGAAGAAATTGTGGAGAAGGTAAAAAAAATTCAAAAACACATCATGTAATCCTAAATTTGAAAAATAATTAATACATACAATCATCAATGAGACTTTACGTTTAAATTTGGATACATTATATCCCTCGGAATATCTCCATGGAATAATGTCATGAGATTTGATAAGAAAGGATAGCTAAGTCCCAGGAACAAAAAACCCTTAGAGATAATTGATCATGTTAGAGTATTGGCCTATCTATAAGCACATCCACCTACTGTGTCTAAATTACACTATGTATTCAATGCATCCCTCTTACAGAAGTACATACCAAATCCTTTACATGTACTTACTTCATAGGTGATATAGATGGAGAATGATCGTTCTTATTAAGAATAGCCAGTGAAGATCATGGATCATAGATATATAGTTTTATGTACAGGACTATACGACATTTTCAAAGTACTATGGTGGAATCAAAACTATAATGGGGAAATAATGGAACTGGAGGAAGTGATGAAGGAAAAGAACCCACACCTATTTTTTTCATATAATGTAGAACAATGTTTTGAGGGAGAAATTTCATAAGTGGGGAAGAATGCAATGAAATAATGTTTTATTAATGGAATTACCTTATTATAATTATTTATTATAGTATAATCACATAATATTACATATATACAACAATAAAAACCCTATAATGGAAGAATGAGTGAAATAAAAGGTATCTCTAGAAGTTAAGGAACATTTACCGACGAAATAATATCTTCACCAATGGAATATTAATGTGACCATTATATATAGTAAACCAACCATTTTAATAGTACCCTCACCAATGAATGTATAAATAATATTTATCCATCTTATATGTTTCAATTTGATAAAAATATATTAGATCCTAAGAAAATAAATATTTTATAAATTGTTGATTATGTGTTGGTATTTTTGTAAGTCATGTATATTTAATCAAAATTTTATGATTAATTTATTAAATTTAAGGAAAATTTATTTTCATAAAATGTATTCAGAAAATAATATTTTGATTTCATATCATTTTATGATAATTTTCTGAGACTCAATTAATTTTTCACAGTGTTAGAAAAATTGTTTTAATTTTAAAATTTATATTTTTCAAGTAAACTATGGTTTTAATAAACATTAAATTTCTCATATCATGAATATTATTTTCATAAAATGGTGTTAATTTTAGGATTATACATGTAAAAAAAAATTAGTATGATTTTTGGGACTTATTCTAAAATACTTGATTTTTCCAATATTAAAATACGGTAATTTACGGTATATATATTATAAGTTAAATACAATATTTATTGAGTCATGGGTTTTTTAAGAACCATTGGTTGTAACTAAGATGATCTAATTAATGTATTTACTCTCATTAATCTTCTTTATTTCCTGTCTTGAGTGAAATAATTAACTAATGCATTAAACATTTAGAAAACTCCCCTCCCATCCACTATAAATGTCATCCCCCACCACCTATTCTTCTCACACTTTAAGCATTTTTCTTTGTCCAAATTATGATAAAATATCTTCCAAATAACCTATCCCACGTACATGACCTCTTGGTCTCATCAAAATAAAAAATCCCCTCTCTTAAGGAGGTTCCCAACAGTAAGGAATCAAGAGGTAAAACCCTATTATTTTTTCTTTCCATTTATTTTCAAGTTTCTTTGTATTCTATTCAATCCTCACCTCCCATCATAAAAATGGTCTGATAAATCTAGTACCTTAAATTTAGAGTAATATTTTCATTCTAATTGAAAAATTAATCATCATCTCTTCTTTCCCCTCTTTTTATACTATAAATGAAACACCATTGGAGATGTGTTAATTTATCACATTCAAGGACCATTGGTTTTAAATTTATGGCCATGAAAAAAATTTATAGTCAAAAAAATTATTAATTTTGTAATATACCCTATGTAATGTTATGGAATAATTTTTTACAAATCTTATTAATTTATAAAACAAAATGTGTTTTTTGTGATCAAAAACCATCAATTAACCCAAATAGTTATCATTAATGTTTTATATAATGATTAATCTTCACTCCAAATGACCAAATGAATTTTATAACCATTTAATTTTTTGAATGTTAAATAAATTACATAAAACTTAAATTTTGGCCAACCATCTTCATATTAAATGATTATCCATACATGTATATAAGTAAACTAATCATGAAACCATGGAATCAAACTCTCTCAAACAATGAAATTGAACCTATTAACCCATAAAAATATTATGAATGAACTTAATAAGGTAATAATATATTAATTACATGTATACGAGTTTATGGAATTATTAATTAATGAATCTAATTTCTTTATACATTACATTATAATCATGGGAAGAACACCTTCAGACATAAGGTAAGGGATTCTACCCGAACCTCTATTATTCTTTCAGTATATTCATACTCACTTTTTATCGAAATGATATTATCTATTATTTTATGTAAATATTATAAATTAATCTTATATGTTTCAAAATAGTTTTTTAAAATCCATTAATCCTTATTTTTTAGGGATATTCATCTTTTTAAATGATTCCCTTCTCAATTCTTCCCGATAAGAAAGCATGTTTTTAGAGAACTTCTTGTATTCCTACCCAAAATAATGTGTAATATATTATATGTTTTAATCCAAAAATATTATTTATAAACCACTAATTTTATTATTAAAATACACTTTTTTCACATCTGTTATAATGTAAAATATTATGACCTTTTCTGTTTTAAAATATATTTGATATTTTCCACACACCAGACTGAAATGTTTTAAATATAATGATTTTTAAAAAATATTTTTACTTGATATCACTTCAATTTGACATATCCTTTCATTATATAAGCCTATTATTTTTTATTATTTCCCATGCATGATCTAATTCCATTTTATCATGGACACCATTATGACACACCCATTAGTTATGCTTTATGACATTATTATGATAACCATTTCATTCCATGGGTAGAATTATGTTCATATATGATTCTTTATCTGGAAAAAATAATCATGAACATTTTATGATAGGTGCACCCAGACAGTTATCTAATACATTGGGTAATTTTTAGACTCATGAGACATTATGTGCAATGGTCTTGGCCGTTAGCCTTGACCCGTGCTCCATGTGCAACAGTCTTGGTGGTTTTCCTTGACTCATGATACTCTATGTGCAATGAGCGTTGACTTGTGATAAAGTAAAGTTTAATTTTACTTTCACATTACTTGGATTCCATATTTATATGATCTCGTGTTTTATATGTTATAATTCCATATGATCAATCTTGTTCTATGGATTTTTTATATTATTATGTCATGCCTTCTTACCCATGTGATAAATATTTATTCATAGGATTATTACATTAGTAAGATTTTAGCTCATCCATTTGTTAATGTTATCCCAAGGTAATCCTATGAAGATACAATAATAGTGGATGTTAGGTGCTCAATATGAAAATTAAATAAATGCTTATTTTATTATTTCTAATTATTTAACTAGTCTTCCAAAGACACTAGACTTAATGATCCTTAACATGTATTATGATGTTTAATTATTCTTAAAATAATGCATTGATATGTGTAAAAGGATGGGGTCTTGGTAATTGGACTCACTAAGACCTAATTCTGACAACTGAATGATAGCTAATTTATAATTTTATAACTTTTCATCCCATGAACATGTATTCATCACTTCCTTGCACCCATTTTTATATTTTATTCATACACATTTTTCACTAATAAAATTCTCAGTAGCTTATATTTTATTAATGAAAATAATTTATAGTTTAGGTATTAATTATTTAATAAATATTTTTTATAACCCATCCTATGTGGGTTTGACCTCAGTCTCGAAATTCCTATACTAACCTGTAGTCTTCTAGTTTTTTTATTTTGTGTCATAAATTTCTAAATTTACTAACCATGCGAGAAATAATGACGCCCATTGGGAAATAAACTATCTCATTCTGAAATTAATAAATGAATCTTTAAAACAAATCACCATAAAGGTCAAAACCCAAATAATTTATTTATTCCTTATAGTTGTCTATACTTGTTATTAGGATGGGGAAAAATAATATATTTTAAATACACTTTTATCATTCAATCTGTTCCATATGACTTGATCGATATGGGGGATTTCAATACAATGATGGATCAGCCAAAAAAGAATGTTAGAAGTCTCTATTTAAATAAAGCGATGGCGTATTTCAAGAACTTTTCATCCCAAACAACCCACTCGGCCTAGGATTCACTAGAAACAAGTTCACATAGTGAAACAACAAAGGTACAAGGTGAAATACATGGATAATATTAGAGATATTTTTTTGAATCATCCACGAAATCTCAAATTTCTAAAAGTCATATTTCAATCACTTCCCCTTATGAAAATAAAATCCCTCCCATATACTTCTCAAAGTCACTCCATCCCTGAATGAGAATTTTTTTTTCATTTAATCTAATAAATGGATGCATAATAATTACTTCAAATATATTTTTCTCAACTCTTGTTCATAAAAAGTTATAAGGTATCTAGGGTTGATCCCTCAAAACAATCACTGGAGGTTAAATGGGTATATTTTAATATGGTTATACAAAAAGTGTTACCATTACTTTAATTTACAAGGGATACTAGAGATGATATTCTATTTGTGAATCCCTTTCCAAGACCAATGTCATTATGATAATTTTATAATTCTTTCTAAAGAACTCAGTATCGTAGAAGAGGTCTCTTAGAGGAATAACATGTGGAAATAGAAGGAACAAGAGAAAATTATTGAGGTATGAGGATAATAATATGGCATGTTTTCATGCTCTAATAATGGGGGAAAATTGTTTTCAAAATAAATTTGACTCATGAGGATGGTTCGTACTCAAGTGATTCAAATGACACTAGTCCTAAAGTGGTCTCCCACTTCTATGATTTTATTATAGGTCTATGATGGGGCACTAAAGAGGTTATCAATCCATTTGATCTAGATGAACCTATTTTCATAAAAATCCCAATATATATCGAAGTATCATTCATCTCAATCACGGGATTGATTCTGGATGATGTGGAGATTTTTGAGGTTATTAAGACCCTCAGTTTATATAGCACCCTAGGTATTTGATGGGTTTTTGGACTCCTTTTATTTATTATATTTAGATATGGTGAAATATGAAGTTAGTACTAATTTCAATGATTTATTCAATGGAGTATAGAATCCCATAGTTTTTTATTCCACAAGTCTTTTCCTTATTCCTAAGGTGATTAACTGGAATGGATTAAGTCAATTCTCTCCCATAAGCTTATGAAAATTATCTTATATGAGAATCAAATCCTCTGTTATCAAATGGATTTGTAAGAACATTAGTCGTTATTTTTCATAATAATAACATGGTTTAATCAATGTTAGGAACATCCAAGGTGAAATTGTAATGTCTTAGGAGATGATAATAGATCCTGATAATAAGATGTTAAACTCTAACATCATGATTAAAATTGTTATGGAAAAATCCTTTGAGATGATGGAATAGATATTAATAATCAAATTCTTTTGGTAATTTGTCCTTCTTGAGTTGGTATGTGACCTTGTTTTTTATTTATTTTCATGTCCATGATTTACCATTTCTCTAAAAGGATGATGTTTTGGTTTCTATAAATCCATCTGGGGCCTCTATTAAGGAAACCCACTTTCAACGAATCTCTTCATCATCAATCAAGTTTGTATCTGTAGGAATGTGAACTTATTAATCTGAAATTGCATTGTGCATATATATAAAGGCATGTATGGGTTCGAGGATAATTTTCATATCTTATTTGTGGATGATGTTTTCCTCTTCATTAATATAAGTATTAACATTATCTTGAACATCAAAAGGATTATTCTGTCCTTCATTTACAAGAGTGGTCAAATCATCAACAGAATCAAAATTAGTGTTTCTATCTATAAATGAGGTACTATAAGGTGCTCCGAGATCATTTTGGAGAAACAAGGAATCACTAAAAGGCAATTACCTAAGTAATATCATGATCCCCTAATTTAAAATGTAAGGATTAAAATACACTACTATGTTATAATTAAAAAAATATGTAGTATTTTAATTTGTAAAATGATTTTTCTATATTTTTTTGGGCATATCACCCTTGATAACAGTGTGTTGGATTATATCCTGATGTATGGACTTTCATTTAAAAAGAATCTGAATACTATTATTAACAATATTTAAGGTGTTCTAATATCATTTATTTAGGACTCTCATCAAGAAGGGCCCATAATTGTACCAGGTAGGATAGGATGACCAATCCTGATAATGATGAGGGTAATTAAACGTAATAGCTTATCTAAAATCATCACATTCTTGATATAAAATTTATATTGGGAGTAAAATCTATTTAAACCAATTTTTTCATGAAGAAACATAGGTCTTATCCAATTTTTTTTCTTACCTGGTACTCAAGATCAGATCTCTTATATAGAATACATGATAGTACAATAGTTATTTATGAAATTTCCCACTTGATTATTGGAATAGGTGACATTACATTTTTGACGGAAATTAGACTTCCCTTATAATCTACATCGCTAGACTCACTACTTCGAACTTCTGTTTTAGGCAGGCCACAACCTTCCCTACTCTCTTTGAATTTTTCCTCATTGATGTTAATTAGGACATATATAGCAGTATTCTAATATTTAATAATCTTGACCACTACACATTCAAACCAAATATTTTAGGATCCTTCACTGATGATTCATTTTGGGAGATGATATAAACTCCTTAAATTCTAGACCTCTAGAATGTAACCTTTTTATCAAGACTATTCAAACTAAATTCTATTTTTCTTCTTATGGATCCATAGAAATTATATTCTCACTACAGAATTCAATTTCAAAAGTAATGAAATTAAAATCTCTAATAATTTTCACTATTATATGAATACAAGATCCATATATGTATTCCATATATTTTTTACTACTGAAAAAATACACTATACCCACAATTTGGAACCATGTGTATAGACCATAAAACTATGGTTATAGGTTATACCCATGGTTTAGAGAACCATGAGAGCATAATCCCCCAGTATATCTCTGAGCTATACACATGGTTTTAAAATGATATTTCCATGGATATGAACCATGGAAATTTGAGTAGGGGAAATAACACACTATTTCTATAACCTTATACCCACATTTTTGAAACTTTTGCCATATGATTTTAAAAAAATGAATGATGTTGTATTCAAACCCTAGTTACCAACTATAAAATCCAAGAACCTAACCACTGCACCATATATAATTATTAGTATAAAAATATATATTTACCAACATATAATTTTTTAAATCTTGGATATATGTTAAAAAAAGTGTCAATAGGTATTCCCATTTTATTTTTTTTCACTACAATTACAGGGGAAATCAATAGACACAGTTTACAAAGAATGAGGATATAGGAATGAATTATAAAACCAGTTCTTGGAGAACCGTGGGTATATGTTTGACCTATACCCTTGTTGTTTTGAAGAACCATGGGTATATTTCTTGAACCAAACCCTATACACATAGTTTTGCAAAACCATGGGTATAGTGGTGACCTATACTAATGAATTTGGGAAACAACATGGGTATAGTTGTTGAATCAAATACATTACCCACTCTTTTTTCAAAACCATGGATATTGGTATGAACTAAATATACCCTATACCAATGTTGTTTGGAATAGTATGGGTATAGACTTGTTTTTAGTACTATTTTCAAGGGGATTAGGCCATTTTCAAATAGGCCACTTTTGGTGGGATGTATTTTGGATTTTAATGTATTGAAAACTTAATATTATCATGTATCAGTGATTATATTGGTTACATATTAAATTATTGAGGCATAAAAAAATATTTGTGGAATATCTTTTAGTGCAATGGGACACTTGGAATATTGGGTGGCATCAAATAATCTATCCAAACACCTTGTACCTCAATACCATTCTCCTCAATCTAGTACATTCCCATAGAAACCTATTTAAGGAGTCAATTCTTCCAATTTTAGCCTATAACCAAATTCCCACCACTGCTAATGAATTAAAATTTAATTGTATAAGGTTTTATAGTGTTGTAAACCAACCCATGTCATCCCTGAAATGTTCGCGCAAACTGGCCTATGAAATAGCCTATGAGGTGTTCGAAAACCTCCCAGTCATGAAACTAGTTTCGAGAATAAAAAATACTTAGTTTGGAAAGATGTTATCACAGAAAAAACTAATTAAAAAAAATAAAAAAAATAACAAATAATACTAATCTGTTAGAACAAACAAAAAAATGGGCATATCTTCATGTAACATCATTATTCACCATCAACACTTGAACCAAAATTGCTCTATGATGACCCAGTCTGAGTTGGAAGCAGCAGTAGAAACTAAAAAAAAGATATATATATAGGAATGAGTATTGAACAACATTATTTATGTCTGAATAAACTATTCTCTATGGCATAACTCTAATGAAAAAAAACAGTTCATGCTTTTTTGAAAATAATACATATAGAAATAATGTTTTCCAATTACATTAAAAACATGTTGCATGATAATGATCTGGAAAACCATTTATCTCTTTGATTTGAATTTTTTTTTATCCAAATAATAAGGGATTTTCTAATAAATCATTATAAAGGACATACTAATAAAAATAGTGCCTCATTGAAAAATACATAGTGATAAAATCATTTCATAGGGTTCTAGACAAAAATGTGAGGTATGAAGATATTTTTATCATTTCGACATAAAAGGGAACAAAGAACGGGTTCATCTTAAAAATTGTATTATTGGAAGGAGTTTAATTATAGCAAGCACTGTGGGAAGTTCTTAAGTAGCTAGGGTTAGTGGGGTCCAAGGATCAGTGTACTCTCACTGATTTTCTAAGGACATGATGGCCTATCACCTGCTCGAGCCAACAATTTCCCATCATCATAGTTTATTTATTATTGTAGCATAATCCTTATAGGGAGACAAGGCCTCAACCCTGCAGGATTTCCTAGTGTACTAGACCTAATCTTCCCACCTAGATACACATGTTTCCCATTATCCATTCTCAAATTGAGGTGAGTTTTTATTTAGAAACAATATATATAGATATCATATTTTTTACACAAAACCCATCCATATTCTTACCCCTGGTCTCCCTCCTTAAGTTCATCCCCTTTCCGAGACAAATAAACCAATAAAAACCATTTTACCAAGAACATATCATAAATAAAATATCTAAAACATACATTGTATTTTTAATTTTTGGTGCATTCATTAAGAGGTGTTTTCCTTTCAATAAAACAATTAAAAGTGCTAACTAGACCTGACCAATTTTAATGAAACACATTAATTTACTATATAAACCTTTTGAAATTAATAATTTCTTGATATAAATAATTTAGGAACCAATTGGATATTTAAAATACCATAAATTTCAAAACAATATTGGAGGCATGCTTTAATAAGAAGGAACCACGATGAAATCTTACCTAAAATATATAAAAATTGAAAATACAATTACAAGAGTCACAACCAATTTCAATAAAATATACATTAATAAAATATTGAAGAAATACTTCATAATCAATAAATAAATCACTAAATTCAAATCAAATGATTGGGCATAGGGAACCTAACTGAAACATGCTTATTTTAATGATGGAAATCTGAAATCACCCTTTTATTATTACACACATATTCATTATATATATATACCCCTCTCTATATGGTAGATATTCCCGCCCTATGAGGGAATATATACAACTAATATATATATATATATATATATATATATATATAATATACCTTAACAATGTATATGGGTGAATGTCTCCTTCGCAAATGGTGGTTCAAAATGCATTAATGAAAAATATCAGAAACTCGAAAATCACACAAACCCTAATTTAAATTTTCCCTAAGAAAAAGGCTGAAAGAAAACATATTGAAACTTATGGAATACCTACTCCCTTTAATGTGTGGGACCCAATATCATCACTAATGATTCCAAGGATTCCCACAAGATAGAACAAAACATTGGACATAATGAAAAATACATAAATAATACTGTAAGATCCCCATAGGGTTCGGTTGAGTGCAACAAACATTGAAGAAGGGGTTAATAATTTAATGAAATAGGAAATAAAAGGTAGATGAGATCATACCTTAATGATTCAGAAAAATCCCATGAAGAAACAAGAAGATATTGACGAAGAATGGTGGTCCATAGTGTAACATCCTAGATCTGGGTTCCCCTTAGAGGTTCCCCATACCCAGTTGGTCACATGTCCTCAAACACATTTCCCCAAAAATCAGAGGTTTCTGACTTGCAAGGAGGGCCTTGGGTGTGATTGTGGGGAAACAATTACCTTATTAACCGATAAACATAGTGAAAATAAACAGATAGCAGTAGCAGATGTAGTAATAACATATAATAAGTAAAAAAGAGAAGGCTAGAAGTAGATAAAAAACTGGATCACATATATATAAATTATTCGTGTCACATATGTCTAGGGATGAATCCAAACAAGTAACAATGTTGAAATACAAAACTAAACCAAAGAACAAAGAAAAAAAATAATCTCTTGAAGTATCGCAAGCCACATCTTGGTCCTATGTTTTACAGCTCCACAACAGTCAAGTACCCAAAGTTGAAGGGTGATTTACCTTATCTATACCTAAACAATATATTCTATTTGGGACCAAAAGCATGACCCATACAAGGTGTTAGAAGATTCCCAATGGGTAACCACCCAAAGATCTGTGCCTAATAGTCAGTAAATATATATGTCAGGCAAGATGCTAAATAAAGAAACAAAAAGGGGAGAAAACACATGTAAAAAATCCCACAGTTCAAGCTACAATAATTTACATTTATAAAATTAATCAACAAAACAAACACAAGAAACCCTCTAGGATGTCCTCACAGTCTAGCCCCTCTGGTTCATCTTTAATATGGACTCTCTGAGGAAGCAATCACCATCAATTTCCCTTTTGGTCTCATAATGGTAAACTATAGACACTCTAGGGAAGCACTCAATGTCTAATTCCCCCTATGGTATCGCAACGTGGTCTACCGACACTCAAAGGGAGCACTCACGTACATCCCCCCTTTGGTCACACAATGTGAAAAGTATAACAGACACTCTGGGGAATCCCTCATCATCTATTCCCCCTATGGTCTAATTACTCCAAGTTCCCAAAACCCTGTATAAGTCAATCATGCACAAATGATTTCAAGAGGCCAATTTAAATCACAATATTCGACTTTGGATAAATATCTACAAAGCCTATCACAACATATCAGAAAATATAAGTGCATCCTAACAACTCTAGGCATGGAAAATAAAGAAGCATCATAAGGAATTCTGGACCTAACATCCAAAATAATAAATCATGGTAAACCACATACATATCATTGAAAATAAACCCGATTCATAACCCAATATTCCAACTCAAGAAAACAAAGCATATAATGCATTAATAGTGTAAAATTCCCAAAACCCGCAATACCCCAAACTAGGGTATTGGGAAATTTTTCACATATAATTCAATGAAAAAATTCAGAAAGGAACAAACCACATGCCTATAAATTTTATGATCAATATAGTTGAACCTTAGCATCTGAATCAACCTAAAATGTCGAAGATATATGAAAAAGTATAAAAATATCAACAATAGATATCTCGCAAAAGAGGATAAATCAAGAGAAGAGGCATTAGAAGAAGGAAGAACTCACTAATACGATTCCAATGCAAACTTATAGTTTGATTCGGAGAACGGATGATGGGCCGGGGGTTCAGATAAGCACAGCTGGCTTCGGTTGCTCCTTGATGAGATGAAGCCAAAATAAGATCTTTCTATGAATGAGAGGCGACCCTAGTCTAATTTATCAAAAAATAATAAAAATTCTCATCATGTTATTTAAAAGTACCCGACATGTATTCCTTTACCAAGACCTGATGTAGGTGGTCTCCACGTCCCCCCACACAACCATGTACTTGGCCATTACACAACCAGTGCACAGCTACCAATGATAAACATGAACACATCATGTAATCCTATGTACATGACCTGTACTCCTTAAATTTACAAAAACTACTCTTTTTCTCAAATACAACAGAAATCGTGATCCATACCTGTCAGAAGATACAGGTTTTTACAAAATTCAACCCATAAATAAATTCTTCCATGAATTTCCCTAAGAGGGTGGTGAAGAATAATCCTCAAATAACTCTGTCCACTGTAATCGCACATCGGTCTCCCTCTCCCAAATCTTTTCTTGTACTCACCTGTTCTACCATAGAACATGTACTAGAGGAACAAACCGGACAATGGGAACCTTCATGCTATGATCAAAGATTCAGATAAGATTCTATTTGAATAAGGCATCCACCACCAACTCAACCTCCTAGGGTTGAAAAATATGGGACTGGTCTGAGAAGTAACGTCGTAGTTGAGAAATGTGGAAGATGTCGTATATAGAATGGTCCCTTTGAGGTAACTACAACCAATAGGAAATCTGTTCGAATCATTCCAAAACCTCAAATGTCCCAACGTATCTCTGTGAATGCTTCCCATTCCTCCCAATTCTCTTGTGTACCATCCTCGGTGTGACACATAGGAAAAACTAATCTCCATCCTCAAACTCCATAGGTATTTTCTGTCTATCAGAATAAGACTTCGGTCATGACTGTGCAATATCCATCCTCTTCTAAATCAATTCCACCTACTCTGTTGTCTCCTGAACAAGATGAGGTCCCAACATAGCTGCCTCTCCTACATCCAGACATCATAGGGGTGATCGGCATGGCCTACCCTAAAAAGTATCATATAGTGCCATTTGAATAGTTTCTTGAAAACAATTATTGAAGGAAAACTCCAACAGGGGTATGTGCTTCTCCCAACAACCCCCAAAATCTAAGACACATGCTCAAAGTATGTACTCCAACACCTGAATTGTCTTCTTGGACTGTCCATCTGTCTGGGGATGGTATGTTGTACTCAGAAGTACCTGTTTACCAAAACCCCTCTATAGTCCATACAAAACCTAAGAAGTAAAATGAGAATCCCTATCTGAAATGATGGAGTGTTGAAGCCGATGTAAACATACAATATCTGTAATGTAAAACCTTCCCATCTCATCAACACTGAAGGTCTCCTAGATCATTAGAAGAGTGAAACCTTCACGAGTCTTTCAATTGTAACCCAAAATGCATCATTTAATCAATTCAACCAAGGAAATCCTATTATGAAGTCCATCACAACATCGTTCACCTTCCACATGGTAAGGGATAACTATTAAAAAATCCCTATTAGTTGCTAATGCTCCACTGTCACATGCTAAAAGTGGAACACCTCCTCAAAAAACCAGCAACATTTCTCTTTATTCATGGCCACCAATACTGATGGTGTAGTTCTCTATACATCTTGGTGACACCAGGATGAACTGAAAAAACAAAAGAATGAAAATCCCACATCATATCCTCACATATGTCTTCAGAAACACATACACATCCCTGAAATCACGAGATCTCATCCTCTCCCATTTTCCATCTTGGAATAGGGACCTCTCCTGACACACACTCCCATAGGACTATGCCTTCAACATCTGATAGCTACCTCATTCGCACTCACTCATGGAGAGTAGAGGTAACAACTACAGAAGAAAGAAACATCTATCCCTATCTGTCATGCACCTCCAAATGCATCTGATAGAATAGATCCATAAGATTCCACTCAGTGCTGGCCTCCCGAAACTCTTGTATTTAAGTCCTCCTACACAACGGATCTGCCACAACATTTTCATTCCAAAGCATATAGACAATCTCAAAATCAATGGACTGAAGATTTTCAACCCACCTTTGTTGTCTCAGATTCAGATCACGCTGAGTAAAGATGTACTTGAGACTTTTCCAGTTGGTTAAAACAACAAAATGGTCTCCAATTAGATAATTTCTCCAACAACGTAGATCATGAACAACTAAAGCCAACTCAAGATTGTGTGTCAGGTAATTCCTCTCATGTGGCCTCAACCATCGAGACCCGTACGCAACAACGCCTTCCACTTTCATAAGCAATGATCCCATCCCGATACCTGATTCATCATAGTAATCATTATAACTCTTTCCTGGATCTGCAAAAACATGTATTGGTGCTGATGTCGACCTCCCTTTCATATCTTGAAAAGAAGATTCGCAAATTCTAACTACAGGTACTTCGCACCCTTCTTAGTCTGTCCAATCAGTGGAACTTCTAAGCCTGAAAAGTCCTATATAAAATGTATGTAGTAACCGTCCAGCCCTAGAAAACTGCTTACCTAAAATAAATTCTATGGATTCACCCAATCAACTACTGCTCTCACTTTCTCTGGGTCTACTAATACCCCTATCTCTGAGATAACATGACCCAAGATGTAATTATAGTCCCTACAAAATTGGCATTTTGAGGGCTTATTATACAACTGATGCTCTCTCAGTTTACTCAAAATGATCTCAAGATGGGTTTCATGTCCATGTCGATTGTGAGAGTACATCAAGATATCATCCATGAAAACTACCACAAAGGAATCAATGTTTTTATGGAAAACTCGATTCATTAGTTCCATGAAAACTAAATGTGTGTTCATGAGACCAAACAACATAACCACATGCTTGTATAGACCATACCTACTCTGAATGACTATAAGAGGTATATAAGATGGTCTAACACACAACTAATGATAACCATACCTAATGTAAATCTTATAGAATACCTGAGATCCTTTATATTGATCAAAGAGATCATGAATCCTTGGAAAGGGAAATCCGTTCTTGACCATAAACTAGTTCATCTTCCAATAATCCACACAAATTCATAGGGTACCATCCACCTTATTTTTAAACAGGATCGGAGAACCCCAAGGGGAAGTACTGGGTTGGATGAAAACCATTTCCTATAACTCATCTTACATTTTCTTGAACACCTATAACTCTGGTATAGCCATCCTATAAAGAGGAATGGACACCAGTGCATCTCCTGGCACAAGATCAACAGAAAATTAGACTTCTCTCTCTGGAGGTAAACCTAAAAATCCCTCTTGAAAGACATCCTTAAAATGATTAACCACTAGAGGAAAGTCCATCTATGATGATCCCTAGTCATCCAGATACAAACATTCAATATGGGCTGTATCTCCTCCCAACCCATGATCCACAGGTCCCACTCTTCTATCTTGTACATCTCATTCACCCTTATTTAGAATAAAACCACTTTCTGGTGATATAAAAGTCACCCTATGATGATAGAAATCAATAAAAGCCCAAAATGGAACTAAAAAGTCCATTCTAAGAATGAAATCATAGCATGTAATATCTAAGGAATAGAGGACCCATATAAAGTGACACCCACCAACCTCAAGAGGGTACTCCTTGCACTGACGTACAATAGACATTCTAGTCCCCAATAGAGTGTCTAGCATCACGATATCAGTAGAAGTGATGATAAAGAGACCAAGTCCCTCCACAACAGTGAAAAATATGAAACTGTTGGAATACCCTCTATAAAAAGGGAAGAAGCTAAAAATGAGGCATCTAGAATCATACCTTTAGCAATAAAGGGTTTGGGATCCTACTCCTACTGAATCGGCTTTATCGCAAAATCCTAACTTGTACTGCAGCCATGTGAAGCTGACTAAGATCCCTGAGTTAATCCACCCTACGGATGTTGAAAAACCTGTTTTTGAATGCAGTGGTCATGACCACCACCTCGGCCTGTACAGCTGGAAGAACTCTATCCCCCAGTCTGATGTGGGAATGGTGGTCTGCCTCCTGTATGAGGAGTTATAATAGAACCCCTATCACCAGCTGCTGGTGAGAAAAATAGACAGAAATTAAGAATATGACCCATCTTTCTACAAGATTGTCACTCCACTGGGTCTCTCGGGAAATGTGGCATCGTATGACCACTCTTCCAACACTTATAACACACCACCTCGCCACCCGAGGAAGTATTCCTCCTACTCTGATCTCTGCATGTAGACTCCCAGCAGTGCTTCCTACTATCAGTCGAAGGGGTACTCAATCCGGATACCGAGCCACCCGGGATCACTGCCCTAGAAGCCATTAGATTTCTCTCTGTGATCGGAACCTGGCGGACTATGTATGTTAAGGATGTCAACCTGATGATGTTCACTTGAGATCAGTTGTTATTACTGATACCATCCTCAAACATCCTCACTAGAAATAACTCATCACCCTTAGAATGGATATGAATCACTACAGATCTGTGAATCGAGAAGAATAATCCATGACTGAGAGAGTACCCTTCTCCAAACTCATGAACCCTTGGGCTCGTTCGACCCTCAAAGTATCTAGGTAGAAGTAATTTTATAAGGAACAATGGAACTCATCCCAAGACATTACTTACTGGCATACTGACTGTGAGATCACATCCCACCATATCATGGTGGAATCTTGAAGAATATAAGTAGCGAGCATCACCCTCCTCTCTAGAGGCATCTCTAGATGATCTAAGATCGACATTATGTCTTCTTACCCTAACTCTACATCTTGAGGTCCTTCATCCTCTGAGAAAGTAGGACGATACAACTACTGAATGATTGATGTCAGTTCTTTCATATACGGGGAAGGATGTGGCACTCCCTGAATGGTCTGCATAAATCTAATGATGCCTTCCCAGAACTGTGCATCGACACCTGTATCTAGGATAATGGTATATTCCAAGATAGGCATAATTAGAGGATTTACTTGTATTCCTAGATCTAAAATGTTTTGTGTCAGTTCACAAACTTATATCTGGTGTACAACCAGAGGACGTCGTGGTGACATGAGTCTGCAAGGTCAAGTACAAACCCTAGTTCAAGAGTCTCATGTACTAAAACCTAGAAGTGAAAGAAATTAATAGAATAAATTAAGCATCCAAGTTCTTTAAAACATGGATACACAGCTTGTATAACCCCTAAACAATTTGTTCTCTTATATTTTACATGGGCGTGTACTTCTACCAAAACTAGTTGTGTAACATCACATTCACATGGAATTTTCTCCATTTACATGACGTGTACTTGAATCCTTTCCCACTGCTCGAGTTCCTCTACACAGCTCTACCACGTGGTTCTCTCCTAGAAAAAAACCACATGGAATGGCTATGACAGACATGGCCTGTAACACTTAGTTTTAAATCGCTCATGTAGTTAGTAACATGGTGAGAGACAAAGGTGACTCTACATGGTGTATTTAATCCAGAAAAGGCATGTACAACAAATATTTCATCCACCCATGTTGTTAGTCACACGTTCAGACACATGGCCTCTACAACATGGCATGTACTTCCGGTACATGGCATGTTCCATTAAGGATTTCCCAACCCCATGTCCCTACCCACACATGCAGTCACACGATCATGGAATACACAATGTGTATATATGGTACATGATGTGTACTTATGAAAAATAGTTCTTTCTCAAATCGAAGGTTACATGGAATGTATTCATTAATAAAGACTATTTATTCTCGATTTTTCCTAGTCATGAAGCCATAGAAACTATGTTGGAACCCATAAAAACATTGAAACTACAATAAATATCCAAATTATGATCTCTAAGGGCCCATACTCCCCACGAATCAAAGCTAGGAAACTTATTCATGTCACATAACAAGTATAAAAGTGCAAGAAACACATGATCCAACAAACTCCGATCCATGAGGGCCCATAACACCTTAGGGAACAAAGTTTAGCGCCCATTAAAATGAATCCTTAAAAAAACTAATACCCTATCAAATAGTTGGCATTATGTCAAGGAATATATCACAAAAATATGCATAACTAAATCAACATTTATCACAACATCATGAAATTATTAATGCACCCTAAATGGTATGACAAGAATGCATGAAATGTGATCTCTAGAACGTTCCTATATGATGCATGAGATGGCAAGCCCTCATCTCATCAGGTTGTGACAAAAATAGAACCTCAATGATATCAATGATAATAGCCCAAAAACATGAAAATCACCCAAAAGTGAAATCAAATCAACTATAATAATTGAAAAACCATAAAATTGAAATAATAGAGGTAAATTAGCTTTTACATGTACACGAGTTAGCTACTCCCGAGAACAACTTATTACCGACTACCTATTATTTCCTATCTCTGGATATATGATCCAAAGAGTAAGTCAAAGAAGAAAAGAAAATTCCTCTGATACCACTTTTTAACGTCACGGTTTCGGGTGCCGATGAGAGGTTCCCTATACCTGATTGGTCACATGGCCTCAAGCACATTTCCCAAGACAGCAGAGTCTACTGACTAGTAGCAAGGGCCTTGGGCGTGATATTGGGGAAACTATGCCCTCATTGGTATAGTAACACAGTAGAAATAAATAGATAATAGTAGCGAAAGCAGTTATACCATACAATAAGTAACAAAATTGAAGACTAAAAGTAAATAAAAAATTGGAGCAAATATATATATAAGTGATGCAAGTCACATATGACTAGGAAAGACACCAAACAAGTAAAAATGATGAAATGCCGTACTAAAAAAAGTAAAAAAGAAAACTAATAAACATGAGAAGCATGTCAAGCCACAACTTGGTTCCATGCTCTGCAGATCCACTGCAGTCAATTACCCGATGTAGAAGGGAGCTTGCCCTAATCTATACCTCCAAAAATATAATCTGTTTGGGCCCAAAAGAATGAACCAAATATGGTGTGAGATGAATCACAGTAGGAAACCACCCAAATATCTATGCCTAACTGTCAGTGAACATATATGGGAGGTAATGTACAAAATGATGTTATAAATAAGGAAGTACACATAAGTAAACAATCCCACAGTTCAAGCTACAATCATTTATATTTATAAAATTAATCAATAAAAAAACAAAATAAACCCTCTTGGAAGTTCTCATAGTATAACCCCTATGGTTCGGCATTAACATAGACTCTCTGAGGTAGTACTCACTGTCAATTCCCCATGTGGTCTCGTAATAATAAACTACAGACACTCTAGGGAAGCACTCAATGTCTAAATCCTTCTGTGGTCTCGTAACCTAGAACTAAAGAAACATTGAGAGAGAACTCATGTCCATCACCCCTATGGTATCATAATGTGAAAATTATAAAATACACTCTGGGGAAGTCCTCAGTGTCCATTCCCCCAATGGTCTAACTACAGTAGGATCCCATAGCTCCGTGTAAGTCAATCAAGCACAAAAGATATCTAGAAGCCAATAGAAATCACAATATACTACTTGGATAAAAAGCAACAAAGCATATCACAACATATCAGCTAATATCACTCCATATTAACAACATTAAGCATGGAAAACAAACTATCATATGAGGAAGTTCTGGACATAACGGACAAAATAATAAAATGTGGGGAAACACATCTATAGTAAGGAAAATAAACCTTATTCACAATCCAATTTTCCTACTCATTTTAACAAATCATAACAAGCATTAACAGGGTTAAATTACCTTAACACGCAATACCCCAAACTAGGTTACTGATAATTTTCCTCATATAATTTAAAGAAATACTACGGAATGGAAAGAAACACCTACCTTGACGTTGTACGATCTATATAGTTGAACCTCAGCCTCTAAATCGACCATGAACACCATAGATCTTTAAAAAATTCTAAAATAATAAAACATAGATATATCACGAAAGAAGAGAAATCAATAGAAGAGGCTCTAGAAGAAGGAAGAAATCACTAATATGATTCCAACACAACTGACATAGTTTGATTCAGAAAACGGATGGCAGGTCAGGGGATTGGAGACGAATCATCAACTTCGGTTGCTCCAGGACGAGATAAAGCCAAAAGAATATCTTTCTGTGAACGAGACACAACCCCAGTCCGATTTATCAAATAAAAATAAAAATACACAGCGTATTCATTAAAAGTAAACGGCATGTTTATGCCTTTATCGGGCCCCACTTTAGGCGGTCTTCAGGTCTCCCCCCATAGCCATTTACTCACCCGTTACATGACCAATACACGACTACCCACGGAAACCAGGTACACTGAGTATACTACTTAAATTTATAAAAACACCTCATTTTCTGAAAAATAGCAGAAATCAATATCCATACCTGAACTGATGAACTGGTTTCTTACACATAGAGGGGGAGGGGGATAACATGTGAATAAGGGAGGGGGTGGGGTTGAGTGATGTGATTAGGATGGTGGAGGGAAAGGTAAGGTTTTATATGTTTGTTATTAGTATTATAATAATATTAATTTATTTTTGAAAAATACATGGTTGGAACACATAATTTTGGAGCAACATTTACCAATCAGTTCTCCAATTACGTTCCCTTTACTGGGAACAATGGGTTCCCGCATGGATTGGTCACACCATTTGAAAATTCATGTTCCAATAATGAAAAACTATTCTGTTATATGACATATTCACCATTACCACTTCTTTATTCTTCGGCCAACCGTTCATCCAAACAATGTTATAAGTAAAAATGTGCAAAAAATTAAATAATTTATATATTAAAGCCAGAAATTTCAAAAAAATGTAATTGAAAATTTAAAATAAACAATATTGAGTAGGGATGTGACAATTCTCTCTATCATTATAATTATATTACCCCAGAAAGTCTCCTAGTATAAATGAGTACAAATTCCAAACTACAACTAAAATAAAACCTTAAAAAAACATGAAGTCAAAAACTGAAATCTAAGATAACCTCTAAAATGAACTACAAACTGAAAAAAAAACAAGCAACCTTGGTGCGACCTTTCAACTTCACATGTCACACATGAGCAAATCTATAGAAAACTATAACATTAAAAGACACATGATGTGTCTCCCACCATTTTAGAAACTATCAATCTTGATATTACTACCCCCAAGAAATAGGGAGACCTAGTTATAGAATTTTATGCCTAACACAAAACCAAACCATGATTCATAATATCCATAAAACACAAGAATCTCTAAACCAGAACCACTATAAGATAAAACTATTTTAGGAAAAGGATATCCACTTAAATTTTCTTATAAATATGGAATAACTTTGAAAATTTTAGAAAAGAGGCCAGCGAGATTACCCAAATAGGTTTTAAAGAATAGTAAACCACATCTAGGGAAAAAATTATTTTTATCACCTCCAACATAAAAGATAACATATTGGATGTTCACCCCGCACACCTAGTAACTTATGCACTACATGAAATGATTCACTCTAAGACATATGTATAGAGAATCGATGTCTTAAATCATCTTCTACACCATATTGAGGAGATGATAATCCCAATAGAAACTTATTCTTCTAACAACACAACTTATGGTACATCTTCATATATCATAAAAGGGTACATTGATGATAATACATTAGATAATTATAACAAAATGGCTTAGAGTTCCCAAACCAAACACACTAGAAGAATATAAGAGATTATTCTAACAAAATTAATTTTTTCCCTTAATATGAACACTTCTCAAAAATAGGTTTCTCTAGTTGACACCCAAATTAGATTAGTAACTTTCAAAAACCCGAAAACAAATCAGAATATCAGCCACCACAGGCTTCCCTGTGAGAATTTTCCAAAAAATGAATTTGATATTTGATCCTTGGACAAAGACACTAGACAAAATAGGTTCTTCCAAGAGATCACTTGACACTATCTATAGAGAAAATGTAACCAATTCATTGAAAAAGTCAATATTCCACTTCACTATCAATTGGCCATGAAAAGAATCCATGGGATCTTCTACTTTCATCCATTTTAATTTCTAAAAAATAAACCATTGGTTGAAATTGGTCTTGAATATCACCAGAGGCATCCCAACTCACAATGGGGATGGACTGATCATCTTCCACTAGTCTTGTCTCGGTCCTTTAATCATACCCAATAAAACTAAGACTATCACAAAATAATGGGTTCCTAAAAACATGATCACTAGAGGAGATTAAAAATTATTAAAAATTGCTTGACGCCACCACACTTATAATATTTTAGGTAGATCAAATGGTTTGAAGATAATCCTTATAAAACACCTGGTTCATTTTGGGTGGAAAACATTAAACAATTTAACGTGAAAAACCCAATAAACATTAAACCAAAACATGAAAAAATAATATTTTAATACAATTAACATTTTCATAAAACAAAACATCATAAAACCAAATGAAAACCAAATTAGATATGAATAGAAATAAATCCAAAAAAACATCACAAAACAGTCCCAGAAACCTCTTTTAAAAATCCCCATTTATAAATTCTCCAATTTTAAAATTCAATTCCACCTTTTAAAATTAAAATCTTTTTCCACATTCTAAACCATTCTAGGCACTAAATACTTTTTTTAATCCATTCTCCAATTTCAATTTCTGTTGGATAAAATCACTTCTAACATATCCACTTTTGAAGGCAAATACCGAATTCTAATTCCACTTTAAAAAGAAAGATCCCATTTAAGAAGAAGATTTCCCACATTTTGAAACCCTTTTTTTCACTCCAAAAACTCTTTTTATAAAACAAATTCTCATAAAAATCCACTCAAACGAAAAAAAAACAGACAAATGAATTAACCACACTTGAATAATTGAAATAGGGAATAAGTGTACATGCATAACATAACCACATGGTTTAGATAACCATGAATTCATTATGTATTATCCACTAGAAGCATATTTAATGTGAACTTGGGCTCCACATGGATTACTGTGCCATGTAAGCTCAACGCGGGGAACTATCTCACTTCCAATGTAATCCTCCAACATAAAAAAGATCTTAAAAATAGAAAAACAATAATAGCATAAACCAAAAACCAAAAATAAATACTAAAAACACAACTATCAGTAGTTGCTCATGTCTCATCATGAGCTGTGGTGATCTGGAACTGACCCATGACCTACTTCCTTAGTATTGGAAATACCATATTTGATCTACCTAACATCCCAAATAACAAAGGGCATATCTAATGACATATTTTTATAAACCAACTCGAGTCAATAATAAACCAGTCCCCTGATATGGCACTAGACATGGCCCTAGATGCATTCTCGATCCTCCAAAGGTGGGAAAAAAATAGGATTAAATAATAATCAGTTGGGAATGATTTTATCCCAAAATATAGATAAATAAATAAATAAATATAGAACAAACAATATTGAACTAGAAGTAGAATATAAATTAAAGCGTACATACCTCCATGTTACCTCGCTAGTCACCAACAACCCCTGAACCAACATCGCTCCATGTAGATCAAGTTTGAGTTGGAAGAAGCCCTAGAAACTAAAAACAAATATAGAGATATAGACATGAGTATTAAAACTCAGTAGGCATTACCAGATAAACTATTCTCTTTGAATTTCCTCTAAAAATAAAACCAAGCCATTCTAGTTTGAAAATTATACATATAAAAATAAGGTTCTCCATTTTCTTTTAGAACTAGTAACAAGGTAATTATATAGAAACCCGTTTTTATCTTTGATTTCCAATTTTTTGAAAATAATTAGATGTTTTCTAATAAAATATTAATAAAGAGGAGTTGATAAAACTATATTCTCAGAGTAAAAAAACAATGGTAACATCATATCCCATGGTGCCACAAACAGTGTAAGGTTTGACATTTTTTATCATTTTTACAACAAAAAGGAAACCAATCATAATTTCATTATTAAAATAGTACTATAGAAAGAAGGACTAAAAAGAGAGAATGAACTATGGGAAATTCTTATATATCTAGGGTTAATGTGGTCCTAAAAGGCTCTTACTCCCAGTGATCAACCAAGGATATGATGTTTTGTCTCCTGCTCAAGCTAACCAATAATATCATTATAGTATAGTTAGTGTTGTAATGTATTCCAGCAAGGGGGACCATGCCTCATCTCTCTCGAATCACCTGGAATACTGGAGGTAGACTTCTGACCTGGTTACCGAGGTTTCCCATGTTTCATTCCCAAATAGAGGTGAGTTTTTATCATGATATCACATATATATATATACAATATTCTTTAATGAAAACCCATCCAACTTATCACCCTTGATCTCCCTCATGATAATCCACTTTCAATTACAATTAATCACAAGAAAATCTTTTTATAAATAAAATTTCATAAATAACACGTCTAACAAATACATATCATTTTTAATTCAAGGGGTATTACTTAAGAGGGGTGTTCATTTATATAAAATAATTCAATGTGCCAACCTGGCCTTTTTATATTAAAAGAAACACTGCACATTTAGAATACCACCTTTTGGAATTAATAATTTTCTTCATAGAAATTATTTAGGAACCAAAGGGATTATTAAAATACCATGAATTTCAAAAGAGTCTTGGAATCATTCTTTAATTATAACTTCCCACATTAGAAGCTTTGTAAAATTTATTAAATTAGTAAAAAGGATAATTTTAAGAGACACAACAAATTTTTACTGTATATACACATTTTAAAATAATGAAAACATATTTAGGAACACTTAATAAATCATATAACTCAAATAAATTTATTGTGTATGGGGATCCTACCTCAAAAATGCTGCTTTTGATGATGAAAATATGAAACCACTCTTTTAGACTTACACACATAAGAATTTTTACATATATATATATATTACCCTTCCAAAAATGTATATATTCCCCTCCCCATGAAGGAATATATAAAAATAATGTACATAAATTTGTCTTCTGAATACATATGCGTGTATGTATCCTTCACAATCAAAATCCCAAAACACACAACATAAAAAATAACAGAAACTCAAAAATCACTAAATCCATAAATTATATTAGTCCAAAGAGAAACGGTGAAAGAAAACACAATGAAACTGATTTAGAAGAAACTTCCTTGATGTGAGGAACCCGATACTATCTCAAATGAGTTCGTGGAACTCTGTAAGATTGAAGAAACCCTAAGCACGTAGAAAAACCGATAAATTTGACCGTAAGAGCCCCCTAATGTCTTCAAAAGTGCAAAACATAGTGAGGATGGGAGACAAATAGCATAAAATAGGAAATAATGTTTATATGAGATCATACCCTAGAAATTCAGACCAAACCCATGATGAAACTAGGGAAATAGTGCCTTTAAGTAATCAAAATCCCATCAAGAAAAAATTCACCCAATGTAGAGATAAATGGTAGCGGAACATCAACTAAGAGTCTGTAATTGACCATCCTTACTTAGGACATCGATGTAATATCAACATATAAGCATCAAGAAAAAACATGTCAAACACATTATAACCATTAACACTAATTTATCCAATTTTCATTAATATAGACATCATCCATAAATAGTATGTTTCAAGATGAAAAAATAGCTACCAAAAATTACTGAAATCAGATATTAGGGTGGACTTCTTGGTCGATATAACACTAGTTAAAAAACAACAAAACCCAAGTCGATACAACTCGAAACCATCTTACAGATTCTTATGGTTTCTCACTACCACCTAACTCACCCCACACTAGCCTCAAGTAAAAAAAATTAATTCAGCTAAAAAACTGATCCCTAGAATATATAAGCATGACATTAAAATCCCAGTAGGTCACCAAAACATCAACAGACAATGAAATTAATTTCATAAGGTAATTCATAAATTCATTCTTGAAAATATAACTAGAAAGTAGTATTTTTCAAATATAACATATGAATAACTAAAACAATTCCATATTCTCATTTCATGTTGTTCCAATTTTTTTCTTAAATTTAATACACACTTGGAAAAAATTTCCACCAGGATAATCCGCCTCAAAAATGTGACACCCATAACCTTTTTATGTGTAAAATTAAAATTGTATGGCTTTACATCGTTTAATTTTCATGCTATCCAAACAATGTTTTCAAAATAAAAACAAGGCTTGTTCTATATAGTTAAACACTTAAATGATTAAATTTCATCAAGGAAAAAAGAAACCATACTACCCTAGGATACCTACTAAGAGATATATAAAAATCACAGGGAGATTAACAAATACAACAAAATTACCATGAAAATAGTGGGGGTCCTTTGGATCTGTCACGATAGAGACTATTATAGCTAGAACCACACAATCTGTGCTAAGCATACAAGGAATGATGAGCAGCATATTCTCCAGGTTTTCTAAAAGTTGAAATACCTTAAAAATGTATTTATAAGTGTCTTCATGACTGTTGGGAATACATATGTCCATTTTTATATTTTTAGGGCAGTTTGATTCTAAAATTAAGTCACTATTAGTATCTCGTTAAACCAAAATAATTTATGTGAAAATATTAAGATATATTGTATAATTTTTTGTAAAACCTATATAACTTCCTTAAGCATTTAATTTTTTATGTGTTTTACATATCATAAGTTTTATCTTTTACATCATGGCTTTAAATTTAAGATCATATTTTATGAAACTTATTATGATTTCATAACTCAGTTAAGAATTTAAAATACTTTTTAAATGTTTAAAATATTTTAAATATCCTAGTGTTATAATGGTATTTTAAAGATGTTTTTAAATAATGGTTTATTTAATATAATTATTCCATTTTATAAATTAATTTTCTAGATATTTATTATAAATATTCCTTTTTAATCATTACAAATAATGTTTCTACTAAGTATTTTAAGTATAAAAACATCTTGAATGTTATAAGTATTTGAGTACTTTAATGTTTTATCTTTGAACACATTTAATTAAACTTATATTTTTGAGGAATAGTGTTTTAAAAACCTAAAATAAACTTGAAATCCTAAATTTTGTGTTTTAGTGAAAATATAAAGTATATTTATATAATTTAATTAATTAAAAGAGTGGTATGAATTTTGTTTCTGAATTTGAAAACATGTTTATGAATTCATTTATTAATTAAAAGTTATACTCTTGGATATGAGATGAAAAAATATAATTTATATGTTTATTTTTTTACATTATAGTTCCAAAGTATAAAATAAAGTAGGAATAATGTTTTATGAAATTAGATATGTAATTTACATAAGGTAATTGATGATTTGTAAATTTCATTTCATTTTCTACGGTTATATGGTTTTTATTTGATTGTGGGGTATATAAAAAATATATACCCTAGGTCCATCCCTCTTACTGGGCCGAAGGAGACAGCTCACGCTACTACGAGAGTAGGCATCTTAGTCTAGAACCTTCACCCTTAGCACATGCTAGCCATGAGTGTGTCTGTTCACATGCCTTAAGCATTCATAGAGGAACCAAGTAGCGTGCCACCATGTGGGGAGGCTTGGTAGAAGGGGTGGGTGTAGAGTGCACCCATAGAGACCCGCTATAAGGCGGTATTGGGGAGGGGGAGGGGGATTTCACAACAATTTTTAGGAGCACCAGGGTTGTAAAGGAGCTGTGAAATGCACTGCCGTGGTATTAATTCTGCGTTTTCTCTAGACTATTCGATAATGAACTCAACTAATCTCCACCATTATATCCATTTTAAATCTTCCATCATGCCCCATCCATATGATCATATCCGAGATTTAATCTAAACCCTCAATAATTTTTCTAAACTGTGGATTCGCCATAGCTATCCGATCAGAACCCATTAGATCTGGACCATCCATTTCTTTTTCATTTTTCTTCTTTATGTTCCTTCTTCTACCTCTCTCCCACAAATGGATCACCCACTGTTTTTCCCTTCTTATTTTTTCTTCTCCCTCCAGATTTCCCAAATTTCTATTCGGATCAGCCCTCGATTTCTACCAGTAATCTCTTCTTCGGTCTCTCTTCTTCTTTTGTTATTTTATTAGGCTTTTGTATTAGATTCTACAATAATTATATATTTATATATATATAAATTAAAATCCCTGATTGATTTTGGGTTTATTTCAAGATAGATGTTGAACTTGTTCTGTTTTAGTCCATTTTGGGAGTCTTTGTTTATAATTTGTGTATAAATCATTGTGTAATATATATATATATAGCCTATATAAACCCTATTTTAACCTATAATTTCACTAGATTTATCCTCCTCAATGTGAAAACAACCCTTTCCCAACCTTTCCACTTCGAGAAGCCATGTGAGTGAATTTTTTTTCTTCAATATAATTTTTCAAAAACCCTATTATCAATTTCTATGTTCCAGAGTAATATGTTAATGTGTATAATTTTGTCCACTCTCGTTTTAGGGTTTAAAAAAAACTACCATCAGTGTTAAACAGATGTTTTTAAAGTATAAGACACCCGTAAGGGTTAAAATTGATTGATTTTTAAAAAATGTGTCTATATATGTAAACATCTAAGATTTATTTATATAATAAATTGATTCGGGTTTAGGAATTTTGAATGGTGATCATTTGTTTTTAAGTGATGTTCACATAACATATAGTACATGTAGGGGTTTAGTTCATCATGGTTTTAATATGAAAACTCCATGCTTATGACTTATGTATATATGGTTATACATATATACATTTGTTTATTTTACATGTCCAATTGGGTTTTACGATTTCCAAATAACATTCATTCCTAGATGGTGGTCATAATAAAAATTATACATACATGGTTTCACCTTGTTTTATGTTAAAATAAACCCTATGTATAGTTATAAAACAAACATAATCCACTACTATGGTTTTAGAACAATGAAAATATGTTTTTTAATAATATCCTTAAGAACATGTAAATCATTTAAGGAATCAACTTGGTATTATTTTATTATACCATGAAAACATATATGCACCCATACGGTTACATATATATATATATATATGGGTTTTAATTGTAATCTGAATTAGGATTTCATAAAACCTATTTTATTTGAAGCATACAATTGTAATAAGGATTATTAAACCTTGTTTGGGGTTATGAAGATCCCAAATAGACAATTTTTGTATATATATATATATATATAAGTATATAATGTTTTTCATGCTTTTCAAACACACATGAATACATATAAGAATTTCAAATTTTTTATCATGTTTTAAATAATGCTATCTGGGTTCGTAAATTGTAAAAATGTTTTCAGGATTAATCACACAATATATATGTATATGCATAAGTGCATGTGATTAATTAATTTTTTCATTTATACATGAATACTCCACATGAAATAAGGATTTTTCATCCATTCATTTTATTCCAATTTATTAAAAGAAATTCCTATGATTTTTTATGTTTATGTTTTAATCATTTATGATATAGAAATTAATATTTCATGGATTATATGTGTATCTCAAAGTCAAAACATGTAAACAATGAGTTTGAAAAGGTTCACATTCATAAGGGTTTAATGAATGTGTTTTTATTTTAGGTGAAAACCCTTTATTTTTATGTGTAATAGTTATTACTACATGTACATGAGTATGTCATTTTAGTCCTTTCACATCACTGTTAAATATGAAACTAAAAAATCTAGAATTTTTTTCATTTATGACATAATTCATTTCAGTTATGAACATGTATGTAAAAAATGGGTAATGGAATAAAAATATTCAATTTAGTATGAGAAACTATGAATATAAGACCATACTAGACATATAAGTAATGTATTGAACTTAAATGATAAGATGGGTATTCCCAGATAGCACTATAATGCATTGGGTAATGTTTAGTCTCATGAGACGTTATGTGTGACGATCATGGAGGTTAGCCTTGGCTTGTGCTGCTATGGGGAAGGGATTGGTAGTTAGCCATTTCCTATACTACTATGGGACACAAGATTGGCGGTTATCCTTGAATCTTACTAAGTCATGTTTTATGTTCTTCGCACAAGGCCTTGACAAATTCTAGCATTATACATTCCCTGATTATGTTTTGGTATATTACCATTCATTTAATAATTTGAATAATGGAATAACCCATGGTTAAGTATCTTCTATGACAATGGTAATGAATTCATATGGAATGATTAAGTATGCAAATGGAAATGTATACATGGTAGGGGAATCTAATGTTAAGGTTAAATGAATTTAATTTATGTTCTAATGAATTATGACATGTTTTATTATGTTTTCAACTATGAATTTAGATTTGGATTGATCAATATATGAATTATACACATTTTATTCATTTCTTGTACTCGTATGCACACTCTAATTTATTTTTTACATGTAGTTTTTAAGTAAACATAAAGGAATCTTGTGTAGAAGATATATATGAATTTCTTTTCAAGTATACTTTGAAAATATTGATGATTTGCCTCACGAAGTAATGGTTTCTTCATAAGAAAATGTTTTATGATTATTTCAAAGGTTGTTGTTTTAAAAAGGGAATATTTTCAATTATTTTAAAACCCCTTACTTGGCATACTTATGCTCATCCTATATTTTAAAATTATATTACATGGTTTAGTTGATTTTTACATGATTTGAGTACTCTTATGTGATGGAATCAATGTTAATATTATCTTTTTTAAGAATATGGAAGACATTTCTCAGCAACATCTTGTTTTCTAGAACTTAAACCAAATCGATACCCTGTATTGGAAAAATATGTGAAATTTTATGTATGTATGTGTCTATAAAACAAATTGAACACCATATTTCAGGAACAAACTTCGGGCTTCTCAGCTCGGGGTCGTGATAGTTGGTATCAATGGAATCTGTTTAGATAACCATGTAAAATTAGAACAACATTAAAAAAATGATTGTGTCTTACTAAGTATAATTCTTTTTAAAATTTTCAGATGGTAGATGAATCAGGTATTCTGTATCTTCCAACTGATATATTAGAAACTTTAGTTGGAACATAAAGTTTAGAAGTCTATGGGTATTTTTAAAGCCTTCGATTTTCATGTAAACACCTCTACCATGTATCCAATTCTCCTCGTGTACTACAACCTTACTGAGGATCAGACTTCGACTATTTTCTTATGATGAACGAACAATTTCCATTATACGCCCAAAAGGGATAATACATTGATGGGTTTTTATGTTTTTTACCCATGATGATAATTTTTCATCCCAAGAGGAATTCAAGGAGGCTTCACAAGGGGGTGACCTCTGAGCAGCATACCTTTGTCAAATCCTGACCTATAATATTTCGGGACACGATATGGACTATGAAGTTCTTGAGGATGACTGTACCCATTTACACTATCGATGTCTAGTTCATACTAATGTGACCCATATTCATATACTTCATTATTTTCTCATAGAAAACTTTAGATTCCCACATTCTGTTGATCCAATTTTCCTTTGTTGAATTTGGACTATGAAGATTGAATATTTTGGAAACGTGTTGGGGAACATATTGACTTGGAACTGGGCTAATCACCAAGACTAGTGGTACCTATGGAGAGACATCATGGTAGATGTTATAAAATACATTCCAGTTAGTTGTGAGAGGTAGAGAATCGTTATATAACACCTTGGGTTTTATGAACCTTGTTTAGATGGATAATTTTTTTTTTATGTTTTGGTATTTTAATATGATTTTTCCAAATAACATCTCTATTATAGTATGGTTATGCCTTACTAATTAGAACAAGTCTCTTGAAATTTTCAGATGGAAGATGTGGGTTTACCAACAAACCTCTTATAACTTCCTACCTAATTACTAGAGTCCATAATCGTCATATCATGTTCATAAGGCTACGACCTTTTTGAAAACATAAATATGTATTGAAAACGTCTATATAAAGTGTCCCTCAGCTCAAATATCCTCTGTTTCTACAAATGAGATAGCTACATGTATAAATGTTTCACAACTAAACAATTAGCAGAGTATATATAGAGAGGTAAGTATCATGAAGGTCCCTTCATATGTTTCACCTTGAACGAGAAATACCTAGCTTTGGGAATGTTTCAAGAATCTGCATTGGAAGGTGACCTTCAAGGGGTATATCTATTACAATTCCTAAGTTTTACTATGTATGGGATGTTTTAAAACTTCATCATTTTCAAGTAAAATGTAGTTTGAGGGATTTAGGGGAACTAATCCACTCTTGAATCTCTGATCTCCACACCACACAAGCCTTCCTCGGGAAACCTGAATGCTTCATGCATAGAGGTAATCCTAACTAGTCATGGTGTATATCAGTCAATGTGGTCTAGGCACTAGAAACTAATCTTGGGATCCACCTATATACATCAGCGGATTATCCGTAGTGGTGGTCCTAGTAAAGTTACCCTGTGAGTGATGATTGTTTGTACGATGTGTACGAGTGTTTTAGAATTGAGAGTGCACAATTATTTGAAGTGAAGGGGGATAATGTGACACCCTGAACCTTTTTCTTGTATAATAATAAATGTTTATGGTTTTAATTCTTTTAATTTTCATGTTATACAAACAATGTTTTCAAAATAAAAACATTTCATATATTATTTAATTAAACACTGAAATGATTACACTACATCAAGTCCAAAAGAAACTTACTACCCTAGGATACCTACTAAGAGACCTTTGAAAATCACAGGGAGTCCACCAAAGACAACAAAAAGACCATAAAAATAGTGGAGGTCCTTCAGATCTTTCACGATGCAGACCATTATATCCAGAACCACAACTATCGTTCTAATAATCAAGGGATTTATGAGCACCATCTTGGCCAAGTATTCATGAAGATGAAATACCCTAAACATGTATTTATAAGGTTCTTCTTGACCCTTGGAAATGCATAGGACTGTTATTTCCATTTTTAGGTCTGTTGGAGTTTAAAATGATGTGACCCTTAGTATCTTGTTAAACCAAAATAATTTAAGTTAAATATTTAAGAAATACTATAAATTTTTTCACAAAACCTATATAATTTTATTAATAATTATAATTTTTTTGATCAGTTTTACATATCTTATGTTTTATTTATAACATCATGGTTTTAAATTTAAAGAATATTTTATTGATCTTAGTATGATTTCAAAACATTTTTAATTATTTCAAGTACTTTTTAAATGTTTAAATTGTTTTTAATATCCCAGTGTTATAATGGTATTTTAAAGATGATTTTAATTAATGTTTTAGTTAATATAAGTATCCAGTTTTTTAAATTAATTGTATGTATAGATATTATAAATATTCTTTTTTTAAACATAACAAATTATGATTTTACTATGTATTTTAATTATAAAAGCATGTGGAATGTTCTATGTATTTGAGTACTTTATAATTGTATCTTTTAACACATTTAATTGGATGTATATTTCAGAAGCATAATGTGTTAAAAACCTCAAATAAATTTGAATTCATGCCTTTTGGGTTTTTGTGAAAATATAAATTACACATGTTTAATTTAGTTAATTCAAAGATAAGTAGTAAGTTTTTTTCAATTTGAAAATTTTTTTATGAGTACTTTTATTAATTAAAATATATATTCTTGGTTATGTGGTGACAAAATATAATTTATATGTCGATTTATGTACTTTAATGTTCAATAGTTTAAAATAAAGTAGGAATCATGTTTTATAAAATTAAAGATATTATTTATTTAATGAAATTGATTATTTGTAAATTTCATTTCTTTTTCTATGTTTATATGGTTTTTATTTTAATGTTGGGCTTATAAAAAATATATACCATAGGGTTGGATCTCTAACTGGGACAAATGAGGCATCTCACGCTCCTATGGGAGTAGGTGTCCGAGCCTAGACCGTTAAGCCGTAGCATAGGCCTGCCATGAGTGTCTGTGTTCGTGCACCCCAAGCGCGCACAGAGGATCCAATTAGCGGTCCATCGTGCGGGGAGGCACATTTATAGGGGTGCGCACAAAGCGCTCCTATAGAGACCCGGTATGGGGTAGTACAAGGAAGGGGTGAGGGGGACTTCTTAGCTATTTCCATGAGCTCCAGGGTAATAAAAGATCCACGAAACCCATCCCATTTCAATGTGGGATGTGGTTTTTTAGGATAAATGGAATCCTAGTTGTCCAATCATGTTTTTTGAGATTTGGACCATCTGATTAGTCCTCCCATCGAAATCCATTATCGTGATATTAACACTGCATTTTCTCTAGGACATCTTATCACAGACTCAACTGATCTCCACTATTCAACCCATTTTAAATCCAAAACCATTCCTCATCTATATGATTATATCCAAGATTTAATCTCAACAGTCCACAATTTTTTTAAAAACTACGGATTCAACCTAGTCGTCCTATCATATCCCATTTGATCTGGACTATCCGTTTCTTTTCTGTTTTTCTCCTCCATCTTCATTATTCTTCCTCACACCAACTAGTATCTCCCCCACTGTATTCTCTGTTCTTTCTTCCTGTTTTTCTTCTCCCTCGAGATTCCCCACCTTTCTCTTCAGATCAACCCTTTATTTCTACCCACAATCTCTTCTTTAGTATCCTTTCTTATTTTATTTTATTTTATTTTCCTTTGCTTCGGTTTTAGTTTCCATGAGATTTATATATATATATATTTATTTATTTATTTATTTAAATCACCAATTGATTTTGGTTTTATTTCAAGAAAGATGTTGGACATGTTTTGTTTTAGTCAATTTTGTGAGTCTTTGTTTATAATTTTTGTATAATTAATTGTATATAAAATATATAGATAGAGCCTATATAAACCTTATTTGAACCTATAATATCACCTGATTTCTTCTCATCAACATGAGAACAACCCCTGATCGACCTTGTATCTCTCCTGAAGCCAGGTAAGGGATCGTTTTTCTTCACTTTCAATTTTCAAACCCCCTTTTATCTATTTTTATGTTCCATGGTTATATGTTTATGTATATAATTCATTCCCTTCTCATTTTAGGATTTCAAAAAAAAAACTATCATCGGTAATGTGTTGATTTATTTAAGAATAAGACACCAGTAAGGGTTAAAAATATTTTATTTTTAAAAAATATGTCTATATATGTATACTTTTATGATTTTTATATATAATAAATCAATTAGGGTTTATATATTTCGATTAGTGATCACTGGTTTTTATGTTATGTTTCTTAGAACATGTAGTACTTGTAGGGATTTAGTTTATCGTGTTTTTAATTTGAAAAACCCTTCCTTATGACTTATGTATATATAGTTATACATATATATGTTTTTTTGTTTTACAATTACTTTAGGGTTCTATGATTTCCAAATAATATTTTTCCTATATGGTGTTAATAATACATATTATACATATAAGGGGTCACCTTATTTTTTGTTAAAGTAAACCCTATGTATATTTATAAAACAAACTTTATTTTCTACTATGATTTTTAAACGATGAAAATATGTTTTAAAAAAATGCCATTGAGAACATGTAAATGAAGTAAGGAATCAACTTTGAATTATTTAATTATACCATGAAATCATATATGCACACATACAGTTATGTATATATATATATATGTTTTTAAATGTAATATGAATAAGGATTTCATAAAACCTATTTTATTTGATGAATACAATAGTTATAAGGATTTATAAATCCTAGTTTGGGGTTATGTGGATCCCAAACATTACGTTTGTGTATATAAATAAGTATATATGGGTTTTCATGATTTTCATAACCCACATGATTACATATATGAATTTCAATTTTTTTCTCTGGTTTTAAATAATGCTAGATATGTTCATAAATTGTATAAATGTTTTCATGATTAAGCACAAAATATATATTTATATGTGTAAGAAGATGTGATTAATTACTTTTTTTCTTTTATAAATGAATTCTCCACATGAAATAATGACTTTTCAACAAATAATATTATTACAATTTTTCACAATAAATTCCACTGATAATTTATGTTTAAGTTTTAAACTTATATGATATAACAATTAACATTTCATGGAATATATGAGTATCTCAAAGTCAAAACATGTAATACATGGCTTTGAAAAGGTTCAAATTCCTAAGGGTTTAATATAATAGTTTTTAATTTATGTGACATCACATTATATTTGTGTGTACTAGTTCTCACTACATGTTCATGAGAATGTAATTTTAGTATATTCATGACACTGTGAAATCTAAAACTAACAAATATAGTCCTTTTTCATTTTTGAAATAATTCATTTTCGTTATGAACATGTATGTAAAAAAAGGGTTATGGAATAAGAATTTAAAAATTAAATGTAGTATGGGACACTATGAATTTAAGAACATACTAGACATATAAAGAATTTATTTAACTTAAATGATATGATGGGTGTGCCCAGCTAGCGCTCAGATGTATTGGGTAATGTTTAGTCTCATGAGATGTTATGTGCGATAGTCATGGCAGTTTTCCGTGGATTCTGCTACTATAGGAAATGGGATTGGAAGTTAGCCTTGACCCATACTACTATGGGAAATGAGATTGGTGGTTAGCCTTGACTCATACTATGTCCTGATTTATGGTCTTGGTGCAAGGCATTGACAAATTCCAGAATTATACATTTCCTCATTATGTTTTGGTATGTAACCATTCAAGTAATTATTTGACTAATGGAATAAACCTTGGTTAAGAATATTCATTGACTATGGTAATGAATACATATTTTATGATTATTTATGAAAATGGAAAGTTATACAAGGAAGGGGTATCAATGTTAAGGTTATATGAATTTCATTTAATTGCTAATGAATCATGATATGATTGGTTATGTTTACAAATATGCATTTAGAGTTGGATTTAGCAATTTATGAATTATTCCCATTTCATGCATTTCTTTTACTCATATGCACACACTTATTTATGTTTTTACCTACAGTTTTTAAGTAAACACATTTGAATCCAGTGCAAAATGTCTTTCGGTAATTTTTTTTCAAGTAGCATTTGAAAATATTTATGATGTGCCTCAAGAAGTAATGTTTTCCCCTTAAGAAAATGTTTTATGATTATTTCAAATGTTATTTGTATTAAAAAAGTTAATTTCTTTAATTTTTTAATTCCACTTACTGGGTATACTTATTCACACCCCACATTTTCAATTTATTTTACAGGGTTTAGTAGAGTATTCCAAGCTTTTTCTACTATTATGTGATGAATCAATATGAATATTAACTTTGTCATGTTTTTTGAAGAAGTATATCAGCAGCATATGGATTTACAGAACCCAAACTGAATTGATCCTCTATATTAGAACAATATGTTTAATTATTGTATGCATATTTCTATGAATGAAATTTCCTCCATGTTTAAGGCACAATATCCGGGATTCTGGGGTCAGGGTCAAGAAACAAATCACACACCCTTTTTAATTTCACAAAAATACTTCAATTGTTTTATTGAAATTAAAATGAAAACTTTTCAAAAAATTGACTGCTGAAACCCCTATTTAAACAAAAAAACACATTGAAATCAAATTTTAAAACCCATACAAGAGTCCTTATATTCAATATTGTTTTTTTAAACATCTCTAAAAACTTATTTTCTAATGGAAATGACCCAAAACACATGGTTTTAGCATATCATTGAATGAACTAAAATTTAATAAGTTATATAGAAAATATAAAAAATATATGGTTGATACAAAAATATATGCTTGGGGAAATGATGAAATAAATAACTAGATCTATATTTCATTCAAGATGAATTGATGAAGAAATTGATTGTGTCATGGGATCTATCTTAGATCTGTAATGTTAGATGCATCCAATTTTTTAGAGTTTCCCGCTCACATAAAAACTACCATTGTATACTAAACTATAACCCACAAGTCACAAAACTATTCCACATAAGTCTCATTGTGATGAAACATCCCTCTTATACCTTTATTCCTAGAATGAATGGAGGGTGACTATATGTTTTTAAACCAACTAGAGTAATTTAGAAATGATCTTCTATATAGTAACTGAGTGACATTATGAATAAAAATTTAGGTAATTAACATGAAATCCAAGATTACTATTAAAGAACTTCAATAACTATCCCACTCCCCAAATAAACTCACAATATTGATCCCCATATATATCATTAATTTTCTACATAAACAATTAAATCCCCACACAAGGGGAGAAACAAGTATCACATAGAGATCACTATCCCACAAAATGGGTAAACAATTAACATGGAAAATTAATATGTAACCTTCACATCATAAATTTCAAACCAAGGATCCAAATGAACCTTAACAAAAAAACATATATCAAAATTCCAATATCATTACAATTTTTATAACACACCACATTTATAAATTTCTATAAATATATTGAAATATCACACACTATTTAAAACATTTCAAAGCTACTCTAAAAACATGGGTCATCTTCATTTATATCCAAAACAATGTCATAGGCCAATCATTTCTAGAAAAAATCCTTTATATGATACATTAAGGTTTTTTTACAAGGGTTAAATAACACACAAATTTCCGAGAAACAACATATATTCATTAAAACCCCTCGCTGAAAATAATTTTGAGGTCAAAACGTCACTTTTAAATAATTTAATCTTCTAAAAATTATTTTCTATCTATGAAAACTAAAAATTAATCAAAATACCAAAAAAATTATTAAAACCATTTCAAAACTCCTCATATCCATTTCTTATAATATCATCATAAAATAACATTCCATTTCGAACATGAAAACATGTAATTTTAATTAGAACCCCCCTTTTGAGAAGCTCACAAAACAATGAAATGATTTTAAATTATCACATGTATATTACATACATTCATAATTTGAATAAAATAAAATATTGAAAACATAATAACACATTGAATATAAAAAATAAAACAAATTCATAGAAACACCTACATGGATGAAGTGAAAACTAATCCAAAATGGGTCACATTCAACAGTTATCCCCAAAATAATATAGAATTCCTCTTTTATAGGCCACAAGGGACGAAATATCAAGGATAAAACCATATTAAACTCAATACTAATATTAAATATAAAACTAGGGTTTTTTTAGAATTAAAAATCCAATGAATGAAAGAATAAAGTAGAGTATAGGAGAAATAAAGGATGAAATACCTTGTAATATATTTAAATCACTAAAAGAGATATCAGAATCAATGGTGAAGGATGTTGGAGATCCTCTTTAGGATCCTAATGGGTGTAAGGTATGTTTATTGAGAAATTGGGAAGAAACAAATTTTAATTTAAAGAGTAATTTTGTCAAAATTAAAAAAATTTAACACATAGTAAAGCTGCATGGTATGAAAAACCCTTCCCCAACCATGAACTTTACACAACCTAGGATGAGAAAAACTACATGATTTTAGGGTTTTCTATACAAATTTTGACAAACCATGCATAAGAGATGAAAAATTTCTCCCTCTCCATGATATCTCCCTAAAAATTGGCACATCACAGTTACTCTTATTCATGTGGTAAAACTATATTATACACAAAAAGCCTCTAAAACATAACATTTGATCCCAAAAACTACTGGAACTCAGAAGAGTCCTAGATATGATAAAATATATAAAATTTACTGCTATAGTGACATTTGGGTGTCATAATTATACCAATCATTCCAATTTTTCTCTTTATATATTTTGTGTTTGAAAGAAAATAAATATAAGGAAAGGGATAATTTAAGATCCAAATAGGTCCTAACCAGAAGAACCTATCAACATCATCTAAATGTGATTCTAAAACACCCATATACGAAATAATGAAAAAACTAATCATAAAAAAATTCGAAACAACTTCAAGAATAACTGAATTGATAACCTCAAACTGTAAGCCTCAGAAATAAATGCAGTCCTAACATGGTCTCCTTACTATTTATAATTCCAATAACATGGTGTCACTAATGAAATCAATCAAAATATGCAACAATTAAACAACCACGAAACCACAAGGTAAACTAAATCCCAATATAAAATCACCCCAAACCAAAACAAGGAAGGAAAACTAAAAATAACTTCAAGATAATAACATAAGATGTCACCCCAGGTTCAAATACACAAAGATAACATAATATTAAAAACTGGATCACCCTCACATGTTGGATCCTAAATGACCTAATCGAAGAACTTGATAGTACACAATCTCAAATTGAGGGTAACTCACTCTATTTATCCAATCATGAACTGAAGTTATTTCTCATCTCCATGAAATGGGAACCTAAAAATGTCAATAAAACTTAAGTGTGTCCCGCTACTCTAAAGAAAGAGTCACACAAAAAATAAGGAACAACAGAATGAAACTAACAACATACCACGAAATACGAAGGAAATTAGAATAAAAACCTCAAATAAAACTAAATTGATATTAAAAAAAGTACCATGTAATTCCAGAATATGTTATCCAATGGTATACACCAAAAAACCCAAAAACGAACCATCCATATGCCTCCTACTACAATAGTCAATACTCCAAAAGCTCAACCCAAAATACAACCATCATAGACAAGTCCCCAAAAAACACATCCATAACATGATAAGACATTTATTCTCTCCCAAAAAACCTTCTTAAATAATTATAAATATTACCTATATACCCACAACATAGGAAAACTTGATGAGCTATAAAATAGGGGGAATCACTACAAAAAATGTGACAATTACCGACAGAAAATTACTGACGGATAATATATATGTTAGTAAAAATGATTAATTACAAAAGATATTAAATTATGTTGATAATGACTATATATACCATCAATTATTTTTAGCAACATATATATCTGTTTATATTAATAGTTCAATACCATCAAATATTTTACCAATATTTACATCGGTCGTTTTATAATAATAATACCAAAAATTGATTTACTGATAAATGAATCTGTTGTTATTAGTTATTGCTACCAACAAATATTTTATTATTAAAACAATCCATCACTACTAAATTATAGAATAATATGAAATTTTTTACCAAAAAATCAATATATATATATATATAACCCATTAAAATCATATCATTTTGATAATAAAAATATATTATTAATTAAAATATCAATAATTTAGTAATATTTTATTCTAACATATATATTGATACATATATAAATAATAATAATACAATATTTTTTTATACAAATTCATTAATTTTTTTCATTATATATATATAAGCAAAAAACACCTAATTTACTGCCATTCGTGCGACCTCCCTCCCCTAACCCGATATCTTTGTTTCCTGCGGATGGTGTTCCCCATGGCCAAAGTTCCCCGTGACCGGCTTTCCCCGTGCCCGGTGATCCCCACAGATGGAGTTCCCTACGGAGACATTCCCCACAGAAGGTGTTCCATGTGGCTGTTGATCCCCGTGGACGGCGTTCCCTACGGACGGTGTTCCCCGCTGACAGCATTCCCCACAGACGATGTTCCCTTTAGAGGCGTTCCCCATGGACATAATTCCCCATGGTCGGTGATCCCCGCAGATGGCATTCCCTATAGCTAGTTGACCGGTATTGGAAGTAATCCCAGGTATCACCATGTATTTTTTATCTACCCTTATTATAGTTGTTATGATCTTCACGAATGGCTTTGCTCATTTCTATTCCTTCCACTATGGGGAAAAATAGATTATTATGTTTTGGGGATTTAATCTCACATAGATTTGATGGTGGTTATTTTTCTAGTTTCACTCTTTCACATTGTCTAGTTGGGTGGTGTTTAGTTTTTTTTATTTATCATCCATCATTAATCGTCATGTTTCAATAAGGTTATCCGTGGTGATTATTTCCTGCACCTGTGGTGATTGAGAATTCTTGTGTTAGTTTGATTTTTGGGAATTATTTTCAAATCATTAAGGTGGGTAATTAACAATGTATTTTGGCTTAGACTAATCAAAGGAATGACTGTAGTGTAGATTGATAAGTAATCTAGTTTTTCATGTTATTGCAATTAGTAATACTGGTTTTATTTTGGTTGTTCTTCCTCCAAAGAGGTTCAGTTTTGGTTGTTTTCATTCTCTTTCTGACAACATAAGTTATTACTGATTTGAATCTAATCATGATCATTAATTATTGGATTAATTGATATACTCTTAGTATTTTTGATCATTAATTTAGTAATACTAGGTTTTTACTGTCTTGTTATCATACTTTGGTATGTTGTTGCATTATAAATGATAGTTTAATTCATGTTTAGTTTTTTTATTGCAGTTTTAATTATTAATTCAGGTTCAATTTTTATTCAATTTTGGTTATATTACATTCATATAGTCAACATTAGTAATGTGGTTTCAGTTTTGGTTGTTATCATACCTTCTTGCTATTAGTATTAGTAATTTTGGTACAGTTTTAGTTTAGTTTTGATTATTATCATACTTTCTTATAGTTAGCATTAGTAATGTAGGTCTAGTTTTTTTTGTTTTCATGTTCTTGATATTAACATGAGGCAGTGCAGATAGGTATTTAATCTCAGAATTTTATGATCATATTAATCAAGGTTCTTGTAATTTATAATGTAATTTATTCCCTTTTTATTTTCATAGGGTGGCAAGTGCTAACTTTTCTATAAGTGTTTCCAAAACTCCTTTCCCTATTGTAAATTTTTAATAATAATTTTTTATGTACCAGATGTTTTTTAATATATATTATAATGCTTAACTGTATATCCTATTTAGGTTTGGTTTCAACCAATGTTTGTGAGAGAGAGACTATATATTTTTAGCTAGTGTATTGAAACCAAAAATATGATGGCTTCCCCTAATTATCTTCTAGTAAGGATGATTTTGAAAAAATCCATTTACCTTGATGAGATGTCCCTTTCATTTTTTCCATCTCCAATCAGTCCCAAATTGAAATATCTATCATTTCTTTAACTAATGGTTCCTTTTTTATAGATGTGGAGCCAAAAAATTTTTTTAGGGATTCTGTATAATTCTAGATCTTTTCTTCATCGATCCATATCCAAAAGAATACTAGAAGCACTGTTTATAAGGTAATAGTGTTCTAACTAACAGGATCTATGATCCAAATATGTGTTAAGGGTCCCCACAGTTTTCCTTTACACCTATTATAGGCTTGGAAAATTCATTTTCACTATTTTATGTTGTATAGGAGTTTAATAATCAACTCTCTCTAGGGATTAGTTGTTGTTTTACATTTTCATCTGTGATTTTTTTCCTGCATCATGTTGGAGTTCTTGTTAATGAAATGGGATGATGTTATGAGTTTATTATTTTCTGATGAATGAACTCTTATTCATCATATCATAATCAACTAGATTTACTATTACTATTTTAAGATTTCATTAGAGAGATCTTTGAGGATTACTGAATAGTCATGAAAAAAACATGGTTTCATTCAGATCATGTGATATGTTATAATTATACATTCATTTCCAATATTTTTTGCAAGAAAAATCAAGGTATCACACTTTTGTAAAGTCCTATGGATCTTTTATTCATCATTTTTAGTTAATATTTAGAGCATATGTGCATACAACTTGGGTTCATAGTTATATCAGATAGATTTTATTGATTGTCGATTTACTCACCTAGGATGATTTTGCAGGACCTATTCTACTTTCCTATGCATAGTTCCCATTAAATGATTATAGGTAAAAACGGATCCAAGAATTTAGTGAACGTGATCAACAATAGAATCAATTCTCGATCATTTCACATAAGATAATAGTATCAGGTGTACATGAAGAGGAGAGAAAAATATAGATACAAGATAGAATAATACTATATAGATACTACCAAAAAATTTAAAATTAATCCAAAATAGATATTGGCTTGGTTAATGGATTTGATTTCAGAGGATAATGGATACCTGATAGGCAATCTACAGCTGATTGACATGGATTTATGGTTCATCATGCTTGGAAATCTCTGGTCAATTATTTCATATATGTATTTTTCAAAATAAAATGCATCCATTTTTATATTGATTCAAGTATAATGGGATTATCTTGCAGGACAAATTCCTTTAATGATATGTTATTCTATTTAGATTATGAGGACTATTGTGTGATCACTGAGGGTAACCTGATGAATGTGTGAGTTTTGTTTTTACATTCAATTATTTTATCCTTTGAGTGGTTTCTTATGTGATCATGCAACTATTTAGATGTTCATTAATTCTTTTCAAGCTAGGGATTCTTCTTGTTTTGAGCTGATTATTGAATCTGGATATATCTTTTCTCTTTTCAATACAATATTTTTTTTATTGTTCTATACAGTGTGACGAGTTCAATTTCTGGAAGATAAGTAGATCAAAATGATGATAATAAGATCAAACAAAATAATTATATATATAATTACGGAAATATAATTTGGTTCACTACACCCATGGAATGACCAAACAAGAGAATAATTACATAATTATATTTACATAAACAAATCATTGTACTATATGAATGCCAAATAGTATATGATATGTTTGGATCCCTTAACCATTTTAAACAGTTTAATATTTATATTGTATAATCATAATATAGAATAATAATAAAAAAATTAGTATTATATAATCTGAAATCACTTCAATAATATGTTCAATTTAGTAAGAAACTATCTCTAAGAGTCTCTATTATCAATGACATGGAATGATTTGTATTATACCCAACACATTGAAATCTGGATTCTCTATATGTTTAATATAATTCTGTGTCTGTAAACTCAGTGTGTAATCTATTTGAAACCTAGAATCTATTAATTTTAATTGAAATATTACATATTAGAGAATCTGGATTTCGTGTTTTATAATTTTTAATGAAATATAAAATCTATGCCCATAATATTTTTGTAATTTAAAATAATTCTAAATTTTGGGTCTTGTGTGTGATATTTCTAACCTCTGTATTCGGGAACCACTATGTAATCTATGTGAATATATTCCCTAATTTAAATCTAATTAACAAAATATATTGACAAGAATTATTATTCTTCTAATAGCCTTTTCAATTGGAGGATGCCTAGTATAATGAGCTATAGAAACATGGGGCTAAGTCCTTTCCCCTGGATGAAGATATTTGTGGAATGGGTCACCATTACTGCTAACACTATGATCTATACATTGAGAATATATCTGGGAGGTATGAATGTTTCAAAACAAAGCATCATAAGAAGTGCTTAAAGAAGATAATTATTCATGCACCCCACACCCAACAGGATGTTGAATTGTATGCAAGAATGGGGATTCCTGACAATGGAATGAAGCTTATGTGAACCTGGGAATTGTTAGTATTCCTTTTATTTATCCTCTCATCCAAAAACATTCTTTTCCAGTTGCTTTGGGATCCCCTTTGAGTAATCATAATTTTAAAATTATGAGACTAGAACCGTTGTTTAAAAAAAATGTTTAAAAGAATTCATGGAAATCTATGTACTCTGTTTGAGATCTAGAAATAATTAATAATAATTCATTATCTCAAAATATCCTTAAATCTATAGGGGAACAAGCATGCTTATGGTGCATAAAAATATACGATGAATGATTTTCCACAAACACATTTATATTGTTCTTTCATTCTATTTTTTTGTTGTTTGATATTGAAATTGATGAGAAGATTAACTATTGATTTCTTCCTTATAGAATGTATAATTCCATTTACTTTGGAAGGATTTTTTCCATAACATCATGCATGATATGAAATTACTCCTGTATGGAATAGTTGGAGAAACCAGTTGAAGAACGTATATTAGATTTCTTGGAACATGCATGAGTAACTAGATATGTTGTGGGTAAAGTAGTTCATACCAAAGGGATGAAGGAAAGTTACCCAGAAGCATCAACCAGGAGTTCATGACTCCAGAAGATCTGGTCACCATTAATGATATGCAAGGACGAGCAAAAACCCTTCACAGAAAGCTCATTAGGTTTTAAATATAGATGTGTTTTTTAAGTACATATAGATGGAAGGAAAAATAAAAATGTGTTCACTCAGCTACTAGAATGATTCCATGTTAGAGTTGCAAACCAAGAATCACTCCACTCTATATGTGTACAATCACCCCCATGATCAATTGGATCCTTCCCATTTCTCTGTATTGGTGATAAATTCATAAATCAATGGGGGTGTGGATGATATTGAGGCTGCCTAGATGAAGGATCATATGGAAACATTTGGGTATTTCCTAAAATCTTAGGCCCTTAAATTTTCTTCCTTTGGGATAATTTGAAACTAGGGCCTTGTTCCAAAACTCTAACAAGATCTTTCTATTCCTTAGAAGACAAAAAATCCATATTAATTTCCTATCCAGTACCCACTTAGTTTCTCTAGTATGGAGGAACTGAAGTTAATCTAGAAAATGATAATTTTCACCTTTAGTGTGGTGATTGTGACTAGTGATTTCAGGTTCTCATGTGGTCGATTGTTTATTTTGGAAGAAAAATACTGATCAGTAGCGCATCATGCAAAGGAATTTCAAATCTGCTTAGATTTGGTGAGCTTGAGTTGTTGAGGAGGGTATAAGTTTATTATTGAGAGAGGACAAGTTTTTTGTCCAGAATAATCGCTGAATGGAAGAGGCTTCATAAAGACTGAACCGGAGGACATGATCCAACATCGTGTGAAGTAAGATCCTATTCTAGAGAGAGATATTGTGGGTCCCGTGTTCTAAAGACTTCCAATCCCAATGTCTGTGAATATATTCTTCTTTTTTCAAGTTCATTAATCATAGTATATGAATATCAAAGTACAGGTTTATAGTAGTATGTCAATCAGTGTGGGAATTATTTTCAACTATAGTCATAATATATTATCATATTTTTATTAGATTTCTTCTCAGTAGTTCGTTTTGTGATAAGATTAATAATAGAATTGTTTACAACTATTTCCATCTTATTTTTTCATTTTTTTATTCAAATAATATTGTTTGAACATTTTTTTAGTATATCTGTTCTATTTAGATATGTTTCATCTGAATTCTATAATTTGTTTTCTGATAAAATGTTTTTTTGCAATCTACTGAAGTTGATAATTGTCTCGGCTCGGAGAAATCTGGAATAAAATCGTCTTCTTGTGTTTCTGATAAACATACTATGAATATGAAATAACAAATATACAAATGATTTGTAGATCCTTATTTCTAATAATACTACTATGAATACTAAATCTTTTCAGCTGATCATTTTTATGTTTTATCCAGGACAAATATTATCCGTAGATCCTTTGTAAATTTTAATTACCAAACAATCTTATGCTATTAACTTTTCATTGACTACTTGTGTTTCTAATATTTCCTTGTATTTATTAGATAAAACTATATATGATTCTATCATTTTGGTGCTTTTCTTTTATTTCTGAATCATTAGGCACACAATGAAATATTTTTCAAAGACTTCCATATTTTGAGTGACTTGAAAGAACTTCTTTATAAGCCTTTGAAAGCCACAAGAGGAAATGTATTCACTCTTTCTCCACCATAACCAAATGGATATATTAATACTGGTCATGTCAATGTAATTTTTCCATGTTATGAGATGATCCTATTTATGCCATATGATCTATTTTTGATTGATGTTTCTTTTTCTAATTGATCATACAATGTTAGTTTTGGTCTTGCGAAAGAGAGAGATGGATATTGTCACCTAAGGATAGAGTTGAAATTTTAAGCATGCTAAATGATTTTCCTAAAATCCTTTCATCTTGGTTATGTATGCTATTTTTTTATAGGTATGATGACATAAATCATGAAGCTGAAAAGAGTATATTGATCATATTGATGAAATTGATGAGTGGATGGGTTGGAAAACATTTAAGGTAAAACATATTTTACATAAAATATTGTTTATGTGATTGGTGACTTCACTTATAGTAGAAGTGATCTGTTTCGATTCCGATGGTAACTAACTCAATCTATTATTTTCAAGATCTGAACAATCTGGCTGTGGAGTTGACTTGGCGGGGTATTTATTTTTTTGATCAACAGGTGGACACATTTCTTCTGTTTAAAATAAAAGTTACCATAAACAATATTTCAATAAGGGTTTTTTTTAATCACTTATTAAAAACTATTTACTGTACTTATGTTAAAAAATTGTGTTGTTCTAGTTCTGAAAGAACACTTAAATTCCCAGGAATTATTAATATGAAATATAGAAACATTTGTGTAGAATCACTTATCATAACTGGTACCTCCCCATGGAGGTGAGCATGTTAAGAATGGTTTGTGAAACCATAGTGGCATCCCTATCGATCACAAATTCAAAGTCATCGGGTGTTGATTAGCTTCATGGAGCCATCTTTCTTCATCTCACAATCTGTCACAGAACATCCGCTGCAAGGGAATGTAATATTGAAATCTGATTGAAAACATTCTATTGAATCCTTTATGTGGAATTTAGTAACCATTTAAGAAACAAATTTATCAAGGGGTATTATATATATATATAATAGCACTGTATGAATTCTTGCTATTTCATGGATTTCTTCAAGAAATAGACCCTAAGCTCCCCATTCCTCCACCATGTAGATCAGTTGTGACTACTTCTTGTAGAACATCTCACCAAGTTGTGCAAATGTATTTTAATCTTCCTTAATCAACCTTAACATGTCCTTTTCCTTCATGTCTAGGGATACGAGTGTGGATTAGAGTGCAAAAGAGTGTTCTTGGCATCTGTGGCTCTCCAACCACTATTGTTGCATTTGTTTCATCGTATATTCCATTTAATCAATGTATTTATGATTAAATTTTTTTAATTTTGTATAAATATCTTTTTTATACATATCTTTGATTCATTAAGTTATTTGTTTCACTCAATGTACTAATGTATGCAACACAATTTTTTTCATTTTTCTTTGTTTTATGCTTGTTGTTTCTAGAGTTTAGATAATCCTCTAGTTGTAGTAACTGAGTTTCATTTTTGATATTGGCTTTATTGGAATCTATCATGACTGGTATGATTTTTCACAAATTTTATAGCTCAACTGTTTGTGAACAAAAAAGTATTTTTAGTTTCTAGTTTATTTTTTGTTAGTTCAAGTTTAATTGACTGTTTTTCTCACTCTACTCGTAAATGATGTTTTTTTAGATAGAGCTAGATTGCTGGTCCCGAGGAATGGATGAGTTGCTGGTGCTTGCTGGTCCCTAGTGTGTGGCATGGATGGGTTGGAGTTGGCCCCCTAGTCTTGGGTCATGGATGAGTTACTGGTGCTGACTAGTCCCTAGTGTGGGATGGATGGGCTACTGCTGGCTCAGTGGCATGGTTGGGCTGCTGCTGGAACACTAGTCCTTGGGAATGTATGGGTTGTTAGACCCTACTTCTAGCATGAAGGATGTGGCAGGAGTTGCTCTCATGATACCTAGGGGTGCTGGATCATTTTGGGGAATGAATTTTGTATTCATTCTTTTTTTATTAAATTTCATTATTAATATAATTATTTTTTTCTAATTTTTATAATGTGTAAAAAATATCTTCTCTTTAATAATTAAAATAGATGTATTATATATGATAATTTAATAAATATAATATGAAAATATACTATTAATTAAAATTTATATTTTTTATTCAAATGTCAGATAATATATGTTGGTAATATTATTACCAACAAAAAAATTTGTCATTAGAACCTGTTGCTATACATTTTACCAACATATATATTATCTCTTGGTATTTATATAATAGTAACAGAATGAATTTATCTGTCACAAAAACATTTAGCGATAGAGTTTTTACCAATAGTTTAGTGATAGGGACATATATATTGGTAAAACCTTTTACCAACAGAAAATGTAGTTTTACCAACAGATATGCGCCTGTCGGAAAAAGTGAAATATTTTGTAGTGAATAGAATTCCCTGGAGCCCCACACTAGATGGACATGAGAGATCCTTTCTTCCCAAAATAAAAACCCTTTACCCAAGCTCTATATTATCCTTCTTCTAATATAAGTCATTGGTTTATCCTCATTTATTATAGAGGGAGGTAAGGAATCAACAAATACTAATTGCATTTATTATTCATCTTCCACCTGAATTTCATCGCTAATCGCCTCCTTAAATGTTTTCAGATGAGATAAAAGTATTGCTGATCCAAAATCTCTAGTATGAACACCTATAAAGAAATGATATTTCTCAGAATCATTAATGATCATACATTAAGATATAATTAACCTCTTTGAAAATTGATCAAATAACTCCCTCACTGTCTAGTCACCCTAATAATGGATCAAGAGCTCAAGCCCCCTCTCCACTTTTACAACATAAAAAATTACCACTAGATAAAAAACCATCTAAAAACCTCCCATGATATACCTTTATGTAGTAGAAATGTTACTATAGACTCCCACCAAACATGGATAGAACATAAAACCAAGATAATTACTACATTAAACTATGTAGATTATGGTGTCTTGGTAGATTTAAGGATCACCAAAATGTATTCCAACCACCTTATCACTTCCATTGAAACTTTATCACCATAAAAAGAAAAGGATTTAAATTTAATAACTCCAATACAGGTTTCATGCACAAAGACCGATCCCCATCCACCACCCACTCATATTTTTGTCATATACTGGAACTAATGGAAAACTTTTAACCATTTACATAGAAATTTAATAAATAACACAATACATGAACACCATAAATACATACCTTAAAACTTAAACTAAATAATATAGTCATAAAATGTGGATCAAAAACGAAAAAAATGATATTGATCTAGTTTTACAACACATCATATCACAAAATAAACTCTTATTTTTAAATCACCACTTCTACTGAGGAACATTTAACCACACACAACCATGGATTGTAATTGATAACTAATACAAAATTTTTTTTAAGAAATTTCAACCTTGGTGGAACACACATCTCCTAATAAGGCATGTAAAAAAATAATTTTAAAAAATAATTTAATTTTGATAACCAAATAATTCAATAAATGTGAATAAAAACTCACCTTTTATTATCAGTATTTGTATAAAATGTGTTAAAAAAATCCCATTTCTGGTCTTGAAATTCATTCAAAACGCCTCTTTGAAATAAATTGATTATAAAAATACCCAAGGAACCAAATTTGAATCATCACGATTTTAATATTTTCCAAGCAAAAAAATGAAAATAACTATTTTATAATACGTTTTATAAAAAAAAGGAATACCCGATTACCATAAATTCAAAAAACAATGTACTGAAAATAAACATTTCATAATCTTCCATTATTTTAAAAAACGAGTCTAAAAAATCAAGAATAATAAAGTCAACACACCAAATTCAAAAATGGTTCACAAGAACTATATCCTAAAAGGAATAAAAAAAGTCCTCAATTGAACACCAAAAATTGAAAGTTATTTTAGGATAGATCTAGAATTAAGTGTTTTGAAAACAACAAAACTAGGAATGAAATTGGGGTTTTTCATTGTTTATCTACACAGGTGGGGAAACCATGTTACAAACATGAAACAATAACTCTGAATGGGTAATCATAACCACATGGGAAATGCATTGTTTCCCAAAGAACACAAAATATTAATACTATTTCATAGAGAACCAACCTGGGGCTCCATTAAACTCATCTCTATATCTAATCTACTATATGTTCTAAAGGGTGTTCCAGATCCCCTTGAGTTTGAAAGAGGTACCTAGGAATCATATAAATCCCTTTGGGAGTGGATTCTCCAAATTTATGGATTAATTATGGCGGAACATCAAATGAGAGTTTGGAATAGATCTTCCATACCATGGATATTGATTCCTTAACAACATATAACTATCCTAAATAAGAAAACCCTACAAAACATTCACACCCAATAACAATGATTTAACAAATCTTCTTAAATATTAACACAAATTATAAATTTAATTATACAATATGGAGTAAAACACTATATTAAATTTAATAGAAAGCAGATACATGGGTGGTCTTAATGGATAATACAACACTAACCAAAAATAATAAACATCAACCAGTTAAAGA